>JALAZF010000592.1:2747500-3379152 GCA_022829125.1 Lathyrus tuberosus
TATCAACCTCAGGTTGCGCAGAGCCAACCTAATCAGCAAAGGACTCAATAGCCTCTTCAGCAGGCTCGTCCTCCATACAATAACAACCGTACAACGCGGCCACCATAATTTGATCCTATACCCGTATTGTACACAGAACTATTTCCGTTACTACTGGCCAAGGGGCATGTCCAGACTAAGTCCCCTCTTACAGTACCGGAAAATCCACCTTTTTGGTTTAAGGTGGATCAGACTTGCCCTTACCATCAAGGAGGACCAGGGCATAACATAAAGAACTGTCTCAATTTCAAATCTGACGTACAAAAGCTTGTTAGAACCGGGGTCTTATCGTTCAAGGATACGAATCCTAATGTTCTCAAAAACCCGCTGCCTTAACACGAGAAAGCTATAGTCAATTTGATAGAGGGAGAGACTAACAACGTCTATCAAATTCATGATGTACTATTGTTAAGGACCAATCTGGTCAAGATGCATTGCAGACAGAATGGATATGGCCATGTGCCACCTCATAAATATCACCAGTGTGATATCTGCTCTAAAAGCAATCGAGGATGTTCTGTGGTGCAATCCGCTCTACAGGAACAGATGGATCTCGGATGGATCCAAGAGCACCGAGTTTGTGGAGTTAACATGGTTTACACGAATTCTAACGTCATTCAGAACCACGACGTCCGTGCAATGAATGTCAACTTGGTGGCGATGCACTCCAGGCAAAGCCAGTATCATAATCTGCCGTGACACGATTACAGTTCCTATCTGACTTGCTTGGTAAACAAACATGGATGCTCTTTTGTACAAGAGGCCCTCCAGCGTCAGATAGATCTTGGATGGATCTAGGACTACCCTGATTGGAATCCCTATCAGATCAACATGATTCAAATCTTTGTTATTCGCTTGATGAATACCAGCCTGGTGGAGTTACATGCTAAACAGGTCCGGCTCGGGTTCCTGGTATCACATGATTATCAGAGCTGTAGGGCAGGTTGCGAAAACGATCAGGGCTGTGCCCTTGTCCATGAAACCCTTCAGCACTTGTTGAATCACTGGTGGCTTCCAATCTATATGGATGAAGATACCCAGCAAATTAGTATTACCAACGGGAACCCTACTCAACATCAAAGTTGGGACGTTCGGTATGTGGAAACTGACCTAGTGAGGTTACATTGTATTCAAAGCGGGCGTGGCTAGGTGCCACCACACAACTATAAACGTTGTAGAGTCTGTTCGGAAAGTAACCAAGGATGTTACCTTGTGCGAGCAGCTCTTCAGGGTCAGGTGGATCCTAGAGAAATCCGCCCATATCCGGGTTCCAGACCAATCAACTGGGCACCGGACTACCTCACTGATCAAATTGAGGATGTTGTCGTAATCTCTGATCATCAGAAGGCTAGGGATATTTGTACCATCATCCCTATACTTGACGAATCGAGAGTTCCCAACCAGGAACGGATCGAAATTGCTTACGATGGTCAGAAAAATCAGAAGGCGCCCATAGTCATCTATCTACCGGGACCATTACCGTATGAATCAAATAAGGCTATCCCTTATAAATACGGTGCAACAACAGTCGAGAATGGAAAGGAAATGCCATTACCCTCCGTCGTGAATATTACAGACATCAGTCGAGTAACACGGAGTGGTCGAATCTTCAACCGAGGAGTTGGAGAACTTAAAAAAGAAAAGGAACCTCAGACAGAAGTTCCCAATCCACCGGTCGGTCAATCCAGTATTCCCGACCTTTAGAAAAACAACGATGAGATGCTGAAGCTCATCCAAATGAGTGAATACAACATTGTTGATAAGCTATTACAAACTCCTTCAAAGATCTCTGTGCTGTCACTTTTACTCAGTTCAGAAGCGCACAGGGAGGCTCTACAGAAAGTCTTGGAGCAAGCCTTTGTAGAACAGGATGTAACAATCAGACAGTTCGATAACATTGTATCTAACATCACTTTTTGCAATAACTTGGGATTTAGTGATGAGGAATTACCTGAAGAGGGTCACTGTCATAACATGGCGCTCAATATCACGGTCAGCTGCCAGGGCGATGCTTTAGCCAGCGTACTAGTAGACACAGGGTCAGCCCTGAATGTTATGCCGAAGTCCACTTTGATGCAATTATCCTTCAAAGGACCCCTGATGAGAACCAATGAGGTCGTCGTCAAAGCATTTGACGGGTCCAGAAAAATGGTTATCGGCGAAGTCAACCTTCCCATAACTATTGGTCCTCACACTTTCCAAGTCGCTTTCCCCGTCATGGACATCCAGGAAATGTACAGTTGTTTATTAGGAAGACCTTGGATACATCAGGATGGGGCGGTCACCTCGACCCTCAACCAAAAGTTAAAGTTCTTCCAGAACAACCAGCTCGTCACGGTCTGTGGAGAACAAGCCTTGCTTGTGAGTAACTTATCATCATCTACTTGTGTAGAACCCGAGGAGGTTGTTGGGACTCAGTTCCAAGCGCTTTCAGTGAGCAAGGACAATCAATCCAAAGAGGGAACTTCCATTTCCTCATACAAAGATGCTATCAAAGCGGTCGAGAGTACCAATACAACAGGATGGGGACAACTAGTCATTCCTACTGACAATAAAACAAAGAAGGGTCTTGGTTTTTCTGCAACCTACACCCAGACAACTATTACCAGCAATGAAAGTCTTCATCCCATTCAAGACTTCTTCCACAGTGGAGGTTTCCTTCACCTAGTGCCTCAAGAAGTGCATACCATCAATAAAGATGATCCCTCTGATATGGAGGAATAATGGGAGTTCTATCTTAACAAGGACGGTTATACGTCTCAAGAAGAGGTGCCAACGCCCTTTTGCTTTCCTACACAGAGGCCGAGATTTATACCGAGGTCAGATGTCGAAATGATATACGAAGATTGTGATCCTGAAGGATGTCGTGCTCCGCCAAATTCATTAGAGGAAGACACTCTGATGAAGGACAACTTTGACTACAACTATTATGGCCCGATGGATGGTCTGCCAATGTGGTAGCCGTATCCAGGAGACATGGGGCAAGGAAATTAGCCGAACAATGAAAATCAGTTGAGCATCATTAAAAATAATACCTGCGCTCCACCATGTCATGGGATCAACAATCAGGTCATTCAGAAAATGTCCAGTATGACGATGAATTTGCAACGTTTGCAGGACTTGAATTCATCAACTATGCTTTTCCAGAGGTCAACGTCATCGAGAAGGATGACTCATCCAGTTACCAAGAAGTGTGGGACACCCTAGGACAACCAAGTGGGAAATACGACTATATGGTCAAGTACACTTCTCCCGAAAGCTCTTGTATCAGGCTCGAAGACATCCAGCCAACTAGATGGGGAGATCTACCTGAGAGCACCAATGCTGTGGAAAATGCAACAAAGGAATCCTCCTACGACAACTCTGCCTGGGAGACAGATTCCAATGATCCTGCTCCACCATAAATCAGCGTTATTTCTGAAGACAAAACAAGGAAGGTGCCAGACTTTGTGATTAACTGAGGAGTTCGCCGCCAATGGGTTGCTGTCGATGTTTCGAAGATTGTTCATAAGTCAAAGTAATTGCCATCTTTACTTTAACCTTTCACCCTGCCCAGGTGAAACAGATGTTTTGATAGGGCTCACTTTTTGTAAATTTCCCTCTTCGCTTCGCCTAAAGCGACAAAGCTTTGTTTTATAGGTCTGTAGTTTCAAGAATCGACTTGTTCATTAATAAAATAACGTCGTTCTGTAATTTTCTCATTTTGTTGCTGTTTTCTCTTTTTGCTTTTCTCAGAAAATGGTAATCCTAAAAAAACGAATAATAATAAACAAGCAGTTTTTCAAAGAAATACACTGCACACACTCTTGCATTTCCTCTATCTCTTCTAAACACAAGTCATACCGTCATGCAGATTGCTTGTTTTAAACCCCGTTGAAACATACAATCCAATGCCTTCTCCCAACTTTGAGTTCCCGATATTTGGGGCTGAAGAAGAGAATGACGACGAAATTCCAGAAGACATCTCCCAATTACTCAGACAGGAGGAAAGGTCCATTGAACCTCATAAAGAGCCATTGGAAACGGTAAACTTAGGTTCGGAAAATGAGAGAAAAGAAATCAGGATTGGGGCACTGCTCAGTCCAACTGCCAGAGAGGGTTTGGTAAAGCTTCTCAAAGAGTTTCCCGATGTATTCGCTTGGTCCTATTAGGATATGCCAGGGTTAGATACTAGCATCGTGGAACATCATTTACCGTTGAGGTCGGAATGTCTGCCAGTAAAAACAGAGGTTGAGACGGACTCACCCGGACATGGCCATCAAAATCAAAGAGGAGGTACAGAAATAGGTTGACGCGGGTTTCCTCGCCACATCAGAATATCCTCAATGGTTAGCCAACATCGTACCCGTTCCAAAAAAGGATGGAAAAGTCAGAATGTGTGTGGATTACAGAGATCTAAACAAGGCTAGTCCAAAGGACGACTTTCCTTTACCACACATTGACATGCTGGTTGGTAGTACAACAAAGTTCAAAGTTTTCTCATTCATGGATGGATTCTCGTGCTATAACCAGATCAAAATGGCGCCGAAAGACATGGAGAAAACTTCGTTCATTACCCCATGGGGTACCTTTTGTTACAAGGTAATGTCGTTCGGTTTGAAGAACGCCGGGGCAACCTATCAAAGGGCCATGACTACTCTTTTTCATGACATGATACTCAAAGAAATTGAGGTATATGTCGATGATATGATTGCCAAATCTAAGACAAAAGAGAAGCATGTGACCCATCTGTCAAAGCTATTTGAGCGGTTGAGAAAGTACAAACTCCACTTGAATCCCAACAAATGCACCTTCGGTGTCCGTTCGGGAAAACTTCTAGGGTTCATCGTCAGCCAGAAAGGAATTGAGGTTGATCCTGACAAGGTCAAGGCCATTCAAGAAATGCCTTCTCCGAAAAATGAAAAACAAGTCAGAGGATTCCTGGGATGTTTGAACTACATCTCCAGATTCATATTCCTCATGACCGCGACATGTGCGCCGATTTTCAAATTATTTAAAAAGAATCAGAACTGCGTTTGGACAGAAGACTGTCAAACCGCCTTCGACAGTATTAAGGAATACCTGTTGAACCCTTCGATTTTATCACCTCCAGTGGAAGGAAGGCCGCTAATTATCTACCCCACCGTCCTGGAAGACTCCACGGGCTGTGTACTTGGCCAACAAGACAAAACCAAATGGAAAGAGTCTGCCATCTACTATTTGAGCAAGAAATTCACCGACTGCGAGACTCGGTATACTATGCTTGAGAAAACTTGCTGTGCTTTGGCTTGGGCAGCCAAACATCTGCGTCAGTACATGATTCGTCACACTACTTGGTTGGTCTCCGAGATAGATCCGATCAAGTATGTCTCCGAAAAGCCTGCTCTCACGGGAAGGATTTCCCGTTGGTAGATGTTGCTATTGAAGAAACGAAAAACACAAGAAAGGGGGTTTGAATTGGGGTTTTTCAAAAAACTAAAAATAAAAAGACATAATGGTTATTCTGGTTCGTTTGAACTCAAACTACTCCAGTCCACCCGCCAAGGTGATTTCGCCTCTCTCTCTTGAGGACTTAATCCACTAACCCAAAAAGGATTACACAATCACAAAGACAACTATCAATGTCTTCTTGAGTTTTAACCACAACTTGGTTCTCAAGGAATAAAAGTTACAAAAACATGTATGACAAAAATGCTTCTAAAAAGCAGTATCACAACTGTGATATATTACACAATTATTGAACAAAGATACGAAAGAGAATGATTGTATGATTACAAGTAGTTGTTGTCTCTTCATCATTCCACGATCCCCTTTTTATAGATGAGGATATTGATCCGTTGGAATTTATTTTTGGATGTTGATAAAAGTCTTTTAATGAGCTTTCCAAAAATATAGATCTGGTCTGATTTTAGCTGATACTCCTTGATACTCTTTAAATGATTTGTAACGCATCAGAGAATATCTTGAAGTTCTTGATCATCAGAGTCTTCTAATTGCAGCTGGTGCTGATAGCGTGGTACTTCTATATCAGAACTTTGCTTCTTCAGATCTTGTTAGCGCAGAATGTGTTCAAGATCTTTTGCTTTCGAATCAGAACTTCTTCACTCTTGTAGTAGAACTTCTTGTTTCTGTATTAGAACTTCCCTACACATTAGAATAAATAATTAGGGAGTATTTTGTTCTAAATAATAATATAGTATTTGTTATCATCAAAACTATTTGAAATGTAGAATCAATTCTTGTTCTAACAATCTCCCCCTTTTTGATGATGACAAAAACTCATATTTTGATAATTTAAAAAAAAAACATAGAGTATTAGATACTTCCCCTGAGTTGAAGACTTCCATGAGGATGTTTGGTTGGAGCTTTGGAAGGAAGTTCTGATGGTCATTTTCCTGCTTGCTTGACAATATGTGAAAACATAAATTGTTAAAATGTTCGAGACATAGTCCCAGTGCACTGTTATATTTCAAAATATTTTACGTTCTCCCCTTTTTTGTCATTAATAAAAAAGCAACACAAAAACACATAAAAAGATCAAAGTAGATTCATTGAATATAAGCAGATAACAGCAGAATCAACAGAAATAGAACAAAAAAAAAAAAAACTAAGGTTAAGGTGCAGGTGGAAGTCGTGTGAACAATGCTTCCAGAAGACTTTTGATCTGATTGGCTGATTCTTCTTGCTTGCCAAGCATCCCCTTAATTTCTGCATTTGTTTCATCCTGTTTATCCAAACGTTTCTTGACAACCTCATTTTGTTTCTTCAACTCATCCAGAGTTTTCAGCACTAGAGAGGATGAAGTTGAATAAGAAGATACCAAAACCTCAGAGCTTTTTGTAGAATCTTTTTCTGGAGAAGCTTCAGCGGACTTTCCTTCGTCTTCAGCAATGACCAAAGTTTGATGTTCAGAAGTTGGTTCCTGAATATCTGAATCCATAGGGACTTTCCAGCCTAAATGATGAATAGGTTTCTATTCCCAGAACTTTAGAACTTGTTCCTTGAAGATCTTTAGATGATCGCAAAAGTTCTGTTGAGCTATTTCATAGCTGAGTTCCTTCATCTTCTGAGATTCAGTATTAAACCATTTTCTGAACTTAGTCCAGAGATAGTCAGAAGCAGCTAGATTCAGATTCTCCACACAACCCTGCTTCAGAAAATTGACCCATTCCTGCATTTCTTCCTCGAATGCCAATAGAGAGTTACCAACATCTGTTTTGGATGTTTTTGGTTTTGGTTTAGGAATGGCTATTTTATGAGAAGTTGAGGCAAGTTTGTCTAGAGCTTCTAAGTCAACTATGGTTCTGAGGGGGTCTTCTGAGAGGTTTGTTGAAGAAGGAGAGTCAAATATGAGAATGGGAGAGGTAGGTGATGTATTTTCTTGAGTGGTGACATCTTATGTGGGACTGGTGAGGATATGTGATGGTTGAAGGGTGTTGAGAGGACAGTTGATACCAGGGATAAAGGTGTTTGGGAATTGTTCAGGGTTTTGATTTGGATTTTCTGGTTGAGGAGCTTCAAGGTTTTGTTTTGGATTTTCTGGTTGGGGAGCAGGGAAGTGAGGTTGAAAAAGATCAATGTCAGACAGAACTTGTGCAAGTTCTGGTTGTGTGTCAATAAAATCGGTAGGAGTGGTGTCAATATCGATGTCAAAATCGTCAAGAGTTTGTGGTGATGGTAGTGGATTTTTAGATGGTTTGGGAGAAGATGAGGTTTCAGATGTGGATACCAATATGGACTCGACAACAGAAATGAAAGATGAGTTACCTTTCTTTTTAGCAGCTTTGGGAGTTTTCTGAGAAGTTCCTTCAGAAGCTTTCCTTTTTCTTGGTATTCTGGTGGAAACTTCTAGAGGTGGTAGCCTGAGATCTCGCAAGGAAACCGCTTGAATGGTTCCATCACTTTTACACGCCTCCAGATATCTGACAATAATTTCTGGATGAGTATCGGCTGAGAAGAGAGGAAAATCTTTTAGAGGTATTTTCCTGGTGGTGATGACTTCCTTTGTGTGTTGAGTTAGATCCTTCTTGATGGTCTCAATGATCTTCATCTTCTTGAGGTTCTTGGCATTGAGAGGTTTTCCAACGCTAGTCTCCAGATCCGAAATTTTCCGAGCTTCAGTCAGATGTTCTATCAGCTTATTCTCTGTTAGAATATCTGAGATTAGTCTACCCAGAGGGATCCAATCTCTCTTGGTTCTTTCGTCTTCTCTTGTTTCCTTGACGTTGTTCTTCAGATGATTGAATAGGCTGTGAGGAATATTTACTCTTGTATTGGTGGAGATGAAGTATAGCAGGTACTGTTGATCGTTGTTGATGTAGTCAGAAGAGCTTATAGGTTTCCTATGATAGATGCAACCCAGAATGATTCTAGCCCAAATTCTGTGACGCTCCTTTATATCTTTGATTTTGTTGGAGTGTTGTCCAGAAGTGAAGATTTCCTTTGATACAGTTTTAGGTCAGAACTCTTTTCCATCTCACTGCATCTGATTCCTGATCCATCATGATCAATCAGTTTACCAATGAGTTCTTCAGTGATGACAATCTTCTTTCCCATTACATAAGACGTTACTTGATGATTTGAAGCAGATGCAAAAATCCAGAATTCCTTAACAAGTTTAGGAAAAACTGGACCCATTAAGCGATCAAAGTACTTGGTCCATCCTTGAAACTTAATCTCAGGAGTAAGGTCATACCCATTTTCTTTCATGCTTTCAAAATCCACGATGAGTTCACAGAGAACTTCAAGAGAAGCAATGGGAGTGAGAAGAGTTCTTGTAGGCTCAACGTACCTTTCTTCATTGATTTGGTCTGCAGATTCTTGAGATAGCGTTTGTTGAGAGCAGGAAGCCATTGTTCACAGACTTAGGGTTTTGGAGAACACGAAGAAAAACAAGAATTGCAAACAAGAAGGAGAAAGCGAGAGAGCAAAGTGAGTGAAAGTGTGAGTGTGTTAGAAGTGACATATATATAAGAGTGACCAACGGAAAAAAATGAGCAATTAAAACAATAAACATAATGATTAAGAGCTATAATGATTACTGACAAGGGAGATAGCGTGAAAATTTTGGGAACAGTTACCGATGTGACTGGCGCCTCGATATGTCAACTCAGCCATTTCAGTTTCCTAGAGTGTGAACACGTGTTCAACTTCAGAGGAAAACCTGGAGCTTAGGTTGACAGATGTTTGCTAGAGTGAACTGCATGATCTATCCTTGAAATGAAAGGTTTTCAGATCTTCTGGATAGATTCTGAGACAATCTTCTTTCTCACTTCTGAAGAATTATTGGTCAGATGTTCACAAAAAAAGATTCTAAGAGTTAAATATACAGAAATTACATTTTCATTCTGGACATAATTCTATACTGAGATTTTTCAGAATAAAATTAAATCTATCTTCAACAAGGGGTTTGGTGAAAATATCAGCCCATTGATGGTCTGTGTCTATAAATTTTAAAAAAAGAATTCCCTTATGAGTATAGTCCCTAATGAAGTGATGTTTAATTTCTATATGTTTAGCCCTAGAATGCAAAATAGGATTTTTAGAAAGACAGATAGCAGAAGTATTGTCACAGAGGATAGGGATGTTACTCTCGTAAATGTGAAAATATTCAAGCTGATTCTTCATCTAGAGCATCTGAGTACTGCATCCAGCTGCAGCTATATATTCAGCTTCAGTAGTTGATAGTGCAATGGTGGATTGCCTTTTGCTGGACCAAGAGATTAAATTGTCTCCCAGAAACTGGCAGCTTCCAGAGGTACTTTTCCTTTCTATTCTATCTCCAGGAATGTCAGTGTCGCAGTATCCTACCAATATGTATTCTCTGGACTTTCTATAGCAAAGACCAAGATTAGTAGTACCTTTCAGATATCTGAAAATTCGCTTAACTGCTGTTAAGTGAGATTCTCTAGGATCTGATTGGAATCTAGCACAAAGACAGACGCTATATAGAATATCAGGTCTTGAAGCAGTTAAATAAAGGAGAGAACCAATCATACCTCTGTAGAGCTTCTGTTCTACTTTCTTACTTACCTCTTCCTTTTCCAGAATGCATGTGGGATGCATAGGAGTTTTGGAAGGCTTACTTTCTGACATGTCGAATTTCTTCAGAAGATCTCAGACATACTTGCTTTGATGTATGTAAGTTCCTTCTGGAGTTTGATTGATTTGAATTCCCAGAAAGAACTTGAGTTCTCCCATCAGGCTCATTTCAAATTCTGTCTGCATAGTCTTAGCAAATTCTTTGCCCAGAGAGCTTTTGTATATTTGACATATCAGAATGTGATTTTTAAATGACATACATAATAGAGTTGTGTCCACCTTCCCTCTGGTAAAATCATTTTCTAAGAGAAAGTTACTTAGTCTCTCATACCAAGCTCTGGGGGCTTTCTTTAGACCATATAACAATTTCTTAAGTTTATAAACATATTCTGGATGTTTTGTGTTTTCAAAACCAGGGGGTTGATGTGCATAAACTTCTTCATCAATGTAACCATTTAAAAATGCACTTTTGACATCCATCTGATAAAGAGTGATGTCATTATTTATAGCAAATGAAATTAAAGGTCTGATAGATTTTAACCTTGCGACTGGAGCAAAGGTTTCTGTATAGTCTATCCCTTTTTGCTGACTATAACCTTGTGCAACCAGTCGTGCTTTGTTTCTGACAACTTCTCCTTGTTCATTCAACTTGTTTCTGAAGACCCATTTGGTTCCAATGATGTTGAAGCCTTTGGGTTTAGGAACTAGATCCCATACGTCATTTCTGGTGAACTGATTCAATTCTTCCTGCATTGCGAGTATCCAATCATTGTTTAAGAGTGCTTCGTTAATAGAAGTGGGTTCGATCAGAGATACTAATCCCATGAGATATTCTTCAGTTTTCTTGAATGAGGATCTTGTTCTGATTGGATCATCTTTCTTTCCCAGAATTTTGTCTTCGGGATGTGTTAGTGTACTTCTGGATTGTCTTTTCTGGATGGGTTTTTCAGAAATTGTTGTGACGTTTGAACTTGTTTCAGTACCTCTAATTGTCTTTTCTGTTTTTCTGATGATCTTGTTTCAGTACCTCTAATTTGAACTTCTATTTCTGCAAGAGATTCATCATGCTTTGGCTTTTGAAGGCCAAGCTTATCATCAAATCTGACACAAATGGATTCTACTACATTTCGTGTTTCTGTGTTATATACTCTGTATCCTTTTGAATGTTCAGAGTATCCTAACATGAAACATTTTTTTGCCTTAGAATCAAACTTGTTCAGAGGATCATTAGTGTTTAAAATAAAGCAAGTACATCCAAATGGGTGAAAGTATGAAATGTTGGGCTTTCTGTTCTTCCACAATTCATATGGAGTCTTTTCCAGAATAGGTCTTATACAGATTCTATTCTGAATGTAACACGCTGTATTAACTGCTTCTGCCCAAAAGTGTTTAGCCATGTTAGTCTCATTGATCATGGTTCTAGCCATTTCTTGTAAAGTTCTATTCTTGCGTTCTACAACTCCATTTTGTTGTGGAGTTCTAGGACAAGAGAAATCATGAGAAATGCCATTTTCATTAAAAAATATTTCCATTTTCTTGTTTTCAAATTTTCCACCATGATCACTTCTGACTTTTACAATTCTAAACTCTTTTTCATTTTGAACTTGGTTACAGAAAGTAGAGAATACAGAGAGTGACTCATCCTTGTGTTTTAAGAACTTTACCCATGTCCATCTGCTATAGTCATCTACGATCACTAATCCATACTTATTACCACTAATGGATGCAGTTTTCACTGGTCCAAACAGATCTATATGTAGAAGTTCTAATGGTCTGGAGGTAGAAGCAATATTTTTTGATTTAAAAGAGGGTTTAGAAAACTTGCCTTTTTGACATGCTTCACACAACATCTGAGCTGAACTTTAGGTTAGGAAGTCCTTTGACTAGATTGAGTTTGTTAATTTGAGATATTCTTCTCATACTAACATGCCCCAATCTTCTGTGCCAGACCCATTGCTCGTCGTCAGCAGACAAAAGGCATTTTACATTCTGACTTTTTAGTTCAGAAAGTTTTATTTTATAAATGTTGTTCTTTCTCTTTCCATTAAAAAGGATTGTTCCATCTTTCTGACTAACTGCCTTGCAGGATTTTTGATTGAAGATTATATCATAACCGTTATCACTTAATTGACTTATGGATAACAAGTTATGCATTAATCCATCTACTAATAAAACATTAGATATAGAAGGTAGAGTACCGTTACCTATGGTTCCCGAGCCAATGATCTTCCCATTCTGATTGCCTCCGAAACCTACAGAATCTCCGGCTTTAAGTTCCAGACTTTGGAACATATGCTTTCTTTCCGTCATGTGTCGTGAGCATCCAGAGACCAGGTACCATGATTGGGGTTTCAATCTTGCTGTTAAAGACATCTGCAACGTATAGGATTTTATCCTTAGGTACCCATATCTTTTTCGGTCCTTGTTTGTTAGTGTTCACAGAATTCTGATTGAGTTTTAGTTTCTCAATAGAATTTGAAGAGTAAGATTCACTTGTATATTTTATATCATGTTGGTGTCCATATGTGAAGTGAGAGTTTAAAGGTGTGTATTTTATGATCATATCATCAACTTGTTTTGGTTTATATGGTGCTTCTCCTCTAGGATTCACATATCCTATGCCTTTTCTCCCGTTTCTGCTAACTCCATAGATCATTGAAGCCATTTTGCTTCTGTCTATGTTTTTAGCTAGAAATTTTTGAAAATCATAGTCATAATTTTTTAAAATGTTATCAGAACTAGTAGAAACTTCTGAGTCAGATTCTTTCTGAGATTTTTGAGATTCAAAAGAATTCTTGAGTTTTGAAATGGTTTCTTTTAACTCAGAATTTTCTGCTTTCAGTTTTCTGTTCTCTTCAGACTCAGATATCATACCATGTTTCAGGTTTTTCTATTTGAGTTGAAGTTTCTAATATTTTTCAAGGATTTCAGATAAACTATCTTCTAATTGAGATCTAGAAAATTTAGAGAATACCTCTTTAGTTTCTGAGTCAGATTCGGATTCTGATGAGTTGGAGTCATCTGATATGTTGGCCATTAAGGCAATGTTAGGGTGTTCATTTTCTGATTCAAATTATGCTTCAGAAGATTCCGAGTCATCCCAGGTAGCCATAAGACTTTTCTTTCTTTCTTTGTTAAACCTCTTCTTTGGTTTTTCTTTCTGCAGCTTAGGACAATCACTTTTGTAGTGTCCAGGTTCCTTGCATTCGTAACAGACCACCTCTTTACTTCTTGAATTTATGTAGCTGGAGGATGGTTCAGAATAACTGCTTGATCTTCTAGAGTTTCTGAATTTCTTTTGTCTTTTCTTCCATAGTTGTTGGACTCTTCTGGAGAGGAGTGATAATTCATCTTCTTCTGAGGAGCCACCAGAGCTTTCTTCTTTTGCCTGAAAAGCTTTAGTTTCATATTTATTATTATATTTAAGAGCAACAGACTTACCTTTCTTCTGGGGTTCATCTTCTTCTAGTTCTATCTCGTGACTTCTTAGAGAGCTGATTAGTTCTTCAAGAGATATTTCGTTGAGGTTCTTGGAAAGTTTTAATGCTGTGACCATGGGTCCCCACGCCTTTGGTAAGCTTCTGATAATCTTCTTAACATGATCTGCTGTTGAGTACCCTTTGTCCAGAACTTTTAATCCAGTGACCAGAATTTGAAACCTTGAGAACATTTTCTCAATTGTTTCATCTTCTTCCATTTTGAAAGCTTCATACTTCTGGATGAGTTCCAGAGCTTTAGTCTCTTTGACTCGAGTATTGCCTTCATGCGTCATTTTCAGAGAATCAAACATGTGTTTGGCAGATTCTCTGTTTGTGATCTTCTCATATTCTGTGTGCGAGATAGCGCTTAAGAGGATTGTTCTGGCCTTGTGATGATTTCTGAAATCTTTCTTTTGTTGATCTGTCATATTTTTCCTTTCAATTTTCTGACCGTCTTTTCCAACGGGATGAGTGTAACCATCAGTTACCATATCCCAGAGATCGCCGTCATGAGCCAGAAAGAAACTTTCGATTATGTCCTTCCAGTAATCAAAATATTCACCATCGAACACTGGTGGTTTTCCGCTGATTTTGTCATTGTTGTTCTGAACTAGTTCCGCCATAGTGTTTTTCTTGAAGGATCTTTTTCTGACACGGTTAAGTGTTAGTACCCAGAACCAGGCGCTCTGATGCCAATTGAAGAAACGAAAAACACAAGAAAGGGGGTTTGAATTGGGGTTTTTCAAAAAACTAAAAATAGAAAGACACGATGGTTATCCTGGTTCGTTTGAACTCAAACTACTCCAGTCCACCCGCCAAGGTGATTTCGCCTCTCTCTCTTGAGGACTTAATCCACTAAACCAAAAAGGATTACATAATCATAAAGACAACTGCCAATGTCTTCTTGAGTTTTAACCACAACTTGGTTCTCAAGGAATAAAAGTTACAAAAACATGTATGACAAAAATGCTTCTAAAAAGCAGTATCACAACTGTGATATATTACACAATTTTTGAACAAAGATACGAAAGAGAATGATTGTAAGATTGCAAGTAGTTGTTGTCTCTTCATCATTCCATGATCCCCTTTTTATAGATGAGAATATTGATCCGTTGGAATTTATTTTTGGATGTTGATAAAACTCTTTTAATGAGCTTTCCAAAAATATAGATCTAGTCTGATTTTAGCTGATACTCCTTGATACTCTTTAAATGAATATCTTGAAGTTCTGGATCATCAGATTCTTCTAATTGCAGCTGGTGCTGATAGCGTGATACTTCTATATCAGAACTTCGCTTGTTTAGATCTTGTTAGTGCAGAATGTGTTCAAGATCTTTTCCTTTCGAATCAGAATCTTCTTCACTCTTGTAGTAGAACTTCTTGTTTCTGTATTAGAACTTCCTTACACATTAGAATAAATAATTAGGGAGCATTTTGTTCTAAATAATAATATAGTATTTGTTATCATCAAAACTATTTGAAATGTAGAATCAATTCTTGTTCTAACAGCTATCAGAATATGACATAGAGTACCATGCTCAAAAAGCCATTAAGGGGAGAATTTTAGCCGACCATTTGGCTCATCAACCGATTGACGATCAAGAATCAATCGGGTTTGACTTCCCAGACGAAGATGTCATGTATTTGAAAATGAAATATTGCGATGAACTGCTACCTGGTGAAGGGCCAGAACCAGGTTCCCAATGGGGGCTTATCTTTGACGGAGCTGTCAATCATTACGTAAACGGAATTGGGGCAATCATTGTCACCCCTCAAGGTACCCACATTCCTTTCACCTCCAGACTGACATTCAAGTGCACAAACAACAAGGCCGAATACAAAGCTTGTATTATGGGTCTCGAGGAAGCGATTGACTTAAGGATTAAGAACTTGGATGTATACGGCGACTCAACCCTGGTTATCAATCAGATTAAAGGAGATTGGAACACATACCAATCAGGATTGATTCCTTACAAAGACTATGCTAGAAGGTTGCTACCCTTCTTCAACAAAGTTGAGTTTCATCACATCCCTCGTGAAGAGAATCACCTGGCTGATGCATTAGCCACTCTCTCTTTCATGATTAGTGTAGGTTAATCGAATGACATAACTAAGATCGACATAATGCGCCTTGGACGGCCCGCGTACATCTTCACGATTGAACCAGTCATAGACGACAAACCTTGTTATCACGATATCAAATGCTTCCTTCAGAAACAAGAGTACCCACCTGGGGCACTAAGGAAGGACAGGAAAACCCTCAGAAGGCTGGCAGGCAGTTTCTTCCTGAGCGGTGATACACTCTATAAGAGAAATTTTGACATGGTCTTGCTCCGATGTGTAGACAGACCAGAAGCAGACATGCTGATAAAAGAAATTCACGAAGGGTCCTTTGGCACTCATGCCAACGGACACATAATGGCGAGAAAAATTTTGAGAGAAGGGTACTATTGGTTGACAATGGAATCCAACTGCTACAAGTACATGAGGAAGTGTCAGAAGTGTCAGATATACTCCGAAAAAATCTATGTAGCGCCAACACCAATGTAACCCGACAAGTGGTGGTCCGATTTATCAAAAACAATATCATATGCCATTATGGTGTTCTGAGCCAAATCATTACAGATAATGGATCTAACTTGAACAATAAGATGGTGAAAGAGTTGTGCGCAGAGTTCAAGATCGAACACCATAACTCATCTCCCTACCGACCAAAGATAAACGGAGCGGTAGAAGCGGCTAACAAGAACATCAAGAAGATTGTTCAAAAGATGGTTGTAACCTACAAATATTGGCACGAGATGCTACCCTTTGCTCTTCACGGTTATCGTACATCCGTTCGCACTTCAACAGGGGCAACCCCTTTCTCTCTAGTATATGGCATGGAAGCAGTGCTTCCCATAGAAGTAGAAATCCCATCAATCCGGGTATTGATGGAAGCTAAGCTTACAGAAGTTGAATGGTGTCAAAGTCGACACGATGAACTCAGCCTGATCGAAGAGAAACGAATAACGGAACTATGCCACGGTCAGTTGTATCAGCAAAGAATGAAGAGGGCGTTTGACAAAAAGGTTTGACCTCGTGTATTCAGAAAAGGAGACCTTGTGCTAAAAAAGATACAATCATTTCTCACTGATTCCCGGGGCAAATGGACTCCGAATTATGATGGCCCCTATATGGTCAAGAAAACTTTCTTAGTCGGTGCCTTGAGACTTGCCACCATGGAAGGAGAGGAATTTGCCTACCCCACAAATGTTGATGAAGTCAAGAAATACTTCGCCTAAAAAAAAAGTCTCGGTGGATTGAAAACCCGAAAGGGCGGTCCAGGCAAAAATTAGAGACATGATAAAAAATCATCCCGGTGGATTAGAAATCTCAAAGTACAATCCAGGCAAAAATTAGGGATAACGGCAAGTAACTACTTTCGACAAAGGGGCAAGTCCCTCAGCAGCAGTTACATCATCCGTCAAGAAAGCTCCAGTTAAGGTCATCATCAACAGAAGCTCAGGATGCCCAGAATTCAAAGTTGGTAGAAGGATAATGGTCGTTATGTTTCAACGTAGCCCTTTTTCCCTGTAAATTACCATTTGCTAAACTTTGTAAATGCTCTATGGAATCACGCGTTTGGCTGATTTCCATCCTACCAATAAAATTTGAGCCCTGGTGCTTTTGTTTGCAATTCTTATTTGTTTAGCTTTACAGAATGACATTTTAACATGATCAACGATTCTTGAAATGAAACAAAAATGAATTTACTTGTTAAAATTGTTCTGCTTTAAAATAAAGATGGCAATTTCTTTTAACTGTTGAACATCGAAAGAGCATCGATTGCTTCTCCAGAAGTAATCAAGAGTCAAAGTGCAGAATCAAAGTACTCCTTCTAGACCAGTATGCCTGAATGAAGGATCAACTATGTCAGATGCAAATGCTCCATCTGACCTCTTCGGCCGAGTTCCCATCTCCTAAGACCGACCAGCGTCGCTCCCAACAGGGACCGTTTCTCCTAAGCAAGGCGGAATTTCTATCTTGAACCAGCGGTACTTATTCGCCCCGCGATGGCCGAGTATCTAGTCATGTTCATCTATTAGTCTGTATGGCGCATCAGTTTTGTCAGCATATACATACATACATCATGCATTATTGATTTGCATTCACATTCATATTGCATCACTATCACTCCCGTCGGTCTTGTCCCCTAGTGATAACAGTCCTCTCAATCGAGTTATCAGTTCTTTCCTCGTCAAGAAAGGTTGCGTCTGAACAATCTCTCTCCTCCAGTTTAGTTCTAGATCAGAATTGGCCCTTGACCACTTTGATAACTTGAACCTCTGAAAGACCAGAGAACCTTCAACCGATGTCACTCTTCGCCATTGAAGATGATATTTTCGCTTTCTCGGATTAAGGAAAATCCCTAGAGGAAGCCTCTTAAGCAGAGATTCGGCAATACATTAGTTTTTCTCCAAAAAAAAATCGCTGATGAAAAGGTCATCAGCACCTCAAAATTGGATCACATCACATGGCGTTTCTCCGGGAAGATCCCAAGAAAAGTATGATGCAATATCCCCAAGCGTGAAAGCAGTCTTTCAATAGACTCGTTTTCCCCAGTAGAGTCAGCAAATGACATCTCCAAACAGAGAAGTTTGTACACCTCTACAACTCAGACGACTGGGTTCCCCAACAACTCTGACATCAAAACTTTTTCTATCAAATGGCATCTCTTCAGGAAAATTTGGCGAGAAGTTTGAGGAAAATCGCTACACATAGTGTCCCTTGTCAATAAAGTTTATTGACAAAAGAAACTAAGACCAGTTCCTTGGTGGGAAACCAGGATCGAGGGGAAGTTTACATCAGAAACTAAGACCAGTTCCTTGGTGAGAAACCAGGATCAAGGGAAAGTTTACATCAGAAACTAAGACCAGTTCCTTGGTAGGAAACCAGGATCGAGGGGAAGTTTATTTCAGAAACTAAGATCAGTTCCTTGGTAGGAAACCAGGATCGAGGGGAAGTTTTTTACCTTTTCTTAGCATCATTGCTTAGCAAAAGAAGAAGGATGCGCAAGCTACCATTCTTAACCACCATCAAAATTTCGTGTATTTCGATATTTAATCCTCTTGCACCCCGAATGCCAGAATACCTTCGTCATTCACACCTTCGGGTCCAAGAAGATTAAATAGGGGCATCTGTCATACCCTAAATTTTGACCACTAAGATTTCCCATCATTTTGAAAATCATCATCACAATATTGAGGAACCATCATACCTCATCAGTCTCCCCAAAGATGGGTGAGCATCCACTACAATCAAAATTAGGGTTTCAAGCCCTCTCAGAGTTCTTAGACAAAGGATCAATCAAGAAATGACATGATCTTCAACTTGTCTAGCCTCTCAAATATCCACAAGGTTTCAAGAGGACTCCCACTTCAAGGATTAAGCACAAGGCTGCTCCCTTCCAGGTGGATCAAGCCTCAAGATCGCTAGTGTCACTAAATTAGGGTTTGGTCGACCAGGGCCTCCAGATGAAAATTTTCCTCTGGGCATGAGCCAATGCTTCAAAGCATATCTTAAAATACTCCATGGAACCTCATGGGCCCAAACATCAAGTCAATTTGACCTCAGGGGATGCATACATAAAAAATCAGGAATTAAGGTTTCTTGACCTAATTCACCCCTAAGTTGACGTTTGGGACAAATCATGAGCCAAAACCTCAAGATAGGATTTGAGGGTCTCCAACATACCACATTGATCCATTTGTAACAATGGATTGATCCAGGAAGCTTAAGCAACAAGTCTCAATTTCATCAGTACCACAATTAGGGTTTCGCGAGAAAAGTCAACTGTATCTTTGACTTTTGACCAGGACATGCTCCCAAACCCTAGGACATGATTCAATATACCCTATAATACCCATGGAACATGTCCATTAAGTTTGATTTAGGTCAAGGACATGATTTCCTAAAGGATCGCACAGTTTGGAATTCATCTGACAAAAAGTCAACTGTGCACAAAAGTCAACTTTGACTTTTTGAGATTTTTCACAAAAATGGTTTTTAACCCTAAAATGATGTTAATGTATGATTTGAATCATCATTCATCAAGAAAAATCAAGAAAAGTGGGATAACTTGTAAAAGGGGTAACCATAAAAACTTAGAAAATTTTCTAAGTTATGAACAAAGTGGCAAGGGTACCAACTTTGTAGGATCATAACTCCTAAACCACAAAGCCATTTTTCCCCATCCAAATCTTGATTTGCAGATCTCATTACTCTCTACAAAAGGTTAAAACTGACCTCCCTCCAAATTCCTCATGGATTTTGAGTTATGGAATGGTCAAAATCACAAAAAGTGAAAATGTCATTTTTTCCAACACTTAGTGAAATTTTCACTAAGTCAGAATCTGCCTTCACTTTTTTCCAAATGTAGGGGCATTTTTCACTTGGATCCAAAAAGTATCAAAACCAAATATGGTCAAACAGTTGTTGTATCATATGAGGGCTTTCCAAAATGACCAAGAACATCACCAAATTCCACTTGAGCCATGAGATATGACAAGGCTAGGCAGAATTTTGTATTTTTGCTCGATTTGGCAAAATCAACTAATTCCAAGCCTTGTCATCATCTTGAACACATCCGAGGATCAAATCCAAAGGGGACAAACACTGAGCCAAGCCTCCAAAGTCTTTGGAACAAGAAGTAGCATGACAAACCTAGAATTGCCTAAAAGAGGGACAAGACTCCAATTTTGGATTGGAGCATTCAATGCATACACCAAGGTGGCATGGACAGAGCCATTTGCAACTGAATTCAGTCAAGACTTATCCAAGACCAAGGGAACCACAACCATGTGCCCTAACCTCTAGTCAATTCTAGAGGAGACTTGGATTCCAAAGTGAAACCATTGGCCAAACCTCTTATGCAGTTACCATTCACTATTGATCCCAAAACAAACTTGCTCTACTATAAATAAAGCTCATTTGTGCTCAATTTGAGTACACCAAAGCCATCAAACAGATGTTTTCCTCAAAATTCCTCTCTTTAGGCCAAAATACCTTCTTTAGCAAGGTAACTCTGAGTTTTTGAGTTAGAGAGCATTTCCATCACAACTCATGATTCTAACACCTCATAAACATCATATGTAGGTGATCCAAAATATCAAAAGTGACCTGTAACTCCAAAATCACAAAGTTACCTCTCAAAACCTCAAAATAGCATTTTTCAAGCCATGTCTTGATTAAGTCACTTTCCAAACCAGATAAAACCTCAAACACACTCCAAATAACATCCTTGAACTGTCCTAAATGGTTCCCCCATCTGGAACACCATTTGAGAGAGTTGCTATTTTGGCCATTTTAACCCCTTTTGCAAGAAAGGGCCAGTTTGTGTTTTTGCAGGTTCCAGCTGATTCCAACCATCCTCAAAGCTTCTAAGGGATCATTTGAGAGTGTCCAAAGCATCAAACCTTTTCTGGAACAAGAAATTTGGCAGATTGCCCATAAAACTCTAAAAGCTCAAAAAGAGGTAAGCATCATGACTTGAACTTTCCAAAATATGCATTGCTTTGAAGTCCACTGATCATACACACCTCATACATGTTATATATGTTGTGTTTGGACCAATTCATCATGAAATTTATGCCTGTATCAAAGTGTAGCATATAAAATGCAATTATATGCCTTTTTCAAAACCACTATCGGGTTTTGAGGAGGGAGTATGATCTGAAAAAAATACCACCACCATTGGATTCCTTGTGAAATTCTAGGCCAAATGCATATAAATTTTGTCCCCAACCATTAAGAAATGAGAAAGTTATGGACCTTCCCGTTTCTTGGCAAAACTTGCCTTGCCTTGCCTTGACCAGGCCTAGAAAACAAGGCATGCCTTGTATATTTGTGGTTTCACTTCAAGCAATGGATGTATCACCACCCCAGTGGTAAGGCGCGCGCGCCCTATAACCTTGAGGTCGTGGGTTCAAACCCCACCCATGCCATTTTGTGTTTTCTCACATTTTTGCTATTTTTTCCAATATTTTTATGTTTTATTAATTAATTGGAAAATTAATAACTCTTTCAATTATAATTATTTTTGATTGGTTCTTTTTGCAAAAAATCACAAAAATGTTGAAATATTTTATTCCACAAAAAAATTAAGTTTATATTATTTATTTAATATAATTAGTATTTTTGTGAATAAATTCCTTTTTAATGTTTTTAAACATTTTAAAAGTGAATATTTACTTTGAAAATCAAAACCAAGTGAGTTTTAATTAACCTTGTGATTAATCCCTCATTTCTCAAACCTTAAACAAAAATCTCAAATGGTTTATTCAAACTTATTTGGTATTTTATTTGATTTTCTTTAAATATTTACTTTTAAAGAATAACAAATTAGGGTTTCTTTGATTTTCACCCTTATCAAACAATTTCAAACACTTTTGGGCCTCTAATAGAGTGTAAAACCCAATCCTTTGTAAATACAAACCTAGTTTTGGGCCTCACTTATTGTATAAGTCCCGTTGTATTTCAAAAAGTTCGACGCGATCATCGTCCATTGAAAAACAAACCTTGGGCCTCTCCTCGAGCTATAAGACCCATTCAAAATATTTGGGTCTCTATTAGAGTGTAAGACCCAACCCCCTTTGAAAACCAAACCATTTTGGGCCTCAATACATTGTATAAGACCCACCGCGTTTTCGAAAATCTCGGCGCGATCGCCATTTTCAAACAAATGACCCTGGGCCTCTCCTTGAGTTGTAAGCCCCACCACTTGTACAAAAATAAATCTTTTGGGCCTCTATTAGAGTGTAAGACCCAATCCCCTTTTAACCAAAACTTTTTGGGCCTCAGACATTGTATAAGTCCCTCTGTGTTAAAAGAAAACCTCGGCGCGATCGCCAATAAAAAAACCAATCATCTGGGCCTACCTTCGTGTTGTAAATCTCATTCTTTTTCTTTAAACACTTGGGCCTCTTGAGAGAGTGTAAGACCCATCCCCTTGTACAGAAAATTTCTTGGGCCTCAGTCACTTATATAAGTCCCTCTATACAAAACGACAGTGCGATCACTGATAAACCTTGGGCCTCTCTTTGAGTTTTAAGCCCCAACATCTTTTCAAAATACTTTCTCCTTTAATTTTGAATATATTATTATTTCCAATCTTTCTTTGTTGAACAACTAACCAAACAGCATGAAAGCTCTACAACCGAGTAAGTGTTTATATGCTTTCTTTATCCGCTTTCATATACCTATAACTGTATTGTGGGGCTGTTTTAGTGTAAGTCTTCTTTCATAAACTCATACCAACTGTGTAATACTAGTATAAATATTTAGAGTTTCCCCGGAAACTACGTCTAGCACTAAGCCCAGTTGATCACTCTTAAATACAGTCAAAACTAGATCCCCATAGGATTATCAGATACAGTCTTCCTTCCTCTTGGGGTTAAACAATATGGAGATGTGAAAGGCAGCATTCTCGGTTAACCCTTTCTCAGACTGTCACCCTTAGAAATTGTCAAAGAAACTCTACTCCCCATAGATGATCTTTTCTCCGTGAATGGCATCTCTTGAGTTTCTTCCAAATTTTCGGACTTTCCTGGCTTGATCTATTCTCTGTGAATAGCCTGTCTTGAATTTCTCAGGGTTTAGGGACCCACAGGCTTCCTAAAAGCATCCTCGCCTCCTCTTGGGCGTTGTATAAGGACCCTACGGCTTCTTAGAAGTATTCACAGCCTCCTCTTAGGCTTCGTATAAGGATTCTTCCTTCGGGAAGAGAGCCTCCTCTTGGGCTTCGTACAAATTGTCCCTCGGCTTCTTAAAAGTTTCCAGCCTCCTCTTGGGCTTCGTACAAATTGTCCCAACGACCTCCTAGAGGTATAGGAACATAAATTAGTCATCTTAATAGAATAGTCTTTCAAAGAGTCTAGATCTTTCTACCGTGAACGTACTACTACTGTTTCTTTAAACATAGTACAAAAGATAAAACTCTAGACTTGGACAGTCTAATCTCCTTGAGTCTCGAAGGCATTCTCAAGTAAGGAAAAAACACCAGTAGACTCGGACAGTCTCCAATACCCTCTGGATTCCCCATTTCCTTAAAGAACGGGAAATAACCCTGATCCTCTGATAAATCCCAAAGCATAGCCTTGCCTTTAATCAGTCACTTTATAAGAACTGATTTTCTCTTTTAACCAACCTGCTGGACCTGTCACTCAACTGAAACAACAATCCTTTTAGCCTCTATCTCGGGCTTCGTACGAGATACAAAAAGACTCTCTTGTTGAGTCAATAATCCTTTTAGCCTCCCTCTCGGGCTTCGTACGAGATACAAAAACACTCTCTTGTTGAGTATAAAAGACTCTCTTGTTGAGTCAACCTTTAGCCTCCGTCTTAGGCTTCGTACAAGACACATCTAAAAGCGCTCTCTTGTTGAGTCAAACCCTTTTAGCCTCCCTCTCGGGCTTCGTACGAGACACATAAAAACACCCTCTTGTTGGGACAATAGGCTCCTCTTAGGCTTTGTATAAGAAAAACCCCGGTTGAGTCAATCAACCTTTTAGCATCAAAACTGTGCCTCATTCACAGGATACAAACATCAACAACTCCTTTCATCTAATCGCTGTAAGCGGCAAGCCTCAGGATTATTTACATCCACGCCACTGTCCTTTTTTAAGCATGAGAAATTCCTAAGGAAAGATGGCATTGCTCTACACTGAGTTAAAGTCTTCTCCTTCAGGTTAAAACCCCCTAGAAAGGAAATTATGGCATTGCTAGGATTCATATATCCCGGTTAAAGTAATCCTCCTTTATAGTCAGTCACCCAATAGTCGTGACAAACAGACCCCCTTTAGAGATGACAAGTTCTCTCTAAAGACAACACCTTTCTAGCTTCACATCTTGGGCTTCGAACAAGATACAAATAGACCCTTCGGCTTCACATCTTGGGCTTTGAACAAGATATAAACCACCTTTTCAGCTTCACGTCTTGGGCTTTGAACAAGACACCAAAATACCATTTCCTCCCATAGAATAGGAGGAACTACGATCGCTCTGATTTCCCTGTTTTGGTAAACGGGAATACGTAGGCATAAGATTGAAAGAAAAATCTTAGCAAGCACACTAATCAAAAGTCCCAAATTCCATACCTTCACATATCAATCGAAAAACATCAGTCTTAAACTCCCACCAATCCCCCAGGCACTATTTTAACAAAATAACTTAAGAGAGATCCACAATCTCAATAGCATATGTAAACCAACAGTCATCTGTTTAAACTCAATATGCAAGCAGGGTTAATTGGAGACATCTATTTCCCTTCCTTCATCAGCTTCAATAGGATAAAAAATGAATCGAACTGTAGTACCCAAAAAGCGATAGTGCTTCGCAACCACGTCCAAAAATTTGCGCTACAAAGTGTGATTAGGTAGATTAAAAAATAATGGGTACTTCATCGAATCTGAGCGTTGAAATTGTTATAAATGCAACATGAATTATGTTCGACAATCCTTCGAAGTGGTTATCCCTTCCACTATCAAAGGAAAATAGGGCATACAGTTCTTTTGATGACTGTGTGGTCCCATTCTATGAGTGTTTGTTTACAGGAATAGGACTTCGACTGACTTTTTTGAATTTGAGGTAGACGTCCTAAAATATTTAAAAGTTGCTCTTTCCCTGCTTCATCTTAGGTCATGGGCATACATAAGGGTGTTCCAACTTTGTGTTGAGCAGAAATCCTGGAAGCCCTCTCCTAGCTTATTTTCTGATATTTTCCATCCATGGAATACTTCCCCAAAGAACTTTCGTAATTAGGGACTTATTTACTTCCATTCGGACAACCTTTGGTTCTACCCGTTTACTCTGGACCAGGGCGACTTCATAGGGCATTTTTTACTGGTAAAGCCTCTCATCCTTGTAGCCCATCTCGTTTTGTGTTATCTCCTTACCGATTCTCCTCGCTTCTGTCAGATTTTGTATCCAAAGTACTGGTCCAAGAATAATTTTAACCCGGATGTTCACTCATACTATACCAAACTTGATTCTCTTTCTCTGTGGAAGGTAATAATGAAGGAGGAAATCTAATCTTTGCCTTTAGGGGCTCAGCTATGAGGAAGGGTTCAGCCACGGTGAGGTGTCCCCTATCGAGGAGAAAAAAAAAAGACGAATTAACACTCATGTTATCTTGAGTGCAGTTAGCCAGAAGGAGAGGAGAAATAATTTTGGTGAGTGTGGAGGCTTCGTGCCTTTATTTTTTGACATGCGTGATTGAGTTTTACAGAAAGCATGGACAAGGTAAGCAAGTTGAAGTTGTTCCACAGTCTTGCAAATGCTCAAAGTATTCAGACTATGGTGAATACTGGGACTTCTTCCTCTGCCCCCCACTCCTCTGGCGACTATTGTTCCTGCTTAGGCCCTTTCTCCTACTCTGGTTATAGAGGTTTTTGCTTCTGATCTTGAGGTGGATTAACTTGTGAACATTACGGTCACTTCAACAGTGGAAGAATCAACCCCGCCTCTGATTTCGATAAAGAAGGCCTGTGATGAGGAACAACAATCCCCTCGAGATGAGGGTTCTCCAAAATGGGCTTGTGTTATTGAAGGTGATGCTTCTGTGGAGGTAATTCCCTTTATGCGGGTGTCGAATATCCTTTCTTCTTAGCTTGCTCGAACTCCTGAGGAGGAGGCCATTATTGTCTCAACGTCGAATTTATCCTTCGTTCATAATCTCTCTGAGGTGGATAAGATGGATTTGCCTTCAGAGCTTGCCCACAACATGTTCATAGCCACTTCTATTTTCTCTGTTGTCTCTGCTAGATGGGGAGATGCCTTGGCCCCGGGTAATCCCTCCAAGGAAAAGGATACACACCGGAATCACATTGCCATTAGAAGTATGCTACACATACACACCATATTCCATTTCATATTTTTTGAATCCTAGATGATTGAAAAATGAATCAATTTTCAGATTCCAAGCTCTTGGAGTTTGTTTCGGCTCGTAAAAGGCTTTATGCTGCTTGTACACCATCCCTTATTTGTTCTTTATCACAAATTGACGAGGCTGTAACACATAAAATTCTTCTTGTAACGAACCATCTAGAAAAGTTGGCTTTACATCTAAATGTATCAGAGGCCAATTCCTATTTGCAGCTATAACAATAACCAATCTTATGGTTTCATGTCTAGCTACAGGTGCAAACACTTAAGAATAGTCTAAACCAGACTTTTGTAGGAATCCTTTAGCTACTAACCTTGCATTATACTTGGAAACTGACCTATCTGGCTCCAGCTTTATCTTGAAAACCCATCTCACACAGATGGATTTCTTGTTCTTTGGTAGAAAAACTAATTCACATGTCTTGTTTCTTTCGATTGCTTCAAGTTCTTCCTTTATGGCGTTCACCCACACCTCAGAGTCTACCATCATGACACACTCTATGACTTCCCCTTTAGAGTCAATCTCAATATCTTGCAGCAACTCAAAGTATGCAAGTCTCCTTGGTATCTGTCTAATTCTTTATGGCCTCTGGAACATCGTAAGTTCACCTTCGCATGCAGGACCTCCATTAGAAGTTCCACCTTCAGAGGCTAAAACATCAGTGGCGGTATCATCTTCAAAGGCTGGATCACCTTCATAGTCAAGTTCAACATCAGATTTAGAGTCACCTTTAGAGACATACTCACCTTCAGAGTTAGACTCACCTTTGGAGTCAGAGTCATCTTCAGAGCCAGACACACCTTCAGAGTCAAACTCACCTTCAGAGGCAAAATCTCCTTTAGAGGCAGAATCAGACTCTAGTGTTGACATTTCACTAGATTTGGATTGAGACTTGTTCCAATCCCATGTTTTTTATTCTTTCACTATGACATCTATGTTGATTTCAACTTTATTGGTGAGTGGAAATCGAGCTTATATGCACATGTATAGTTGTAACCTATAAGTAACATGACTATGATTTTGTCATTTAATTTCCTTCTAATAGCATCTGGTACATGTTTATATCATACATAACCAACACTACTACAAAATAAGGCTTTCGTAACACCAATATTACAACAGACATAGTGTTAACCGTGGTAATAGGTTTTTCCTGGGCGCATATATTTTTTATTTATCATATGACATGTCACAACGGTCAGAAGTAGCAACCGTAGTGAAAAGTATACGGAGTGAAATGGTTCGAATCCCATCACCAACAATTAGTCATTTCTCTTGATAAAAAATGTTATTGACCATGTATATCACCACAGTTTTTATTTCCAACCGTGATGAAATGCGATATTTATTTATATATAAGCAAAATTACCTATCATTTCAGTACATAACAGTCGTCTCTCTCAAAACAAAAACCTAACAACTCTTTCACTCGTCTCTCAAAACGAAACCCTAACAACTCTGACACTCGTCTCTCTCATATGGAAACCATAAAACAAAACCATAACAACAAGTCTTAGTCAATGGGTATTTACATGTTCGTTTTCTCTGTAGTTTTTTTTTTCAAAATATGTTTCAATAGCTTGTTTCATGATGTTTGAACTTTCTTATTTTTTCCTCTTGTAGGTATGGATGCTTATTGCAATAAAGAGGACGAAGATAAATTTTGCTTGTCAAACTTGTGTCAAAGATCCAGAATGACATCCATTCAAAATATACACAAGTTTGCTGGTCTAAATTTTTCTTCATCTTTATTTCATTGTTGACACACCATTATGGGACTTGACATGTATGGTAGGTTTCTGAAGCATTTTATGCCTTGATATTTGTATCGTGTTTGTTGGTTATTGTTTGTTGTTGATGAATGTTTTTTTATGAATGTTGTTGTTAATGCCTGCTTAAAATATGAGTTTATTATATATTCTGTGGTTTGAGTGTTTTTCCAATCTCTTACCGAATATATAACTTCCCAAACTGCATTATAAAATTATGACAAGATAGATAAAATTGTATTAGAAAATAAGTAAACGTTCAATTCTTAACAAGTATTCTTCACTGTTAACTGCATGTTGTTCTTTGACCGTTAGAACTTGGTTTAGTGATTCTAGATCTTCAACCACCCCTCTCTCCACCTCTAATTTTGTTTGCAAAGTAAATAATATTTTGTAAAAAGAATTAGAGTTGAAGGCAGGGGTTATTGAAGAACTAGGATCATTAAACCAAGTTCTTACTGTCAAAGAACAAATTATAGATAAGGAGTTGAAGAACCTTTGTCAAGCATTGAACATGTACTTATTCTTCTGAACTTAATTTGTCATATTATAATGTTCTAGTGCAGATTGGAAGGTTATATGTTTAGTGAGCATTGGCGAAATAAGCATTCTACATAATTTATAATAAACTCAGGGCTATATACAACAACGGATGTCTAGAACAACCGTTGTTAAATATGTTGCATTTTAATATACCACAACCGTGGTTGAATTATCATACATACAATCACACCTTATGTCACAACGGTTGAACCTGCTTGATGGTATCCTATCATACCCCAAATTTTACCCTTAGATTCATTGATCTTTTGCATATCATTCTAGGTCAATCATATTGCATGGCTAACCAATTTATCAGGTTTTGTTTGTTTTGTTTCATTTGAGAATCAAGTTTATTTCAAGAGGCTTCAAAGGCTGATCAATCAAGGTTTAGGATGAATCACTTGACCAAGCAAGTTTCTCATACTCCTAAGAGACCTCCTCTTCTCAATAATCCAGTGTAATTTGTGGTGTCATCACAAGTTCTCCGAGGCTTAAGTTTTGTAAGATCGAATCAAGGATCGGGCAAGGTTACCATGTCAAGGGTCTGTGTGCAGTGTTGGTTTGAATTTCAAGGGAATTTTAACATAATCTTGGTCAAAGAAGTGCTTTGCTTTATGATCAAGTTATCAGGATGGGACCGAGGCAGTTATTTCAATGTGGATAATCATCAGGGGGCAGTTGAATTTCAATTAAGGTTTTGATAAAGTGGCAGTGCAATTAATATCACAAAACATCAGTGTCAGTGAACTATTTCTCAGGCAAGATTAGTTCAGACAAATTCAAAGTAATACAGTTTTAATCAAAGATTCAGAGATTTGTCTGTACAAGTCAAGTTTGGTGGATATTTAGTCAAGGTGTGAATGGGTGACTTTTGATGGTGAGATTAAAGATCCAAATTTCATTGCCATTGTGTAAATCTATCCAATATCCTTTTTAAGTCCATTTCTCCTAAATCTATTTCAAATCCATTTTTTATTCTTTATCCAAATCCATTTTTTTTTCTATATATCCAACAATCATTCACATCTTTATCCATCCAATTCATAAGAAAAATATTTTTCCTAAATCGTATCCAATTTCTACCTCAAATTCATTATCCATTTTTAACTCATTCATAACCCCATTATTCATTATCCATTGTTTATATTCATGTCCAAGTTCCAAATTCTTATGAGTTTCAAACTCTTTTCAAGTGTCTAACTCAAGTCCAATTCAAATTCCATTCCATGCCAATTTTTCGAGTTTCATCAAATTTCAATTCCATTTCTAGTTTCATTCAAGTTCAAGTTGCAAGAAAATTTGTCCAAAAAAATGATGATACAAGTTTCACACAAAAATTCCATAAGTTTATTATTGGAGTTGCAACAAGAAATAAAATAATCAAAGCCCAAATACATTTTTCACCAAAGTTCTACAAAATTATCAGCCCTGTGTTTATTCTTATAGGAGAGTTTGCTCAGAAGCCTATTTAATTTTCATCCACAAAATAACAGCATCGCTACATAATGTTCATCCACAAAATAACTACACACAAACTGTCAAGAAAAACCAATTCACAAAACTTTCAGCAAACTGTTACAACCAACACGTAAGACACCACCTATCCGCTCTTTGTACGACCTCCAAAACCATAACTTGCAATACACCACTGCTACACAATGCACCACTGCTACATTCCAAAACCAAATGGTAGAAAAATCCTGTAGCAAAACCACGATGCAAATGCCAACAATAACCAACACAAAATATCTGCGAGAAAGGACCCTAAAGCAACGTACTGAGAGCAGAGACCTTTATCATCATTCTTCATAAAAACCACCCTCCATCTTAAATCATGTACACAGGCTGCTCCCCATCATTTTTTTCCTCCATAAAAAAACAATACACCACTCAACAAAAGCTGCCGCAAAATCGTACAAGTACGTGCACAACAATCCAAAATGCTAAGGCGCGTGCCATAACCAACATAGCAACGTACGACACGCTGCTTCACAGTAACCACAACAAAAATTGCAAGACGAAGGACCAAAAGCATTTATACCTCAAATCAACAAGAATCGTAAGAAAAAAATACATGTTTTCACTCTTCAAAACAGACAAAAGCAGAGAACTATGCTCCTTTCATACTCTTCAAACCACTTCCTCCATTTAATCTTCTATATCCTCACTCGTTTTCAACTCTCTCCTCCAAACAATAACCATCTTTAAAACCTGGACTCTCCCAATCTCCCTCGTTAAAAAAAAACCATGTTTATTTCATCCACCACTCTGCAAGTGAATATCTTTGAACCCTCATAAACAATAATAACCCTGTTTTAACAAATCAACTTCACCATTTTTCATTGACCTAACATAAACCAAAACGCACCCACCTTCAAACAAAAACCAACAACTCTACTCCATGATTCCACAACCTAAAATATCTTTCAAAAACTAATTCTTTTCCTTCGGAACCTCTTACTCCAAACACAACTTTCCTCAACTCAAATCGAACCCCTCAAACAAACCCAATACACCGAACCAGAAAAGATTGAGAAGAAGAGAGTGAAATCAATGAACCCAAATTGTAAACACTGAGAATGCGAGATGAAAAGAAGGAGTGAATGAAAACAGAAACAAAACCGAAGTTGAACCCAAACCTAAAGGAGACAAGGAGAGAGACGAAACCCAATTGCGACCCACGTTCTTTGTTTACGGCGCAAGAGAAAATTACAAGAGAATGTTGAAATACAATAGACTGCGTTGTTTTTATTGTTTCTCTAATCATGTCGTTTTTCTTCAAATTGTTTTGAAAATAACGTTGGGTTTGAGAAAAGGTATTTTTTCGTGTTTCTGCCATAGTCGTATCTGGATCAGCCGTGTTCTTCTTATCATGTGATGTTTTTTCTTTTTGAAAACCCTTGTTGTTTTTTATGCGTGTTTTGGGCTTTGGAGCCCGTGGTGGTTTCATAACACCACTCCTTTTTTTTCTAAGCCACTACCCCTTTGTTTTTCCTTCACTTTCTTTCAACCGTGATATGGAATGGGTCATGGGCTTTAAGCCCAAGTGATCCCATTCATTTTCACACACCCTATTGGCGTGTATCCCCTCTCTTCTTTTTCTTTGATTATTTTCTATTAATTTGTTTTGTTAAAATCTTGGATAAGTTTTTGTTAATTATTTCGATTATTTTTTTTAGTAGGGTTTTTGTAAATTCTTGTTAACTATTTGTTGGTTATCATTCTATTTAGATTTTTACTTGGATTTTCATCTTCGATTCATTTTCATTTTCTATTTTAGGGTCGATGATATAATAATAGTCATGATTGGTTGATTTCAAATCAATGAAAATCTTGATAAATATGACGCCACTTTCTTTCTTGCTTTTCGATTTTATTTTATTAGTCAATGAAAGTCTAAAATCAAAGATTATCGATTTATTGATTTAAATCTTGATTAAGATGAGACCGATTTTATTTTCATTTCGATTTCCATCTCATTTCGCATTATCTTCTTCTATTTTCTTTTCATCTTCGATCGATGAAGTCTTTCTATTCACGAATGTTAATTATCGAGGTTGTTAACCTTCATTAATTCAAATTTGTAGTGAATTCTCATCGAGTTCATTTTCTATACTTTGGGATCGTGATAGGTTACCTTCGATTAATTGACGCAAGTTTGTGATTAAGACGAGATTGTCACCTTTTCTTTACGTGTGGCACAATTTCTTTATAGAATGATCTGCAATATCATTTTTATATCGTGTTTTAGCATAAATATCACTTGTGTGGCCTCCCATAGCATGATCTTCATCATAGATCGTGTTGCAACGGTTTAGCACTACATTGGACCCGATTCATCCGATTAACAATTAACCACTAACTTTAACTTTTGTCTAATATTATATTGCTTTATTATTATTTATATTACTCATCGGTTCATATTCATCCTATTCATACTTATTCATCTAACCCTGTCTTTGTTCATACTTCATTCAAAACACACTAATAATTATTGAAACAATAAAAGACTCAATTGGTGGACTGTGGTTACTATCTCGAGCTTTGGACTAAGGACTTAGACTTAGGACCCTTTGCCATGTGCTCTTAGAGTTGAGATTTGAAGACCTTGGATCTGTTATGTTGCTTTGTCTGTATTGGGAAATTTTCTGTGTGCAGGTATTGACACTTCGATATTGGTTCATCTGATACATGAAGCTTCTATCTAGTTCTTGATCCTCATAAAGACTTGGTTAAGATGTTTTGCTTTCATCTGATGTTTGGCTATTTCTTGGCTTGCTAGTGGCTCACTAGTCTCTCATACCCAAAATTTTGACCACCAAAATTTCCCATCATTGTGAGAATCATCACCACCATATGGATGTGCCACCATCCCTCATCAATCTCCTTAAGGATTGTTGAGCATCCACTACAATGAAGAATTAAGGTTTTGAGCCCTCTCAGAGCACTTAGACAAAAGATCAATAAGGAAATGACATGATCTTCAACTTGTATAAACCTCTCAAACACCCATAAGGGATCAATAGGACTCCCACATCAAGAATCAAGCACAAGGTTTCAAAATTCTAAGTGGATCAAGCCTCAAGATCGCCAGTGTCACCAAATTAGGGTTTTGGTCGACCAAGGCCTCCAGATGAAAATTTTCCTCTGGGCATGAGCCAATGATTCAAAGCACAACCCAAGATACTCCAAGGGACATCATGAACACAATCATCAAGTCAATTTAGCCTCAGGGGATGCATTCATAAAAAATCAGGAATTAGGGTTTCTTGACCTAATTCACCCCTAAGTTGACTTTTGGGGAAAAGCATGAGCCAAGACCTCAAGACATGATTTGAGGGCCTCAAATATACCACATTGATCCATTTGCAACAATGGATTGATCCAAGAAGCTTGATTCACAAGTTTCAATTTCATCTGGACCACAATTAGGGTTTTAAAGGAAAAGTCAACTGTATCTTTGACTTTTGACAAAGTCATGCTCCCAAACCTTGGGACATAATTCAATACACCCTATAACCCCTATGGAATCCATCCATTAGGTTTAAATTAGGTCAAGAACTTGATTTCACAAAGGATTGCACAGTTTGGATTTCATCCGATAAAAAGTCAACTGTGCACAAAATCAAGTTTGACTTTTTGGAATTTTTCACAAATATGGTTCCCCTAAGTAAAATATAATGTTAATGTATGATATTGATCATCATTCATTAAAAAAAATCAAGAAAAGTGAGGTTTCTTGCAAAAGGGGCAACCATGTGAAACCAAAATTTTTCTAAGTTATGGAACCAAAATGATTTTGTACCAACTTTGCAAGGTCATAACTCCTAAACCACAAGACATTTTTCTCCCATTCAAAGCTCAAATGAAAGTCCATCTGACATACTTTAAAAGTTTCAACTACAGGAGATTCTAAATCCTCATGGATTTTGAGTTATGGACTAATCAAAATGACAAAAATGAAGAAAATGGCACTTTTCCAACACTTAGTGAAAATCTGCCTAAGTTACCAGCCTTGGACATCAATGTTCATGAAGATTTTTCAGTTGAATTCAAATAGTTTCAAGACAAACTATGATTACACATGTATTGTATCATATGAGGGCTTTCTAAAAAGCACAAGAGCCTCCCATAACTCAACCTGAGCAAAGAGATATGATCAACTCAAAATCACCATTTCCAACTGTCTTGTACAAGGCAGAATTTGGCATTTTGCTCGATTTGGAAAAATTGGACAAATCCAAGCCTTGTCATCCATTTGGACACATCAGAGGATAACATCCAAGTGAAAAGATCTGATCCACAAGCCTCCCAAGTCCAAGGAACTACATGTAGCCATGAGTGCCCTAAAAAGGCTAAAAAGCTTCAAGACTCCAATTTTGTTTCCAAGAATTCAATGGATACGTCAAGGTGGCATGGACTAAGAAATTCCTAACTGAATGAGTCAAGATTCAGCTCTGAATCAAAGGACCATAGGCCTGTGTCCTAACCTCAAGTCAATGGCTTGAGGAAACTAAAGATTCCCTTAGATCAACATTGGCCTAAGGCCTGTACCAACTGCCATTCACTATTGCTTGCAAAACAAACTTGTTGCACTATAAATAGAGCTCATTTGTGCTCAGTTTGAGTACACCAAAGCACTACAACTGATGCTTTCCTCAAAATCTCTCTCTTTAGGCCAAAATGTCTTCTTTTGCAAGTCATCTCTGAGTTTTTGAGTTAGAGAGAAATTCCACTACAAATCATGATCCAAACACATCCAATATGTCATATCTAAGCTGTTCAACCACTCACTTGTGATCTGAAACACCAAAATCAGAAAGTCAACCTCCAAAACCTCAAAATTGGACTTTTCTTCATTTTTCAAGCCATGTCTTGATTCAGTCACTTCCAATACCAAAACAGGCCTCAAACACACTCCAAATATCATCCTCAAACTATCCTAATTGGTTTCCCTCATCTAGAACACCATTTGAGAGAGTTACTATCTTGGTCACTTTTGTCCTTTTTGCAAGAAAAGGCCTATACTTGTTCCTGAAGATTCCAGCTGATTTTGATCATCCTAAAAGCTTCTAAGGGATTAATCAAGAGTGTTCAAAGCATTGAATTACTTCTGGCACAAGGAGCTTGGCAGATATCACAAGAAGCTCCAAGAGGTAAGTGCATCATAACTTGAACTCTCTAAATCATGCATTGCTTTAAGGTCCATTGATCATGGACCTCACATATATATCATATGTGTTGTGTTTGAACCAATTTATCATGCTATTATTGCCTGTACCATGAGATATCATAGAACATGCAAAATTTGGCCTATTTTGAAATCACTATCGAATTTTAAAATGGAAACATTTTCTGAAAATTCCAAGGCCACCATTGGATTCCTCAGGAAATTCTAGGCAGGATACACCTAAATTTTGTCCCAATCCACGGAGAAATGAGAAAGTTAGAGCCTTCATGCAAGAGGCCTAAAATCAGGCCTTGCCTTGGGCAAGGGCCAGGCATGGCTCCTTGGCCAGGCCTAGAAACTTGGCACCCTAATGTATTAATGGGGTGGCTTTGATACACGGATGTATCACCACCCCAGTGGTAGCGTGCATGTGTGTTTGTTGTTGAGGTCGTGGGTTCAACACCCACCCAGACCATTTTATCATTTTTCCATATTTTGCTATTTTTTCACTTTTTATGGTTTTTGTTTAATTAATTCCAAAGTTAATTTTTCTCTCAATTTTAATTATTTTTGATTGGTTCTTTTTTTGAAAATTTCCAAAAATGTTAAAATATTTTATTCCATAAAAATTTCACAAAAATATTATTTATTTCATATATTTAGTATTTTTGCAAAGAATTATGTTGTATTTGTTTTTAAAACATTTCAAAACATTTCTTTCTCTTGATTTTGCAAATTAAAATGATTTTCAAATCATTCTATGAATAAAACATAATTTTTCAAACATTTATCCAAGATCACAACTTGTTTTTTCACACATGTTTGATAATTTTGATAATTTTAATTGAATTTTTATTCAATTAAAATACATTTAACAATCAAATTAGGGTTTTGATTATTCTCACCCTCACAAATGTTTTTCAAAACACTCATGGTCCTCTAATAGAGTGTAAGACCCATTCTTTGTACATAGAAACCATTTTGGGTCTCAGTCATTGTATAAGTCCGACTGCGATTTCAAAAATCTCGGCGTGATCGTCGTTTTCAAAACATTTTCATATGGGCCTACCCTTGTGTTGTAAGTCCCATTTCTTTTGTTTTTCAAACTTTTGGGCCTCTCCTTGAGTTGCAAGACCCATCTCTTTGTACAGAAAACTTTTTTTGGGCCTTAATCATTGTTTAAGTCCCAATACAATTTTCAGATCAACGGTGCGATCACTGTTATATCTGGACCTCTCCTTGAGTATAAGCCCCAATAATCTTTTCAAAACAACTTTCCCTTTTGATTTAGATTCAAATCCATAGTTGTTATCAAAACTTTCTTTAAATTCTTGAACAGCTAACCATACAACTGTTACAATGGAAGCTTGCTCGCCTGTAAGTTTTAAACAGCTTTATATATATATATATATATATATATATATATATAGGGTCATGCTAATACACACCCTTGTAGGCGTGCATTAGCAACATACACCTTAGTGTATTTTTGTGTGGGGCCCATCATTTTTGAGTGGGATCCACATTAGAAAGATGAAGGAAAAAAATAGAAAGAAAATACATGTAGTGTATTTTTGTGTGGGGTCCACCAATTTTGGGTGTGTGTTAGCATTTCCCATATATATATATATATATATATATATATATATATATATGTTTGTGCTGGAAGTTTGCCCTCCTGTAAGTTTTAAACAACTTTATTTTACATACTTGACATATCTATATATTTATTTGTGCTGGAAGCTTGCTCACCTATAAGTCCTCCTACCCTCTTTTACATACAGTATATATTTCATCTGTATATATATGCCTGTATATTATCTGCTTAGAGTTTTTGCCGACAATTAGGTCTAGTATTAGATAAAGACAGTGGTCACTCTTTCAACACAGTCAAAACTAGTTCCCCATAGGAATTCTAGATACAGTCTTGCCTCCTCTTAGGCTTATACAATATAGAACAAATAGAAAGGCATTATTCCCGGTGAAACTTTTCTCAGACTGTCACTATTAGAAAATTTTCAAAGAAACTCATTTCCCCCAGAGAGGATTAATTCTCAGTGAAACCTCTCTTGAATTTCTTCAAACCCTAGAACTGTCCACTAAAGAAAATATTATTCCCGGTGAAACTTTTCTTGAACTTTTCTTAAGTTTGGACCCTCAGGCTTCCTAAAAGCATACCAGCCTCCTCTTGGGCTTTGTACAAGGACCCTCCGACTTCTTAGAAGTTCTCATGCCTTGTCTTGGGCTTAATACAAGGACCCTGATGACCTCTTAAAGGTATAGGACAAAACTTAGTTATCCTTTGCTAGAGCAGTTTTCCTAAAGAGTCAAAACCTCAGATCAATTTTAGGGTTGGCACTCATCAATTAAAGCACCAGCCTCCTCTTGGGCATCATACAAATTCAAACTCTTCCATACCAGTAGACTTGGACAGTCTAATCTCCTCTTGGATCTCAAAGACATTCTCAAGTTCCCTACAAACATAGGAAAAACCTTGTTCATTTAACTAATCTCCAGTAGAGTTAAAACCCTCGCAGGATCTAAAACTCAGCCTTTCATCCTAAATTCCCTAGCCAGGGTCAGCTTATCGTCAGTATAACATTATCCCAAATCAAAATCTCAAGGCATCTGATACCTCAACTCTTCTGTAAATCCTCAACAAGAGGTGATCCCCCGTTTTGGACTTGCCTCTAGATCTCAATAATTCTCAGCAGAAGCCAACCTCCTCTTAGGCTTTGTATAATGATTTTCCTCAGTAGAGTTAGCCTCAAAAGCACCCTTTTGTTGAGTACATCTTCTTTCTTGAAACACTCTCTTGTTGAGTTAACCTTTTTCAGCCTCAATCTTGGGCTTTGTACAAGACACCCATAAATAGCTTTAGCTGAGTCAGTCAAATATCTTTTAGCCTCAATCCTGGGCTTTGTACAAGACACATATAAATCTCCCTAAGTAGAGTTAATCCTCTTTTCAGCCTCAATCTTGGGCTTTGTACAAGACAAATCATACCCTCCAGCAGAGTTAGTTTCCCTTTTCAGCCACAATCTTGGGCTTTGTACAAGACAGATAAAACCTCTCACCAGTAGAGTCAAAACCCCTTTTAGCCTCAATCTTGGGCTTTGTACAAGACAGACAAAATATTTCCCCAGAAAAGTCAACTCTTAGCCTCCTCTTAGGCTTTGTATAATGATATCCCCAAAAGAGTCAATCCCATTTTAGCCTCAATCTTGGGCTTTGTATAAGACAGATAAACACACTCTTGTTGAGTCAGTCTTTTCCAGCCTCCTCTTAGGCTTCGTATAAGGACTTCCCCAATGGAGTCAATCAATCTCTTAGCTTCAACCTTGGGCTTCGATCAAGGCACATACAAAAACCAACATCCCCTCAGAGGAAATCAAAAACTCTCTGCAGGAAGACAATTCTTTGGATATCACAATCTCAAAACACCATTCAAAACAAACCCTAATTCCAGATAACTGATGTAAGTGGCACACTTGTTGATTCAAAAATCCAAGCTGTAATCCATCTCTTATCCTGGTAAATCCCCTTTCTTTCATCTAATTGATGTAAGTGGCAAGCCTCTAGATTATTTACATCCACGCCAATGTCCCTCTCTTAGCATGAAAATTTTCCTAAGGAAAATGACATTGCTCTTTACTGAGTTAAAGTTTTCTCCTTCAGGACAACACCTCTATAAAGGAAATTATGGCATTGCTGGATTCACATATCCTAGTTCAACTAATTCTCCTTTATTATCAGTTACCCAAGAACTGTGATAAACAAACGATATGTCTCCCTTTAGAGATGACAAATTCTCTTTCAATCAAACCTTTTAGATTTAATCGTGGGCTTTGAACTAGACACAAATCACCTTTAGCTTCAATCTTGGGCTTTGAATAAGATATCAAAACATCTTTTTCCTCCCATAGAATAGGAGGAACTACGATTGCTCTGATTTCCCTGTTTATCTTTAACGGGAATACGTAGGCATAAGATTGCAAAATCTTAGCGAGCACACCAAAAAAAACCTTAGGTCCAATACCTTACCAAAAACATTGGAAATCCTGAAATCAAACAAAAACTCTCTCTCTCAACACTCCCAAAGGAGAAACTTTCCCAACCCACAACAGACAAACACCAGTAAGTAGAAAGCAGTAAGGAAAATTGCCAACAGCCTGTGGATGACCACATATAGGATGGGTAAGTGACAACTCCCCATTGTATAACCTGACCCCGAACTCCCCGAATCTCTTTAAGCATTTGTTCAGTTAAACATTTGTGTGCAAGGTTAGTTTTAGATAGCTTCCCTTTCCTTTCCAGCTTCACAGGATAAATAAGAAATCAGCAAGTGGCACCCCACTCCTACCATCGCGGTGAGGAGAAACCCATGGCGATAACGTGGTCGCGTCACCGACAAATATCGCACGCTACAGGAAAATGGCGACTCTGCTGGGGAGTCTTTCGGATTATAGTTCCTAAGAGGTCTAGGATGATTAGTTTTAGGTATCATACTATATATATATATATATATATATATATATATATATATATATATATATATATACTGCTTTTCCTACTTGATATTCGTGTTTATTTTTCTGTCAATGGGAATGCAAGTGATGTCGCATGTGGAAAGTTTGAGAGAACCCTAAGATAGGTGATGGCATAGACGGGTGGTCTTACTGGGAGTGATTCCCGAATAAGCGATCCTGGTAGACCATCAAATCAGGCGAGGGCCTGTGTGGATACTATGTTGAATGACTAACGTCGTGAAAATAGACGTTATCCCAGTGCGGCACCCATGACCCTGAGGATTTAGTAGACATTAACCATGTGGCCATTTCGTAGTGCGGTAGCTATCGAAAATAGTTGATACGCGATACTGCACCCAAATTGAGATTACCCTAGGATGCTACAGCTCGTTCGGGTGAACCAGCTTGTTGTTGTTATCCCTAAGGGGTCAATGATTTACCAGCATACAACCTTTGGGGACGGGTAGAGCCATGACTCCATGCTCGTGACGTTGAACCCTTGAACCCATGTTTTTACAATGTTTTTGTGTGCTGCATTCATGCATTCATTTTAAAAACTCTTAAACAAAGAAAAAATCTTCTCTTTTCTTTTCTCTCTCCTTTTCAAAATAAACTAAAACAATAATTGCAAATATCAGAGAGAATGATTGCGTTATGGATTTTGGTAGAAGAAAGACGCACAAGTACACCTTTAAGGCTCTAAAACTAGAGGATTTAAGAAGGTTGGCAAGGATTATTACCAACCCTGATGCTTTCAGGGCTAAGCATGGAGGACTGCTGTCTCTGTTAAGGGTCCACGTTGTTGAAGGAATCCTGTCTATGTTAATTCAGTTTTACTATCCAATTTATCACTGTTTCACATTCCTGGATTATCAACTTGCACCAACACTGGAAGAGTATTCTCACCTGACTGATTTACCCATCACTGACCAAGCTCCCTTTTCTGGACTGGAAGAAATTCCAAAGGATCAATCCATTGCAAGAGCAATCTATTTGGACGAGTCATAAGCCAGGACTCACATGTAGGGGTGTTCGCGGTGCGGTTTGGGCGGTTTTGATGCTAAAAATCATCCGAACCGCAAGGGAAAAAAGCATGCGGTTTGGTTTGGTTTGGTTGGCTTTTAAAAAAAATCCGAACCAAACCAAACCAAACCAATGCGGTTTGGATTGGTTCGGTTGGTTCGGTTTTTTACAAGATTTTTATTGATTAATATTTACATATATAGAGAACAACATAACTTTGTGTTTAGTCATTCATACATTGCCAAATAACAACAAAACTCATCATATTTTGACAAAAAGTTCTCATTCAATATACAAAAATCAATTTAAACAAAAGTAAAAAAATAGTAGCATAAAACAATATCAAAATATTATAATAAAACAGAAAATATAAGAGAAGGGAGATTAGAGAAGATGAAAAAGAAAGAACATAACAGATGTGAGAATAGAGAAGAAAGGTGCTTTAAAAATATAATTAGAAGAGAAAATAGTAACATAAAAATGAGAACATGAAAGAGAAAGAACATGTGAGATGAGAGATTAGTGTAGAAGAGGTGAGACGTACATGACAAAGAAGATGAGAAGAATGCACAATACTATTAGAAGATATTTGAGAAGATTAAAACTGAAAAGTTAAGTGTGAGTAAGAGAAAATATTTCGTAATGGTAAGGTTAAGGCATAATGGATTTGAGTTTTGGGTTAGATGTGAGATAAGTGAAGTTTGGGTTGTAACATAATGCGGTTTGGTTTGATTTAGTTCGGTTTGCAAAATACAAACCGCAAACCAAACCGAACCATGCGGTTTTGTTAAAAGACGGCCCGAACAAATCCGAACCAAATGCGGTTTTTTGCGGTTTCGATTTGGTTTGGTTTGGTTTGCGGTTTTTTATTGGGTTGGTTCAGTTTTGAACACCCCTACTCACATGACCACTAAGGAAGGAATCCAGGGTTTACCAGCTAAATTCCTGACGGAGAAAGCCCTATACTTTGCCAGTGTAGAAAACATAATTGTTTTCGAAGATATCTTTGTTCTGCTCGCATATGGGTTATTCCTTTTTCCCAACATCGATAACTTCGTTGATACCAATGCCATTAAGATATTTCTGATTGGAAACCCCATACCAACCTTGCTCGCAGATGCTTATCATTCTGTACACTTAAGGAATTTGCACAGCGGAGGAATGATCACATGCTGTGTACCCTTACTTAATAAATGGTTCACTTCTTATTTACCCAAGTCTGCTGCTTTTTGGGACCATAAGAGTACTCTACGTTGGTCACAGAGAATCATGTCTCTTTCTAACTCTGACATAGATTGGTACAATAGGATTTATGAGGGGATAAAGATCATCGACAGATGTGGAAATTTCCCCAACGCACCCCTCATAGGAACTAAAGGAGGAATCAACTATCATCCAAGTTTAGTTCGCTGTCAACTCGGATACCCGATGAAGAATATCCCACGTAATATCCATCTGGAAGGTCTTTTCTTCAAGGAAGGAGAAAATGACAGAGCTCTAAAGAAGGAAATAGTGCATGCCTGGCAACTTGTTCACAAGAAAGGAAGAGAGTCTCTAGGAAGACCAGACTATATCTCTGTGGAACCTTATCTCCAATAGGTGCAAACTAGAGCCCTCAAGCTGAAGATGCCTTACCCTCGTCAAGAAGTTATTCCGTTAAAGGAGTTTGTCCTTTATTTTATGTCTGATACGGAAAAAATCCAGGTTTCTCTCAACAAAGTTCAACGGGAGAAAAGCTCTTGGAAAAACAAGTACCGAATCCTCAATGTGGAGTGTACCAAAATTCAGGAACTGTTAAAAGAAAAGGATGCTCTGATTAAGATAATAGAGCAACATGTTGTAGATATTCAAGAAGACCGAAGAAATTTTTTCGCTCCTTTCACTTGGCAAAGGACTGACAACCCGACAACGGCTGAAGAGCCCCGGTCAAAGAAAAGGAAAATACCAGAACCAGCATCCGAGTTCTCTTCAGAGAGGACTCGGGATCAATAAACTTAGACATTTACTTTTACAGCACTTTGTAAAATACTGTATTTTCCCTTTCTGTAATCTTTAAAATTCAATAAAAAAAGGGGTTTCCCCACTGTATGATATTTGCAATCTATTTGTTGAAGTTTCTTTTTTATTAAAGCAAAAAACAAAAATATATAGCATTGCATTCATCATTCTCACATAACGCATTCTTCTTATCTTCGAATCTCACGTATGTGTCACGATTCTAGAGTCAAACTGTCTCATTCGTACAATACTCAGCCCAATTAACAAAAGAAAATGGACGATCTCGAGGAAGAGAACAGAGAGCTGAGAGAAGAAGTCGACGCTCTAAAGGAAGAACATAAATTTTTTTACAGTGACATGCAATCTCTGGCAGCAGCTCATAGGTAACAACAAAGGACTGTGGTCTCAGAGATCACATCTATGCCCGTAGTGGAGACATATGATCCTCGGTACAACATGCCTAAAGATCGCCCCTGGGGCATGCCTATCAAATTTTTCCCCAAGGGATACATCCCGCCGGTCACTAAAGACCTAGAAACTGCAGCAGGAACTGTTGGGCCTGAAGGTTACAAACTTCGAGAAAGCAAAGACGCAAGAGTTATGACAGCAACCCTTGAAGGTTATAAACTTCGGGGCATAGAAGCACCAAGAGTCACCGCCGTAATGACTATACCACAACCAGTCGTACACACTGTCCTAGAAGGACAGATTCAACAAGTGAATTCTGGTGGAAACGAAGACATGTACGAAAGAATGAATGAGTTCCAGGAACAGTTCCTGGAGATGCAGAAGGAACTGCATGCCATTCGCGGTCAAGACTTATTCGGAAAGGACACCGCAGACCTTTGTCTAGTCCCTAATGTGAAAATATCGAACAAATTCAAGGTGCCTGACTTTGAAAAATACAAGGGCAACTCTTGCCCTCAAATTCATTTGGTGATGTACACTCGAAAGATGTCAACTCAGACAGAAAATCAACAACTAGTTATCCATTACTTCCAAGACAGTTTAGCCGGTGCCGCACTCAAATGGTACATGGGTTTAAACCGTACCATGATCAATACTTCCAGAGATCTTGGCGCAGCCTTCGTTCAGCAGTACAAGTATAACCTGGACATGGCACCAGATAGAGATCAACTCAGAGCAATGTCGCAGAAGGACAAAGAAACTTTCAAGGAATATGCTCAGAGATGGCGTGAAATTTCCGCCCAGATCTGTCCCTCTCTTGAGGAAAAAGAGATGTTAAAGTTCTTTTTGAAGACCTTGAGCTCATTCTATTACGACCGAATGGTCGCCAGTGCGCCCAGCGACTTCACTGAGATGGTGAACATAAGGGTACGCCTTGAAGAAGCAGTCCGAGAAAGATGATTGGTAAAAGATGCATAGTCATCCAGTAATACCAAAAGATACGGTAGTGCTTTCCAAAATAATAAAGAGCAAGATATTGGTAATATCTTTCTCGAAAAGCAAAGGCGAAGGTATCAACCAGTAGCAGCGGTAACTCCACTATCAACCCTATGCCGGTTCCAACGTATCAACCTCAAGTTGCTCAGAGCCAACCAAATCAATAACAGTATCAACAAAGGACACAACAACCTCTTCATCAGGCTCGTCCTCAATACAACAACAACAATCGTACGACACGACCATCAGGATTTGACCCTATACCGATGTTGTACGCAGAGCTATTTCCACTTCTACTGGCCAAGGGACACGTCCAAACCAGGTCTCCTCTTACAGTACCAGAAAATCTGCCTTTTTGGTTCAAAGCGGATCAAACTTGCCCTTACCATTAAGGAGGATCGGGGCACAACATCAAGAACTGTATCAGTTTTAAGTCCGATGTGCAGAAGCTTGTCAGGAACGGGGTCCTATCTTTCAAAGATACTGATCTGAATGTTTAGACGAACCCTTTGCCTCAACATGAGAAGACTGCAGTAAATTTAATAGAGGAAGAATTTAGCCGCAGTTATCATATTCACGATGTACTCCTATTAGGAACCAATCTGGTCAGGATGCATTGTAGGCAGAGCGGGTACGGTCATGTACCACCTCACAATTATCACCAGTGTGGTATCTGCTCAAAGAATAATCAAGGATGTTCCGTAGTGAAATCAGCTCTACAAGAACAAATGAATCTCGGATGGATTCAAGATCACTGAATCCGTGAAGGTAATATGGCTCACGCAAATCCCAACATTGTCCAGAACCACAATATTCTGGCGATGAACGTCAACTTGGTGGCAATGCACTCAAGGCAAAGTCAATACCATGATTTGCCATGACACGATTACAATTCCTGTCCGATCTACTCAATAAGCAATCAGGGATACTCTTTTGTACAAGAGGTTCTCCAGCGTCAGATGGACCTTGGATGGATTCAGGACTATCAGGAGAGAAACAATCATCAAGTCAATATGATTCAGATCTTTGATATTCGCTTGATGAATACCAGTCTGGTAGAATTACACGCTAAGCAGGTCAGACTCAGTTTTCTGGCTTTACATGATTATCAAGGCTGTAAAGTGTGTCGTAGAGACGACCAAGAATATGCACTTATCCAAATAACACTCCAACACTTGTTGGACCACTGGTCGCTTCCAATCTACTTAGATGAAGTTACACAACAACTCAGTATGACTGACGAGAATCCTGATAGGTATCAAAGTCAGGATGTCCGCTCGATGGAAACAGATCTAGTAAAGTTGCACTGTATACAAAGCAGATGTGGCCGGGTGCCACCACACAATTATGAGTGCTGTAGAGTTTGCTCAGAGAATAACCAAGGATGCTACCTCGTGCGAGTGGCTCTTCAAAATCATTTAGACCACAAAGAGATCCCACCATGTTCAAGTTCTGGGTTGACCAACGGGATGCCCGACTATCTCCCGGATCAAAGCAAAGACGTTAATCTCTAATCATGAAAGGACCAAAGACGTATGTGCCATAATCCCTCTACTCCTTGAATCAAGAGTTCCTCTTGATAGTAGAAAGATTCTCAACCTCGAACCATTTGAGGCTGCCTACGATGGTCAGAAAAATCAAAAGGCTCATGTGGTTATCTATCTGCCAAGTCCAATACCATACAAATCTGATAAGGTTATCCTTTACAAGTACAATGTAACAATAATCGAGAATAGAAAGGAAACTTCATTTCCCTCCATCATAAACATTGCTGACATCAGTCGAGTAAAACAGAGCGGTCGGATATTCAACCGAGGAGTTGGAGAACCCGCCAAAGAAAAGGAACCTCAAACAGAAGTTCCAAATCAACCAGTCGGGCAATCCAGTAATCCTGAACTTTCAAAGAACAACGATGAGATGCTGAAGCTCATCCAAAAAAATGAGTACAACATTGTAGACCAACTGTTGCAAACTCCTTCGAGAATCTCTGTGCTATATCTCTTGCTCAGTTCCGAAGCTCACAGGGAAGCTCTACAGAAAGTCTTAGAGCAAGCTTTCGTGGAACAAGATGTGATGACAAAATAGTTTGATAACATCATCTCCAACATCACTTCCTGCAATAATTTAGGATTCAGTGATGAAGAACTGCCAGAAGAAGGCAAAAATCACAACATGGCGCTTAACATTACAGTCAACTGGCAGGACGATGCTTTAGCCAGCGTACTGGTAGATACCGGATCAGCTCTAAATGTTATGCCAAAATCTACTCTGATGTAACTATCATTTCAAGGAGCCCCGATGAGAGGCAGCGAGGTCATTGTCAAAGCCTTTGACGGATCCAGAAAAATAGTTATCGGCAAAGTTGATCTTCCCATAACCATCGGTCCTCACTCTTTCCAAGTCACTTTCCAGGTCATGGACATCCAGGCAGCATACAACTGTTTATTAGGAAGACCTTGGATACACAAAGCTGGTGTAGTCACTTCGACACTTCACCAGAAGCTGAAGTTAGTCAAGAATGACAATCTAGTCACATTCTGTGGAGAGCAGGCCTTAATTGTGAGCAACTTATCATCGTCCTCCTGTGTAGAACCAGAAGAGGTTATTGGAACTCAGTTCCAAGCACTCTCAGTGAGCAATGAGAATCGATCAGAAAAAGGGACATCAATATCCTCATACAAGGACCCTCTCAAAGTGATCGAGGGTAATAACGTAAAAGGATGGGGACAACTCGTAATTTCTACTGATAACAAGAAGAAGAAAGGTCTTGGTTTTTATACAGCCTCTACCCAAACTGTAAAGAAGGATGAAAGTTTTCATCCCATTCAGAAATTTTTCCACAGTGGAAGCTTCCTCCACCCAGCGTCTCAAGAAGTGCACACCATCAATGAGGGTGACTCTTCCGATACAGATGAAGAGTAGAAGTCCTATTTCAATGAGGACAGTTATATATCTCAGGGAGAGACACATACGCCATTTTGCTTTCCCACACATAGACCGAGATATATACCAAGATCAGACGTCAAGATGATGTACGGAGATTGTGATCCGGAAGGATGTCGTGCTCCGCCCAACTCATTAAAGGAGGACAGTCTGATGAAAGACAACTTCGACTATGACTATTTTGATCCCTTGGATGACTTGCCTACCTGGAAGTCGTACCCAGAAGACTTGGGGAAAAAGAGTCAGCCCAACAATGCATATCAGCTGTGTCATACCCTAAATTTTGACCACTAAGACTTCCCATCATTGTACAAATCATCATCACAATATGTATGAATCATCATGCCTCATCAAATGCCTCAAGGGTTGTTGAGCATTTACTACAATCAGAATTAGGGTTTCAAGCCCTCTAAGAGTCCTTAGACAAAGGATCAATCAAGGAATGACTTGATCTTCAACTTGTCTACACTCTCAAATATCCACAATGGATCAAAAGGACTCCCACTTCAAGGATTAAGCACAAGGTTGCTCCCTTCTAGGTGGATCAAGTCTCAAGATCGCCAGTATCACCAAATTAGGGTTTTGGTCGACCAGGGCCTCCAGATTAAAAATTTCATCTGGACACAAGCCAAAGATCCAAAACACAACATAATATACTTCATGGAACCTCATGGACCCAATCATCAAGTCAATTTTGCCTCAGGGGGTGCCTACATCAAAAATCAGGAATTAGGGTTTCTTGACCTAATTCACCCCTAAGTTGACTTTTTGGGGAAATCATGAGCCAAGACCTCAAGAGAGGGTTTGAGGGTCTCTAATATACCATATTGATCCATTTGGAACAATGGATTAATCCAAGAAGCTTGAGCAACAAGTCTCAATTTCATCTGCACCACAATTAGGGTTTCGCGAGGAAAGTCAACTGTAACTTTGACTTTTGACCAAGACATGCTCCCAAACCCTAGGACATGACTCAATATGCCCTATTATACCCATGGAACATGTCCATCAAGTTTGATTTAGGTCAAGGACATGATTTCATGAAGAATTGCACAGTTTGGAATTCATCTGATAAAAAGTCAACTGTGCACAAAAAGTCAACTTTGACTTTTTGAGATTTTTCGCCAAAATGGATTTTTAACCCTAAAATGATGTTAATGTATGATTTGAATCATCATTCATCAAGAAAAATCAAGAAAAGTTGGATAACTTGTAAAAGGGGTAACCATAAAAACTTAGAAAATTTTCTAAGTTAAAAATAAAGTGACAAGGGTACCAACTTTGAAGGATCATAACTCCTAAACCACAAGGCCATTTTTTCTCATCCAAAGATGGATTTGTAGCCCTCATTACCCTCTACAAAAACTTCAACTAGACCTAAGTCCAATTCATTAAGGATTTTGAGTTATGGAGTGATCAAAATGGCTGAAAAATGAAAATGTCACTTTTTTTCCAACACTTAGTGAAATTTTCACTAAGTCAGAATCTGCCTTCACTTTTTGCCAAATGTAGGGGGATTTTTCACTTGGATGCAATAGAGATCAAAACCAAATATGTTCAAACAATTGTTATATCATGTAAGGGCTTTCCAAAATGGCCAAGAACATTGCCAAATTCAAATTACACCATGAGATATGGCATTGGAAAGTTGCGTTGCTGAAATCGGTCAAAGGCAAGGCAGAATTTGCAACTTTGCTCGATTTGCCAAAATCAGCCAAATTCAAATGCTCCTATCCACTTGGACACATCTGAGGATTGAATCTAAAGGGGACAATCACTGAGCCAAGCCTCCAAAGTCCATGGAACAAGAAATAGCATGTTGAACCTAGAATGGCCAAAATAGGGACAAGACTCCAAATTTGGATTGAAGCATTCAATGGAAGCATCAAGGTGGCATGGACTGAGCCATTCTCATCTGAAATTAGTCAATACTTATCCAAGACCAAGGGGACCAAAGCTCTGTGCCCTAACCTCTAGTCAATGGCTAGAGGAGACTTGGATTTTCATTTGCCAACATTGGCCAAACCTACTTAATAGCTGCCATTCACTATTCCTTGCAAAACAAACTTGCTCTACTATAAATAGAGCTCAATTGTGATCAGTTTGAATACACCAAAGCCATCTAACAGATGCTTCCTCAAAATCTCTTTCTCTTGGCAAAAATGCCTTTCTTAGCAAGGTAGCTATCGGGTTTTGAGTTTGAGAGCTTTTCCAATCAAACCAATCACTCACACACTTCACATATATCATATAGAAGTGATCCAAACACTCACATAACATCTGGAACACTGATTTCACAAAATCACCAGCCAATTGCTCAAGTTCTTGACAGTTTTGCAGTTGAGGTGCCATCTTCAACTCCAAACCATTTCAATCCATTCCAAGCACTCAGACACATCACTTAGCACCTAGGGAAGCTATCTACATCATTGGAACCTAGCTGTAACACCTCCAACACAAATCACGATCACCAGCTGCAAGTGGTCAATACTTAATTTTTTAGGCATTAATCCAAGATCACAATTTGTTTTCCATGTGTTAAACAATTTTGATCCTTTTAATTGAATTTTTATTCGATTAAATAGATTTTTGAAAACAAATTAGGGTTTTGGATTAATTCAACCCTCATAAATCATTTTCAAAACACTTTTGGGCCTCTAATAGAGTGTAAGACCCAATCCTTTTTTTGACCAAATCATTTTTGGGCCTCAGTGCATTGTATAAGTCCCGATACCGTCAAAAACAAACGGCGCGATCGTTGCCTTTTCAAAATAACCCTTGGGCCTCTCCTAGAGCTATAAGACTCATTCAAAACTTTTGGGCCTCTATTAGAGTGTAAGACCCAACCCCCCCTTTTAACCAAAACTATTTTGGGCCTTACTTATTGTATAAGTCCCTCTGCGTTAAAAGAAGACCTCGGCGCGATAGCCATTTTAAACGGAAAAATCATCTGGGCCTACCCTCGTGTTATAAGCGCCACTCTTTTTCTTTAAGCCTTTTGGGCCTCTTGAGAGAGTGTAAGACCCATCCCTTTGTACAGAAAATCTTTTTGGCCTTAGTCACTTGTATAAGTCCCTCTGTACGAAAATAACAGTGCAATCACTGGTAAAACGCTGGGCCTCTCCTTGAGCTGTAAGCCCCAAATCTTTCTTTTTTCAAAGCACTTTCTCCTTTGATTTTGAATATACTGTTGTTTTCAATCTTTCATTGTTGAACAACTAACCACACAGCATGGAAGCTCTACAACCGAGTAAGTGGTTATCGCTTTCATTTACCGCTTTCATATACATATAACTGTATTGTGGGGCTGTTTCGCTGTAAGTCTTCTTTCATAAACTCATATCAACTGTGTAATAATAGTATAGATATTCAGAGTTTCCCCGGCAACTACGTCTAGAACTAGGTGACGCCGTTTCGTTTATCCATAGAAATAGACAACTAGATCCCCAATAGGATCACCAGATAAAGTCTTCTCTTCGGCTGTCCTCATTAGGAATCTTCAAGAAACTCTACTCCCAGAGATGAATGTATTCTCCGTGAATGGCATCTTTGAGTTTCTTCCAAATTCTCGAAGTTTCCTGACTTTGATCTATTCTCGGTGAATAGCATTGCCTTGAATTTCTCGGGATTTGGGGACCCACGGGCTTCTTAAAAGCATCGGCCTCCTCTTGGGCATCGTACAAGGACCCACAGGCTTCCTAAAAGCAACCCCGCCTCCTCTTGGGCTTAGTACAAGGACCCACGGCTTCTTAGAAGTATTCACAGCCTCCTCTTAGGCTTCATATAATGATCTCTTCCTTCGGGAATGATAGCCTCCTCTTGGGCTTAATACAAGGACCCGTCGGCTTCTTAAAAGATTCCAGCCTCCTCTTGGTCTTCGTACAAATTGTCCCGACGACCTCCTAGAGGCATAGGAACAGAACCTAGTCATCCTCATAGAACAGTCCTTTCAAAGAGTCTACTACTGTTTCTCAAAGCATAGTACAAAAGATGAAACTCTAGACTTGGATAGTCTAACTTCCTTGAGTCTCAAAGACATTCTCAAGTGACCCCTCCGTTAGATAGGAAGGAAACCCACAGACTCGGACAGTCTTAATACCCTTTGGATTTCCCGTTTCCTTAAAGAACAGGAATAACCCTGGTCCTCAAATCAAATCCTTGAGTACAGTGTTACTCATATAAGAACTGATTTTCTCCTTCAAAATTAGTATATTGGATTTGTCACTCAACTGAAACACTTACCCTAGCCTCCTATTGGGCTTTATACAATGATTCTCCCCAGCAGGGTCAAACAACCTTTTAGCCTCTCTCTCGGGATTTGTACGAGAAACATAAAAGACTCCCTTGTTGGGTCAAACCTTATAGCCTCCATCTCAGGCTTTATACGAGATACAAAAAAGGTTCTTATTGAGCCAAACCAATTTTAGCCTCCATCTCGGGCTTTATACGAGATATCGAAAGATTCCATCGTCGAGTCAAACCTTTTAGCCTCTCTCTCGGGCTTTGTACGAGACACATATTAGCCTCCTCTTAGGCTTTGTATAAGAAAACCACTGGTTGATCCAACCAACCTTTTGGCATCTAAGTTGTGCCTCGTCCACAGTACACTAACATCAACAACTCTTTCCCCTTCATCTAATCGCTGTAAGTGGCAAGCCTCTGGATCATCTACATCCATGCCACTGTCCCTCTTTTAGCATGAGAAATTCCTAAGGAAAGATAGCATTGCTCTACACTGAGTTAAAGTCTTCTCATCCAGGTTAAAATCCCCTATAAAGGAAATTATGGCATTTCTAGGATCCGCGTATCCTGGTTAAAGTAATTCTCCTTTATAACCAGTCACCCAACAGTTGTGGCAGACAAACCCCCTCTTTAGAGATGACAAATTCTCTCTAAAGTTGAGACCTTTTTAGCTTCACGTCTTGGGCTTTGAACAAGACACAAATAGACACTTTCAGCTTCACATCTTGGGCTTTGAACAAGATACAAACACCTTTCGCTTCATGTCTTGGGCTTTGAACAAGACACCAAAACATCCATTTCCTCCCATAGAATAGGAGGAACTACGAACGCTCTGATTTCCCTGTTTCGGTAAACGGGAATACGTAGGCATAAGATCGAAAGAAAAGATCTTAGCGAGCACAATCAATAAAAAACCAAAATCCCATACTCTCACATACCTATCAAAAAGCATCAGTCCTAACATCCTAATCCTTGTTCCCCGCCAGAAACCTTCTGTCCAAATGAAAAGAAAGAAAACAGTATTGGCGAAAATACAAATAACCAGTACAAAGGCCCCCCACATTGATAGCATCCGTAACCTAACAGACAGCTATTTAAACTTAGTATACAAAGCAGGGTTAATTAGAGACATCTATTTCCCTTCCTTCATCAGTTCACAATAGGATGAAAAATGAATCGACCTGTAGTCAAAGCTCAAACCGCAGAGAGCGACCAGCGCTTAAGAACCGCGTCCAAAATTGCTCACTACAGAAAAATGGCGCCCACCGTGGGGCCCGTCTCTATTTTTCTTCTTCCTTTTCACCTCTTGTGTGAATACCACAGATTGGGGCTTCCACCGGGGAACCCATTTTCTGTCAGGAACTTAGGATTCACTGTTTTAAAGGTCTTGGATGTTCAGGACAAATATATATACTGCTTTTCCTAATTGATATACATGTTTATTTTTCTGCTAATGGGAATGCGGGTGATGCTGTATGTGGAAAGATTGAGTATACACTTAAGATAAGTGATGGCGACGGGGTCGACCATCAACCTCAGTGGAGGCTGACCAACGCAACCCATTCTCTCACCTAGACAATGGGCCGGTTGTTAAGTCTGAGAAGCTGAGGAGCCAAACCCTTTCATAGTGCGAAAACTATCGGGAATAGTTGTTACGCAATACTACCCTCATTTGAGGCTGGTGATCTATTCTCGGTGAATGGCACTTACTCTAAGATTGTACTACAACTCGCTGGCGATCCGCTTGTTGTTTTGCTTTCCTGGGAGGAGCTGATGATAATGAGTACAGGTACAAAAATCACCCTAGTAAAAACCTTTGGGGATGGGTAGAGCCTTGACTTCATGACAACGACCCTTTGACCCCATGTTTTTTCTATGTTTTTGTGTGCTGCATTCATGCATTCATTTAAGAAAAAAAAACATTAAAACATTCAAAAAACTTCTCTTCTAGTCTCTCTGTTTTTTTTTTCGAATTAAACTAAGACTGTGATTGCAAATATCAGAGAAAAGGATTGCACTAATGGATTTCGGTAGAAGGGGAACTCATAAGTATAGCTTCAAGGTTCCAAAACTAGAGGATTTGAGAAGGTTAGCGAGGATGATCACTAACCCTGAGGCTTTCAGAGCCAAGCACGGAGGTCTCCTACCACTGTTAAGAGTCCATGTGATTGAGGGAATCATGGATGCGCTCATTCAGTTTTATGATCCAGTTTATCACTGTTTCACATTCCCGGATTACCAGCTCGCACCAACGCTAGAGGAGTATTCTCATCTGATTGATCTACACATTACAGATCGAGCTCCATTTTCTGGACTGGAAGAAATTCCGAAGAATCAAATCATTGCAAGAGCAATTCATTTGGACGAGTCTGAGGTCAGGACTCACCTAACTACTAAGGGTGGCATCCAAGGTTTTCCAGCCCAGTTCTTGACAAAGAAAGCCCTGTATTTCGCCAGTATAGGAAACGTGACTGCTTTTGAAAGCATCTTTGTCTTGCTCACTTACGGGTTATTTTTGTTTCCCAACATTAATAATTTCGTTGATATTAACGCCATCAAGGTTTTTCTCATTGGAAATCCTGTACCGACTTTACTCGCAGATGCGTATCATTCTGTACACTTGGGGAATTTGTACAGTGGAGGGGAAATCACGTGCTGTACACCTCTGCTTTATAAATGGTTTATCTCTCACTTGCCCAAGTCTGCTGCTTTTTGGGATTGCAAGAGTGCCCTACGTTGGTCGCAGAAGATCATGTCTCTTACCAACTCGGACATTGATTGGTGTAATAGGATTTATGAGGGAATTAGGATCATTGATCGTTGAGGAAACTTCCCCAACGTACCCCTCATAGGAACTAAAGGAGGAATCAACTACCACCCGGTATTGCTTCGTCGTCAATTTGGATACCCGATGAGACACATCCCACTGGGTGTTCATCTGGAAGGTCTTTTCTTCAAGGAAGGGGAAAACGACAGAGCACTAAAGATGGAAATAGTGCATGCTTGGAAGCAGGTTCATAAGAAAGGACGAGAGTCTCTAGGAAAACCAGACTGTGTCTCGGTGGAGCCTTATCTCCATTGGGTACAAACTAGAGCTCTCAAGCTAAAAATGCCTTATCCTCGGTACGAAATTCTTCCGCCAAGGGAATTTGTCATGTATTTCATGACGGAAACTGAAAAGCTTCAGGTTACTCTCAACAAAGTTCAAAGGGAGAGAAGGTCTTGGAAAAAAAGTACTGCACCCTCGACGTAGAGTGCATCAAAATACAATAATTACTGAAAGAGAAAGATGCTCTGATTGAAATTTTGGAGCAGCATGCTGTAGAGAATCAAGATGACCAAAGGAATTTGCTCGCTCCTTTCACCTGGCAAAGGAATGACAACCCGACAACGGCCCAAGAGCCCCGGTCAAAGAAAAGGAAGATATCAGAATCAGTACCCGATTTCTCTTCAGAGAGGACTTGGGACCCATTAGCTTAGGTTTCTGTTTCTGCACCTTGTAATCTATTGTATTTCCATTTCTGTAATCCTTTGAATTTCAATAAAAAGGGGTTTCCCCACTGTTTGATATTTGCAATCTAATTATCGAAGTTTATTTTGATTAAACCAAAAAAACAATTAATATAATCATTGCATTCATCATTCTCACACCGTGTATTCTTCTTACCTACGAATCTCACGTTTGTGTCTCGGTTCTAGAGTCAAACTGTCTCATTCGTATAATACTCGGGCCAATCGTCAGAAAAAGATGGATGATCTTGAGGAAGAAAACAGAGAGTTGAAAGAAGAGATCGACGCTCTGAGAGAGGATATGAGAAAGCTTTGTAACGACATGCAAGCCATGGCAGAAGCTCAGCTACAAAGAATTGTGATCTCAGAGATCACCTCAACGCCCATAGTGGAAAGGTATGATCCTAGGTATCAGATACTGAAATATCGTCCTTGGGGCATGCCTGTTAACTATATCCCAGAAGGATATCTTCCGTCGATCACTGAAGATCAGGGAATCGCAACAGAAGCTGCTGGGCCTGAAGGTTACAAACTTCGGGAAAGCGAAGATGCCAGGGGCATAATGAAGACTCCTGAAGGTTACAAACTTCGGGAAACGCCAAGACTCACTGCCGTAGTCACGGTACCACCCCCTGTGGTGCACACTGTCCCAGAAGGACAGATTCCACAGACACCTTCTGGTAAGAAGGAAACTATGTTTGACCGAATGGATGAATTCCAGGAACAGTTCTTGGAAATGCAGAAGGAGTTGCAAGCCATTCGCGGTCAGGATTTATTTGGAAAGGACGCCGCAGACCTCTGCTTGGTCCCAAATGTAAAAGTCCCGCACAAATTTCAAGTGCCCGACTTTGAAAAGTACAAGGGTAACTCTTGCCCTCAAAGCCATCTGGTGATGTACGCTCGGCGTATGTCAGCTCAGACGGAGAATCAGGACCTGCTGATTCACTACTTTCAGGATAGTTTAACCGGTGCCGCACTAAAATGGTACATGGTTTTGAACCGTGCTACGATCAGTACATTTAGAGATCTTGGTACTGCATTCGTCCAACAATAGAAATACAATTTGGCCATGGCACTCGACAGAGATCAACTCAGATCGATGTCGCAAAAGGACAAGGAAACCTTTAAGGAGTACGCCCAAAGGTGGCGTGAAATTGTCGCTCAAATTTGTCCACCCCTTGAGGAAAAAGAGATGACAAAGATCTTCTTAAAAACCTTAAGCTCATTTTACTATGACCGAATGATTGCCAGTGCGCCCAGTGATTTCACCGAAATGGTTGGCATGGGCGTACGTCTTGAGGAAGCCGTCCGAGAAGGACGTTTGGTAAAAGACACTGGATCGACGAGCGGTACTAAAAAATACGGTAGTGCTCTCCCTAAGAAAAAAGAGCAAGATATTGGGAATGTCTCTCTCGGAAAGCAAAGGCGACGTTATCAACCGGTAGCAGCTGTGACTCCTGCTATCAACCCTGCGTCTATTCCTACGTATCAACCTCAGGTTGCGCAGAGCCAACCTGATCAACAAAGGACACAACAGCCTCTTCAGCAGGCTCGTCCTCCATATAACAACAACCGTACAACACGGTCACCAGGATTTGATCCTATACCCGTGACGTATGCAGAACTGTTTCCATTACTACTGGCTAAGGGACACATTCAGACAAAGTCTCCTCTTACAGTACCGGAAAATCCGCCTTTTTGGTTTAAGGTGGATCAAACTTGCCCTTATCATCAAGGAGGATCAGGGCATAACATAGAGACATGTCTCAATTTCAAGTCCGACGTACAAAAACTTGTTAGGAGCGGGGTCTTATCCTTAAAAGGTACGAATCCTAATGTTCTCACGAACCCGCTGCCTCAACACGAGAAGGCTGCAGTCAATTTGATAGAAGGAGAGACTAATGATGTCTATCAAATTCATAATGTACTCTTGTTGAAAACCGATCTGGTTAAGATGCATTGTAGACAGAGTGGATATGGCCATGTGCCACCTCATAATTATCACCAGTGTGATATCTGCTCTAAAGACAACCAAGGATGTTCTGTAGTGCAATCAGCTCTGCAGGAACAGATGGATCTCGGATGGATCCAAGAGCACCGAGTTCGTGGAATTAACATGGTCTATACGAACTCCAACGTCATTCAAAATCACGACATTCGTGCAATGAATGTCAAATTGGTGGCGATGCACTCAAGGCAAAGCCAGTATCATAATCTGCCGCGGCACGATTACAGTTCCTGTCTGATTTGCTCGGTAAACAAACAGGGATGCTCTTTCATACAAGAGGCCCTCCAGCGTCAGATGGATCTTGGGTGGATCCAAGACTACCATGATAGGAACCCTTATCAGATCAACATGGTTCAGATCTTTGATATTCGCGTAATGAATACCAACCTGCTAGAGTTACATGCTGAGCAGGTCCGACTCGGATTCTTAATATCACATAACTATCAAAGCTGTAAAGCGGGTTGCGAAAACGATCGAGGTTGTACCCTTGTCCAGGAGGCACTTCAGCACTTGTTAAATCACTGGTGGATGCCAATCTATATGGATGAAGATACTCAGCAGATTAGTATCTGTAATAGGAATCCTACCCGGCGTCAAAGTCAGGATGTCCGATCAGTAAAAGCTAACCTAGTGAGGTTACATTGTATTCAAAGTGGGCGTGGCCAGGTGCCACCACACAACTATAACAGTTGCGGCGTCTGTTCGGAAAGTAACCAAGGGTGTTACCTTGTGCGAGCAGCTCTTCAGGGTCAGGTGGATCGTGGAGAGATTCGCCCATATCCAGGTTCTGGACCCATCAACTGGACACCGAACTACCTTGCCGAGCAAGTTAAGGATGTTGTCATGATCTCTGGTCATCACCAGACCAGGGATGTTTTTGCCATCATCCCTCTACTTGATGAATCTAAAGTTCCCAACCGGGAACGGATCGAGATTACTTACGATGGTCAGAAAAACCAGAAGGTTCCCATAGTCATCTATCTACCGGAACCATTACCGTATGAATCAGCTAAGGCTATCCCTTACAAATACGGTGCGACAACAATTGAGAATGGAAAGGAAATTCCATTACCCTCCGTTGTGAATATTGCAGACATCAGTCGAGTAACACGGAATGGTAGAATCTTCAACCGAGGAGTTGGGGAACTTAACAAAGAAAAGGAACTTCAGAAGGAAACTCCTGATCCACCAGTCGGTCAATCCAGTAATCCCGACCTTTCGAAAAATAATGATGATATGCTGAAGCTCATCCAAAGGAGTGAATATAACATTGTCGATCAGTTGTTACAAACTCCTTCAAAGATCTCTGTGTTATCACTGTTACTCAGTTCAGAGGCCCACAGGGAGGCTCTACAGAAAGTCTTGGAGCAAGCCTTTGTGGAACAGGATGTAACAATCAGACAGTTCGATAGTATTGTCTCTAACATCACTTCCTGCAATAATTTGAGATTTAGTGATGAGGAATTACCCGAAGAGGGTCGTCGTCATAACATGGCGCTCAACATTACAGTTAACTGCCAGGACGATGCTTTAGCCAGCGTACTGGTAGACACAAGGTCAACCCTGAATGTTATGCCAAAGTCCACTTTGATGCAATTATCATTCAAGGGCCCTCCGATGAGAATCAGCGAGGTCGTCGTCAAAGCATTCGACGGATCCAGAAAAACGGTTATCGGCGAAGTTGATCTTCCCATAACTGTTGGTCCTCACACTTTCCAAGTCACTTTCCAGGTCATGGACATCCGGGCAACATACAGTTGTTTATTAGGAAGACCATGGATACATCAGGCTGGAGCGGTCACTTCGACCCTCCACCAAAAGCTAAAGTTCGTTCAGAACGATCAACTTGTCACAGTCTGTGGAGAACAAGCCTTGCTTGTAAGCAACTTGTCATCATCTACTGGTATAGAACCCGAGGAGGTTATTGGAACTCAGTTCCAAGCACTGTCGGTGAGCAAGGACAATCAACCCCAAGGAGGAACCTCGATCTCCACATACAAAGATGCTATCAAAGCGGTCGAGAGTACCGATACAACAGGATGGGGATAGCTTGTCATTCCTATTCATAATAAAACAAAGAAGGGTCTTGGTTTTTCTGCAACCTGTACCCAGACAGCTGCTAACGATGAAAGTCTTCACCCCCTTCAAAACTTCTTCCACAGTGGAGGTTTTCTTCACCCGGTGTCTCAAGCGGTACATACTATCAATGAGGAAGATCCCTCTGACACAGAGGAAGAGTGGAAGTCCTATCTTAACAAGGACGGTTATATGTCTCAGGAAGAGATGCCTATGCCTTTTTGCTTTCCTACAGAAAGTCCGAGATTTATACCAAGTTCAGAGGTCGAAATGATCTACGGGGATTGTGATCCAGAAGGATACCGTGCTCCGCCAAATTCATTAGAGGAAGACACTCCAATGAAAGACAATTTTGACTACACCTACTATGGCCCAATGGATGGTCTGCCAATGAGACAACCTTGTCCAGGAAACTTGGGGCAAGAAAGTCAGCCGAGTAATGAAACTCAGCTGAGCATCATTGAACAGAATACATGTGTCCCCACCGTGTCATGGGATCAACACTCAGGTCATTCAGAAACTACTCAACATGAAGATGAATTCACAACGTTCGCAGGACTTGAATTCATCAACTATGCTTTTCCCGAGGTCAACGTCATCGAGAGATGACTCCTCCAGTTCCAAAGAAGTTTGGGACACTCTGGGAGAACCAAGTGGAAAATACGACTATATGGTCAAGTACACCGCTCCCGAAGGCTCTCGTATCGGGTTCGAAGATATCCAGCCAACTGGATGGGGAGATGTGCATGAAAGTACAAATGCTATGCAAAATGCAACTGAGGAATCCTCCTACGACAACTCTGCCTGGGAAACAGATTCCAATGATCCTGCTTCACCAAAAATCAGCGTCATTTCTGAAGACAAATCAAGGAAGGTGCCGAACTTTGTGATTCACCGAGGAGTTCGCCGCCAATGGGTTGCCGTCGAGGTTCTGAAGGTCGTTCATCAGTCAAAGTAATTGCCATCTTTAACCTTTCACCTTGCCCAGGTGAAACAGATGTTTTGATAGGGCTCGCTTTTTGTAAATTTCCCTCTTCGCTTTGCCCGAAGTGACAGAGTTTTGTTTTATAGGGCTGTAGTTTCAAGAGTCGACTTGTTCATTAATAAAATAACGTCGTTCTGTAATTTCTGCATTAATTGCTATTTTCTCTTTTTGCATTTTCAGAAAATGGTAATCCTAAAAAACAATTCAAATAAAAATAAGTAGTAATAAAAATGAATACACTGCACACACTTGCATTTTCTCTATCTCTTCTAAACACAAATCGTCACGTCCTGCAGATTGTTTGTTTTACACCCAGTTGAAACATACGATCCGATGCCTTTTCCCAACTTTGAGTTCCCGGTATTTGAGGCTGAAAAAGAAAATGATGACGAAATTCCAGAAGAGTTCTCCCGACTACTCAGACAAGAGGGGAGGTCCATTGAACCTTACAAAGAACCGTTGGAAACGGTAAACTTGGGTTCAGGACAAGAGAGAAAAGAAATCAGGATTGGGGCACTGCTCAGTCCAACTACCAGAGAGGGTTTGATAAAGCTTCTCAGAGAATTTCCCGATGTATTCGCTTGGTCCTATCAGGATATGCCAGGGTTGGATACCAGCATCGGGGAACATCACTTATCGTTAAGATCAGAATGTCCGCCAGAAAAGCAAAGGTTAAGACAGACTCACCCGGACATGGCCATCAAAATCAAAGAGGAGCTGCAGAAACAGATTGACGCGGGTTTCCTCGCTACGTCTGAATATCCTCAATGGTTAGCCAACATCGTGCCCGTTCCCAAAAAGGACGGAAAGGTCTGAATGTGTGTCGACTACCGAGATTTGAACAAGGCAAGTCCAAGGGACGACTTTCCTTTACCACACATTGACATGCTGGTTGACAGCACGTCAAAGTTCAAAATTTTCTCCTTCATGGATGGATTCTCGGGCTATAACCAGATTAAGATGGCGCCGAAAGACATGGAGAAAACTTCGTTCATCACCCCATGGGGCACCTTTTGTTACAAGGTAATGCCGTTCGGTTTGAAGAACGCCGGGGCAACCTATCAAAGGGCCATGACTACTCTGTTTCATGACATGATACATAAGGAAATCGAGGTATATGTCGATGATATGATTGCAAAATCAAAAACAGAGAGTGAGCACGTTGAACATCTGTCAAAATTGTTCGAACATTTAAGAAAGTTCAAGCTCCGCTTGAATCCCAACAAGTGCACATTTGGTGTCCGTTCAGGGAAACTACTAGGGTTCATCGTCAGCCAGAAAGGAATTGAGGTTGATCCTGACAAGGTCAAGGCCATTCAAGAAATGCCTTCTCCGAAAACTGAAAAACAAGTCAGGGGATTCCTGGGACGTTTGAACTACATCTCCAGATTCATATTCCTCATGACTGCGACTTGTGCGCCGATCTTCAAGATACTGAAAAAGAACCAGGATTGCGTTTGGTCAGAGGACTGCCAAACCGCCTTCGACAATATTAAGGAATACCTGTTGAATCCTCCGATTCTATCACCTCTAGTGGAAGGAAGACCACTGATCATTTACCTCACAGTCCTAGAGGACTCAATGGGATGTGTACTTGGCCAACAAGACGAAATTAACGGAAAAAGTCTGCCATCTACTATCTAAGCAAGACATTCACCGAATGTGAAACTCGGTCGCGATGCTTGAGAAAACTTGTTGTGCTTTGGCTTGGGCAGCCAAAGGTCTTCGCCAGTACATGATTCGTCACACTACTTGGTTGGTCTCCGAGATGGATCCAATTAAGTATGTCTTCGAAAACCTGGTCTCACGGGAAGGATTGCCCGTTGGCAGATGCTGTTATTAGAATATGACATAGAGTACCACGCTTAGAAAGCCGTTAAGGGAAGTATTTTAGCCGGTCATTTGGCTCATCAACCGATTGACGATCAAGAATCAATCGGGTTTGACTTTCCAGACGAAGATGTCATGTATCTAAAAATGAAAGACTGCGACGAACCGCTACCCAGTGAAGGGCCAGAACCAGGTTCCCAATGGGGACTTATCTTTGATGGGGTAGTTAATCATTATGGAAATGGAATTGGGGCAATCATTGTTACCCCTCAGGGTACCCACATTCCTTTCACTGCCAGACTTACGTTCAAGTGTACGAACAACGAGGCCGAATACGAAGCTTGTATTATGGGTCTCGAAGAAGCGATAGACTTAAGGATCAAGAACTTGGATGTATATGGCGACTCAGCTCTGGTTATCAGTCAGATCACAGGAGATTAGAACACATACCAATCAGGATTGATTCCTTACAAGGACTATGCAAGAAGGTTGTTACCCTTCTTCAACAGAATCGAGTTTCATCATATCCCTCGTGAAGAGAATCACATGGCCGATGCATTAGCCACTCTCTCTTCCATGATTAGTGTAGGTCAATGGAATGACATACCTAAGATCGACATAATGCGCCTTGAACGGCCCGCTTACGTCTTCACAATTAAAGCAGTCATAGATGACAAACCTTGGTATCACGATATCAAATGCTTCCTTCAGAAATAAGAGTACCCATCTGGGGCGCTCAGAAAGCACAGAAAAACCCTCAGAAGATTGGATGGAAACTTCTTCCTGAGCGGTGACACTCTCTATAAGAGAAATTTTGAAATGGTCTTACTCCAATGCGTAGACAGACCAGAGGCAGACATGCTTATGAAAGAAATTCATGAAGGATCCTTTGGCACTCATGCCAACGGACACACAATGGCGAGAAAACTTCTGAGAGCAGGGTACTATTGGTTGACCATGGAATCTGACTGCTATAAGTACATGAGGAGGTGTCACAAGTGTCAGATATACTCCGACAAAATTCATGTACCGCCATCACATCTCAAAGTTCTTTCTTCCCTATGGCCTTTTTCCATATGGGGAATCGACATGATTGGCATGATTGAGCCCAAGGCTTCAAACGGACATCGGTTCATCCTGGTAGCCATTGACTACTTCACCAAGTGGGTCGAAGCAGCGTCATTCGCCAATGTAACTCGACAAGTGGTGGTCTGATTTATCAAAAACAATATCATCTGCCGTTATGGTGATCCAAGTGAGATCATTACTGATAATTTATCTAACTTGAACAACAAGATGATGAAAGAGTTGTGTGCAGAGTTCAAGATCGAACATCATAACTCATCTCCCTACCGACCAAAGATGAACGGAGCGGTAGAAGCGGCTAACAAGAACATCAAGAAGATTGTTCAAAAAATGGTTGTAACCTACAAAGACTGGCACGAGATACTACCCTTTGCTCTTCACGGTTATCGCACATCTGTCCGCACTTCAACAGGGGCTACCCATTTCTCTCTAGTATATGGCATGGAAGCAGTGCTCCCCATTGAAGTAGAAATCCCATCAATCCGGGTATTGATGGAAGCTAAGCTTTCCGAAGCTGAATGGTGTCAAAGTCGACACAACGAATTAAACCTGATCAAAGAGAAGCGAATCACGGCACTATGCCATGGTCAGCTGTATCAACAGAGAATGAAGAAGGCGTTCGACAAAAAGGTTCGACCCCGCATCTTCAGGAAAGGAGACCTCGTGCTCAAGAAGATACAATCATTTCTCACTGACTCTCGGGGAAAGTGGACTCCGAATTATGATGGCCCCTATGTGGTCACAAAAACTTTCTCAGGCGGCGCCTTGAGACTTGCAACCATGGACGGAGAGGAATTTGCCTATCCCACGAATGTTGATGTAGTCAAGAAATACTTTGCCTAAACTAAAAAAAAAAAAAACGTCTCGGTGGATTGAAAACCCGAAAGGGCGGTCCAGGCAAAAGTTAGAGGCATGAAAAAAATCATCCCGATGGATTGGAAATCTCATAGTACAATCCAGACAAAAATTAGGGATGATGGCAAGTAACTATGTTCAACAGAGGCAAGTCCCTCAGCAGCAGCAGTTACATCATCCGTCAGGAAAATTCCAGTCAAGGTCATCTTCGACAGAAGCTCAGGATGCCCCGAATTCAAAGTTGGTAGAAGGATAGTGGTCGTTATGTTTCAATGTAACCATTTTCCCTGTAAATTACCATTTTCAAACTTTGTATATACTCTTTGGAATCATGCGTTTGGCTGATCTCCATCTTATCGATAAAATTTGAGCCCTTGTGCTTTTGTTTGTAATTCTTATTTGTTTTAGCTTTATAGAACGACATTTTAACATGATCAAGGATTCTTGAAATAAAACAAAATGAATTTACTTGTTAAACTTTTTCTGCTTTTAAAAATAAAGATGGCATTTCTTTTGACTGTTAAACATCGAAAGAACGTCGATTGCGTCTTCAAAGGCGTTCGAGCCTCAAAGTGCAGAATTAAAGTACTCCTTCTAAACCAGTACGCCTGAATGAAGGGATCAACTGTGTCAGAGACCTTGTTTCGTCTGACACCCCTCAGCCGAGTTCTTATCTCCTAAGCCCGATCAACGATATTCCCCGTAGGGACTATCTCTCCTAAGCAAGGTGGAATTGCTATCTTAAACCAGCGATATCTCTACACGCCCCGCGATGGCCGAGTATCCAGTCGTGTTCACTCGTCAGTCTGTATGTCACGTCAGTTTTGTCAGCATATACATACATACATCATGCATTATTGACTTTAAATTCGCATTCATATTGCATCACTATTACTCTAGTCGGTCTTATCCCCTAGTGATAATCGTCCTCTCCATCGAGTTGTTAGCCTTTTCCTCGCTAGGAAGTGTCGCGTCTGAACAATCTCGCCACCAGTGTATCCCTAGATCAGAGTCGGTCCTTGACCACTTTGATAACTTGGACCTCTGAAAAGCTAGAGCAGCTTTTGACAGATGTCACTCTTCACCATTGAAGATGATATCCTCGCTTTCCCGGATTAAGGAAAATCCCCAGAGAAAGCCTCTTAAACAGAGATTCGGCAGTACATCAGTATTTCTCCGAAAATCCGCTGATGAAAAGGTCATCGGCACCTCAAAATTGGATCCCATCATATGGCATTTCTCCGGAAGGATCCCGAGAAAAGTATGATGTAAGACCCCAAGCAGAAACAGTCTCTTAAGAGACTCGCTTTCCCCAGTAGAGTCGACAAATGACGTCTCCAAACAGAGAAGTTTGTGTACCTCTACAACTCAGACGATTGGGTTCCCCAGCAAGTCTGACGTCAAAACTTTTTTCGTCAGATGGCATCTCCCCAGGAAAATTCGGCGAGAAGTTTGAGGGAAATCGCTACGAATAGCGTCCCTTGTCAAAAAGTTTATTGACAAAAGAAACTAAGACCAGTTCCTTGGTAGGAAACCGGGATCGAGGGGAAGTTTATTTCAGCAACTGAGACCAGTTCCTTGGTAGGAAACCGGGATCGAGGGGAAGTTTATTTCAGCAACTGAGACCAGTTCCTTGGTAGGAAACCAGGATCGAGGGGAAGTTTACATAAGCAACTGAGACCAGTTCCTTGGTAGGAAACCAGGATCGAGGGGAAGTTCTTATCAAAAGAAAATTGAGACCAGTTCCTTGGCTGAAGACCAGGATCGAGGGGAAGTTTACCTTTTCTAAGCGTCATTGCTTAGCAAAAGAAGATGAATGTGTAAGCTACCATTCATAACCACCATCAAAATTTCGGGTATTCCGATATTTAATCCTCTTGCACCCCGAATGCCCGAATACCTTCGTCATTTACACCTTCGGGTCCAAGAAGATTAAATAGGGGCATCTGTCATACCCCAAATTTTGACCACTAAGATTTCCCATCATTGTGCAAATCATCATCACAATATGGATGAATCATCATGCCTCATCAAATGCCTCAAGGGTTGTTGAGCATTTACTACAATCAGAATTAGGGTTTCAAGCCCTCTAAGAGTCCTTAGACAAAGGATCAATCAAGGAATGACTTGATCTTCAACTTGTCTACACTCTCAAATATCCACAATGGATCAAAAGGACTCCCACTTCAAGGATTAAGCACAAGGCTGCTCCCTTATAGGTGGATCAAGTCTCAAGATCGCCAGTATCACCAAATTAGGGTTTTGGTCGACCAGGGCCTCCAGATGAAAAATTTCATCTGGACACAAGCCAAAGATCCAAAACAAAACCTAATATACTCCATGGAACCTCATGGACCCATTCATCAAGTCAATTTTGCCTCAGGGGGTGCCTACATAAGAAAATCAGGAATTAGGGTTTCTTAACCAAATTCACCCCTAAGTTGAATTTTTGGGGAAATTATGAGCCAAGACCTCAAGAGAGGGTTTGACGGTCTCTAATATACCATATTGATCCATTTGGAACAATGGATTAATCCAAGAAGCTTGAGCAACAAGTCTCAATTTCATCTGCACCACAATTAGGGTTTCGCGAGGAAAGTCAACTGTAACTTTGACTTTTGACCAAGACATGCTCCCAAACCCTAGGACATGACTCAATATGCCCTATGACACCCATGGAACATGTCCATCAAGTTTGATTTAGGTCAAGGACATGATTTCATGAAGAATTGCACAATTTGGAATTCATCTGATAAAAAGTCAACTGTGCACAAAAAGTCAACTTTGACTTTTTGAGATTTTTCACCAAAATGGATTTTTAACCCTAAATTGATGTTAATGTATGATTTGAATCATCATTCATCAAGAAAAATCAAGAAAAGTTGGATAACTTGTAAAAGGGGTAACCATAAAAACTTAGAAAATTTTCTAAGTTAAAAATAAAGTGACAAGGGTACCAACTTTGAAGGATCATAACTCCTAAACCACAAGGCCATTTTTTCTCATCCAAAGATGGATTTGTAGCCCTCATTACCCTATACAAAAACTTCAACTAGACCTAAGTCCAATTCATTAAGGATTTTGAGTTATGGAGTGATCAAAATGGCTGAAAAATGAAAATGTCACTTTTTTCCAACACTTAGTGAAATTTTCACTAAGTCAGAATCTGCCTTCACTTTTTGCCAAATGTAGGGGGATTTTTCACTTGGATTCAAAAGAGATCAAAACCAAATATGTTCAAACAATTGTTATATCATGTAAGGGCTTTCCAAAATGGCCAAGAACATTTCCAAATTCAACTTACACCATGAGATATGGCATTGGAAAGTTGCCTTGCTGAAATCTGTCAAAGGCAAGGCAGAATTTGCAACTTTGCTCGATTTGCCAAAATCAGCCAAATTCAAATGCTCCTTTCCACTTGGACACATCTGAGGATTGAATCTAAAGGGGACAATCACTGAGCCAAGCCTCCAAAGTCCATGGAACAAGAAATAGCATGTTGAACATAGAATGGCCAAAATAGGGACAAGACTCCAAATTTGGATTGAAGCATTCAATGGAAGCATCAAGGTGGCATGGACTGAGCCATTCTCATCTGAAATCAGTCAAGACTTATCCAAGACCAAGGGGACCAAAGCTCTGTGCCCTAACCTCTAGTCAATGGCTAGAGGAGACTTGGATTTTCATTTGCCAACATTGGCCAAACCTACTTAACAGCTGCCATTCACTATTCCTTGCAAAACAAACTTGCTCTACTATAAATAGAGCTCAATTGTGATCAGTTTGAGTACACCAAAGCCATCTAACAGATGCTTTCCTCAAAATCTCTTTCTCTTGGCAAAAATGCCTTTCTTAGCAAGGTAGCTATCGGGTTTTGAGTTTGAGAGCTTTTCCAATCAAACCAATCACTCACACACTTCACATACATCATATAGAAGTGATCCAAACACTCACATAACATATGGAACACTGATTTCACAAAATCACCAGCCAATTGCTCAAGTTCTTGACAGTCTTGCAGTTGAGGTGCCATCTTCAACTCCAAACCATTTCAATCCATTCCAAGAACTCAGACACATCACTTGGCACCTAGGGAAGCTATCCACATCATTGGAACCTAGCTGTAACACCTCCAACACAAATCACGATCACCAGCTGCAAGTGGTCAATACTTAATTTTTTAGGCATTAATCGAAGATCACAATTTGTTTTCCATGTGTTAAACAATTTTGATCCTTTTAATTGAATTTTTATTCGATTAAATACATTTTTGAAAACAAATTAGGGTTTTGGATTAATTCAACCCTCATAAATCATTTTCAAAACACTTTTGGGCCTCTAATAGAGTGTAAGACCCAATCCTTTTTTTGACCAAATCATTTTTAGGCCTCAGTGCATTGTATAAGTCCCGATACCGTAAAAAACAAACGGCTCGATCGCCGCCTTTTCAAAATAACTCTTGGGCCTCTCCTAGAGCTATAAGACCCATTCAAAACGTTTTGGCCTCTATTAGAGTGTAAGACCCAACCCCCCTTTTAACCAAAACTATTTCGGGCCTCACTTATTGTATAAGTCCCTCTGCGTTAAAAGAAGACCTCGGCGCGATAGCCATTTTAAACAGAAAAATCATCTGGGCCTACCCTCGTGTTATAAGCCCCACTCTTTTTCTTTAAACCTTTTGGGCCTCTTGAGAGAGTGTAAGACCCATCCCTTTGTACAAAAAATCTTTTTGGCCTTAGTCACTTGTATAAGTCCCTCTGTACGAAAACAACAGTGCAATCACTGGTAAAACCCTGGGACTCTCCTTGAGCTGTAAGCCCCAAATCTTTCTTTTTTCAAAGCACTTTCTCCTTTGATTTTGAATATACTGTTGTTTTTAATCTTTCTTTGTTGAACAATTAACCAAACAGCATGGAAGCTCTACAACCGAGTAAGTGGTTATCGCTTTCATTTACCGCTTTCATATACATATAACTGTATTGTGGGGCTGTTTCGCTGTAAGTCTTCTTTCATAAACTCATATCAACTGTGTAATAATAGTATAGATATTCAGAGTTTCCCCGGCAACTACGTCTAGAACTAGGAGACGCCGTTTCGTTTATCCGTAGAAATATACAACTAGATCCCCAATAGGATCACCAGATACAGTCTTCTCTTCGGCTGTCCTCATTAGGAATCTTCAAGAAACTCTACTCCCAGAGATGAATGTATTCTCCGTGAATGGCATCTTTGAGTTTCTTCCAAATTCTTGAACTTTCCTGACTTTGATCTATTCTCGGGGTTTGGGGACCCACGGGCTTCTTAAAAGCATCGGCCTCCTCTTGGGCATCGTACAAGGACCCACAGGCTTCCTAAAATCAACCCCGCCTCCTCTTGGGCTTAGTACAAGGACCCACGGCTTCTTAGAAGTATTCACAGCCTCCTCTTAGGCTTCGTATAATGATCTCTTCCTTCGGGAATGATAGCCTCCTCTTAGGCTTAAGACAAGGACCCGTCGACTTCTTAAAAGATTCCAGCCTCCTCTTGGGCTTCGTACAAATTGTCCCGACGACCTCCTAGAGGCATTGGAACAGAACCTAGTCATCCTCATAGAACAGTCCTTTCAAAGAGTCTACTACTGTTTCTCAAAGCATAGTAGAAAAGATGAAACTCTAGACTTGGATAGTCTAACTTCCTTGAGTCTCAAAGACATTCTCAAGTGACCCCTCCGTTAGATAGGAAGGAAACCCACAGACTCGGACAGTCTCAATACCCTTTGGATTTCCTGTTTCCTTAAAGAACAGGAATAACCCTGGTCCTTAAATCAAATTCTTGAGTACAGTGTTACTCATATAAGAACTGATTTTCTCCTTCAAAATCAGTATATTGGATTTGTCACTCAACTGAAACAGTTACCCTAGCCTCCTCTTGGGCTTTATACAATGATTCTCCCCAGCGGGGTCAAACAACCTTTTAGCCTCTCTCTCGGGATTTGTACGAGAAACATAAAAGACTTCCTTGTTGAGTCAAACCTTATAGCCTCCATCTCGGGCTTTATACGAGATACAAAAAGGGTTCTTATTGAGCCAAACCAATTTTAGCCTCCATCTCGGGCTTTATACGAGATATCGAAAGATTCCATCGTCGAGTCAAACCTTTTAGCCTCTCTCTCGGGCTTTGTACGAGACACATATTAGCCTCCTCTTAGGCTTTGTATAAGAAAACCACTGGTTAATCCAACCAACCTTTTGGCATCTAAGCTGTGCCTCGTCCATAGTACACAAACATCAACAACTCATTCCCCTTCATCTAATCGCTGTAAGCGGTAAGCCTCTAGATCATCTACATGCATGCCACTGTCCCTCTTTTAGCATGAGAAACCTAAGGAAAGATAGCATTGCTCTACACTGAGTTAAAGTCTTCTCCTCTAGGTTAAAATCCCCTATAAAGGAAATTATGGCATTGCTAGGATCCGCGTATCCTGGTTAAAGTAATTCTCCTTTATAACCAGTCACCCAACAGTTGTGACAGACAAACCCCCTCTTTAGAGATGACAAATTCTCTCTAAAGTTGAGACCTTTTTAGCTTCACGTCTTGGGCTTTGAACAAGACACAAATAGACACTTTCAGCTTCACATCTTGGGCTTTGAACAAGATACAAACACCTTTCGCTTCATGTCTTAGGCTTTGAACAAGACACCAAAACAACCATTTCCTCCCATAGAATAGGAGGAACTACGAACGCTCTGATTTCCCTGTTTCGGTAAACGGGAATACGTAGGCATAAGATCGAAAGAAAATATCTTAGCGAGCACAATCAACAAAAAACCAAAATCCCATACTCTCACATACCTATAAAAAAGCATCAGTCCTAACATCCTAATCCTTGTTCCCCGCCAGAAACCTTCTGTCCAAATGAAAAGAAAGAAAACAGTATTGGCGAAAATACAAATAACCAGTACAAAGGCCCCCCCACATTGATAGCATCCGTAACCTAACAGACCGATGTTTAAACTCAGTATGCAAAGCAGGGTTAATTGGAGACATCTATTTCCCTTCCTTCATCAGCTCATAATAGGATAAAAAATGAATCGACCTGTAGTCAAATCTCAAACCGCAGAGAGCGACCAGCGCTTAAGAACCGCGTCCAAAATTGCTCGCTACAAGCTGAGCAATATTGAAAAGAATGCCTGTGTCCCCACCAAGTCATGAGATTATTACTCAGGACATTCCGAAGATATCCAGCACAATCATGAATCTACAAAGATTACATGACAAGAGGTCATCAACTAGGCTTTTCCTGAGGTCAACATCATCGAAAAGAATGACTCCTCTAGTCCCACAGAAGTATGGGACACCTTAGGACAATCGAGTTGCAAGTACGACTTTTTGGTCAAGTACACCGCTCCTGAAAGCTCTCGTATCAGGCTCGAGGACATCCAGCCAACTGGATGGGAGATCCGCCTGAGAGTGAAAACACTATGCAAGGTAAAATAGAAGAGTTCGTATACGACAACTCTGCCTGGGAGAAAGACTCCAATGATCGTGCTTCGCCAGAAATCAACATCCTTTTTTAGGACAAACTAAAAAATAAGGTACCAGACTTTGTGATTCATCGAGGAGTTCGCCGCCAATGGGTTGCTGTCGATGTCCCGAAAGTCGTCCATAAGTCTAAGTAAATGCTGTCTTTGTTTTAACCTTTCACCTAGCCCAGGTGAAATGGATGTTTTTATAGGGCTCACTTTTCTGTAAATGTCTCTCTTCGCTTCTCCCAAAGCGACAGAGTTTTGTTTTATAGGGTTGTAGTTTCAAGAATCGACAAAATCATAAATAAATAAACGCCATTCTGTAACTCCCGCATTTATTGCTGTTTTGACTTTTCGTTTTTCAGAAAATGGTAATTCTAAAACAACTCAAAATAAAAACAAGCATTTTTCAGAAAATACACTGCACACACTCTTGCATTCTCTCTATCTCTTTTAAAAAACAAATCATCACGTCATGCAGATTGCTTATTTTAAACCCCATTGAAACATACAATCCGATGCCTTCTCCCAACTTTCAATTCCCGGTATTTGATGCTGAAGAAGAAGAAGATGAAGAAATTCCAGAAGAGATCTCACGATTACTCAGACAAGAGGAAAGGTCCATTGAACCTCACAAAGAGTCGTTGGAAATGGTCAACTTTGGGTCAGAAGAAGAGAGGAAAGAAGTCAAGATTGGAGCACTGCTCAGTCTGACTGTCAAAGAAGGCCTGATAAAACTTCTCAAAGAGTTTCCAGATGTGTTTGCTTGGTCCTATTAGGATATGCCAGGGTTGGATACCAGCATCGTGGAACACCATCTACCGTTAAGAACAAAATGTCCACCAGTAAAACAAAGGCTGAGACGGACTCACCTGGATATGGCTATCAAAATCGAAGAGGAAGTGCAGAAACAGATTGATGCAGGTTTCCTTGCCACCTCAGAATATCCTCAATGGTTGGACAACATAGTGCCAGTTCCGAAAAAGGATGGAAATGTCAGAATGTGTGTACACTACTGGCATACCCCAAATTTTGACCACTAATATTCCCATCATTGTGTCAATCATCATCACAATATGGATGTACCTTTGTGCCTCATCAATCTCCTCAAGGAATTGTTGAGCATTCACCACAATCAAAATTAGGGTTTTAAGCCCTCTCAGAGCCTTAGACAAAGGATAAATCAAGGAATGACATGATCTTCAACTTGTCTAGCCTATAACATATCCACAAAGGATCAAAAGGACTCCCACTTAAAGGATTAAGCACAAGGCTGCTCCCTTCTAGGTGGATCAAGTCTCAAGATCGCCAGTGTCCCCAAATTAGGGTTTTGGTTGATCAGGGCCTCCAAAGGGAAATTTTCCTCTGGGCATGATCCAAGTATCCAAAACACAACCTACTGTACTCCATGGAACCTCATGGACCCATTCATCAAGTCAATTTTGCCTCTGGGGTTGCATTCACCAAAAATCAGGAATTAGGGTTTCTTGACCTAATTCACCCCTAAATTGACTTTTAGGGCAAATCATGGACCAAGACCTCAAGACATGATTTGGGGGTCTCTAATATACCATATTGATCCATTTGGAACAACGGATTAATCCAAGAAGCTTAAGCAACAAGTCTCAATTTCATCTGCACCACAATTAGGGTTTTAAGGAAAAAGTCAACTGCAACTTTGACTTTTGACCAGGACATGCTCCCAAACCCTAGGACATGCCTTAATATACCCTATGACACCCTTGGAACATGTCCATCAAGTTTGATTTAGGTCAAGGACATGATTTCATGAAGAATTGCACAGTTTGGAATTCATCTGATAAAAAGTCAACTGTGCACAAAAGTCAACTTTGACTTTTTGAGATTTTTCACCAAAATGGATTTTTAACCCTAAAATGATGTTAATGTATGATTTGGATCATCATTCATCAAGAAAAATCAAAGAAAGTGGGATAACTTGTAAAAGGGGTAACCATAAAACTTAGAAATTTTTCTAAGTTATGAAAAAAGTACCACTAATGCACCAACTTTGGAGGACCATAACTCCTAAACCACAAGGCCAATTTTTTTCATCCAAAGATGGATTTGTAGCCCTCATTACCCTCTACAAAAACTTCAACTAGACCTAAGTCCAATTCATTAAGGATTTTGAGTTATGGAGTGATCAAAATCAAGAAATCACACTTTGTTCCAACACTTAGTGAAAATTTCACTAAGTCAGATTTTGCTTCACTTTTTGCCAAATGTAGAGGGATTTTTCACTTGGAATCAGAAGAGATCAAAATCAAACATGTTCAAACAGTTGTTGTATCATGTAAGGGCTTTCCAAAATGGCCAAGAACATTGCCAAATTCAACTTACACCATGAGATATGACATTGTCAAGTTGCCTTGCTGAAATCTGTCAAAGGCAAGGCAGAATTTGCAATTTTGCTCGATTTGCCAAAATCAGCCAAATTCAAATGCTCCTATCCACTTGGACACATCTGAGGATTGAATCTAAAGGGGACAATCACTGAGCCAAGCCTCCAAAGTCCATGGAACAAGAAATAGCATGTTGAACCTAGAATGGCCAAAATAGGGACAAGACTCCAAATTTGGATTGAAGCATTCAATGGAAGCATCAAGGTGGCATGGACTAAGCCATTCTCATTTGAAATCAGTCAAGACTTATCCAAGACCAAGGGAACCAAAGCTCTGTGCCCTAACCTCTAGTCAATGGCTAGAGGAGATTTGCATTTCCATTGGACAACATTGGCCAAACCTACTTACCAGTTGCCATTCACTATTCCTTGCAAAACAAACTTGCTCTATTATAAATAGAGCTCAATTTTGATCAGTTTGAGTACACCAAAGCCATCAAACAGATGCTTTCCTCAAAATCTTTTCTTTCACTCCTATTTTGCCTTCTAAGGCAAGTCACTATCGGGTTTTGAGTTTGAGAGCTTTTCCAATCAAACCAATCACTCACACACCTCACATACATCATATAGAAGTGATCCAAACACTCACATAACATCTGGAACACTGATTTCACAAAATCACCACCTGGTTGCTCAAATTTTCAATCAAGTTGCAACTGAGATGCCACGAATTGATCCAGCCAATTTCAATCAAGTCTAAGCATTCAAACACACTCCATAGGGTGTAGGGAAGCTGTTCAGATCATCACCACTCATCTGTAACACCTCCAAATCAAAAATCACATTGCACTTGCTGTCACGGCTTAGAGGTAAGCATATACTTGGTCATCTCTCAATCTATGCATATTTCCTCGCACAATAATTTGGCCATATGTTCATAATCATGCATGGAATATTTTCCCTCAATTAATTGCATTGTTTGAATCGTGTATCAAAAATCCTAACCTTCATGCAGAAATTAGGGTTCTTGAGGTTTCTTAGTGATTTCATATTTTGTGTTTAATTTAAATGAAATTAATGGACATAGACATGATCGTGAGGTTGAGACGAGCATAATGATATGTGGATTGCATGTTATAATCAAGTATTCAGTGAGATTGAGGGGAAAATGCAAATCAGCCAAACCCAGAACATGCGCGTGTTCTTGGTGTGTTCTTGGCACCATTTTTGAATAATTCAAATATTTGAATTTTGTGATTTTGTTTAATTGATTCAAAAATTAATTTCTCTCTAAGTTTTAATGATTTTGAGTTGATTCTTTTTTTAATAATTCACAAAAAAGTTAAAATATTTTATTTTAAAAAAAAAAATCCCAAACATATTATTTATTTCATATAATTGATATTTATGCAAAGAATTAATATTTTAATTGTTTTTGACATTTTAAATATTTTTTCTACATTGATTTTGCAACTTTTAATGCTTTCTAATTATTTTGTAGGTCAATACTTAATTTTTGAAGCATTAATCCAAGATCACAATTTGTTTTTCACATGTTAAACAATTTTGATCATTTTAATTGAATTTTTATTCAATTAAATACATTTTTGAAAACAAATTATGGTTTTTGGATTAATTCAACCCTCATAAATCATTTTCAAAACACTTTGGGCCTCTAATAGAGTGTAAGACCCAATCCTTTTTTGACCAAATCATTTTTGGGCCTCACTTATTGTATAAGTCCCTCCGCGTTAAAAGAAAACCTCGGCACGATCGCCATTTTAAACGAAAAGTCATCTGGGCCTACCCTCGTGTTATAAGCCCCACTCTTTTTCTTTAAACCCTTTCGGGCCTCTAATAGAGTGTAAGACCCAATCCTTTGTAAATACAAACCTATTTTTGGGCCTCACTTATTGTATAAGTCCCGTTGTATTTCAAAAAGTTTGATGCGATCATCATCCGTTGAAAAACAAACTTTGGGCCTCTTGAGAGAGTATAAGACCCAACCCACTTGTACAAAAATATTTTTTGGGCCTCAGTCACTTGTATAAGTCCCTCTGTACAAATTCAAACAGTGCGCTCACTGATAAAACCCTGGGCCTCTCCTTGAGCTGTAAGCTCCAAATCTTTCTTTTTCAAAGCACTTTCTCCTTTGATTTTGAATATACTGTTGTTTTCAATCTTTCTTTGTTGAACAACTAACCAAACAGCATGGAAGCTCTATAACCGAGTAAGTGGTTATTGCTTTCATTTACCGCTTTCATATACATATAACTGTATTATGGGGCTATTTCACTATAAGTCTTCTTTCATAAACTCATATCAACTGTGTAATAATAGTATAGATATTTCGAGTTTCCCCGGCAACTACGTCTAGAACTAGGTGACGCCGTTTCGTTTATTCGTAGAAATAGACAACTAGATCCCCAATAGGATCACCAGATACAGTCTTCTCTTCGGCTGTCCTCCTTAGGAATTGTCAAGAAACTCTACTCCCAAAGATGAATGTATTCTCCGTGAATGGCATCTTTGAGTTTCTTCCAAATTCTCGGACTTTCCTGACTTTGATCTATTCTCGGTGAATAGCATTGCCTTGAATTTCTCGGGGTTTAGGGACCCACAGGCTTCTAAAAAGCATCGGCCTCCTCTTGGGCATCGTACAAGGACCCACAGGTTTCTTAAAAGTTTCCAGCCTCCTCTGGGGCTTAGTACAAGGACCCTACGGCTTCTTAGAAGTATTCACAACCTCCTCTTAGGCTTCGTATAATGATCTCTTCCTCCGGGAATGATAGCCTCCTCTTGGGCTTAAAACAAGGACCCGTCGACTTCTTAGAAGTTTCCAGCCTCCTCTTGGGCTTCGGACAAATTGTCCCGACGACCTCCTAGAGGTATAGGAACAGAACCTAGTCATCCTCATAGAACAGTCCTTTTATAGAGTCTACTACTGTTTCTGAAAGCATAGTACAAAAGATGAAACTCTAGACTTGGACAGTCTAACTTCCTTGAGTCTCAAAGACATTCTCAAGTGACCCCTTTGTTAAATAGGAAAGAAACCCGCAGACTCGGACAGTCTCAATACCCCTTGGATTTCCCGTTTCCTTCAAGAATAGGGAATAACCCTAATCCTCGCATCAAGAATCCCTGAGTACAGTGTTGCTCATATAAGAACTGATTTTCTCTTTACAATCAGTATACTGGACCTGTCACTTAACTGAAATAATTACCTTGGCCTCCTCTTGGGCTTTGTACAATGATTCTCCCCAGCGGAGTCAAACAACTTTTAGCCTCTCTCTCGGGCTTTGTAAGAGACACATAAGAGACTCCCTTGTTGAGTCAATCACCCCTTTCGCCTCCATCTCGGGCTTCATACGAGATACAAAAACTCTCTTGTTGAGTCCAATAGCCTCCATCTCGGGCTTTATACGAGATACCAAAGGATTCCATCGTTGAGTCATAACCTTTTAGCCTCTCTCTCTCGGGCTTTGTACGAGACACATAATAGCCTCCTCTTAGGCTTTGTATAAGAAAACCACTGGTTAATCCAATTAACCTTTTAGCGTCAAAGCTGTGCCTCGTTCGCAGTATACAAACATCAACAACTATTTCCCCTTTCATCTAATCACTGTAAGTGGCAACCCTCTGGATTATTTACATCCATGCCACTATCCTTCTTTTAGCATGAGAAATTCCTAAGGAAAGATAGCATTGCTCTACACTGAGTTAAAGTCTTCTCCTTCAGGTTAAAATCCCCTATAAATGAAATTATGGCATTGCCGGATCCGCGTATTCCGGTTAAAGTAATTCTCCTTTATAAAACAGTTGTGACATACAACCCCCTCCTTAGAGATGACAAATTCTCTCTAAAGTTGAGACCTTTTTAGCTTCGCGTCTTGGTCTTTGAACAAGACACAAATAGACTATTCAGCTTCACATCTTGGGCTTTGAACAAGATACAAAATACCTTTCGCTTCAGGTCTTTGGCTTTGAACAAGACACCAAAACAACCATTTCCTCCCATAGAATAGGAGGAACTACGAACGCTCTGATTTCCCTGTTTCGGTAAACGGGGATACGTAGGCGTAAGATTGAAAGAAAAATCTTAGCGAGCACACTAAACAAAAACCCAAATCCCATATCAAAAGCAGTAATTCAAAAACATCAGCCCTAACATCCTAATCCTTGTTCCCTGCCAGAAACCTTCTGTCAAGTCCTAGAAAGAAACAGTATTGGCGAAAATACAAATAACCAGTACAAAGGCCCCCCACATTGATAGCATCCGTAACTTAACAGACCACTGTTTAAACTCAGTATGCAAAGCAGGGTTAATTGGAGACATCTATTTCCCTTCCTTATTCAGCTCACAATAGGATAAAAAATGAATCGACCTGTAGTTTAAGCTCGACCGCAAAGAGCGACCAGCGCTTAAGAACCGCGTCCAAAATCGCTCTCTACAGAAAAATGGCGCCCACCTAGGGCCTATCAAAGTTAGATCTAGGTACGAAATACCTTTTTACCTCTTGTGTGAATACCACAGATTGGGGCTTCCGCCGGGGAACCCATTTTCTGTCAGGAACTTAGGATTCATAGCTTTAAAGGTCTAGGATGTTTAGGACAAATATATATACTGCTTTTCCTAATTGCTATACGTGTTTATTTTTCTGCTAATGGGAATGCGAGTGATGCCGTATGCGGAAAGATTGAGTATACACTTAAGATAAGTGATGGCGACGGGGTCGACCATCAACCTCAGTGGAGGCTGACCAACGCAACCCATTCTCTCACCTAGACAATGGGCCGGTTGTTAAGTCTGAGAAGCTGAGGAGCCAAACCCTTTTGTAGTGCAGAAACTATCGGAAATAGTTGTTACGCGATACTACCCTCATTTGAGGCTGGTGATCTATTCTCGGTGAATGGCACTTACTCTAAGATTGCTTTACAACTCGTTGGCGATCCGCTTGTTGTTTTGCTTTCCTGGGAGGAGCTGATGATAATGAGTACAGGTACAAAATATCACCCTAGTATAAACCTTTGGGGATGGGTAGAGCCTTGACTTCATGACAATGACCCTTTGACCCCATGTTTTTTCTATGCTTTTGTGTGCTGCATTCATGCATTCATTTAATAAAACATTAAACATTAAAAAAAATTCTTCTCTTCTAGTCTCTCTGTTTTTCAAAATAAACTAAGACTGTGATTACAAATATCAGAGAAAAGGATTACACTAATGGATTTCGGTAGAAGGAGAACTCACCAGTATACCTTCAAGGTTCCAAAAATAGGGGATTTGAGAAGGTTAGCGAGGATGATCACTAACCCTGAGGCTTTCAGAGCCAAGCACAGAGGTATACTACCACTGTTAAGAATCCATGTGATTGAGGGAATCATGGATGCGCTCATTCAGTTTTATGATCCAGTTTATCACTGTTTCACATTCCCGGATTACCAGCTAGCACCAACGCTGGAGGAGTATTCTCATCTGATCGATCTACACATTACGGATCGAGCTCCATTTTCTGGACTGGAAGAAATTCCAAAGAATCAAACCATTGCAAGAGCAATTCATTTGGACGAGTCTGAGGTAAGGACTCACATGATCGCTAAGGGTGGCATCCAAGGTTTGCCAGCCCAGTTCCTGACAAAGAAGGCTCTGTATTTCGCCAGTATCGGGAACATGACTGTTTTTGAAAGCATCTTTGTCTTGCTCACCTACGGGTTATTTTTGTTTCCCAACATCAATAACTTCGTCGATATCAATTCTATTAAGGTTTTTCTCATTGGAAACCCTGTGCCGACTTTGCTCGCAGATGCGTATCATTCTGTACACTTGGGAAATTTGTACAGCGGAGGGGAAATCACATGCTATGTACCTTTGATTTACAAATGGTTTATCTCTCACTTGCCCAAGTCTGCTACTTTTTGGGATTGTAAGAGTGCCTTACGCTGGTCGCAGAAGATCATGTCTCTTACCAATTCTGATATAGATTGGTGCAATAGGATTTATGAGGGAATTAGGATCATTGATCGTTGTGGAAGCTTCCCCAATGTACCCCTCATAGGAACTAAAGGAGGAATCAACTACCATCCGGTATTGGTTCGCCGTCAATTTGGATACCCGATGAGACACATCCCACTGGATGTTCATCTGGAAGGTCTTTTCTTCAAGGAAGGAGAAAATGACAGAGCACTAAAGATGGAAATAGTGCACGCTTGGAAGCATGTTTATAAGAAAGGACGAGAGTCTCTAGGAAAATCGGACTGTGTCTTGGTGGAGCCTTATCTCCATTGGGTACAGACTAGGGCTCTCAAGTTAAAGATGCCTTATCCTCGTTACGGAATTCTTCCGCCAAGGGAATCTGTCATGTACTTCATGACGGAAACTGAAAAGCTTCAGGTTACTCTCAACAAAATTCAAAAGGAGAGAAGGTCTTGGAAGAACAAGTACCGCACCCTTGACATAGAGTGTGTCAAAATACAGCAATTACTGAAAGAAAAAGATGCTCTAATTGAAATTTTGGAGCAGCATGCTGTAGAGAATCAAGATGACCAAAGGAATTTGCTCACTCCTTTCACCTGGCAAAGGAATGACAACCCGACAATGGCCCAAGAGCCCCGATCAAAGAAAAGGAAGATACCGGAATCAGCACCTAATTTCTCTTCAGAGAGGACTCGGGACCCATTAGTTTAGGTTTCTGTTTCTGTACTTTGTAATCTACTGTATTTCTGTTTCTGTAATCCTTTGAATTCCAATAAAAAGGGGTTTCCCTACTGTTTGATATTTGCAATCTAATTGTCGAAGTTTATTTTGATTAAACCAAAAAACAATTAATATAATCATTGGATTCATCATTCTCACATCACGCATTCTTCTTACCTACGAATCTCACGTTTGTGTCTCGATTCTAGAGTCAAACTGTCTCATTCGTATAATACTCGGGCCAATCATCAGAAAAAGATGGATGATCTTGAGGAAGAGAACAGAGAGTTGAAAGAAGAGATCGATGCTCTGAGAGAGGATATGAGAAAGCTTCGTAACGACATGCAAGCCATGGCAGAAGCTCAGCTACAACGAACTGTGATCTCAGAGATCACCTCAACGCCCATAGTGGAAAGGTATGATCCTAGGTATCAGATACCAAAAGATCGTCCTTGGGGCATGCCTGTTAACTATATCCCGGAAGGATATGTTCCGCCGATCACTGAAGATCAGGGAATCACAACAGAAGCCGCTGGGCCTGAAGGTTACAAACTTCTGGAAAGCGAAGATGCCAGGGGCATGTTGAAGACTCCCGAAGGTTACAAACTTCGGGAGGCGCCAAGACTCACTGCCGTAGTCACGATACCACCCCCTGTGGTGCACACTGTCCCGGAAGGACAGGTTCCACAGACACCTTCTGGTAAGAAGGAAACTTTGTTTGATAGAATGGATGAATTCCAGGAACAGTTCCTAGAAATGCAGAAAGAACTACAAGCCATTCGCGGTCAGGATCTATTTGGAAAAGACGCCGCAGACCTCTGCTTAGTCCCCAATGTGAAAGTCCCACACAAGTTCCAAGTGCCCGACTTTGAAAAGTACAAGGGTAACTCTTGCCCTCAAAGCCATCTGGTGATGTACGCTCGGCGGATGTCAGCTCAGACGGAGAATCATGACCTACTGATTCACTACTTCCAGGATAGTTTAACCGGTGCCGCACTCAAATGGTACATGGGTTTAAACCGTACGACGATCAGTACATTCAGAGATCTTGGTACTGCCTTCGTCCAACAATACAAATACAATTTGGACATGGCACCCGACAGAGATCAACTCAGATCGATGTCGCAAAAGGACAAGGAAACCTTTAAGGAGTATGCTCAAAGGTGGCGTGAAATTGCCGCTCAAATTTGTCCACCTCTTGAGGAAAAAGAGATGACATAGATCTTCTTAAAGACCTTAAGCTCATTTTACTATGACCGAATGGTTGCCAGTGCGCCCAGTGATTTCACCGAGATGGTCGGCATGGGCGTACGTCTTGAGGAAGCTGTCCGAGAAGGACGTTTGGTAAAAGACACTGGATCGACGAGCGGTACTAAAAAATGTGGTAGTGCTCTCCCTAAGAAGAAAGAGCAGGATATTGGGAATATCTCTCTCGGAAAGCAAAGGCGACGTTATCAGCTGGTAGTAGCTGTGACTCCTGCTATCAGCCCTGCGCCTATTCCTACGTATCAACCTCAGGTTACGCAGAGCCAACCTGATCAGTAAAGGACACAACAGCCTCTTCAGCAGGCTCGTCCTCCATATAACAACAACCGTACAACACGACCGTCAGGGTTTGATCCTATACCCATGTTGTACGCGGAACTATTTCCATTACTACTGGCTAAGGGGCACATTCAGACTAAGTCTCCTCTTACAGTACCGGAAAATCCGCCTTTTTGGTTTAAGGTGGATCAAACATGCCCTTATCATCAAGGAGGTTCAGGGCATAACATAGAGACTTGTCTCAATTTCAAGTCTGACGTGCAAAAGCTTGTTAGGAGCGGGCTCTTATCTTTTAAAGATACGAATCCCAATGTTCTCACAAATCCGCTGCCTCAACATGAGAAAGCTGCTGTCAACCTGATTGAGAGAGAATTTAACAACGTCTATCAAATTCATGATGTACTCTTGTTGAGGACCAATCTGGTCAAGATGCATTGTAGACAGAGTGGGTACGGCTATGTGCCACCTCATAACTATCACCAGTGTGACATCTGCTCTAAAGACAACCAAGGATGTTCTGTAGTGCAAGCAGCTCTACAGGAATAGATGGATCTCGGATGGATCCAAGAGCACCGAGTTCGTGGAGTTAACATGTTATACACGAATTCTAACGTCATTCAGAATCACGACATCTGTGCAATGAATGCCAACTTGGTGGCGATGCACTCAAGGAAAAGCCAATACTATAATCTGCCACGACACGATTACAGTTCTTGTCTGATTTGCTCGGTAAACAAACAGGGATGCTCTTTCATACAGGAGGCCCTCCAGCGTCAGATGAATCTTGGATGGATCCAAGACTACCATTATAGGAACCCTTATTAGATCAACATGGTTCAGATCTTCGATATTCGCGTGATGAATACCAACCTGGCAGAGTTACATACTGAGCAGGTCCGACTCAGATTCTTAATATCACACGACTGTCAAAGCTGTAAAGCGGGTTGCAAAAAAGATCGAGGTTGTACCCTTGTCCAGGAAGCACTCCAGCACTTGTTAAATCACTGGTGGATGCCAATTTATATGGATGAAGATACTCAGCAAATTAGTATCAGTAACAGGAACCCCACTCGGCGTCAAAGTCAGGATGTCCGATCAGTGGAAGGTAACCTAGTAAGGTTACATTGTATTCAGAGTGGGCGTGGCCAGGTGCCACCACACAATTATGCCATTTGTAGTGTCTGTTCGGAAAGTAACCAATGGTGTTACCTTGTGAGAGAAGCTCTTCAGGGTCAGGTGTATCATGGAGAGATTCGTCCATATCCGGGTTCTGGACCCATCAAATGGACGCCAAACCACCTTGCCGATCAAGTCGAGGATGTTGTCACCATCTCTGGTCGTCACCAGACCAGGGATGTTTTTTCCATCATCCCTCTACTTGACGAATCTAAAGTTCCCAACAGGGAACGGATCGAGATTACTTATGATGGTCAGAAAAATCAGAAAGTTCCCATAGTCATCTATCTACCGGGACCATTACCGTATGAATCAGCTAAGGAAATCCCTTACAAATACGGTGCAATGATAATTGAAAATGGAAAGGAAATTCCATTACCCTCCGTCGTGAACATTGCAGACATCAGTCGAGTAACACGGAGTGGTAGAATCTTCAACCGAGGGGTTGGGGAACCTAACAAAGAAAAGGAATTTCAGACAAAAACTCCTGATCCACCAGTCGGTCAATCCAGTGATCCCTACCTTTCGAAAAACAATGATGAGATGCTAAAGCTCATCCAAAGGAGTGAATATAACATTGTTGATCAGCTGTTACAGACTCCTTCAAAGATCTCTGTGTTATCACTGTTACTCAGTTCAAAAGCCCACAGGGAGGCTCTACAGAAAGTCTTGGAGAAGGCCTTTGTGGAACAGGATGTAACAATCAGATAGTTCGATAGTATTGTCTCTAACATCACTTCCTGCAATAATTTGGGATTTAGTGATGAGGAATTACCCGAAGAGGGTCGCCGTCATAACATGGCGCTCAACATTACAGTTAACTGCCAGGACGATGCTTTAGCCAGCGTACTGGTAGACACAGGGTCAGCCCTGAATGTTATGCCGAAGTCCACTTGAATGCAATTATCATTCAAGGGCCCTCCGATGAGAATCAGCGAGGTCGTCGTCAAAGCGTTCGACGGATCCAGAAAAACAGTTATCGGCGAAGTTGATCTTCCCATAACTATTGGTCCTCACACTTTCCAGGTCACTTTCCAAGTCATGGATATCCAGGCAACATACAGTTGTTTATTAGGAAGACCTTGGATACATCAGGCTGGAGCGGTCACTTCGACCTTCCACCAAAAGCTAAAGATCGTCAAGGACGATCAACTTGTCACGGTTTGTGGGGAACAAGCCTTGCTTGTGAGCAACTTGTCATCATCTACTGGTATAGAACCTGAGGAGGTTATTGGGACGCAGTTCCAAGCACTGTCGGTGAGCGAGAACAATTAATTCAGAGAAGGAACCTCGATTTCCTCATACAAAGATGCTATCAAAGCGGTCGGGAGTACCGACACAACAGGATGGGGACAGCTTGTCATTCCCATTGACAATAAAACAAAGAAGGGTCTTGGTTTTTCTGCAACCTATACCCAGAGAGCTGCCAACGGTGAAAGTCTTCATCCCCTTCAAAACTTATTCCACAGTGGAGGTTTCCTTCACCCAGTGTCTCAGATAGTTCATGCTATTAATGAGGAAGATCCCTCTGACACAGAGGAAGAATGGAAGTCCTATCTTAATAAGGACGGTTATATGTCTCAGGAAGAGGTGCCTATGCCTTTTTGCTTTCCTATCGAAAGTCCGAGATTTATACCAAGATCAGATGTCGAAATGACCTACGGGGATTGTGATCCGGAAGGATGCCGTGCTCCGCCAAATTCATTAGAGGAGGCACTCTGATGAAAGATGACTTTGACTACAACTACTATGGCCCAATGGATGGTCTGCCAATGTGGCAACCTTACCCAGGAAACTCGGGGCAAGAAAGTCAGCCGAGTAATGAAGATCAGCTGACCGTTATTGAACAGAATACCTGTGTCTCCACCATGTCATGGGATCAACACTCAGGTCATTCGGAAACTACTCAACATGAAGATGAATTTGCAACATTTGCAGGACTTGAATTCATCAACTATGCTTTTCCCGAGGTCAACGTCATCGAAAAATATGACTCCTCCAGTCCCAAAGAAGTTTGGGACACTCTGGGAGAACCAAGTGGAAAATACGACTATATGGTCAAGTACACCGCTCCCGCAAGCTCTCGTATCAGACTCGAAGATATCCAGCCAACTGGATGGGAAGGTACAGCTGAGAGCACAAATATTCTGCAGAATGCAACAGAGGAATCCTCCTACGACAACTCTGCCTGGGAAACAGATTCCAATGATCCTGCTCCACCCGAAATCAGCGTCATTTCTGAAGACAAATCAAGGAAGGTGCCAAACTTTGTGATTCACCGAGGAGTTCGCCGCCAATGGGTTGCCGTCGAGGTTCCGAAGGTCGTTCATCAGTCAAATTAATTGCCATCTTTAACCTTTCATCCTGCCCAGGTGAAACGAATGTTTTGATAGGGCTCGCTTTCTGTAAATTTCCCTCTTCGCTTTGCCCGAAGCGATTGAGTTTTGTTTTATAGGGTTTTAGTTTCAAGAGTCGACTTGTTCATTAATAAAATAACGTCGTTCTGTAATTTCTGCATTAATTGCTGTTTTCTCTTTTTGCTTTTCTCAGAAAATGGTAATCCTAAAAAAACATTTAAAAATAAAAACAAGCAGTGAAATAAAACACTGCACACACTTGCATTTTCTCTATCCCTTCTAAACACGAATCATCACATCATGCAGATTGCTTGTTTTACACCCCGTTGAAACATACGATCCGATGCCTTCTCCCAACATTGAATTCCCGGTATTCGAGGCTGAAGAAGAAAATGACAACGAAATTTCAAAAGAGATCTCCAGATTACCCAGACAAGAGGAAAGGTCCATTGAACCTCACAAAGAGCCATTGGAAACGGTAAACTTGGGTTGAGCAAGAGAGAAAAGAAATCAGGATTGGGGCACTGCTCAGTCCAACTGCCAAAGAGGGTTTGATAAAGCTTCTCAAAGAATTTCCCGATGTATTCGCTTGGTCCTATCAGGATATGCCAGGGTTGGATACCAGCATCGTGGAACATCACTTACCGTTAAGATCGGAATGTCCGCCAGTAAAGCAAAGGTTGAGACGCACTCATCCGGACATGGCCATCAAAATCTAGGAGGAGGTACATAAACAGATTGACGCAGGTTTCCTCGCTACATCTGAATATCCTCAATGGTTAGCTAACATCGTACCCGTTCCCAAAAAGGACGGAAAGGTCAGAATGTGTGTTGATTACAGGGATTTGAACAAGGCAAGTCTAAAGGACGACTTTCCTTTACCACACATTGACATGCTAGTAGACAGCACAGCAAAGTTCAAAGTTTTCTCCTTCATGGATGGATTCTCGGGCTATAATCAAATCAAAATGGCGCCGAAAGACATGGAGAAAACTTTGTTCATTACCCCATGGGGCGCCTTTTGTTACAAGGTAATGTCGTTCGGTTTGAAGAACGCCAGGGCAACCTATCAAAGGGCCATGACTACTCTCTTTCATGACATGATACATAAGGAATCGGGGTATATGTCGATGATATGATTGCAAAATCAAAAACAGAGAGTGAGCACGTTGAACATCTGTCAAAATTGTTCGAACGTTTAAGAAAATTCAAGCTCCGCTTGAATCCCAGCAAATGCACCTTTGGTGTCCGTTCGGGGAAACTCTTAGGGTTCATCGTCAGCCAGAAAGGAATTGAAGTTGATCCTGACAAGGTCAAGGCCATTCAAGAAATGCCTTCTCCGAAAACTAAAAAACAAGTCAGAGGATTCTTGGGACGTTTGAACTATATCTCCAGGTTCATATTCCTTATGACCGCGACATGCGCGCCGATTTTCAAATTACTCAAAAAGAACCAGGATTGCGTTTGGTCAGAAGATTGCCAAACCGCCTTTGACAGTATTAAGGAATACTTGTTCAATCCACCGATTCTATCACCTCCAGTGGAAGGAATACCACTGATCATTTACCTCACAGTCCTAGAGGACTCAATGGGATGTGTACTTGGCCAACAAGACGAAACTAAACGGAAAGAGTCTGCCATCTACTATCTAAGCAAGAAATTCACCGACTGCGAAACTCGGTACACGATGCTTGAGAAAACTTGCTATGCTTTGGTTTGGGCAGCCAAACGTCTTCGCCAATACATGATTCATCACACTACTTGGTTAATCTCCGAAATGGATCCAATCAAGTACGTTTTCGAAAAGCCTGCTCTTACGGGAAGAATTGCCCGTTGGCAGATGCTGTTATCAGAATACGACATAGAGTACCACGCTCAAAAAGTCGTTAAAGGAAGTATTTTAGCCGATCATTTGGCTCATCAACCGATTGACGATCAAGAATCAATCGGGTTTGACTTCCCAGATGAAGATGTCATGTATCTAAAGATGAAAGACTGCGATGAACTGCTACCCAGTGAAGGGCCGGAACCAGGTTCCCAGTGGGGACTTATCTTTGACGAAGCAGTTAATCATTACGGAAATGGAATTGGGGCAATAATTGTTACCCCTCAGGGTACCCACATTCCTTTCACCGCCTGACTTACGTTCAAATGTACGAACAACGAGGCCGAATACGAAGCTTGTATTATGGGTCTCGAAGAAGCAATTGATTTAAGGATCAAAAACTTGGACGTATACGGCGATTCAGCCTTGGTTATCAATCAGATAAAAGGAGATTGGAACCCATACCAATCACGATTGATTCCTTACAAAGATTATGCAAGGAGGTTGTTACCTTTCTTCTACAGAGTTGAGTTTCATCACATCCCTCGTGAGGAGAATCACATGGCTGATGCATTAGCCACCCTCTCTTTCATGATTAGTGTAGGTCAATGGAACGACCTACCTAAGATCGACATAATGCGCCTAGAACGACCCGCTTACATCTTCACGATCGAAGCAGTCATAGATGACAAACCTTGGTATCACGATATCAAATGCTTCCTTCAGAAACAAGAGTACCCATCTGGGGCACTCAGAAAAGACAGGAAAACCCTCAGAAGACTGGCTGGAAACTTCTTCCTGAACGGTGACACTCTCTATAAAAGAAATTTTGACATGGTCTTGCTTCGATGCGTCGACAGACCAGAAGCAGAAGTGCTGATGAAAGAAATTCATGAAGGATCCTTTGGCACTCATGCCAACGGACACACAATGACAAGAAAAATTTTGAGAGTAGGGTACTATTGGTTGACCATGGAATCGATTGCTACAAGTACATGAGGAAGTGTCACAAGTGTCAGATATACTCCGACAAAATTCATGTACCGCCATCACATCTCAAAGTTATTTCTTCCCCGTGGCCTTTTTCCATATGGGGGATCGACATGATTGGCTTGATCGAACCTAAGGCTTCAAACGGACATCACTTCATCCTGGTAGCCATTGACTATTTCACCAAGTGGGTCGAAGCAGTGTCATACGCCAATGTAACCCGACAAGTGGTGGTCCGATTTATCAAAAAAAATATCATTTGCCATTATGGTGTTCCAAGCGAGATCATTACAGATAATGGATCTAACTTGAACAATAAGATGATGAAAGAGTTGTGCGTAGAGTTCAAGATCGAACACCATAACTCATCTCCCTACCGACCCAAGATGAACGGAGCGGTAGAAGCGGCTAACAAGAACATCAAGAGGATTGTTCAGAAGATGGTTGTAACCTACAAAGACTGGCACGAGATGCTACCCTTTGCTCTTCACGGTTATCGTACGTCTGTCCGCACTTCAACAGGGGCAACCCCTTTCTCTCTAGTGTATGGCATGGAGGCAGTTCTCCCCATAGAAGTAGAGATCCCATCAATCCGAGTACTGATGGAAGCTAAGCTCACCGAAACTGAATGGTGTCAAAGCCGACACGACGAACTAAACCTGATCGAAGAGAAGCGAATCACGACGCTATGCCACAGTCAGTTGTATCAACAGAGAATGAAGAAGGCATTTGACAAAAAGGTCAGACCTCGCATCTTCAGAAAAGGAGACCTCGTGCTCAAGAAGATACAATCTTTTGTCACTGATTCTCGGGGCAAGTGGACTCCGAATTATGATGGCCCCTATGTGGTCACGAAAGCTTTCTCAGGCGGCGCCTTGAGACTTGCAACCATGGACGGAGAGGAATTTGCCTACCCCACGAATGTTGATGTAGTCAAGAAATACTTCGCCTAAAAAAAACGTCTCGGTGGATTGAAAACCCGAAAGGGCGGTCCAGGCAAAAGTTAGAGACATATATAAAAAAAAATCATCCCGATAGATTGGAAATCTCATAGTACAATCCAGGCAAAAATTAGGGATAATGGCAAGTAACTATGTTCAACAGAGGCGAATCCCTCAGCAGCAGCAGTTACATCATCTGTCAGAAAATTCCAGTCAAGGTCATCTTATACAGAAACTCAGGATGTCCCGAATTCAAAGTTGGTAGAAGGATAGTGGTCGTTATGTTTCAACGTAGCCCTTTTCCCTGTAAATTACCATTTTCAAACTTTGTATATACTCTTTGGAATTACGCGTTTGGCTGATCTCCATCTTATCAATAAAATTTGAGCCCTTGTGCTTTTGTTTGTAACTCTTATTTGTTTTAGCTTTACAGGAAGACGTTGTTAACATGATTAACGATTCTTGAAATAAAACAAAATGAATTTACTTGTTAAACTTTTTCTGCTTTTAAAAATAAAGATGGCATTTCTTTTGACTGTTGAACATCAAAAGAACGTCGATTGCGTCTCCAAAGGCGTTCGAGCCTCAAAGTACAGAATTAAAGTACTCCTTCTAACCCAGTACGCCTGAATGAATGATCAACTGTGTCAGAGACCTTGTTTCATCTGACACATCTCGACCGAGTTCTTATCTCTTAAGCCCGATCAACGGTATTCCCCGCAGGGACTATCTCTCCTAAGCAAGGTGGAATTGCTATCTTGAACCAGCGATATCTCTACACGCCCTGCGATGGTCGGGTATCCTGTCATGTTCATCTTTTAGTTTGTGTGTCGCGTCAGTTTTGTCAGCATATACATATATACATCATGCATTGTTGATTTGCATTTACATTTCATATTGCATCACTATCACTCTAGTCGGTTGTGTCCCCTAGTGATAAAAGTCCTCTCAATCGAGTTGTCAGTTCTCGCCTCGTCAGGAAATGCTGCGTTTGAACAACCTCGCCACTAGTGTATCTTTAGATCAGAGTCGGCACTCGACCACTTTGATAACTTGAACCTCTGAAAAGCCAGAGAACCTTCAACAGATGTCACTCTTCGCCATTGAAGATGATATCCTTGCTTTCCCGGATTAAGGAAAATCCACAGAGAAAGCCTCGTAATCAGAGATTCGGCAGCATGCCAGTTTCGCTCCGAAAGAACCGCTGGTGAAAAGGTCACCGGCACCTCAAAATTGGATCACATCATATGGCATTTCTCCGAGAAGATCTCCGAGAAAAGTATGATGTAAAGACCCCAAGCGGAAGCAGTCTCTCAAGACACTTGCTTTCCCCAGTAGAGTCGACAAATGGCGACTCCAAATAGAGAAGTTTGTGTGCCTCTACAACTCGGACGATTGGGTTCCCCAGCAGGTCTGACATCGAATTTTTTCCGCACAAATGGCATCTCCCCAGGAAAATTCGGCGAGAAGTGTGAAGGAAATCCGCTACAAATAGCTTTCCTTGTCAATAAAGTTTATTGACAAAAGAAACTAAGACCAGATCCTTGGTAGGAAACCAGGATCGAGGGGAAGTTTAAATCGGAAACTAAGACCAGTTCCTTGGTAGGAAACCAGGATCGAGGGGAAGTTTACATAAGAAACTACGACCAGTTCCTTGGTAGGAAACCAGGATCGAGGGGAAGTTTAAATCGGAAACTAAGACCAGTTCCTTGGTAGGAAACCAGGATCGAGGGGAAGTTTAATCAAGAAACTAAGACCAGTTCCTTGGTAGGAAACCAGGATCGATGGGAAGTTTACCTTTTATAAGCATCATTGCTTAGCAAAAGAAGATGAATGCGCAAACTTCCATTCATAGCCATCAAAATTTCGGGTATTCCGATATTTAATCCTCTTGCACCCCGAATGCCCGAATACCTTCGCCATTCGCCCCTTCGTGTCCAAGAAGATTAAATAGGGGCATCTGTCATACCCCAAATTTTGACCACTAAGATTCCCATCATTGTGTCAATCATCATCACAATATGGATGTACTTTGTGCCTCATCAATCTCCTCAAGGAATTGTTGAGCATTCACCACAATCAAAATTAGGGTTTTAAGCCCTCTCAGAGCCTTAGACAAAGGATCAATCAAGGAATGACATGATATTTAACTTTTCTAGCCTCTAATATATCCACAAAGGATCAAAAGGACTCCCACTTAAAGGATTAAGCACAAGGCTGCTCCCTTCTAGGTGGATCAAGTCTCAAGATCGCCAGTGTCCCCAAATTAGGGTTTTGGTTGATCAGGGCCTCCAAAGGGAAATTTTCCTCTGGGCATGATCCAAGGATCCAAAACACAACCTACTGTACTCCATGGAACCTCATGGACTCATTCATCAAGTCAATTTTGCCTCTGGGGATGAATTCACCAAAAATCAGGAATTAGGGTTTCTTGACCTAATTCACCCCTAAGTTGACTTTTAGGGAAAATCATGGACCAAGACCTCAAGACATGATTTGGGGGTCTCTAATATACCATATTGATCCATTTGGAACAATGGATTAATCCAAGAAGCTTGAGCAACAAACCTCAATTTCATCTGCACCACAATTAGGGTTTTAAGGAAAAAGTCAACTGCAACTTTGACTTTTGACCAGGACATGCTCCCAAACCCTAGGACATGCCTTAATATAACCTATGACACCCTTGGAACATGTACATCAAGTTTGATTTAGGTCAAGGACATGATTTCATGAAGAATTGCACAGTTTGGAATTCATCTGATAAAAAGTCAACTGTGCACAAAAGTCAACTTTGACTTTTTGAGATTTTTCGCCAAAATGGATTTTTAACCCTAAATGATGTTAATGTATGATTTGGATCATCATTCATCAAGAAAAATCAAAGAAAGTGGGATAACTTGTAAAAGGGGTAACCATAAAACTTAGAAATTTTTCTAAGTTATGGAAAATGTACCACTAATGCACCAACTTTGGAGGACCATAACTCCTAAACCACAAGGCCAATTTTTTTCATCCAAAGATGGATTTTTAGCCCTCATTACCCTCTACAAAAACTTCAACTAGACCTAAGTCCAATTCATTAAGGATTTTGAGTTATGGAGTGATCAAAATCAAGAAATCACACTTTGTTCCAACACTTAGTGAAAATTTCACTAAGTCAGATTTTGCTTCACTTTTTGCCAAATGTAGAGGGATTTTTCACTTGGAATCAGAAGAGATCAAAATCAAACATGTTCAAACAGTTGTTTTATCATGTAAGGGCTTTCCAAAATGGCCAAGAACATTGCCAAATTCAACTTACACCATGAGATACGACATTGTCAAGTTGCCTTGCTAAAATCTATCAAAGGCAAGGCAGAATTTTCAATTTTGCTCGATTTGCCAAAATTAGCCAAATTCAAATGCTCCTATCCACTTGGACACATCTGAGGATTGAATCTAAAGGGGACAATCACTGAGCCAAGCCTCCAAAGTCCATGGAACAAGAAATAGCATGTTGAACCTAAAATGGCCAAAATAGGGACAAGACTCCAAATTCGGATAGAAGCATTCAATGGAAGCATCAAGGTGGCATGGACTGAGCCATTCTCATCTGAAATCAGTCAAGACTTATCCAAGACCAAGGGAACCAAAGCTCTGTGCCCTAACCTCTAGTCAATGGCTAGAGGAGACTTGCATTTCCATTGGACAACATTGGCCAAACCTACTTACCAGCTGCCATTCACTATTCCTTGCAAAACAAACTTGCTCTACTATAAATAGAGCTCAATTGTGATCAGTTTGAGTACACCAAAGCCATCAAACAAATGCTTTCCTCAAAATCTCTTCTTTCACTCCAATTTTGCCTTCTAAGGCAAGTCACTATCGGGTTTTGAGTTTGAGAGCTTTTCCAATCAAACCAATCACTCACACACCTCACATACATCATATAGAAGTGATCCAAACACTCACATAACATCTGGAACACTGATTTCACAAAATCACCAGCTGGTTGCTCAAATTTTCAATCAAGTTGCAGCTGAGATGCCACGAATTGAACCATCCAATTTCAATCAAGTCTAAGCATTCAAACACACTCCATAGGGTGTGGGGAAGCTGTTCAGATCATCACCAATCATCTGTAACACCTCCAAATCAAAAATCACATTGCACTTGCTGTCACGACTTAGAGGTAAGCATATACTTGGTCATCTCTCAATCTATGCATATTTCCTCGCACAATAATTTGGCCATATGTTCATAATCATGCATGGAATGTTTTCCCTCAATTAATTGCATTGTTTGAATCGTGTATCAAAAATCCTAGCCTTCATGCAGAAATTAGGGTTCTTGAGGTTTCTTCGTGATTTCATGTTTTGTGTTTAATTTAAATGAAATTAATGGACATAGACATGATCGTGAGGTTGAGACGAGCATAATGATATGTGGATTGCATGTTATAATCAAGTATTCAGTGAGATTGAGGGGAAAATGCAAATCAGCCAAAACAAGAACACGCGCGTGTTCTTGGTGTGTTCTTGGCGCCATTTTTGAATAATTCAAATATTTGAATTTTGTGATTTTGTTTAATTGATTCAAAAATTAATTTCTCTCTGAGTTTTAATGATTTTGAGTTGATTCTTTTTTTAATAATTCACAAAAATGTTAAAATATTTTATTTTAACAAAAAATCCCAAAAATATTATTTATTTCATATAATTGATATTTTTGCAAAGAATTAATATGTTAATTGTTTTTAACATTTTAAATATTTTTTCTACATTGATTTTGCAACTTTTAATGCTTTCTAATTATTTTGTAGGTCAATACTTAATTTTTGAAGCATTAATCCAAGATCACAATTTGTTTTTCACATGTTAAACAATTTTGATCATTTTAATTGAATTTTTATTCAATTAAATACATTTTTGAAAACAAATTAGGGTTTTTGGATTAATTCAACCCTCATAAATCATTTTCAAAACACTTTGGGTCTCTAATAGAGTGTAAGACCCAATCCTTTTTTGACCAAATCATTTTTGGGCCTCACTTATTGTATAAGTCCCTCCGCGTTAAAAGAAAACCTCGGCGCGATCGCCATTTTAAACGAAAAGTCATCTGGGCCTACCCTCGTGTTATAAGCCCCACTCTTTTTCTTTAAACCATTTCGGGCCTCTAATAGAGTGTAAGACCCAATCCTTTGTAAATACAAACCTATTTTGGGCCTCACTTATTGTATAAGTCCCGTTGTATTTCAAAAAGTTCGACGCGGTCATCATCCGTTGAAAAACAAACTTTGGGCCTCTTGAGAGAGTATAAGACCCAACCCACTTGTACAGAAATATTTTTTGGGCCTCAGTGACTTGTATAAGTCCCTCTGTACAAATTCAAACAGTGCACTCACTGATAAAACCCTGGGCCTCTCCTTGAGCTGTAAGCCCCAAATCTTTCTTTTTCAAAGCACTTTCTCCTTTGATTTTGAATATACTGTTGTTTTCAATCTTTCTTTGTTGAACAACTAACCAAACAACATGGAAGCTCTACAACTGAGTAAGTGGTTATTGCTTTCATTTACCACTTTCATATACATATAACTGTATTGTGGGGTTGTTTCACTGTAAGTCTTCTTTCATAAACTCATATCAACTGTGTAATAATAGTATAGATATTTCGAGTTTCCCCGGCAACTACGTCTAGAACTAGGTGACGCCGTTTCGTTTATTCGTAGAAATAGACAACTAGATCCCCAATAGGATCACCAGATACAGTCTTCTCTTCGGCTGTCCTCCTTAGGAATTGTCAAGAAACTCTACTCCCAAAGATGAATGTATTCTCCGTGAATGGCATCTTTGAGTTTCTTCCAAATTCTCGAACTTTCCTGACTTTGATTTATTCTCGGTGAATAGCATTGCCTTGAATTTCTCGGGGTTTGGGGACCCACGGGCTTCTTAAAAGCATCGGCCTCCTCTTGGGCATCGTACAAGGACCCACAGGCTTCTTAAAAGTTTCCAGCCTCCTCTGGGGCTTAGTACAAGGACCCTACGGCTTCTTAGAAGTATTCACAGCCTCCTCTTACGCTTCGTATAATGATCTCTTCCTCCGGGAATGATAGCCTCCTCTTGGGCTTAATACAAGGACCCGTCGGCTTCTTAGAAGTTTCCAGCCTCCTCTTGGGCTTCGTATAAATTGTCCCGACGACCTCCTAGAGGTATAGGAACAGAACCTAGTCATCCTCATAGAACAGTCCTTTCATAGAGTCTACTACTGTTTCTCAAAGCATAGTACAAAAGATGAAACTCTAGACTTGGACAGTCTAACTTCCTTGAGTCTCAAAGACATTCTCAAGTGACCCCATTGTTAAATAGGAAGGAAACCCGCAGACTCTGACAGTCTCAATACCCCTTGGATTTCCCGTTTCCTTAAAGAATAGGGAATAACCCTGATCCTCGCATCAAAAATCCCTGAGTACAGTGTTGCTCATATAAGAACTGATTTTCTCTTTACAATCAGTATACTGGACCTGTCACATAACTAAAACAGTTACCTTGGCCTCCTCTTAGGCTTTGTACAATGATTCTCCCCAGCGGAGTCAAACAACTTTTAGCCTCTCTCTCGGGCTTTGTATGAGACACATAAGAGACTCCCTTGTTGAGTCAATCACCCCATTCGCCTCTATCACGGGCTTCGTACGAGATACAAAAACTCCCTTGTTGAGTCCAATAGCCTCCATCTCGGGCTTTATACGAGATACCAAAGGATTCCATCGTTGAGTCATAACCTTTTAGCCTCTCTCTCGGGCTTTGTACGAGACACATAATAGCCTCCTCTTAGGCTTTGTATAAGAAAACCACTGGTTAATCCAATTAACCTTTTAGCGTCAAAGCTGTGCCTCGTTCACAGTATACAAACATCAACAACTCCTTCCCCTTTCATCTAATCGCTGTAAGCGGCAAACCTCTGGATTATTTACATCCATGCCACTGTCCTTCTTTTAGCATGAGAAATTCCTAAGGAAAGATAGCATTGCTCTACACTAAGTTAAAGTCTTCTCCTTCAGGTTAAAATCCCCTATAAAGGAAATTATGGCATTGCCGGATCCGCGTATCCCGGTTAAAGTAATTCTCCTTTATAAAACAGTTGTGACATACAACCCCCTCCTTAGAGATGACAAATTCTCTCTAAAGTTGAGACCTTTTTAGCTTCACGTCTTGGGCTTCGAACAAGACACAAATAGACTATTCAGCTTCACATCTTGGGTTTTGAACAAGATACAAACTACCTTTCGCTTCACGTCTTGGGCTTTGAACAAGACACCAAAACAACCATTTCCTCCCATCTACGAACGCTCTGATTTCCCTATTTCGGTAAACGGGGATACGTAGGCATAAGATTGAAAGAAAAATCTTAGCGAGCACACTAAACAAAAACCCAAATCCCATATCAAAAACAGTAATTCAAAAACATCAGCCCTAACATCCTAATCCTTGTTCCCCGCCAGAAACCTTCTGTCAAGTCCTAGAAAGAAACAGTATTGGCGAAAATACAAATAACCAGTACAAAGGCCCCCCACATTGATAGCATCCGTAACTTAACAAACCACTGTTTAAACTCAGTATGCAAAGCCAGGTTAATTGGAGACATCTATTTCCCTTCCTTATTCAGCTCACAATAGGATAAAAATGAATCGACCTGTAGTTTAAGCTCGACCGCAGAGAGCGACCAGCGCTTAAGAACCGCGTCCATAATCGCTCGCTACAACTACAGGGACCTGAACAAAGCCAGTCCAAAGGATGATTTTCCCTTGCCACACATAGACATGCTGGTAGACAGTACAACAAAGTTCAAAGTCTTCTCCTTCATGGATGGATTCTCGGGAAATAATCAAAACAAAATGGTGCCGGAAGATATGGAGAAAACTTCATTCATCAGCCCATGGGGCACCTTTTGTTACAAGGTAATGTCGTTCGGTTTGAAGAACGTCGGGGCAACCTATCAAAGGGCCATGACTACTCTGTTTCACAGCATGATGCACAAAGAAATCGAGGTATACGTCGATGATATGATTGCCAAATCTAGAACAGAGGAGGAACATGTGACCCATCTATCAAAGTTGTTCGAGCATCTGAGAAAGTACAAACTCTGCTTGAATCCCATCAAATGCACGTTCGGTGTCCGCTCAAGAAAACTTTTAGGGTTCATCGTCAGCTAGAAAGGAATTGAGGTTGATCCTGACAAGGTCAAGGCTATTCAAAAAATGCCTTCTTCAAATATTGAAAAACAAGTCAGAGGATTCCTGGGACTTCTGAATTACATTTTCAGATTTATATCCCTCATGACCACGACATACGCGCCAATCTTCAAACTACTCAAAAAAATCAAAGCTGTGTATGGACAGAAGACTGCCAAATAGCCTTCGACAGTATCAAGGAATACCTGTTAAATCCACCTATTCTATCACCTCCAGTGGAGGGAAGACCACTGATCATCTACCTAACAGTCTTGGAAGACTTAATGGGTTGTGTACTTGGTCAACAAGACGAAACGAAAAGAAAAGAGTTTGCCATTTACTACTTAAGCAAGAAATTTACACACTGTGAGACTCGGTACACTATGCTTGAGAAAACTTTATGTGCTCTAGCTTGGGCAGCCAAACGTCTTCCCCAGTACATGATTTGTCACACTACTTGTTTAATCTCTGAAATGGATCTGATCAAGTATGTCTTTGAAAAACCTCCTCTCACAGGAAGGATTGCCCACTGGCAGATGTTGTTATCAAAATACGACATCGAGTACCACGCTCTGAAATCCGTCAAAGGAAGTATTTTAGCCGATCATTTGGCTCATCAACCGATTGACGATCAAGAATCAGTTGGATTTGACTTTCCAGACGAAGATGTCATGTATTTGAAAATGAAAGATTGCAAGAACCGCTATCCAGTGAAGGGCCAGATCCAGGTTCCCAATGGGGACTAATCTTTGACGGAGCTATCAACAATTATGGAAACAAAATTGGGACAATCATCGTAACACCTCAGGGTACCCATATTCTTTTCACTGCCCGACTGACATTCAAGTGCACAAACAATGAGGTCGAATACGAAGCTTGTATTACGGGTCTCGAAGAAGGGATCGACTTAAGGATCAAGAACTTGGATGTGTATGGAGACTCAACCCAGGTTATCAATCAGATCAAAGGAGATTGGAACACATACCAATCAGAATTGATTCCTTACAAAGACTACGAGAGAAGGTTGTTACCATTCTTCAACAGAATCGAGTTTCATCACATCCCTCGTGAAGAGAATCACATGGCTGATGCACTAGCCACTCCCTCTTCCATAATTAGTGTAGGTCAATGGAACGACGTACCTAAGATTAACATAATGCGCCTAGAACGACCCACTTACATCTTTGCGATCGAAGCAGTCATAGACGACAAACCTTGGTATCACGATATCAAATGCTTCCTTCAGAAACAAGAGTACCCACCTGGGGCATCAAGAAAAGACAGGAAGACTCTCAGAAGGATGGTAGGAAACTTCTTCCTGAATGGTGATACACTCTATAAAAGAAACTTTGACATGGTCTTGCTCCGGTGCGTAGACAAACCAGAAGTCAACATGCTGATAAAGGAAATTCACGAAGGATCCTTTGGCACTCATGCCAACGGACACACAATGGAGAGAAAAATTCTAAGAGCTGGGTACTATTGGCTGACAATGGAATCTGATTGCTACAAGTACATAAGAAGGTGTCACAAGTGTCAAATATACGCAGACAAAATCCATGTACCGCCAACGCATCTCAAAGTTCTTTCTTCCCCATGGCCTTTTTCCATATGGGGAATCGACATGATTGGCATGATCGAACCCAAGGCTTCAAATGGACATCGGTTCATCCTGGTAGCCATTGACTACTTCACCAAATGGGTCGAAGCAGCATCATACACCAATGTAACCCAACAAGTGGTGGTCTGTTTCATAAAAAATAATCTCATTTGCCGTTATGGTGTTCCAAACCAGATCATTACCGATAATGGATCTAACTTGAATAACAAGATGATGAAAGAGTTGTTTGTTGAGTTCAAGATCGAACACCATAATTCATCTCCCTACCGACCTAAGATGAACGGTGCGGTAGAAGCGGCTAACAAGAACATCAAGAAAATCGTTCAGAAGATGGTTGTAACCTACAAGGATTGGCACGAGATGCTGCCATTTGCTCTTCACGGTTACCGCACATCTGTCCGCACTTCAACAGGGGCAACCCCTTTCTCTCTAGTATATGGCATAGAGGCAGTGCTTCCCATAGAAGTAGAGATCCCATCAATCCGGGTATTGATGGAAGCTAAGCTAACAGAAGCTGAATGGTGTCAAAGTCGACACGATGAACTGAACCTAATCGAAGAAAAGTGAATAACAGCTCCGTGACATGGTCAGTTGTATCAACAAAGAATGAAGAAGGCGTTTGACAAAAAGGTCCGACCTCGTGTCTTCAGAAAAGGAGACCTTGTGCTAAAAAAGATACAATCATTCCTCACTGATTCTCGGGGCAAATGGACTCCAAATTATGACGGCCCTTATGTGGTCAAGAAATCCTTCTCAGTCGGTGCCTTGAGACTCATAACCATGGATGGGGAAGAATTTGCCAGCCCCACGGATGTTGAAGTAGTTAATAAATACTTCGCCTAAATTAAAAAAAAAACGTCTCGGTGGATTGAAAACCCGAAAGGGCGGTCCAGGCAAAAATTAGAGACCTAAGCAAAAAAAAAACATCCCGATGGATTGGAAATCTCAAAGTACAATCCAGACAAAAATTAGGGATTCATAGCAAGTAACTACGCTCGACAAGGTTAAATCCTCAGCGGTAACGCTATTCGTCGAAAAACTTCCTGTCAAGGTCATCTTCGACAGAAGCTCAGGATGTCCAGAATTCAAAGTTGGTAGAAGGATAACGATCGTTATGTTTCAATGTAGCCCTTTTCCCTTAAACTACCATTTTCTAAACTTTGTAAATACTCTATGGGATCACGCGCTTGGCTTATTTCCATCCCATCAATAAAATTTGAGCCCTAGTGCTTTTGTTTGCAATTCTCATTTGTTTTACCTTTACATAAAGACATTTTAACATGATCAACGATTCTTGAAATAAAACAAAAATGAATTTACTTGTCAAAATTTTTTCTGCTTTTAAAATAAAGATGGCAATTCTTTTGACTATTGAACATCGAAAGAACATCGATCGCTTCTCTGAACGTGGTTGAACCTCAAAGTGCAGAATCAAAGTACTTCTTCTAAACCAGTGCATCTGAATGAAGGATCAACTGTTTCAGATGCCATGTTTCATCTGAGATCCCCGACAGAGTTCTTACCTCTTAAGACCGATTGAACAATTCTTTCTCCCCATGGGGACCGCCTCTCCCAAGTAAGACAAGATCTGTTATCTTGAACCATTGATACTTTTCATTCCCCGCTGTGGTCGAGTATCCAATCGTGTTCATCCACTAGTCTGTATGTCGTATCAGCTTTGTCAGCATAAACATACATACATCATGCATTATTGATTCATATTCATATTCATATTGCATTACTATCACTCTGGTCAGTCTTACTCATTCCTAAGTGATAAAAGTCCTCTTATCAATCGAGTTGTCAGTTTTTTCCTCGTTAGGAAATGTTTTGTCTGAGCAATTTCTCCCCAGTTTATTTCTGGATAGGAGCTGGTCCTAGACCACTTTGATGACTCGAACCTCTGAAAGGCAAGAAGACATTCGACAAACATCACTTTTCACCATTGAAGATGATATTTTTGCTTTCCCGGATTAAAGAAAATCCCCAGAGAAAGCCTCTCAACCGAAGACTCTCAGCAACACATTGGTTTTTCTTTCAAGAAATTCAACGTTAATGAAGTCATCAGCACCTCAAAATTGGATTACATCACATGGAATTTCTCCGAAAAGATCTCGAAGAAAAGTATGATGTAATATCCCCGAGCAAAAAACAGTCTTTCAAGAGACTCATTTTTCCCCAGTAGAGTCAAAAAATGGCATCTCCAATGGAGAAGTTTGCACACCTCTACAACTCAGACAAATGGGTATCCCCAGCAAGTCTGGCCTCTTTTTTCTGTCAAATGGCATCTCCCCAGTAGAAAACTCGGCGAGAAGTTTGACGAAAACCGCTGCAAATAGTATCCCTTGTCAAGGAAGGAACTTGACGAGAAGAAAGTGAGACCAATTCTGTGGCTGAAGAACAGGATCGACTGGAAGTTTATTTCAAAAAGAAACAGAGACCAATTCTGTGTCTGAAGACTAGGATTGAGGGGAAGTTTATTTCAAAAAGAAATTACGACCAGTTCTGTGGCTGAAGACCAGGATCGAGGGGAAGTTTATTTCAAAAAGAAACTGAGACCAGTTCCATGGCTGAAGACCAGGATCGAGGGGAAATTTTACCCTTTTTCTAAGTATCATTGCTTAGCAAAAGAAGATGGATGAGCAAATTTCCATTCATAACCACCATCAAAATTTCGGGTATTCTGATATTTAATCCTCTTGCACCCTGAATGCCCGAATACCTTCGCCATTCACACCTTCGGGTCCAAAAAGATTAAATAAGGGCATCTGTCATGCCCCAAATTTGGACCACCAAGATTTCCCATCTTTGTGAGAATCATCACCACAATATGGATGTGCCACCATCCCTCATCAATCTCCTTAAGGATTGTTGAGCATCCACTACAATCAAGAATTAGGGTTTTGAGCCCTCTCAGAGCACTTAGACAAAAGATCAATCAGGAAATGACATGATCTTCAACTTGTCTAAACCTCTCAAACACCCATAAGGGATCAAGAGGACTCCCACATCAAGAATCAAGCACAAGGTTGCAAAATTCTAAGTGGATCAAGCCTCAAGATCGCCAGTGTCACCAAATAAGGGTTTTGGTCGACCAAGGCCTCTAGATGAAAAGTTTCCTCTGGGCCTGAGCCAATACTTCAAAGCACAACCCAAGATACTCCAAGGGACCTTATGAATCCAATCATCAAGTCAATTTAGCCTCAGGGGATGCATTCATAAAAATCAGGAATTAGGGTTTCATGACCTAATTCACCCCTAAGTTGACTTTTGGGGAAAAGCATGAGCCAAGACCTCAAGACATGATTTGAGGGACTCAAATATACCACATTGGTCCATTTACAATAATGGATTGATCCAAGAAGCTTGATTCACAAGTTTCAATTTCATCTGGACCACAATTAGGGTTTGAAGGAAAAGTCAACTGTATCTTTGACTTTTGACAAAGACATGCTCCCAAACCTTGGGACATGGTTCAATACACCTTATAACCCCTATGGAATCCATCCATTAGGTTTAAATTAGGTCAATAACTTGATTTCAAAATGGATCGCACAGTTTGGATTTCTTCCGATAAAAAGTCAATTGTGCACAAAATCAAGTTTGACTTTTTGGAATTTTTCACAAATATGGTTCCCCTAAGTCAAAAATAATGTTAATGTATGATTTTGATCATCATTCATTAAGAAAAATCAAGAAAAGTGAGGTTTCTTGCAAAAGGGGCAACCATGTGAAACCAAAAATTTTCCAAGTTATGGAACCAAAGTGATTGCAAGGTCATAACTCCTAAACCACATGGCTTTTTCTCCCATTCAAAGCTCAAATAAAAGTCTATCTGACATACTTTAAAAGTGTCAACTACAAGAGATTCCAAATCCTCATGGATTTTGAGTTATGGACTGATCAAAATGACAAAAATGAAAAAAATGGCATTTTTCCAACACTTAGTGAAAATCTGCCTAAGTTACCAGCCTTGGACATCAATGTTCATGAGGATTTTTCAGTTGGATTCAAACATTTTCAAGACAAACTATGATTACACATGTATTGTATCATATGAGGGCTTTCTAAAAAGCACAAGAGCCTCTCATAACTCAACCTGAGCAAGGAGATATGATCCCCTCAAAATCACCATTTCCAACTATCTTGTACAAGGCAGAATTTGGCATTTTGCTCAATTTGGAAAAATTGGACAACTCCAAGCCTTGTCATCCATTTGGACACATCAGAGGATAGCATCCAAGTGAAAAGATCTGATCCACAAGCCTCCTAAGTCCAAGGAACTACATGTAGCCATGAGTGCCCTAAAAAGGCTAAAAAGCTTCAAGACTCCAATTTTGTTTCCAAGCATTCAATGGATGCATCAAGGTGGCATGGACTGAGACATTCTTAACTGAATGAGTCAAGATTCAACTCTGAATCAAAGGACCATAGGTTTTTAGCCTAACCTCAACTCAATGGCTAGAGGTGACTAAAGATTCCCTTGGATCAACATTGACCAAAGGCTTGTACCAGCTGCCATTCACTATTGCTTGCAAAAGAAACTTGTTGCACTATAAATAGAGCTCATTTGTGCTCATTTTGAGGACACCAAAGCACTACAACTGATGATTTCCCCAAAATCTCTCTCTTTAGGCCAAAATGCCTTCTTTTGCAAGTCATCTCTGAGTTTTTGAGTCAGAGAGCAATTCCACCAAAGCTCATGACCCAAACACATCCAATATGACATATATAAGCTGTTCAAACACTCACTTGTGATCTGTAACACCAAAATCAGAAAGTCAACCTCCAAAACCTCAAATTTGACTTTTCTGCATTTTTCAAGCCATGTCTTGATTCAGTCACTTCCAAAACCAAATCAGGCCTCAAACACACTCCAAATATCATCCTCAAATTGTCCCAATTGGTTTCCCTCATCTCGAACACCATTTGAGAGAGTTACTATCTTGGTCACTTTTGCCCTTTTTGCAAGAAAGGGCCTATACTTGTTCCTAAGGATTCCAGCTGGTTTTGATCATCCTAAAAGCTTCTAAGGGATCAATAAAGAGTGTTCAAAGCATTGAATTACTTCTGGCACAAGGAGCTTGGCAGATAGCACAAGAAGCTCCAAGAGGTAAGTGCATCATAACTTGAACTCTCTAAATTATGCATTGCTTTGAGGTCCATTGATCATGGACCTCTCATACATATCATATGTGTTATGTTTAAACAAATTTATCATGCTATTATTACCTCTATCATGAGATAGCATAGAACATTTAAAATTTGGCGTATTTTGAAATCACTATCGGATTTTAAAATGGAAACATTTTCTGAAAATTCCAAGGGCACAATTGGATTCCTCATGAAATTCTAGGGAGGATACACCTAAATTTTGTCCCAATCCATGGAGAAACGAGAAATTTAGAGCCTTCACGCAAGAGGCCTAAAATCAGGCCTTGCCTTGGGCAAGGGCCAGGCATGGCGCCTTGGCCAGGCCTAGAAACTTGGCACCCTTATGTATTAATGGGGTGGCTTTGATACACGGATGTATCACCACCCCAGTGGTAGCACGCATGTGTGTTTGTTGTTGAGGTCGTGGGTTCAACACCCACCCAAACCATTTTATCATTTTGCCATATTTTGCTAATATTTCATTTTTTATGGTTTTTGTTTAATTAATTCCAAAATTAATTTCTCTCTCAATTTTAATTATTTTTTATTGGTTCTTTTTTTAAAAACTCCCAAAAATGTTAAAATATTTTATTCCATAAAAATTTCACAAAAATATTATTTATTTCATATATTTAGTATTTTTGCAAAGAATTATGTTTTATTTGTTTTTAAAACATTTCAAAACATTTCTTTCTCTTGATTTTGCAAATTAAAATGATTTTCAAATCATTCTATGAATAAAACATAATTTTTCAAACATTTATCCAAGATCACAACTTTTTTTTTCACACATGTTTGATAATTTTGATCATTTTAATTGAATTTTTATTCAATTAAAATGCCTTTAACAATCAAATTAGGGTTTTGATTATTCTCACCCTCACAAATCTTTTTCAAAACACTCATGGGCCTCTAATAGAGTGTAAGATCCATTCCTTGTACATAAAAACCATTTTGGGCCTCAGTCATCGTATAAGTCCCACTACGGTTTCAAAAATCTCGGCGTGATCGTCGTTTTCAAAACATTTTCATATGGGCATACCCTTGTGTTGTAAGTCCCATTTCTTTTCTTTTTCAAACTTTTGGGCCTCTCCTTGAGTTGTAAGACCCATCTCTTTGCACAGAAAACCATTTTTGGGCCTCAGTCATTGTATAAGTCCCGATACAATTTTCCGGGCCTCTCCTTGAGTATAAGTCCCAATAATCTTTTCAAAACAAATTTCCCTTTTGATTTAGATTCAAATCCATAGTTGTTATCAAAAATTTCTTTAAATTCTTGAACAACTAACCATACAGCTGTTACAATGGAAGCTTGCTCTCCTGTAAGTTTTAAACAGCTTTATTTTACATACTTGCACACACACACACACACACACACACACACACACACACACACACACACACACACACACACATCTATGCCTGTAAGTTTAAACAACTTTATTTTACATACTTGCACATATCTATATATTTCTTTGTGCTGGAAGCTTGCTCACCTGTAAGTCCTCCACCCTCTTTTACATATAGTATATATTTCGTCTGTATATATATATGCCTGTATATTATTTGCTTAGAGTTTTCCCCGACAATTAGGTCTAGGATTAGATAAAGCCAGTGGTCACACTTTCAACACAGTCAAAACTAGTTCCACATAGGAATTCCAGATACAGTCTTGCCTCCTCTTAGGCTTATACAATATAGAACAAAGAGAAAGGCATTATTCTCGGTGAAACTTTTCTCAGACTGTCCTTATTATAAAATTGTCAAAGAAATTCATTTCCCCTAGAGAGGATTAATTCTCGGTGAAACCTCTCTTGAATTTCTTCAAACCCTAGAACTGTTCACTAAAGAAAAGATTATTCTCGGTGAAACTTTTCCTAAACTTTTCTTAAGTTTGGACCCACAGGCTTCCTAAAAGCATCCCAGCCTCCTCATGGGCTTTGTACAAGGACCCACCGGCTTCTTAGAAGTTCTCATGCCTTCTCTTGGGCTTAATCCAAGGACCCTGAAGACCTCTTAAAGGTATAGGACAGAACTTAGTCATCCTTTGCTAGAGCAGTCTTCCTAAAGAGTCAAAACATCAGATCAATTTTAGGGTTAACACTCATCCCTTAAAGCACCAGCCTCCTCTTGGGCATCATACAAAGACAAACTCTTCCATACCAGTAGACTTGGACAGTCTAATCTTCTCTTGGATCTCAAATACATTCTCAAGTTCCCTACAAACTCAGGAAAAACCCTGGTTATTTAACTAATCTCCAGTAGAGTTAAAACCCTCGCAGGATCTAAAACTCAGTCTTTCATCCTAAATTCCCCAGCCGGGTCAGCTTATCATCAGTATAACACTATCCCAAATCAGAACCTCAAGGCATCTGATTCCTCAACTCTTCTGTAAATCCTCAGCAAGAGTTGATCCCCGATTTGGACCTGCCTTTGGATCTCAATAATCCTCAACAGAAGCCAGCCTCCTCTTAGGCTTTGTATAATGATTTTCCTCTGCAGAGTTTGCCTCAAAAGCACCCTTTTGTTGAGTCCATCTTCTTTCTTAAAACACTCTCTTGAGTAAACCTTTTTCAGCCTCAATCTTGGGCTTTGTACAAGACACCCATAAATATCTTCAACTGAGTCAGTCAAATATCTTTTAGCCTCAATCTTGGGCTTTGTACAAGACACATATAAATCTTCCTAAGTAGATTTAATCCTCTTTTCAGCCTCAATCTTGGGCTTTGTATAAGATAAATCATACCCTCCAACATATTCAGTTTCCCTTTTCAGCTACAATCTTGGGCTTTGTACAAGACAGATAAAACCTCTCACCAGTAGAGTCAAAACCCCTTTTAGGCTCAATCTTGGGCTTTGTACAAGACAGACAAAATATTTCCCCAGAAAAGTCAACTCTTAGCCTCCTCTTAGGCTTTGTATAATGATATCCCCAAAAGAGTCAATCCCATTTTAGCCTCAATCTTGGGCTTTGTACAAGACAGATAAACACTCTCTTATTAAGTCAGTCTTTTCCAGCCTCCTATTAGGCTTTGTATAAGGACTTCCCAAGTGGAGTCGATCAATCTCTAAGCTTAAACCTTGGGCTTTGATCAAGGCACATACAAAAACCAACATCCCTTCAGAGGAAATAAAAAACTCTCTGCAAGAAGACAATTCTTTGGATATCACAATCTCAAAACACCATTCAAAACAAACCCTAATTCTAGATAACTGCTGTAAGTGACACACTTGTTGATTCAAAAATCCTAGCTATAGTCCATCTCTTATCCTGGTAAATCCCCTTTCTTTCATCTAATTGTTGTAAGTGGCAAGCCTCTGGATTATTTACATCCACGCCAAGTCCCTCTCTTGGCATGAAAAATTTCCTAAGGAAAAATGGCATTGCTATATACTGAGTTAAAGTTTTCTCCTTCAGGTCAACACCCATATAAAGGAAATTATGGCATTGCTGGATTCACATATCCCAGTTAAAGTAATTCTCCTTTATTATCAGTTACCCAACAACTGTGATAAACAAACGATATGTCTCCCTTTAGAGATGATAAATTCTCTCTCAATCAAACCTTTTAGCTTCAATCTTGGGCTTTGAATAAGACACAATTCACCTTTAGCTTCAATCTTGGGCTTTGAACAAGACACCAAAACATCTTTTTCCTCCCATAGAATATGAGGAACTACGATTGCTCTGATTTCCTTGTTTATCTTTAACGGGAATACATAGGCACAAGATTGCGAAATCTTAGCGAGCACACCAAACAAAAATCTTAGGTCCAGTACCTTACCAAAAACATTGGAAATCCCGAAATCAAACAAAAACTCTCTCTCTCTCAACACTCCCAAAGGAGAAACTTTCCCAACCCACAACAGACAAACACCAGTAAGTAGAAAGCAGTAACGAAAATTGCTAACAACCTGTGGATAACCACATATAGGATGGGTAACTGACAACTCCCCATTGTATAATCTGACCCCGAACTCCCCGAATCTTTTTAAGCATTTGTTCAGTTAAACATTTGCGTGCAAGGTTAGTTTTATATATCTTCCCTTTCCTTTCCAGCTTCACAAGATAAATTAGAAATCAGAAAGTAGTACCCCACTCCTACCATCACGGTGAGGAGAAACCTATGGTGATAAGGTGGTCGCATCACCGAAAAAAATCGCACGCTACACAGTCTAATAGAAGAGAATGCATTTCATGCACCATCTTTTGGTTAGATCTTTCCATCTCTTACAATTTGCTTGATGCCTGTTCTTGATTCTGCTTGATTGTCTACTTCCATGATCCTTGTTACTTGTGATACTATGACATGAGTTTATACCTTACTTGGTTCATTTGATACTTGCGTTGATGTTTGTTTGACACTTTGAGACACACATGTTTGCACTACCTTGTATGCCTTTATCTCTAACATGTTGTGTGCCTTATTTATGACTTATTACTTTGTATTTTGAGCTGACTTGATTACCTTGAGCATTTGTTATACATGTTGCAATTCATTCATTGATACTTGGGGCTTTCTCTCTTAGTCCCCCTGTTGTTTATACCTCATTCCAAAGGAAAATTTTGCCCCTGTTGACTCTATGTCATGTTTAGGATAGTATAGCCTAGCTTGCTCTCTTCCCCTTACCCTTTACCCTAGCCTTAGGGTTGGAGTCACCACACTCCATGTAAGTGTTATGGTTTTGGATGCTTACTCTTTCCTCTTTTCCCCTTTACCCTAGCCTTAGGGTTGGAGTCATCGCACTCTATGTAAGTGTCATGGTTATGGATGCTTACTCTTTCCTCTTTTCCCTATTATCCTAGCCTTGGGATTGGAGTCGCCACACTCCATGTAAGCATCATGGTTATGGATGCTTACTCATATTTCCCATTTTTCCTAGCCTTAGAATTAAAGTCGACGCACTCCATATATGTGTCTTGCTTGGACACTTACTTTCTCTGTTGACCTAGCTTTAGGTTTAGAGTCACCGTACTCTACGTAGGTATCTTGCCCTGGATACTTGCTCTCCCCCTTGGAACCTTGACCACAATCAAGAGTTCCTCACCCGTAGTGAGGTGAACTACGAATGCTCTGATTCTTTGAGTCAAGATACGTAGGCACGAGATGCGATGTCTTGGCGAGCATACTTAGTGTATATACCCCTAGGTCTATACCTTAGAACCGTTCCCTTAGAAAGCAAACTATAATATAACAAAAATACTAATAAGAGGTTCCTGTAGAGTACTACAGATACTTAGGATGCTAACACCTTCCCTAGGTATAACCAACCCCTGAACCTAGATCTCTTCCATTTTTTTTTACATTGCAATTAGGGTTTTCGATCTTTTCCCTTTCCTTGTATAAATCAAAGTTCGGTGGTGAACTTCATGTTTTGTGATTCAAGTTAATTAATAGCTTGATATCTGATTCTCACCGCAACAGAAATGGCGACTTCACTGTGGACTCCCCAAAGAGGGTTAAGCCCACCTTGTTTATGTTTGTGTTAATTATATGCTTGCTTGCTTGTATACTTATATACTTGTATATCTGTATATCTGTATCTGCTTGGGTTTTTCTATGTGCAGGGTTGCTACTTTGAGTGGTGAGGATATGTCTTATACCCAGACTTGAGTGCACCTATGATTGGAAGGTGGTATATTCAAGGAGGCTTTGAGGGAGTCAATTCCCGAAAAAGTTGAATTGAGAAACCACCGCTCAGTTGAGGCCCTCTTGAGAGTAGTCATGTTGAACGAGTTTAGTCGTGAAAACGTTACTACTTTCGACCTAGGAGCCCATGACATTGATGACCTTTAGTCACCCTTTCACCCCACTTTGGCCTTTTTAGGACGTAGTACGATGACTATGAGGGAGTCGATTCCCAAAATGTTTGATACGCGATGCTACACTCGGACGAGACTCTCTTGAGAATATTATTGACTACCGAGTCATTCGGGAAATCGATAATATCCGAAAGATGGGTTGTTGACTCTGGGAACTCTTTAGAACCCTGTTCTGCAGATCATAAACCCATAGTACACACCTCTTAGGATGGGTAGACCATGGCTCCACACACGTGATCTCCAAACCTAGGCCCTTTTTGCTTGTTGCATGTATATGTGTGTGTATATGTGTTTATCTGTATATATGTGTTTTGTGCATTGCATACATTCATCTATTCATGCATAGCCTTATGGTTTAAAGGAACTCGATTGTTTATTTCCTATGCGAAACAAATTCAATAGAGATCTAGGATATTGAAACGGAACTTTTCAGTTTTTCCAAAATATTTGCAACTTACTTTTGAATTCCTTGAAACCATTAGGTTTGCGTTGCATCATTCATGTCATTGCATTTGCATCTCATTCGCATCTCCTTAGCTCATCTCGTTGTCTCCATCAGTTTGTCACCTCAGTACTCGAGCCAATTACAAGAGAGAATGAATAATTTGGAACTTGAAAGTCAAACACTTCGAGAGGAGATTGCCACTTTGGGAGCCCATATGGGGATGTTCTATAAACAATAAAGACTTGGGTAGACAACCAAGAGCTAGAAAACCAAGAGCTTTGAGATGAGGTTGTGAACCTGAATTTGCTAAGAAGCATCTGATTACTCTGGTCAAAGAATTGGTCATCTCCTAGCGCCAGGATGATTCTTCTTCCTCAACTAATCAACCAACTGAGACGAGCAGTGAGTCTAAGGGCATCCTGTCCTTCAAGATGTGAAAACCCATACTTCAAATCACTCTTTTACTTGAGTGTGGAACAAATTCCTTCGTGCATTTGGTAGACTGATGTAGAAGATTGTTCTTTAGGCTCTGTCTTGCCAGATTTTTAGCTTATTTGCTTCTTTTCATGTGTAACTGTCTGTGTTTGTTAACGCAATTTGTTTTGGCGCTGTAAGAACTTGTTAATTTTGAATTATCAATGCAATGATAATGTTTGTCTTGAAGAAGTCCATTTGTTGTCATTCAATTAAAATACTTCTTCTATATAATACCAACACCACCCAATCTCTTACTTAGGCAGAGAATTGGAGGGAGGATGACGAAAATGAAGACGCAAAATCTCTCGTTGTATGCTTTCGAATAAAACGTGTTGATGATGTAAGGCATTGCTTCAACTCCCAAACACTGGAGGTATAAGGAAGATAACCCCTATTTAACAATTTTGAGCCTTAAAGTAGGAGTTTCTTTCTTTTCCAAATCAAAAAACCCACAATTTAACAAAGGGGCAGAGTAGTTTTCAGTCAAGCTGATCAAGCACCAAACATTCATAAGAAGGAGTGAACATCCGAGGATCCACTTCACCTTACCCTCACACATTAAGAGGTTAGCAGTCAGACCCATTTGTCATTGCTATCTAAATCCATTTGCTACTAGCTAAGGAATGGGGCAGTCACCAACTCCTTTCAACAAGTCAACATGACTTAGAGTCACACGATTCGTGCATAAAAAGAAAAAAAAAGAAAAAGCCCGCTAAATCAAAACCTATGAAGGAGATTTAGACAAAACTGGGGCATCCCACTGGACTTCAAGGACAAATCCAAAAGACTCAGTCCAGGCAAAAGTTAGGGAATAAACAAGAGCGGAAAGAGCGAAAAGAAAGGATTGCAAAGAGAAATCCTCAATAAATAAGAAAAGTCGTGTGACCAAGCACCAAAAGCGAAAAAGGTGAGTGACTGCCATGTCCGAAGCCTCAGTGGTTCCTCAACCACGTCAAAACTTCCCTTGAGAGAAGTGCTTGCATCAAGTTAAACTAAACGTAGGATCAGAGAACATCGCGTAGAAGGGGTGGGTACAAATAAACTTTGAGCCTTTATCCTTTATTTCATAAACCATTAACCAAGCCACATTATAACCCTCAAAAGACCTAATTGAAGCAGGTTTATTTCGAAAGCATACTCAACAAGATAACTTTCCCTAACTCCTTTTGAGATATGCTCAAATTTGTGTTGGCTTTGTAAAAGAAAATCAATGACATATCCTAACTCTTGATTCGGTCACAAGTTATTGAGATATTTTTTCAAAAATAAAAACTTTAAGACAAACACGTGTGTTGTATTAGCAATTTCAGAGTTAACATTTTCTGCTTGCTAACATTTGCTTGATGACATAGAAGCTTGCATGTGAATATCAGTGGCAAGTTCAATCTTTTGACTCTTTTGAGTAGATGGCCAATCATTTCAAGAGAATGACCATATCTAGGGGCAAGCTGCCTAAAGAATTTGCTAAGCAGGGGCAAATTTGTTTCCCAGTTGTTATTGGTGTGCTTGTTCGAAGATCCTGTTATGCAAGAATACAACCGATCTGGGAAGTTACGTCGAGATTCGGTGAATCTCTCCAAGAGCTTGAAAACGTTATGCATTGTTATGGTCTGTTTTCTGTAAAATCCTCTTGAGATGCTTTCTTCTCATAAGCCTTGTGGAACACGTTTTCTTGGAAACTTTGCTAAGTAGGGGCAAGTTTTTTCCCATTTTGTTACTGGCGTTGTTGGTCAAAATCCAATTGTATTGATATGTAATCCAGTCATCATCAACTTCATTGTTCAAGTTGTTTCCCAGTTGTCACTCTTGTAATCTGACTATCATTAAGAGATAAGTTTGAAGACGATGTTGTGCTGAATACTGTCGACCTGGGGTAGTCATGTCAAGATTCGACGAATCTCTCAAAGAGTTTGGAGACACTAAGGCATTGTTATGGCCCGTTTTCTGTAAAATCCTTTTGAGATGACGTTTTCTTATAAATCATGTGATGTGGGGCATTTGAGAATTAAAGTTCGTTATGATTATTATCAAGAATTGTGGTTGTCCATCATGCAGCCTTTGTAGTGTGGAACTAAGTATGCTCTTAAGCAAGTATGTTCTTGCAGCCTGCCTTACATGTATCCCCATTGGGTCTTTACCCCAGGTAACTCTGATATGTTTGGGTGATTCCCCGTGAGTATCTTTTCCAAGTGATTAAGGCAACTCCTCGATGTGTATCCACTTCAAGCAGTTGTGATAGTTTTGATGTAAGACTCCCCAGATGGTGGCCCTAGAATGCCTCATGAATCCCTTAGCTTCATACTTCCTCAGTGAACTGGATTTTTATTTCATCCATCAATGGATTTCTTACAACTCCCCTCTTCTTCAGCAGTGTTGTAATATCCTCTTAAAGTTCATACCCCGACGATAAGTGGCAGTCTATTTTGAGAAGCTTATCTGCTCTTGGTAGCTCTTAAACCTTTTGCAATTACAAATGGCATTCCCCTGGAAGTCCGTCAAAGAAGTCTTGTTGAAGACCTTACACGTGATTTCTCTTTATTTGAGATATCCCTTCACGAGGATTTTATTTCAATGTGTGATGATTATCCCCAGTGTCCACCATTGGATACATGATGTTAATGTTGTGGATTTGCTCCCCAGTGGAGCCATCTTTTGATCCTCACTAAAGTTATCCTATTTTCCCCAGTAAGCGGCCTTGCCTTCGTACTTCCCCAAATGAAATGGATGTATGTCTCCCAATGAATCCTTGGACTCTATTATTCCTCAGTGCCTCTTTGGACTACTCCATTCCCCGGTGAGTTCCTGTGACTTATTTCGTCCCCAACGAACTGGATATGTCCACCTATTCCCCATGAAGTTTCAACTCAGACAACCATGATCACGACTTTGGTTCGAGTTTCCCCAATGAGGTGGATATTTATTTTATCCCCTATGAAGTCTCTAATCGTGGGTGGTGATGCTCCGCAAGTGCACAGATTTATCGAAGTAATATAAAAGACTGTTGAACCCACAGAGACCAATGTCAACCTACTGTAATCTATCGTTGCTTTATAAAGCTAAGGCTATGATTAAAATGGTATGAATGGAAATATAAACGCTAATTAATAAAGGTTTGAAAATAACGATAAAATGAGCCCGAAATATGGGTTCCGTGTTCCTAAGGGACTTGTAGAATACGGGTACTGATTATGACTATTTGCCTATTCTGTAGAATATACCGACTTAAAGGCTCCGCCTCATGCTCTCGCGGTCTTAACTAAAGCCATATCTCTTAATCCCAAGATTTTGCTCTCGCTCGCCCGGTAACTAAGAAACACTATTTGAAAGCCAACAATATCCTAATCAACATCTAAAGCGCTCTCGCTGTATTTAGATATGATGCGTAATTTCTACTATCCGGTTCGCTCCTCACGCTCTCGCGAATCTCGGCTCAAACTTTTATATGTTTCTCACTCTCATGACAAAGCAATGTTAAATAACTTCTCACTCTCATGACAAAGCTACTTAAATTACGCATATAAATTATAACCAAAACGACATACAATCGTGATTTCTTACTTAATACATCTACGGAGTCCCGTCGATAACGACAGTTCTCATACGTCAGACTCAAGACATTTTAACTAGACATGTAATTAAACATAAACAAACTAAACATGATAAACATAATTAAGGACAACATGCTTGAACGATTATAGAATACGATAACAATAATAATAAAGCGATAAATAAAGAACCTGTAACTGCGGGAAAATAAATGGAGACTTGAATTAAACGGAACTGGAAATACTTTTAATAATATGACGGCAAGATTGATGATCCAAGAGTACAACAGAAATAGAATACAAACTAGTGTGACAATCCCTCAATGTGAGTTACTGTCACTTTTACAAGTGAATATATGCCTAAGACTATGAAACAAATTTGATAGCGCTTCTGCGCAAACTTGGATACAAATGCAGACCTACAAGGGTGTATTTATAGAGGAAAATTGGCTCCAAGAAGGTCTGGTACGATTTGAATTCAAACCAAGCAAAACTGTCAAACTGTCACTGAAAAACTGCTCCCGCGCATAATGGTGACCGCCGTATGCCTAATGGCGACCGTCATTGCTTCAAAAGTTGGTTTCCCTCCTTTTTTGCTATGGAGAGCGCCATTCCTTTTACACTGGGAAGATGGTGAGCGCCATTTAGTTCAGGCTGGGGTAGAATCATGCATTTTCTTCACCTTTTCTTCTCTTTTAGCTCAATTCTTGATCTTTTCTTCTATGGAGCTGATATAGGACCTGTAAATGGAAAAGAAACGAAAACATAAGCAAACAATACACGAAATGACAATGACTCGATAAAAATACGGTAAAACCTGCACGAATTGAATCGAAATAAACGATACGGAATCGAGTCATCAAACTCCCCCACACTTAAACCATTGCTTTCCTCAAGCAATTAACCAACACGGTAAAAAGAAAATAAGCAAGGTTGGAAACATAGGCACAACGAGACTCTAATCATACGTGGCTGCTAGGCTAATGTTTGATCGATAGGTACTAATAGTGAAAACAAGGATATCGTAATGACACATTTCCACATTTGCGGACAAAGACTCCCTTCCTGTGCAATACCAATTCGAATCATGACATTATAACTCGACCTAGATCCTTCATCCTATTTCACCTCTTTTTCATTCTCGCGCAATCATATTAAGCCCGTTATCCTTTGTACTTGCATGGTAAGCGAACCTGTTTATGTTATATGATCTCGACATTTAAATTTTTTTTTCTTTTTCTTTTTTTTTTTCTTTTTCGCACATTATGTTTTCTTTTGCTTACAAACTTCAAGAGTCCGAACCTTTAGGCTAAATGGTCGGGTGAGGACCACCTAACTTAGCCGGAACATGTCTTTCATTTGTTTTTTCCTATAAAAATCACATTATTCAAATTTTTGAGATCAACACATATTTGAATCGGTTCGTTACTTAGTTTGTTCATAAGGATGGTACTGACTGCTAGTATAAACTAATCAAGAGGCTACTTCTAAGAAACTAGGCATAAGGTCTTGGCATAATATCTATTTAAATCAATATCACATACTTAAGGAATCTAAGGTGTATGAACGGTACCGATATTTACAAAACTTTCCCAAGTCTATCTAACACAGCCTAAACAACCTATATACTTTCAGAGTGTCATGCCATGAATCGAAACAAAAATAGTTGGAGGTTAAATTTTTTTAAAAATTTTGGGGAAATTGAATAACAAGTGAAACCCACACATAAAGACTCGACAGCACATGCAAAGACTCGACAAAACATTAAAAACAGATAAAATTCCTAAAAGCATGAAATAAACTAGAAAACAATAAATCAAACTAAAAAGTGATAAATGTAAAGCGATAAAGTTCCTCCCCCACACTTAAACCAAACATTGTCCTCAATGTTTTGATAAAAGGTGGAAAAAGGAAAGATAGAACCTGTGTGAATGCTACTGCATGCCAAATCCTCTCTGATCCTCTCTTTTTGTCCATGTCTTCGCTGGCCACTTCTGCTTCGGTGATGGGTGCTTTGAGATACCTTCTTTTGTTGAATTTTCTCTTTTATGAAACAACTCATAATGCTGTCCGTTTCTGGAGGAAGTACCTGCAAAAAGTGTTAGAAAGATATGGTGCAGTGTGTGCAGGTGGAACATGACTAAGAGAAGAACGATGAAGAGGTGAGTTATGAACGGGAGATACATGCTCTCTCCTATCATACTCATCATCAGTGTCCCCACCAGCAGCGACATTCGTAAGAATGTCCGTGGGCACCAACTCGTCTCAAGGATCGAGAATTTTTTGCCTAGATGTAGCTAAGACATGACAAGCAATACATTTCTTTATTTCCTGCAAACACAAACAATAAAAGTAAAACATTAAATTAAAAATCTCGTGGGTTGCCTCCCACACAGCGCTTTATTTAACGTCGATAGTCCGACGGCTAATAATCTTCGATTTCCATGGCCACTTATCAAGTCATCTCACACATCCCTCACCTTTTCTTTTCTTCCTTCTGTGGGGTGGTTCATTCTTTTGAACTTGTGTTGGTGGTTCTGGATCTATCCTAAGTATCAGTTTTTCAAGTTTGGGCTTAGTTACTTCATCCACTACCTCAAAATCTAACCTTCTCCTATTAACATTAATGATTTCCCTAGTTTCACGGTCCTCAGATTTTCTCTTTTTATGCAGGACCTCAGACAAAGGTAAATCGGTGTGGATATTTTCCAATACCTCCACATATATTTTGGATTTGGAGTCTACCTTAACTTCTACAAACCTTTGCGGGAAAGAAATTGGTGGGGTATAGGGAAGTGGAACAATAATAGATGCTTCCTTCTCTACCTCTTCGACAACCTCCCTTTCGGGTGGCGTCGGTGGATTTTTCTCAATCTCTACGCTTTTCTCACCATAACTCTCCTCAAATTCGTTATCATTCTCCCGAGGATTTTCTATTTGTTCTTCACTACTGGTTGTTACAACATCCACATGTCTCTCAAGGGAGTGTCCTATAGGTGTCTGGGCAAGCAGAGAGATTTGAGTCTCCAATGCCTCAGTGTGAGTCGCGAGGGACTCGACCACCATGTTCATCTACCTAAAGGTTTCATAAGTATCGAGATGTTATTTTCTAAACTCTTCATTCTGGAGAGTTTGTGTCTCCACAAAGCGCTCAATCATAGATTCTAGCCTAGAATTAGTTGTTGTTTCAATGAAATCCTCCATTAATTTTTCGAGGTTGGAATTATGGGATTCTTGCGGTTCCTCAAAATATTGTGAGTGGTAATCTTCGAGGAAATTTGGTTGAGAGTGAGTGAGCATCGCATTGAAATCCTCCATCAACATTTTGAGGTCGGGATTATAGGATTCTTGTGGTTCCTCAAAATATTGGGAATGGTAATCGTAGAGGAAATCTGGGTGCGGTTCCTCAAGATGTTGGGAGTAGTAATTGTAAAGGAAATCTGGGTGATACATAGTTTTTTTTCAAACAAGAATGCCTTAGTCTATACGGTGCAACAACGGAATCACAATATTGATCGTTGGTCCCCGACAACGGCTCCAAAAACTTGATGCTCCGCAAGTGCACGAATTTATCGAAGTAATATAAAAGATTGTCGAACCCACAGAGACCAATGTCAACCTACTGTAATCTATCATTGCTTTATAAATCTAAGGCTATGATTAAAATGGTACGAATGGAAATATAAATGCTAATTACTAAAGGTTTGAAAATAACGATAAAACGAGCCCGAAATATGGGTTCTGTGTTCCTAAGGGACTTGTAGAATACGGGTACTGATTATGACTATATGCCTATTCTATAAAATATACCGACTTAAAGGCTCCGCCTCACGCTCTCGCGGCCTTAACTAAAGTAATATCTCTTAATCCCAAGATTTTGCTCTCGCTCGCCCGGTAACTAAGAAACACTATTTGAAAGCCAACAATATCCTAATCAACATCTAAAGCGCTCTCGCTGTATTTAGATATGATGCCTAATTTCTACTATCTGGTTCGCTCCTCACACTCTTGCGAATCTCGGCTCAAACCTTTATATGTTTCTCACTCTCATGATAAAGCAATGTTAAATAACTTCTCACTCTCATGACAAAGCTACTTAAATTACGCATAGAAATTATAACCAAAACGACATACAATCGTGATTTCTTACTTAATACATCTACGGAGTCCCGTCGGTAACGACGATTCTCATACGTCGGACTCAATAATAATAAAGCGAGTTACTGTCAAACTAAACATGATAAACATAATTAAGGACAACTTGCTTGAACGATTATAGAATACGATAACAATAATAATAAAGCGATAAATAAAGAACCTGTAAATGCGGGAAAATAAATGGAGACTTGAATTAAACGGAACTGGAAATACTTTTAATAATATGACGCCAAGATTGATGATCCAAGAGTACAACAGAAATAGAATACAAACTAGTGTGACAATCGTTCAATGTGAGTTACTGTCACTTTTACAAGTGAATATATGCCTAAGACTACGAAACAAATTTGACAGCGCTTCCGCGCAAACTTGGATACAAATGCAGACCTACAAGGGTGTATTTGTAGAGGAAAATTAGCTCCAAGAAGGTCTGGTACGATTTGAATTCAAACCAAGCAAAACTGTCAAACTGTCACTGAAAAACTGTTCTCGCGCATAATGGCGACCGTCATTGCTTCAAAACTTGGTTTCCCTCCTTTTTTACTATGGCGAGCGTCATTCCTTTTACACTGGGAAGATTGCGAGCGCCATTCAGTTCAGGCTGGGGAAGAATCATGCATTTCTTCACTTTTTCTTCTCTTTTAGCTCAATTCTTGGTCTTTTCTTCTATGGAGCTGATATAGGACCTGTAAATGGAAAAGAAACGAAAACATAAGCAAAAAATACACGAAATGACAATGACTCAATAAAAATACGATAAAACATGCACGAATTGAATATAAATAAACGATACGGAATCAAGTCATCAGGTGGCCCCTTTTCAGTTGGACATTCTCTTCTTTAACAAGGAAAGCAGATTCATGATGGCAATCCCTAAGGTGAAGTCATGATGTTATATCCCCGAGTGGAATACTTTTTTCCCTAGAGAAAGTTTAAAACCCTGAAGTAGGATCTTTGTTCCGCATGTGGCTTTCTATCCATCTCTTGATAGATGTCTCTTTCTTGCAGAGGTTGGCCGAGTATCCTCGTCGAGATGTTTATTTCATCTCAAATTTTCTCCTCCTTATTTGTTTTGTCAGCATAAGCATAAACATGACATTAATACATGGCATGTGAGCATGTTTGCTACATTGTTGTCTTTTTGTAGTTCACTTTGGCTGGGTTTGTCTCCTCTCTCCAAGAAGAGTCGTCAACCATAGGTAGAAAATGCCCATCCTTTCTAAATTCCCCACGGAGTTTGATCCTCGTGGATGATGGTTACTTCAATTATCTTTTCCATGTCTGGATAAGATAAATCCCCATTTGAGTTCTTTCCTCAAAGGGTGGAGTCTTGTTTGACAGTTTCTTTTTAGCTTGTTCCTAGATTGAACTTTGGTCCCTGGAGGTATCGCCTTTAAACCTGATTAGGTCGCTGAACCTAGTTTGAGCGTGCATTCAATTTGCACTGTGTCTCCCAAGAAAAATCTTTTACAAATCCTCATTACGGATAAGTGGCAGTGTCCCCTGAGAGGCTTATCTAGTTTTGTTATTTCTAACAACAAGTGGTCGTCTCCCTTGAGAAGCTTGTTTCCTTGTGCCTTTTCTAGATAAGTGGTAGTCTCTTCGGAGAAGCTTATCATTGTTACCCTTTGTCAGATAAGTGGCAGTCTCACCAGAGAAGCTTATCCAGTTTTGCTATCCTTTTCACTTTTTCAGATAAGCGACAGTCTCCTGAGAAGCTTATCATTTCTTTCTTTGTCAGATAAGCGACAGTATCTCCTGAGAAGCTTATCATTTTTGCTTTTGTCAGATAAGTGGCAGTCTCACCTGAGAAGCTTATCATTTTCTATCCTTTTGTCCGATAAGTGGTCGTCTCCTTTGGGAAGCTTATCCTTTGTCAGATAAGCGGCAGTCTCTCCTGAGAAGCTTATCATTTTTGCTGTTGTCAGATACGTGGCAGTCTCACCTGAGAAGCTTATCATTTTCTATCCTTTTGTCCGATAAGTGGCAGTCTCCTTTGAGAAGCTTATCATTGTTACCCTCTTTTGATAAGTGGCAGTCTCATTCGAGAAGCTTATCCCTTTTTTGTTACGTCTGATAAGTGGCAGTCTCCTTTGAGAAGTTTATCCTTTTCCAACGATAAGTGGCAGTCTCTTTGAGAAGCTTATCCTTTCTTGGTGGTGTGTAAGTCCCTTACAACAATAAAGGGCCATCTCTTTCGAGAAGCTTATCAAGGCGTTTCCCCACGAAGTCCAATTATTTTGGTATACAGAAGAGTTTAATTACCCTGTATTTTTCCTGATGTTTCCTGAAGATCCCGTTTGATCTCTTCGTTTAAGGAATTTCCAGAAGCCTGGATGTTTATCCTTGTTCGAAAACTCCAGTGTTATTCAGTTTGATCCTAAGCCTTTAAGGATCCTACCTTACCTTCGTAATCTTAAGGCATTGAGGATTGTGTTGTGTTTTTGCTCCATCCTAAGGCTTTGAGGATGTCAGCATTTATCTTTTTGTTTGGCTTGATCCTAAGGTTTTGAGGGTCATGTCCTGTTTCTCTTGCTTCATCCTAAAGCTTCGAGGATGCTAGCTTTTATTTTACTTAACTTTGGCTTGATCCTAAGGTTTTGAGGGTCATGTCCGTTTTCTTTTGCCCAATCCTAAGGCTTTGAGGATTGTGTTCTGTCTTTGCTTCATCCTAAGCCTTTGAGGATGTTAGCTCTTTATCCTGTTCGTTTGGCTTGATCCTAAGGTTTTGAGGGTCATGTCCATTTTCTTTTGCCCAATCATAAGGCTTTAAGGATTGTGTTTTGTCTTTGCTTCATCCTAAGGTTTTGAGGGTCATGTCTTTTCTCTTCTTCCCAATCCTAAGGTTTTGAGGATTACGTCCTGTTTGTGCTTCATCCTAAGGCATTGAGGGTGTTTGCTTCCATTTCTGCTTCTTTGGGCCAGCCCTAAGGTTTTGAGAGTTGTGTCCTGAGTTGTCTTTTCCCCAAATGTCAGTCGGTCATACTTGAACCTGTTGGTATTTTACTCTGGATATTCCTCATTGGAGACCGTCTATTCGGTTCTACCTCCAGTGTGGGTCTAATGTTGTCTTTCTCTCTAAAGTGTCAGATGGTCATGTCTGAACCTGTTGATCAATCACTTTAGATTTCCCCGGTTGTTTCTTTTCCCTAGTATTTGGTCACCCCCAGTGAGTTTGCTATTCATAGTGTTGATTTTCTCTCTGTTTGCTTTCTTTCTTTGTCTACATTTTGCATTTTGTATTTCATCATTATCATCATATTAGAGTTCATGCATGTCAGCATCGCATAGTTTTTTGTCCATAGCATAGCATATCATTGCATCTAAGGGCAAAATTTTCGGTTATATGTATTTAAATACCTTTCACCATGATTTCATAAGGATTATCAACACTCATGTCATCCGGTGAAGATATTTAAATAGGGGTGACTGTCATACCTCAAATTTTACCCTTAGATTCATTGATCTTTTGCATATCATTATAGGTCAATCATATTGCATGGCTAACCAATTTATCAAGTTTTGTTTGTTTTGTTTCATTTAAGTATCAGGTTTATTTCAAGAGGCTTCAGAGGCTAATCAATCAAGGTTTGGGATGAATCACTGGACCAAGCAAGTTTCTCATACTCCTAAGAGACCTCATCTTCTCTATAATCTAGTGTAATTTGTGGTGTTATCACAAATTCTCTGAGGCTCAAGTTTTGTAAGATTGAATCGAGGATCGGGCAAGGTTACCATGTCAAGGGTCTATGTGCAGTGTTGGTTTGAATTCCAAGGAAATTTTAACCCAATCTTGGTCAAAGAAGTGGTTTGCTTTAGGATCAAGTTATCAAGCTGGGACCGAGGCAGTTGTTTCAATGTGGATAATCATCAGGGGCAGTTGAATTTCAATTAAGGCTTTGATAAAGTGGCAGTGCAATTAATATCACAAAACATCAGTGTCAGTGAACTATTTCTCAGGCAAGATTGGTTAAGACAAATTCAAAGTAATACATACAGTTTTAATCAAAGATTCAGAGGTTTGTCTGTACAAGTCAAGTTTTGTGGATATTTAGTCAAGGTGTGAATGGGTGACTTTTGATGGTGAGATTAAAGATCCAAGTTTCATGGCCATTATGTAAATCTATCCAATATCCTTTTTAAGTCCATTTCTCCTAAATCTATTTCAAATCCATTTTTTATTCTTTATCCAAATCCATTTTTTTCTTTATATCCAACAATCATTCACATCTTTATCCATCCAATTCATAAGAAAACTATTTTTCCTAAATCGTATCCAATTTCTACCTCAAATTCATTATCCATTTTTAACTCATTCATTAACCCATTATTCATTATCCATTGTTAATATCCATGTCCAAGTTCCAAATTTTTACGAGTTTCAAACTCTTTTCAAGTGTCTAACTCAAGTCCAATTCAAATTCCATTCCATGCCAATTTTTCGAGTTTCATCAAATTTCAATTCCATTTCTAGTTTCATTCAAGTTCAAGTTGCAAGAAAATTTGTCCAAAAAAATGATGATACAAGTTTCACACAAAAAGTCCATAATTTTATTATTGGAGTTGCAACAAGAAATAAAACAATCAAAGCCCAAATACATTTTTCAACAAAGTTCTACAGAATTGTCTGCCTTGTTAAAAGCCTTGTGTTTATTCTTATAGGAGAGTTTGCTCGGAAGCCTATTTAATTTTCATCCACAAAATAACGGCATCGCTACATAATGTTCATCCACAAAATAACTACACACAACCTGTCAAGAAAAACTAATTCACAAAACTTTCAGCAGACTGTTACAACCAACACGCAAGACACCACCTATCCGCTCTTTGTACGACCTCCAAAACCATAGCTTGCCATACACCACTGCTACACAATGCACCACTGCTACATTTCAAAACCAAATGGTACAAAATTCCTGCAGCAAAACCACGATGCATATGCCAACAATAACCAACACAAAATATATGAGAGAAAGGACCATAAAGCAACGTACCGAGAGCAGAGACCTTTATCATCATTCTTCATAAAAACCACCCTGCATCTTAAATCATGTACACAAGCTGCTCCCCATCATTTTTTTCCTCCATAAAAAAACAATACTCCACTCAACAAAAGCTGCCGCGAAACCGTACAAGTACCTGCACAACAATCCAAAATGCTAAGGCGCGTGCCACAACCAACATAGCAACGTACGACACGCTGCTTCACAGTAACCACAACAAAAATTGCAAGACGAAGGACCAAAAGCATTTATACCTCAAATCAACAAGAATCGTAAGAAAAAATACATGTTTTCACTCTTCAAAACAAACAAAAGCAAAGAATTTTGCTCCTTTCATACTCTTCAATACCACTTCCTCCATTTAATCTTCCATATCCTCACTCGTTTTCAACTCTCTCCTCCAAACAGTGACCATATTTAAAACCTGGACTCTCCCAATCTCCCTCGTTAAAAAAAAACCACGTTTATTTCATCCACAACTCTGCAAGTGAATCTCTTTGATCCCTCATAAACAACAATAACCATGTTTCAACAAATCAACTTCACCATTTTTCATTGACCTAATATAAACCAAAACGTACCCACCTTCAAACAAAAACTGACAACTCAACTTCATGATTCCACAACCTAAAATCTCTTTCAAAAACCAATTCTTTTCCTTCGGAACCTCTTACTCCAAACACAACCTTCCTCAACTCAAATCGAACCACTCAAACAAACCCAATACACCGAACCAGAGAAGATTGAGAAGAAGAGAGTGGAATCAATGAACCCAAATTGTAAACACTGAGAATGCGAGATGAAGAGAAGGAGTGACTGAAAACAGAAACAAAACCAAAGTTGAACCCAAACCTGAAGGAGATAAGGAGAGAGACAAAACCTAATTGCGACCCACGTTCTTTGTTTACGGCGCAAGAGAAAATTACAAGGGAAGGTTGAAATACAATGGACTGCGTTGTTTTTATTGTTTCTCTAATCATGTCGCTTTTCTTCAAATGTTTTGAAAATAATGTTGGGTTTGAGAAAAGGTATTTTGTCGTGTTTCTGCCATAGTCGTATCTAGAACAGCCATGTTCTTCTTATCATGCTGATGTTTTTGCTTTTTGAAAACCCTTGTTGCTTTTTTTATGCGTGTTTTGGGCTTTGGAGCCCGTGGTGGTTTCATAACACCATTCTTTTTTTCCAAGTCACCGCCCCTTTGTTTTTCCTTCACTTTCTTTAAACCGTGATATGGAATGGGTGATGGGCTTTAAGCCTAAGTGATCCCATTCATTTTCACACACCCTGTTGGCCTGTATCCCCCCTCTTCTTTTTCTTTAATTATTTTCTATTAGTTTGTTTTGTTAAAATCTTGGATAAGTTTTTGTTAATTATTTCGATTAGTTTTTGTTAATAGGGTTTTTGTAAATTCTTGTTAACTATTTGTTGGTTATCATTCTATTTAGATTTTTACTTGGATTTTCATCTTCGATTCATTTTCATTTTCTATTTTAGGGTCGATGATATAACAAAAGTCATGATTGGTTGATTTCAAATCAATGAAAATCTTGATAAATATGAGACCACTTTCTTTCATGCTTTTCGATTTTATTTTATTGGTCAATGAAAGTCTAAAATCAAAGATGATCGATTTATTGATTTAAATCTTGATTAAGATGAGACCGGTTTTATTTTCATTTCGATTTCCATTTCATTTCGCATAATCTTCTTCTATTTTCTTTTCATCTTCGATCGATGAAGTCTTTCTATTCACGAATGTTAATTTTCGAGGTTGTTAACCTTCATTATTTCAAATTTGTAGTGAATGATCATCGAGATCATTTTTTATACTTTGGGATCGTGATAGGTTACCTTCGATTAATTGACGCAAGTTTGTGATTAAGACGAGGTTGTCACCTTTTCTTTTCGTGTGGCACGATTTCTTTAGAGAATGATCTGAAATATCATTTTTCTATCGTGTTTTAGCACAAATATCACTTGTGTGGCCTCCCATAGCATGATTTGCATCATAGATCGTGCTGCGACGGTTTAGCACTACATTGGACCCGATTCATCCGATTAACAATTAACCACTGACTTTAACTTTTGTCCAATATTATCTTGCTTTATTATTGTTTATATTATTCATTTGTTCATATTCATCCTATTCATACTTGTTCATCTAACCCTCTCTTTGTTCATACTTCATTAAAAACACACTAATAATTATTGAAATAATAAAAGACTCAATTGGTAGCCTGTGGTTACTATCTCAAGCTTTGGACTAAGGACTTAGACTTAGGACCCTTTGCCCTGTCGTCTTGGAGTTGAGATTTGAAGACCATGAATCTGTTATGTTGCTTTGTCTGTATTGGGAAATTTTCTGTGTGCAGGTGTTGACACTTCGATATTGGTTTATCTGATACATAAAGCTTCTATCTGGTTCTTGATCCTCATGAAGACTTGGCTAGGATGTTTTGCTTTCATCTGATGTTTGGCTATTTCTTGGCTTGCTAGTGGCTCACCAGTCTACTAGAAAAGAATGCTTGTCATGCACCATCTTTTGGTTAGATCCTTCCATCTCTTACTATTTGCTTGATGCCTGTTCTTGATTCTGCTTAATTGTTTACTTCCACAATGCTTGTTACTTGTGATGCTATGACATGAGTTTATACCTTACTTGGTTCATTTGATACTTGTGTTAATGCTTGTTTGACACTTTGAGACACACATGTTTGCACTACCTTGTATGCCCTCATCTCTGACATGTTGTGTGCCTTATTTATGACTTGTTACTTTGTATTTTGAGCTGACTTGATTACCTTGAGCATTTTCTATACATGTTGCTATTCATTCATTGATACTTGAGGCTTTCTCTCTTAGTCCCCCTGTTGCTTATACCTCATTCCAAAGGAAAGGTTTTCCCCTGTTGACTTTATATCATGTTTAGGATAGTATGGCCTAGCTTGCTCTTTCCCCTTACCCTTTACCCTAGCCTTAGGGTTGGAGTCGCCGCACTCCATGTAAGCGTCATGGTTTTGGATGCTTACTCTTTCCTCTTTTCCCCTTTACCATAGCCTTAGGGTTGGAGTCGCCGCACTCCATGTAAGCGTCATGGTTATGGATGCTTACTCTTTCCACTTTTCCCTTTTATCCTAGCCTTAAGATTGGAGTCGCCGCACTCTATGTAAGCATCATGGTTATGGATGCTTACTCCTATTTCCCATTTTTCCTTGCCTTAGAATTAGAGTCGCCGCACTCCATGTAAGTGTCATGCTTAGACACTTACTTTCCCTGTTGACCTAGCCTTAGGTTTAGCGTCGCCGTACTCTACGTAGGTATCTTGCCATGGATACTTGCTCTCCCCCTTGGAACCTTGATCACAGTCAAGAGTTCCTCACCCGTAGTGAGGTGAACTACGAATGCTCTGATTTTTTGAGTCAAGATACGTAGGCACAAGATGCGATGTCTTGGCGAGCATACTTAGTGTATATACCCCTAGGTCTTTTCTTTAGCTCCGTTCCCTTAGCAAGCAAACTATAATATAACACAAATACTAATAAGAGGTTCCTATAGAGTACTACAGATACTTAGGATGCTAACACCTTCCCTAGGTATAACCAACCCCCGAACCTAGATCTCTTGCATTGTTTTTACATTGCAATTAGGGTTTTTGAACTTTTCCCTTTCCTTGAATAAACCAAAGTTCGGTGGTGAACTTCACGTTTTGTATTTCAAGTTAATTAATAGCTTGATATCCGATTCTCACCGTAACATATCCCTTTTCCAACCGTTGTGATATGGGTTTTCTGTAGTAGTGCAAACACCTTGAAATGGCTCACACTTGGATTTATTCTTGTCCACTTTTCAATAGGAGCTACTTACTTTAACTTCTTTGTTGGACATCTGTTGAGCAAATATGGTGACGTGGTAATTGCTTCACCCCACAATGTGTGAGGTAAATTATTTTCTTTCAGTGTGCTCCTTGTCATGTCAAGCAGAGTTCTATTTCTTCTTTCAACAAGGTCATTATGTTGTGGAGTGTATGGAGAAGTCACCTCATGCTCAATTCCATGCTTCTCACAAAACTTTAACTCCGTTGAACTCACCTTCACCATCGGTTACGAGGATCTTCAACCTTTATCCACTTTGATTTTCAGCCTTCACTTTGAACTTCTTAAACTCAGCAAACATCTCATGTTCGAACTTTATAAGTGCTACCCATGTCATTCTTGTGAAGTCATCCACAAATGACACAAAGTACTTGTTTCCTTCGAGTGAATGTACCTCGAATGGCACACATACATCAGAATGCACCACACCCAAAGCATGGGTTGCTCTTGGAGACATTTCTGATGAGAATGGAAATCTTGGTTACTTGCCTCTCATGCATACATCACATGATTTATCCGATGCCACAATCTTTGGAATTCCATGTACCAGATTCTTTGAACTCAAATGCTCTAAGCTTCTGAAATTCAGATGTCCCAATCTCTTATGCCACAACTCACTTTCCCATTCAGTACTTCTTGCACTAAGGCATTGAGTGTATGTTATTGCAACATTCACCTTGAATGTCCCGTTTCTTCTCAATTCATACTGCATAATCAACTTCTGATTACAGCCATAGAACTTCAAGAGATTGTCCTTCATGGTTACTAAAAAATCTTTTTCAATCAGCTGGCCTACGCTCATCAGATTGTTATTCATGTCAAAAACATACCATACATCCTTAATCAATAGAGTTTTGCCATTGTTCAATTTCACTATGACATTTCCCATTCCTTCAGCATTCATATACTTATAATTAACACATCAGATATTGGTCTTTATACCAGAATCAAAATCAACCAACCATTGCTTGTTTCTAGTTAGGTGATTTGAGCAACCAATGTCCATATACCACCAGTCTACCATTGTTCCACCTGCATTCTCCTATGCCATCAATATCACGAGTTCATCATCATAATATCCTCTAACTATGTTAGCTTCTTCACCCTTGCTAACCTTGTTTGACTAGCAATCATCAGCAAAATGGCCAAACTTGTTGCAATTGTATCACTGAATCTTTCAGTCATCAAACTTCTCCTTTCCCTTCTGAACATTCTTATGTTTATTTTCATATGAATTGGAGAGTTCTAACTTTTAAGTACCACCACCATTCTTTCTCTTATTCTCTAGCCATGATTGTTTCTGGTTCTTCTTGATAAAAGAAGTGTTGTACCCCAAATTTTACCCCTTAGATGTCATATCATCTTGCACTTACATTTAGAATTCAATCATGTATGCATCGTTAACTAACCATTTCATTTTGCAAGTTGTTTATTTTTATTGTGGAAGATAGGGTTTACATAAAGAGGACAATGTCTCCCTAAGACATCTTTTGGCCCCAGATGCAACCATTTGAATCTACATGCATCCAAGAAGTCTTTGTCCACAAGAAATCAAGTGTTTTATTAAGACAAGTCAACCATTGCCTTTCATGTCAAGCAAAGTGTGATCCCAAGTCTTGAGACATCATTCCATGTGTTAATGAACATCCTTGGAGTCCACCTATGAGTCTTGAGAAACTTTCTCTTGAGTGCAAGAATTTTTCATTTGGATAAATATTCACCTAAGTGCAATATCAAAGTTGGTGTCATGGAAGGATTAAATTTTGTAACTTAGAATTTTCTAAGTTTGTTCCTGTGACATTTTCGTTTGCCATGGACATGTGATTTATTTCAAAATTCCATTGGGTCCAAAATTTTGTCATTTGAATCAAGGTCATAAAGTTGAGAATTTAAAGTGGTGTTCACGTATGATTAAGCAGCAAGGCATTATGCACTTAGTTTATTTCATGTGCCTCTTGTATTATTTGAAAAATCTGAAGATACCTTGCTTGTAAGGCAATTTTCGTGAAGTCACTAAATACTACCTCTTTGAGCTCAATCTCTCCTGACATAGCCAAAAGATTTCTTGGACACCATATTGGATTAATGAAATAAAAGAGGCTCAGCATAAGAGATCTGAATTCATGCTCAGGGAATCCGTAATCCTCAATTCCAACTATTACCTCTTTTCACTTTCTCTCTCATGACACAATAAAAAGAGTTTTTAGAGTGGATATTGAAGTATGAAAGTAACGGACCTACACAATATCCTCCGCTGCATTGTTCAGCAAATGAAGCGTAGTGATCTCCAAGGTTGACTGAGATCAAAGGTTGAAGGAAGTGCCATACAAACCCTAATTTTTTCCCCTATGGATAAAGTTTTTATCCATTGTGTCTCCAATACCCAGACCAACTTATTTTTCCTATAAAAGGAGACAATTTCTCCTTTGTTCAAGACACAACAAAAACACCGAGAAAGATACAAAGGAAACTCTCTCAAAATCTCTCCACCACTCCATTTCTTAGTTCTGCAAGTAATCTTCAAAACTTGCAAGGAACTCACCATTTGCATTCCCTCTGTAAACACTTTAAACCATCAAACACCCCATATCCTAACCACCAGTAACTTGCGATTCTTTCTGGGAAACTAAAGGAAAGAAGAAATAACTCTGCGGCAGTTGATCTTTGAAGGAGAGGAAGCTCGTCCACCATTTCCATAAAACTTGTACCTGTGAAGAAGCAGTGGACTTTCTCCACTAGGTATCACACTCTCTTCCACTCTGTTTACAATACCATGATCATATTTACCTCATACTGTTATCATGTTATCATATTTGTTATCTTGTTGTTGTCTGGTTATTGTCTGATTCTGTGATAAATGTTGCAAGTCGTAAATCGTATATCATAAATGTGTGGTTTGGTTTAATAAATCATGAATCGGAGTCGTGTCTGTATATAAAAAACTGAACAAGAAAGGATTAAAGTGGCACTCGCCATGTTAGAAAATAGCACGTTTAGGTGGCGCCCGCCATACCACTAATACACAAAAAATAATACACAAAAAATGACACACACACCAAAAAAAGACACACATGGTGCCAGCCATGGTGAGTGTGGTGCAAGCCACATTGGTTTGGTACCCATGGCGCCTGCCACTAGTGGGTGTGGCGCCTGCCACAAGCAAAAGGCCCACTAATGGCGCCTGCCACACAAGAGAAAGGCGGCGAGTGCCACACTGTTGGAACTTTAATTTTGTGTTTTTATTTTATGTGTTTATCTCTCATTTCCATTTTATTTTTTTTCCTAATATTTTCAAAAAGAAATAAAAATGGTCATAACTTCATTTTAATCTTTAGGCTTCCTTTTTTTAAATAGAACCAACTCTTTTCTTAAATCCGTTAAAAAACGTTTCTTTGAAGTATGCTGTAATTTGTGAATTCTGTTTGAACATTGTTCCCTTACTTTGAACAAAGCTTTATCATGAGAATGTTGTCTTTGTTTTTTTTCTGGCTTCTGTTGCTAAGTTGCATGACTCTAAATGTTTTTGTTTTCAAACTGTGAGAATGTCTTCTCTGCCATACTTGGCATATTTGTGTGACCACTGGCTTTGAAATGAGTTTTCTTTGGAGTATGCTGTGATTTATGAAACTTTGTTTCCTGACTTTGAGCAAGGCCTAATCATGAGAATGTTGTCTGTATTTTTTGACCTCTGTTGCTAAGTTGTATGACTCTAAATCTAAATGTCTTTGTCTTTAAACTATGAGAATGCTTTCTCTGCCATATTTGTCGTATTTATATGACCGCTTATTATTGTTGTTTGCCATGTTCACATTTGAAAGTTTATTTCATATGTTGATTAATGCTCACTGTTTTGGAATTTTTGAACTCGTATGTTTCATTATATTTCAACCTCACTGTAACTCTTGTTCACAAGATATTATCTTCCCCCTTCCTTCCAAAGAAAAGTTTTTCTATTGACCTCAAAGTCGTAGAAAGCTCATTACTACCTTTGACCTCATAGTCATAGGTAGCCCTTGACCTTATAGTCATTGGCAACATCTTCAACCTTTGACCTCATAGTTATAGGTTGCCCTTGACCTCATAGTCATTGGCAACATCTTCAACCTTTGACCTCATAGCCATAGGCAGCCCTTGACCTCATTGTCATTGGCAACATCTTCAACCTTTGACCTCGTAGTCATAGGTAGCCTTTGACCTCATAGTCATTGGAAACATCTTCAACCTTTGACCTCATAGCCGTATGTAGCCCTTGACCTCATAGTCATTAGCAACATCTTCAACCTTTGACCTCATAGTCATAGGTAGCCCTTAACCTCATAGTCATTGGCAACATCCTCTATTGACCTCATAGTCGTAGAAAAGTCTCTCTATTGACCTCATAGTCATAGATAGCTCATTACTATCCCTTGAACTCATAGTCATAGGACTCCCTCTTGACCTCGTAGTCATAGAGACACTTCTTCCTTGACCTCATAGTCATAGGATATCAGCCTTGACCTCATAGTCATGGCCACCCTTCCTTGACCTCATAGTCATAGGATTACCTCTTGACCCCATAGTCATAGAGACACTTCTTCCTTGACCTCATAGTCATAGGATATCAGCCTTGACCTCATAGTCATGGCCACCCTTCCTTGACCTCATAGTCATAGGATTACCTCTTGACCCCATAGTCATAGAGACACTTCTTCCTTGACATCATAGTCATAGGATATCAGCCTTGACCTCATAGTCATGGCCACCCTTTCTTGACCTCATAGTCATAGGATTCCCTTTTGACCTCATATTCATAGAGCTACCTTTAACCTTTGACCTCATATTCCTAGGCAAGCTTTGACCTCATAGTCATAGCCACCCTCCATTGACCTCATAGTCATGGAAAAGTCTCTCTATGGACCTCATAGTCATAGATAGCTCATTCTCATCTTGGCCTCATAGCCATCTTACCATGGTCTCATAGCCATCCTCTAGTGACCTCATAGTCGTAGAAAAGTCTCTCTATTGACCTCGTAGTCATAGAAAGCTTATTATCATCTTGGCCTCATAGCCATATTCCCTCTTGGCCTCATAGCCATTCTCATTTCCCCACAACTTAGACTTAGAGAGTTTCTTAAACTCTACATGAGCTCATACTCATTCCCCTTGGAAATTTGACCATAGTCAATAGTTCCTCTCACCCTTAGTTAGGTGAACTACGGTTGCTCTGATTCTTTAGTCAGATACGTAGGTACAGGATGCGATATCTTGGTGAGCAAACTTAGTGTATATACCCTTAGATCTTTACCTTTAGCAAATATCTTAGCAAACATAACACAAACCTAAACAAGAGGCTCCTGTAGAGTACTACAGATACTAAGGGTGCTAATACCTTACCTTAGTATAACCAAACCCCCGAACCTTAGATCTCCCCCCTTTAGGTTTTCTCGATCTTGAACCTTTCATTTGGATAAATCAAAGTCGGTGGTGAATTCAAAGAAATGTGATGCAAGTTAATTAATAGCTTCTTATTCGATTCTCACCGCAATAAGAAGCTTTCAGAGTATGAGATTTTAGAGCTTGTTCTATTCCCCTTTTAAAGTTTCTTTTTGTCAAACGTAACTCTTGTGCCTCTAAAGTATTCAGAAGCTCTTCAATTCTCATGGTGCTGGTGTTTTTGGAACGTTATATGGCTACAACTATGTAATCAAACTGAGGAGTAAGTCATCTTAGTAACTTTTCAATGATTACTTGTTTAGAGAGCTTTTCTCCACAAGACTTCATCTCATTCGTGACCACAATCACTCTGGAGATGTAATCAAGCACCTTCTCATTGTTCTTCATGTTAAGATTCTCATATTGCTTGCGTAGGGACTGCAACTTTACTTTGTTTACTGATGTGTCACTACCATAATACCACACAAGTGTATCCCACGTCGCCTTAGTCGTCGTCGAGTAAGCAATCTTCTCGAACACCTTTGTATCCACACACTGATGGATATATAAAATAATGGATTTTGATCCTTTTTCCTCATTTCACATTGCAAATTTCTTTGCCATTGTCTTGCATTTTCTGCAACCAACGTGTATCTGTCATTGACGAGATTAAGAACAACTTAAGATTCAAACAACACAAGCATCTGAATCGACCACCGATTCCAATTCTTTCTGTCGAATACTTGAAGCTTTTTATTCAAGCTACCGTTTCTATCGTTTATCTTCGTGCTTGTGCAAATCACTCAGTTCTCACCAACACTCGTATTTCTCAAACCCTAAGAATCAAGATATGTGATTACCTTTGATTTTGATCTTTAATTCAATGCCAATTTGAGGAAAAAAATCCTTCACACACCTCACATATCCAAGATATGAGATTAAGGTGACGGGTGTCACTCTATATAAACTATTTCATTGCTCTATCTCTAACCAATGTGGGACTTTAGGTTCTTCCTAACAGACAAAATAAGTATCTCTAAAAAAGAATATAAATCGGCTAAACAAGAGTTTTCTACAATCTTTTATTCTCTCTAACTCTATTATTTTGAATGAATAAAACAAACCTATTTATATTAGAGAAAATGCATGTCAACCTTCTGTTACGAGTGGTGTTGTGACAATCATTGCACTAGGAACGAAGCGATGCTGTGAGAAAGAGATGTATTTTTGAACAAACACAAAAAACTCTTTTAATTTTACTAAAGAAAGAGAAGAGGGAAGAAGAACAAGAGCAAGAATTGGTTAAAAAAACGTTGTTCTATTCACTTTTCCAATTAGGGCAAAGGGTTACAAATGAATAACAATAATCAACGCTAAACTCTCTCTCAATAACCTGAGAAAGCAACCTATTTATAGACTACAAGCTAACTTAAACACTAAGCTAACTTAAAGCTAACTTACACAACTGCATACTAGAACATTATTTGACTACAACATGCCCATCTTCGACTCTTACATGCTTGAACAGACTTCAACTACAACATGCACAACTCTGTCAAAGCATGAAGTTATCCATATCGAGACTAGAGTTTGATCCAAAATACCACGAATCTCCACCTTAGAACAAACTCTACAACATTAAGGGAACAAACTAGCTTTCATCATGCAGATTTATCAACTGCATTCACTGGAAAAACTTGCTACTTGGCAGTGACTTGATGATCATATCTGCAACATTGTGATCTGTCAAAACCTTCATCACCTTGACTTCTCCACTTTCAATTTTCGACTTTGTCACCACTTAGAAGATTTTGTTTCCCCATTTTAACAAGACCACTTTCACTGACATGACCTAATCTCATGTGCCACAGTTCATTCTTTGGCACAAGTTTCATGGAGACAAAATCTGCTGATCAACTTACAACCTCAACCTCAAGGGTATCAAGTCTTGTTTCTTGATGCCTTTTAAGACTCCCTTCGACCCCTTCATGACTTTCAAAATACCTTTCTCTCCTCTGGAAACATATTCTTTCTTATCGAGTTCACCAAGAGAAATCAAATATATCTTCGAATCAGATACATACCTGACACCAGTCAGCAACTTTATTGACTCATCATTGAGCTTGAATCTTATAGAATAAATACTTGTAATTTTGCAGGATTTGTTGTTTCCCAGCAGCACTGATCCACCTCCTTGATCACCTAATTCCTCAAAATGTCTTTGTTTGGAGTCATGTGTCAAGTACACCCTGAATCCATAATCCACTCCTTGCTAGAGTCATTCCTTGATTCAAAATCATCTTGCATAATAGTTGTGTTTCCATTATCCTTATCTCAATGATTATTCAGGCATTCAGGGCACATCTTTCTTGTGTGACCCTCCTTCTTACACTGATAACACCTAATTGCAGGAGCATCACCACCATAAGACTTATGCTGACCTTTACCCCTCTTGTTCTCAAACCTGTCATCTTTTTTCAAAGGTTAATGAATCTCTTTTATACAAGAGAGTTTTTTTGAAATGAGCGGGAAACTTAGGTAAAGAACATAACAATAACAACGCTTGATCTTCATCATCGATACTAACCTCGATATTCTCCAAATTAAAAATTAGCTTGTTGAACGTATTCAACTGCTCCGTTAAGACCATATCGTCGCTCATCTTGAATGAATATAAATCCTGCTTTATGTACAGACGATTTACCAGAGATTTAGTCATGTACAACCCTACGAGTTTGCTCCACACATCTTTGGCGGTTTTCTTCTTCAAGACTTGCCGTAAAACCTTATCACCAACACTCAAGATGATGGCACCGTGGGCTTTCTCGATCATCACCGTCTTCTACTTCTTTGTTAGTGCAACATCCATCTTCTCTGATCCTTTCAACGCTTCTGACAAACCCTACTGAACCAGTAGGGCTTCCATCTTCAAGCTCCACAAACCAAAATCATTCACACTGGTGAATTTCTCAATCTCATACTTCATTAATGGCATCTTGATCCACGCTCATTGTACCAATTTGTTATGACAACTATCGCACTAGGAACGAAGCAATGCTGTGAGAAAGTGAGTTTTTTTTAATAAACACAAGAAACCTTTTTAGTTTTACGATAAAGAGAGAAGTGGGAACAAGAAGAACATAAATTGGTTAAAAAATGTTTTTCTATTCACTTTTCCAATTAGGGCAAAAGGTTACAAGTGAATAACAACAACCAACATTTAACCCTATTTATAGACTACAAGTTAACTTAAACACCAAGCTAACTAAAGCAACAAACTAACTTATACGACTGCATTATAAAATATGCTTCGACTACAACACACACATCTTCGACTCCTCCATACTTGAATAGGCTTTGATTACAACATGAAGTTATCCTTATCGAAACTAGAGTTCAATACAAAATATCACAAGTGATTATAAACAATATGCCACAAATCAAATAACGAGTGTAATTAATTATTAAATATTACAACATGATTATTAACTTTTTTTAAGTTATAACATATTTTTAATTTAATTACACTGTTGATTATCTAATTTTACTTTATTCCACGAAACTAATATCCTATATTAAATTTAAATTATTTTTATTTATTTATTTTTATATTTTTATATTTAAAATTGATGATGTAGCCATTTTTAAATAACATGTCACTTTGAAAAGTGACAAATCATTATATATATTTTTTATTTTAAATTTTATAAATAAAAAATGTAAGTTAAAAAATATTGTCCCCACATTATGTTTTAATGCAAAAAAACTGAGAGAAAACTAAAATAATTTGTATTTAAAATAAATTTAAAAAAATTAATTTCGTAAGGTAATACGAGGAACAAAAAAGGGTAATTAAATCAATATTTTTAATAGTTTATAACATTTTATTAAATTCTTCAAACTTTTTTTTAATATAATATAATATTATTTTTATTAATAAAATATAATAAAGATTGCATAGAAATAACATACAATCAAGCAAATAAGTTGTGTTACTATCCCTTTTTATATAACAAAATCAATTATGCTAAAAATTATATTAATTGTTTTAAGAGATACAATATTGTTATACATGAGTTTTTACGTTCTCTATAAAAGATTCAGTGTTTTTTATGCTAAAAATCCAAAAGTATCAAAAACAAATGATATGCATTAATTTATTAATTATTAATTAATAAATTAATAATTATAATTTTATATTATAGTTTATAGTTTATATTTTTATGTCATTTTATATTTTTTTCAGTTAATTATTAATTTTATTAAACACTATAAATTTAATTAATTAATTATTAGATAATTTATTAATTATCTCTTATTTTTTAGATTAGATAGTCTTAATAAACAAAATTACTATTATGAATTATAGAAATTAATATTTCGAGAGAAATTTAGTCAAATATGTTAGATTAATTATTTAATTAATCAAATATGAATGGACATAATTAATTATTAATTAATTATATTATGGTCTATTGTTATTAAACATTAAATAGATGAATTGTTTGATTGAATTTTGCGTCTGAATGAACCGTGATGGGTTAAACCATTCAGTTAAATCCAATAAGAGGTTCATGCCCTCAGCCGTTTAGCGATTTAAACGTCTTTTCATTCTTCTAATGTTCGTCACTCAAATCCTACAAAGTACATGTTTCTATTATTATTATTATTGATTATTTATTGATTAAATAATATGCTATAATTTTTGTCTATCGATTCAATTAAAATTATCAATTGATATCAGAGCCTGATTTTGATACAAATTATAATTATTACTAGATGAATATTATATTTTGAGTGTTATTCTAACTAATTTCATATTGAATGCACCGCGCCTTATATTTTTCTAGTGATATTTGTTTCACTAGGGTTTATGGAAAATGTGGTATTAGCATTTGTTTTGTAATGTGATGCAGTCCCAGATTCGAAAAATAATGTTTTTGATGGCTGTGAATATTGTTATCATTGTTTTCGTAATAAAATGAGATTGTTAGCATAATTGTATTCCCGCCTTATTTGAAATGACCATGTCTTAATACACTCCATAGTTTTCTTAGGCACCACGCGAATTTTCGTTTTTGCCCCCAATTTTCGGATGTGCACATCCGGATGCACCATTTTTTAAAAAAATGTTGATTTGTTATGGATGTGCATATCAGAAATAATTCTTGATCTGCAGATCCGGAAAAATAGCAGAACTTTATTTTTTTTTAAATCAGTTTTGTTGGTTGGTCGCAGATGTTAATATATCGTCGTAACTTAATATACATTCGAAAATATCCATATATATATAATAAATTGATATATATATATATATATATATATATATATATATATATATATATATATATATATATATACATAATAATACTCCTGTCAAAATACAGTACATAAATATAATAAAAATAGAATACATTAAACAAAAAACAACTATGTATGCCGAAGGATCTCTCCTGGCTCCCCTGCTCCTCTGCCCCTACCTGCCGTCCTGGCTCGATGTCTATGGTACTGAAGTGCCCCCCGAGCAATCTCAATAATCATATTCATGGCAAGTCTGCCACCAGAGCCCTCAGGGAGGTGACCGTCCGCAATGGTCGCCCGCGCTATCTCCTCTATCTCACGACAGCGAGGTAGGACATCCTGAGTATGGTCCAGCTGAGACTGTTGCTCCTCGAATATCTCCTGATGAGCAGGTCTGGGTGGCGATCCCTCAGCAGTGGGCACCATGCATGGGTGTGAGACGGTATAGAACCACATGATGTACCCGACATCAACGCTCCAGTCTCTCGGCGCTCTGGCCGCCCGAGCCTCTTCCGGTACCAAGTGGGACTGGAAGTCAACATATGTCTCACCTATCTGCGTGCGGGTCAAGCCTAGAGGAGCAGACTCATGAGGCATCTTAGGGATCGTCTGCGTGTAACCGAACTGACGCAAGACGCGCTCCGGCAGGTATCGAGTAGTAATATTCGAACTGCATGCCAACCATCCTGAGAACAGCGAAACGTCATCGAACGGGCGCGTCACACGGTGATCGGCATAGGCGTCATAAAAAATGTCCACAGCAGCCATCCGATCAAGATAAACTCTGTAGGGCTCGGGCGTCTGGTTCCCTCTGATCAGGAGAAATGCAGCAGCACGCGGCATATCCTCAGTGTACCCCCCGACACTCCCCCAACCAGTAATCTTGGGAAAGTGTTGTAATATCCACGCCTGAAATGGAAAACATAACATCGGTGTTAAACATTATAATGAATATAGAAAGAAAAGAAATGAAAAAAAGACTTAGAATATAAGATTGTTACCACATATTGTTACCACCTCAGCTGAATCACATGTTTCCCGTCCTGCCTCTGCAAGCTCCTTACAAAATCTGTGTGTCAGAAAGGAGAACCGGACGTGTGTGCCTCTCAACTGGGTCACCTCCGCAAGTGCATCATCAGGGGTAGCCCCAAGCTCCTCAGTCAGCATCTCTATCGCTTCCACCTTCGACATCTTATCGTGACGGAGAAGGGTACCCGTGATCGGTAGATGTAAAAGGCACGAGATGTCGTCGAGTGTGATCGTGAGCTCGCCGTACGGTAGATGGAATGAGGATGTCTCGGGGTGCCATCTCTCAACAAAGGCCATCAGCATACCGTAGCTGATATGGGGATACCCAATCCTAGAAAGACCTCCGAGACCAGAGGTAGCAAGTGCAGACTGGAACTACTCATCCTCTAGCAGCTCTGCAATCATGTCTATAACCTTGCCCTCATGGTTATAGAACTTCTGGGAATCCTTCTCCTGAAATTTTCCAAATAAAACAATGTTACAAATGAAAATATTTTCAATGAAACAATTCTATAAATAAACCGAGAAAAGTTACTCTCCTAGCCAGACATATCTGGTAGTATGCTCAGAGTACCCTAGGACTAGGGACATATCATACGGTCCCCCGGGGTAACCCTCCAGCTCATCGAAATCGTCATCTCCGTCGCCACTCTCATGTGCTGGGTGATCACCCTCAGGAACAGGAACAGTCTCCTGAGGTGCGGCTGATGGAACTGGAGTCTCCCGACGACGCCTGCGTGCGGGCAGGGCCCCTGATGAATCAGCAGCACGAACCCGACGCCTCCGAGATGTAGAAACGATGGCTGACAAGGGAGTAGCCTGAACCTGTGATGTGGAAGGTTGTGGTGTAGGATGTCCCTCAGCTGTAGGGGCTGCTGGAACTGCCTCTGCGCTGGAACCCTCGGCTGTAGACTGCATCTACTCACGTCGGACAGATGCATGCTGAGCTGTCCGTCCATGTATCATACGATCGTCTCTGGTAGCCATGTAATCTGCAAAGCATAATAAATAAATTAGAATTTTTTAAAAATAATTTTAAAAAACAATAAACAATAAACAAAAAAAAACAAAAATAGAAACCAAGTTGCTTCCGGATTTGCACATCAGGAAAACTTCCATGGATGCACATCAGGAAGTACTCAGAATATTTAACTTTGGGTTTTTCCGGATGTGCACATCAGGAAAGCAATCAATGTTAAAATTTTTCCTGATCTGCACATCTGGTACGTATTTCAGGTTCTAAAAAACGCAGTCATGTCTACTATACCATAGAAAAGGGCATTTTAATGCCCTGATCGTCCGTTTGAAGCTGCAAACAATACCTACATTGTCTCTAACCTATGTTATTCATACTACCTAACAATTTCTACATCTAAATTTCTACTCTAAATCGATTACTCGAAAATAACTCTGATACTCTAAAATTCAAAAACTTACCGATTAAATTGAGATACAGAGGATTTGGAGTGTCTTGATCGTTGTAGAAGTTGCTCTGCGCCGAACTCGAGTAAAAAAAGTCGGGATTTGTGGAAATGAGAAATTGAGAGTTTGAGAGAGTTTGATTGTTTGGAATGTGAAAAGCTAAAGAATGAGGGGGGAGAAGGGTCTGACGCGAAGTTATAAGAATTGATTCCGGGTTTGCACATCAAAAATTATTCCGGATATGCACATCCGGAACAAATCAACGTTTTTTAAAAAAATGATGCGTCGAATGTGCACATCCGAAATCAGGGGGAAAAAACGAAATTTCGCACGGTGCCTAAGAAACCATGGAGTGTATTAAGAAATCCTCTTTGAAATATTGAACTTTTTTTCTTTTCTGCAACCCAATTTTTGGCACAATTTGGTAGCAATTCATCAAGAAAGCTAAACATTAAAAAATATTACGTATAGAAGTTGGTAATAGGTTTTTCACTATTTTAGTATGGTTGAGGTTCTAATTGCACTTTAATTTGATGTTATTTAGTGGTTTACCGAATACTACAGCAGTACAAACATGATATAAGTGTTTTAGGGAATACCCCGAAGTCCTGTAGCATATGTTGTTGGTAATCAACTGATCTTCCTCTCTAAGATGCTAATTTGTTCCTTAACTTAAAGAGAACCGAATTCCATGTTAATATCCTGTGTGGGTTAGCCCAATAGCACATGACAAGAATTCCTAGACAACTATTAGAGTGTGTTTGGATGAAGGATTTTAATGAGGGAAAGTAATTTTTTGAAGGAATTTGAAATGACTTTATCAAAATCTATAGTTTGAATAAAAAATATGAAGAATTGTTAAAATGATGTAAATTTATGGAGTATTTTATTCATGTTAAATTTAAGAAATTTAAAATGACACTAAAAAGAAAAGAATTTCAAATTACTTCTTAACTCTATATAATATGAATGTTAAATTGTTTGTTATTAATTTTTCAAATTGTGTAAGATGGTCCTCATATTTTATGAAAATTTCAAATTCACCCCCAAAATTTTCAAAAAATTGTAAATTAGTCCCTAATCATTTTTAAATTTTACAAATTGGTCCCTTCAAATTTTCAAAAATTACAAATTGGTCCATATTTTTATATTTTAAATTTGATCCAAAAGCTTTAAAATTTATGAAAATGACCTTAAATTTTTTACATTGAATCATTTTAATATTCCATCCAAGCAAAAGAATTTAAAAATAAATAAATTTCAATTGAATCATTTGAATTACTTAAAATTTTAAATTTCCTAAAAATTCTCAAATTCCTTATCCAAACATACTCTTATAATAGGTGAAAGAAAATAGACCCAACAAACACTGATTAATTTAATTTTAAATAATACAATGAAGTTCACAAATTGAGAATTCTACGATGTATGAGTGAATATGATTGAAATACTATAAGTACCAAGTGTTGACAGGTGATATATGTAAAGATAGTTTTGAAATTTAAAAGCTAGTCATCCTATTTTATTTTATTTTAAGAAGAAAAATACTAGTAGAATTTATTTGTTACTACTATAACCAATCAAAACATGTACTTGGCAGAATACATAAAGAGGAGGATTACTGAAAATATATTGATTCTTCAAAATTTGTTTTGTTATAATTTTGTAACAAACTATCATTCTTTTGATTTGTTATTATATATTTTGATTTAAGAATTTATTCTTGATTTATAAATGGTTGATATAAGAATTTATAAAATTATGGTGATTTATAGATAGAATCTTATAATATGACTGTTAGCTCTTAATTTCGACGTCTGATGTTGGGTTAAGAGTTTTCTTCTAAGAGATAGAATTTCTGAAGTTCTATGAGGCTTCGACAGAAATATTACTATCAGAAAATCTAGTTGAAAGCTATCCTTCTGCAGAGAAGAGAGGGTTTAAAAGACTTAGAAATATTTCTAAGAGTTTAAGAGTTTGGAAGGGTTCTTCGACATAAGGCTAAGGAGCACTGTTCGACGCGAAGATTTAAATTCATAAATAGGAGGGAACAGTTATTTCTATCCGATTCTGAAGGAGGACATGTGGCGTTCATCCAAGAAGTAAAGACATGCACGACGCCATGTGTTTCGCCCTGATTAGTAGCCTGTTAGTGGGTAGTTATTTTTAACCATTATAAATAGCAAGTCTTAGCAATAGATTTGTGTGTGTTCAATTGTATACAAAAACTCAGTGTGCTCAAAGTACCAGCGTAGAGAAAAGAGCGTATAAGAATGTATGTTGATGTAACACCACTTTTACAATTCAATCCAATTTAATAAGTTTCTTTCATTAAAGTCTCTTTTCATTTCATGCAAGTTAACTTCTACATTTACCAGCTTTTCGATTTAAAGCCTTTTTAAAGCCCTTCTTACCTTTTAATTGCCTTATATTTTTTGAAGTAAATCCTTTTTCTTTTACTTATGTACGTCATCGAAGTGTTCTTGAAGTCCTTTTTACCTTTTAGTTACTTTACATTTTTTGAAGTAGATATTTTTTACTTTTGAACTCTGTCGAAATGTTCTTGAAACTTTTCCAGAAAACCACACAGAAAAACGATTAGCACATGTCCTAGGATTTAGTTTGGTCGATCCTGTAAGTTACTCACTTTTACATAAAAGTTGATAGACCAGAGGTTGTTTACTATTTTTCCCAGTAAACAAATTGGCACGCCCAGTGAGACCGTGCTAAACGAATTTCTTGTGTTTCCAAGAGAAATTTATAACTCTGTGTTTTTTATTATCTTTTATGTGTCGAGTACTTCGTTGCATGTTATTAAGAAGTGGAAAGGTAGCCACTGCAAACGAAGAGAGATAAAAAAGAAAGTATACGAGGAAAATGGCAAGTACTAATCAGCCAAATAGTTCAAATCCTCAAACTATGTCAGGTGTCAATGCAGAGCCAGTCTCAGGGTCTTCGAGTAGAGGACCCGCAGTTCATGCGTCTGTACCTGAAACTATGTCATCTATGGCAAGTTCGACACCAACACATTCGATTTCTCATACTGAACCAGTTTTAACTTATATTGGGCCAAGGGGACCCCCAGTGTCTCCCCCACCAATAGGAACGTCTACATATCGACATTTTCCACCACCAGGTTTTTCGATGCCTTTGAACAGTCGAGAACAGCCTTATGGGATGCCAACTTCGATGATGGTAAATTTACAAAATGCCCCCCAGTGTATTTAGAACCCGTGATGACATCACCTTTACAAGAGTCAGAATCTGAGATTAATATGGGTCGAAATAACCAATCTTTAGGAATAGAATATTCAACCTAAATGCCAGGCTTGACAAATACCACTTTAGCCTATTTAAGGCAGCAAATGGATGAAAGTAACCACCAAATGGTCCAAATGATGTCCCAAACCATGGGGGAAATCTTTCAGCCTCTAATTCAAAATACCACCCAGACTAATCAGCAAATAGCTGCGCAGATGACGCTCCTTGCAGATTTCTTTGGTGTGCCTAACCCTCCTCGACACCCTCAGAGATAGTATATCGCAAGAAACCAAGGGGTAGTGTTTGAAGAGGACCCCACTGTTAACCAAAACCAATGAAATCCAGGAAATATACCTCAGGAAAATGTACTAAACCATAGAGTAGTCGAACCCCCTAGGATTCAACCACAAATTCCTGTAGGAGAACAACCAAGAGTGGTTTTGGTGAATAGAAACCAGGATGCCGACAACGTCGTACAACAAGTTTGACATAATGAGGTGGCAGCAGATAACAATCTGGCAGCCATGGTCGAAAGGATTATGGTCCAAAATGGGGTGAACTTTGGCCTGCGAAGGCCAAATTATACATCTCCATTGTCCGAATACATTCTCCAGTCGGAGTTACCCCCTCGAACGAAAGTCCATATGTTCACTAAGTTCTCTGGGATACCATTGAATCCATTGTCAAACACGTGGCCAGATATGTAATAGAGGCTAGAGAGATCGCGAATAATGAGAATCTTAGGATAAAATACTTTCCAAGTTCTTTGACGAAGAATGCCTTCATGTGGTTTACAACTTTGCCAGCTAATTCGATCTACAATTGGACCCAGTTGTAACGGATGTTTCATGAGCAGTTCTATATGGGACAAACGAAGATTAGTCCGAAAGAGTTGGCTAGTATAAAACGTAAATTTACTGAGCCAATAGATGATTACTAGATTTCAACTGCTCAAAGCTAGATGCTTTACACAAGTGCCAGAGCATGAGTTAGTCGAGATGGCCGCTGGAGCCCTTGATTATTCTATTAGAAAGAAATTAGATACTCAATATCTAAGAGATATGGCTCAATTGGCTGATAGAGTTTGACAACTAGAACGCCTAAAAGAAGAAAAGGCTAGGGCGAATAAGAATAAAAGGGTAGCCTACGTCGAAGTTGATGACGAAAATGAAAAATATTGTAATGAGCCAGTATGTTTCGACGAAGGCGAGATCGATCTTACTGAGTTGAAACAAGGCCCACCTTATTCTTGTAAGTTGTTGGCCCCTTTGAATGGGAAAAATCCTGTCGAACTAGAGAAAAATGACAAATTCCCCAAGAAAACTTATACTTTCGACGTTACTAAATGTGACAAAATTTTCGATTTGTTAGTTAAGGACGGTCAAATGATAGTGCCCCCTGGTGCTAAAATACCTCCTTTAGAACAAAGGAAAAAGAGAGTATTTTGTAAATATCATAATTTCTTGGGCCATAAGACTTCTCAATGTTTTCTTTTCAGAGATCTTGTACAGAACGCAATCCAAGAAGGAAGGCTAAAGTTCGGAGAGAAGTCTAAAAATCAGATTAAGATCGATTCAGACCCCCTACCAGTGGCTGATGCTCATTATACAGAGCCAACAGAGGTTCATATGGTCGAGGTTGCTGGGGGCCTTAACAATGATGTTAATATGGTCGAAATCGCTGATGATTTCAACAGTGAGGTAGTCATGGTCAAGATTACTGAAAATCTCGACCAAGAATTCATAAGGAGTTTTCCTACCGGCACTGTTGAAAGATTCACCAACAACACTACTGATGGTGTTGGGGTCACTGAAGGCGTTGACAAGGGATTTGCTGAGGATTCCCAGTGGATGTTGGTAACAAAAGAAACCGTTGACGGTTTCGTGCATATGGATAAGGCTGCTGAGGGCCTGCAGATGGAATTGTGCAAGCTTGACATCACCGAGGATGTCAAAATGGAAGTCAATATGGTGGAGATTTCTCAGGAGGTACCCATGGAAGTCGGTGATGAACGCCGACAGGAAGAGTACAACAAGCTGGCCTTCCCAAAAGAGGAAGAGAATTTGATTGACTTTATACACAGGTGTCAAAGGAAGGAGTCTGAAGTCATGTTGTGCCCCAGTTGTAGCGATGTATTCGACAAAAAAACAGCGCAGAATCTCGAAGGGGTGCAAAAGGCCAAGCAAAGGTGGGATAAAACCCATTATGGCCAGCGAAGTTTTGACCCTAGGAGGTCTGCGTCAAACCAGGAACAGCCAAAGGCTAGAGTGCCAGGGGCAAGTCCTGCTACGTTTAAACCATTTGTTGAACTTTCTAACGGCAAGTGGGTAAAACCAAATGAGAGTAGGGAGAAACGTCAACAAAAGTGGAAAGATCTCGACGTCAACAGGGGCTCTTCAATTACTTATCGCAAGGAATTTCAATCCTCCAACAAATTGACCCACATTTCTGAGAATTATAAAGGCAAAAATCCCATGTCCAGGTCGCAGTGGAGGAGGGAGCAACGAAGGAGGAAAGACCAAAGGGAAGCCGAGTTGAAAGATAAGGCGGAATCAAGTACAAACCTACCTGCCGAAAGTAACAGAAAGGGGAAGACAGAAGTTGTCGAAAAGTTGCCAATAGGGTGAAAGTTGTTCAAAACTCAAGACTAAGAGGCCAGAGAGAAACATGATTGGGTCGTGGCGGAGGACGAGATGGTGACTGATAACTTCAATTTTGATTCAGAAGCCTCATTGGACATCATTGTGAACGTGGTATCAGTATTGCCTAGAGAATTTGACCAGATCACGGAGGTCAAAGAGGTTGATGCCTATTCATAAGCTGAAATGGCGGCACACAAACCAGTGTGCTACTATGTAATGAATAATGGCTGTGTCGAAGAGCAGAATGCGTTCTTTGAACGACCAGATGAGGCAGTGAAGAGCCATCTGAAGTCTCTATTCATTATTGGAAAAGTAGAACATGTTCCAGTGAATAAAATCTTGGTTGACTGCGGTGCTACAGTGAATTTGATGCCGCACTTTATGCTGAGAAAGATTGGAAAATTCGATACAGACACTAAACCACACAGCATGGTTCTGTCGAATTATGAAGGAAAATTTGGCACCACTCTTGGTGTTATACAGGTTGACCTGACACTTAGAACGGTTACAAGGCCTACATATTTATGGTGGTCGAAATAAAGGCAAACTATAATTTGCTGTTGGGACGAGAATAGATACATAGAATCGGGGTTGTACCATCTTCCATGCACCAGAGGATCACAATATGGAGGCCAGACGGCATCGTTGAGAATATTGAGGCCGATCAAGGATATTTCAAGGCTCCAATCAACCACCTTGACAGACGACAGTTCGATAAGCATTTGGCCAATATTGCTCCCTGTAATCTGGCTGATTTTGCTTTTACTCCAGACGATAAAGCATACTGCTCATTGCATCTGCATCGCGTTAATGGTTTTAGATGGGATAGAGAGGTAGTAGGTGAGGATGATTTTGCATACCCTGCACCTGTACCTAGAATAACCCCGACAGGTTGGGGAAGCGAATTCAGTGATGATGTCTGAACTCGAAGTGATGAAAAAGATTTTGGCTTATATAGCCGAGAATAAATTGCAAGCGGCCTTAGAGGCTGGAGTTAAAAACATGGCTGACAAGGCCAATGAAGATTCACTTAAAAGAGGTCCTGGTAAGGACTTCGATCCAGAACCACCTGATCAGGTTCGAGATGTAGAAAAAAGGCTCGACGCCATCTATGATGATGAGCCTTTGGGTTTTGAGAAGGATCTGTTGGCAATAAACATTAAGATACTAGCGCAAGATCCTCTTGAAGAGATCAACTTAGGACAGAGGGCAGTGAAAAGGCCTACTTACATCAGCGCTAACATTAGCCCACAACTCAGAGTCGAAGTAATCCAATTGCTAGGGGAGTTCAAAGACTATTTTGCATGGGATTACGATGAGATGCTTGGTTTGAGCAGATAGTTGGTCGAACTAAAGTTGCCAATCAAGTCTAGAAAGAGGACGATCAAGCAAAATCCCAGACGGTTTTCACCAGCAATACTCTTGAAGATCAAAGAGGAAGTCGAAAGGCTACTTCGTTGCAGATTTATTCGAACTGCTGGGTATGTCGAATGGCTTACAAACATTGTGCCTGTTATAAAAAAGAATGGGACTTTGAGGGTTTGCATAGACTTCAGAGATTTGAATGTTGCGACCCCAAAGGACGAATACTCAATGCATGTGGCTGAAATGTTAGTTGATTCTGCCGCTGGCCATGAATACCTTAGCATGCTCGACGGTTATTCTGGGTATAACCAAATATTTATTGTTGAAGATGAAGTCCCTAAGACGGCGTTTCGATGCCCTGGGGCTTTAGGCACTTACGAATGGGTAGTGATGCCTTTTGGCCTAAAAAATGCTAGGGCAACATATCAAAGAGCAATGAATACAATCTTCCATGATTTCATAGAAAATTTTATGCAGATTTACATTGATGATATTGTTGTGAAGTTAGTTTCAGGAAAGAATCATATTGACCATCTTCGACAGTCATTCGAAAGGATGCGAAGACATGGTCTCAAAATGAACCCTCTCAAATGGGCTTTTTGTGTGCAGGCGGGAGACTTCTTAGGCTTTGTGGTCCAGAAAAAGGGAATCAAAATAAATCAAAATAAGACCAAGGCCATCATGGAAGCGAAAACGCCATCGACAAAAAAGGAACTGCAGTCGCTGTTGGGAAAGATCAATTTCTTGAGAAGATTTATCTCAAATATCAGCGGAAAGACTCAAGCCTTTTCACCTCTACTCCGATTGAACAAGGAGGGATTCGAATGGGGGCAAGCTCAACAGGAAGCTTTCGACAAAATCAAAGAATATTTGAGTCATCCTCCAATCCTAGCACCGCCTTGTAGAAGTATGAGCATGAGATTGTACATATCTGCGTCGAACAAAACCTTAGGGAGCATTTTTGCTCAAGAGGACGAAAATGGCATCGAAGAGCCATTTATTACCTTAGTAGGGTTTTAAACGATGCAGAAACTAGGTATAGCATGGTTGAGAAATTATGTTTATGCTTGTATTTCTCTTGTACAAAATTAAAGCACTATATAAAGCCAGTTGATGTTTATGTTTCATCTCATTTCGATGTCGTTAAGCATATGTTATCTAAACCTATTTTGCATAGTCGAATTGGTAAGTGGGCATTGGGATTAACTGAATACTCCCTAACGTATAGACCTTTAAAGGCTGTTAAGGGACAAGTGGTAGCGGACTTTATTTTCGACCACTCTATAAGCGAGAACGTGTCGAATTATCTTGAGCTTGAACCATGGAAATTATATTTCGATGGCTCAAGTCATAAAGATGGCACAGGTGTAGGAGTCCTGATTATTTCTACTAATAAAATCCCAACAAAATTCAAATACAAAGTCGAAGGTGTCTGCTCGAACAACGATGCTGAATATGCAGTCTTAATAGCCGGACTTGAAATTTTATTGGAATTGGGGGCAACTCGAGTTGAAATAATGGGAGATACAGAGTTAGTCATGAAACAGATTACAAGGGAATACAACTGTGTGAAATAAAATCTCATCATGTACTTTATAATAGTCAATAGATTACTGAAAAAGTTCGAGATGGTGAGTTTTTGACACATACCTCGACTAGATAATCATGTAGCCAATGACTTGGCTCAAATTGCTTATGGGTACAAAATTTTGAAAGAAAAGTTGCAAGATGCAATCGAAGTCAGAGGTAGAGTTGTGTTAACCAGATTATCCCCATCAGATTTGGAAGCTACAAAGCTAGGGTACGCTAATAAGGAAATTTTGAAATCTTAGCCGTAAATAGTTTGACGGACGAAAATGAGACGAAGCCAATAGTAGAGTATTTCCAAAATCCAACACCATCCACAGAGCGAAAAATCAGGTATCGAACTTTGAGTTATGTTCTTTTGGGTAATGAATTGTTTAAAAAGACTCCTGAAGGAGTCTTGCTCAAATACCTTAGTGAATCAGAGGCATACTTAGCCCTTTCATCTGTCCATAGTGGGGAATGTGGGACACATCAGGTAGGCCACAAAATCAAATGGCTCTTGTTTTGATAGGGCATGTATTAGCCTACCATGTTGAAAGATTGTATCAAATTTGCAAAAGGGTGTCAAGAGTGCCAAGTACATGCAGGTATACAACATGTCCCTGCAAACGAACTACACTTCATAGTCAAACCATGGCCCTTTAGAGGTTGGGCTTTGGATCTGGTTGGTGAGATTCGACCAGCGTCATCTAAAGGTCAAAGGTACATTTTGGTAGGTATTGATTACTTTACGAAGTGGATCGAAGCTATACCTTTACCAAATGTTAACTAGGAGGAGGTGATCGAATTCATTAAGAAACACATCATCTATAGGTTTGGAATCCCATAAACTATTACAACGGATCAGGGATCTGTTTTTACTGGTCGGAAGATGCAGGAATTTGCTAAAGAGATGGGTTTTAAGCTATTAACTTCTATACCCTACTATGCTCAGGCTAATGGTCAAGTGGAAGCAGTGAATAAGGTAGTGATTGGGTTGATCAAGAAACATGTGGGAAAGAAGCCGAGAAATTGGCACAAGACATTAGGCCAGGTTTTCTGGGCATGTCGAACTTCTCCCAAAGACGCAACTAACTCTACTCATTTTCGTTTGACTTTTGGTCACGATGCAGTTTTACCTGTAGAAATCTACTTACAGGCAACGAGGATCCAAAGGCATCATGAGATCCCTTCTGAATCCTATTGGAAAATGATGTTAGATGAGTTAGTGGATTTGGATGAAGAAATACTTGTTGCCTTAGAGTTGTTAAAAAGGTAAAAGAAAAGGGTAGAAAAGTCTTACAATAAGAAGGTTAAAGTTACGACTTTTTTTCCTTTAGAATTGGTTTGGAAAGTAATTTTGCCTATGGATTGAAAGGATAGGTCTTTGGGAAAATGGTCTCCTAAGTGGGAAGGCCATTTCCAAATCATACAAGTTTTTTCAAACGGTGCCTATGAGATTGAAGAGATAGATAAAGATAAAAGAATCTTGAAAGTAAATGGTAAGTATTTGAAAAAATATAAACCTGTACTTCAAGAATTGAAAATTATTTATGAGTAATTATGAAAAATTGGTCGAAGCCAACTTGGTATATAGCTGCCAGAATGGCTCAATTCATTACATCAAAAAGCCTCGAAGGGCTGAGAAATGTTGTACTAAAAACAAATATATGACAAAACTGGTAAAGAAACTGCAAGTTAAAAAGGAAGATCGCCCTTCATCTTGAGGTACTTCGACCTGTAAAGCTCAAGACGTTTCTCGCATGAGATTTTGTCAAGTTTAAGCGTTGCAACTTCTGCTTCCAACCGTCGAGCATTGTCGAGGAACTCCAGTGCAAGTTTTAATTCTCTGACCACTTCAGATTCATTAGAGGCTAGCAGTTCAGCATTACGTTGCTCAGCCTTGGAGATCTTGTCTTGTAGTTCTTCGATTTGTCTTTTCCAGTTGGCAATATTTTCCTTATTGCCTTCGACCTCCTTATTGTGTTGTTTTTTCATCTTCTCCAATTCTCCCACTCTAGCTTCCGATTCAGAAGCATCCGTCCATGCAGTAGCCTCACTTTCAGACTTGGTCTCAAGTGCATCATTGATCTGAGGCAGTTGTTTAAGATCGGCGGCGACTTGGTCGATCATGGTACCAAGCTCCAGGTTAATGGTTACAGTTTCAGGGGAGACGGTTTGAAAATCAACCTGTTTGAGAAGAGTCTTCAGTTAAAGAGGGGCGGTGACATCCGATTCCAAAAGTATGAAGAGGTTACCTTTGAAGACTTTTTCTTTTATCTTCAGAAGTGCCTCATTGGCAGGTTTGCTCGAAAGTTGATCTCCAGAAGTTGTCGAAGCACTTAATCTACTCGTGGAAGAGCTCCCTCGTTTGCTAAGGACAATCTTCAGGTATTCACGAGGATTGGTCACCTTTAGGTGATTAAGTTCTTCTTCAAAAAGAGCTACAGCTGTTCCGTTCAAAGGTTTGGTACTCTCAGCAGTTACATCAACTTTGGAAGCAGCATTGTTTTCTTTTTGGACCTGCTCTTTGACAAATTCACTTTCAGCTTTATCTTCGTCATCCTTATCATCTTCATCATCATCATTATCATCTTCTCCATCGTCATCATCATCATTTCAACTAGCTTCAGAGTGGAACATCAATTGGTCATCTTCTTCTTCTTCTTCCATTTCATCATCTTGGACAATAGCGTCCGGATCAGCATCATTTAGGTCTTTGTTGCCTGAGGGTTCGACCATTGGGGAGTCATTTTCAAAAGATTTCTCAACTAGGGTATTGCCTTTATCCATAGCTGTTGTTTCTGTATTCACCTCTTCAAGAGTGCCTTGGTCATGATCCTCATCATGCTCAGAGCCACTTGTTTGAGATTATTGAGTGGTGGTCTGTATAGACGAAGTCGGGACTTCTTTCGCAACATGTTTGTTGATTTCACCCATCGAACCTTTCCCTGAAACTGCGTCAAGGAGAGTAGTTGGAGAAGGAGATTTGGCTATTGGTTGGGTCGAGGTACATGCATTATCCTAAAATGACAAGTAAATAAGATTAGGTTGAAACAAAAGAAGGCTAGTAAAGTGGACAGTTTAAGGGAAATTATAATTACCTTAAGTTCTTCGACTCCAGGGCTGGAGTTGTCACTTTCAAGTTGAATCGAAGCTGCCTTCGATGTACCCTGAGTGGAAGACTCCAAGTCACTTTGAATAGTAGGTGCTTGAGAGGCCTTCACTACCTTTACCTTAGGCTGACTTAAAGTCTCATTGATCCTAAGTTAATGCTTCCTTTTCTTAGTCTTTTGATCCTCAGGTGGAGAGTGATCATCGTCATACAACTCGAGAATAACTTGGGCAGTAGCCCTTTTAGACTTCTTCTTTTGAGGAGTAGGAGGTGGTCGTCGAGAACTCTAAGAAAAAAGTCAAAGTATTAGAAGGCATAACTATACACAGCACAGGAAAATTTAGTGAGCAAAAGTTACCCATGTGGCTGGTTCGTTCTCTTCTTCGATTGGTCTTTTTGCTGCAGTTTTCTTCGGTTTGATAGCTGAAAATAAACAAAATAGTTACAAGTCAGTAAGAACTTTCGAGTAAGGGAAATATAAAAGTCGAGAATCTTCATTCCACACCTTCATAAATTTCAGATTCGATGCGAACATCTTCGATATCGATATGAAGTAGTCCTTTGAAACTATCTAAGGTGTACTTAGTTGCAACCACCCGCTAAGCCTTTGGTTTCGACTGTTGGCGAAGGATTTTTATAGAATCCCCACAGACGGACCAGTCTGGAAATGGAGGGGCAAGGGCCACTCTAAAATCAGCAGATGGCAGTCGAGGAAACTTGAGAGGAAATAATTCAAAAGCCATTTCGTAGCGTCGCTCAGGCGGCACGTACGAAGGGAGTTTCAAACTCTCCATTTTCTTTAAAAAAATTCCTTCAGAGTAACAACAGCCTCGCGGACGGTTCGACTAAGATCATCTGGTCGATAAATAGTTTCAAAGAACTTTAGAAATGACTAGATTTCCTTGATATGCGTAGAATTACCTTTCTTAGTTTTCTCCTGCACAGAGAGAAAACCTTCATCAATCAGCTGAGTGAAGGAAGAAACATTGAAGAACTTCTCAGTGTAGTACTTCGACCAACAATTGTTGAATTCTGAAGTGCAAAGACAACTAGGCTTGAAGTTGATTGGATAAAGGGACGCTTTGCATGCATGGCGAGCCATCTGTGTCAAGGCCATCTCTTCAGTATAGCTGGTGTGATGGAGGAGGAGATGTCCTTTCTTCTCATATAAGCACCTTTGGAGGGTCTGAACCAAACCAAACTGGCGAGCAACCAGATTGGACTGGTAAACAATCAAAGAAACTTGACCTTTTCCCAGATTAAGTCGAAGGGTCAAAAGTCATGGAATCAGAAAAGCCTCCCAGATCAACTTTGATTCCTTTTCTTGGGCTTTGTCTCAAGTGGAGAAAGGCCTAGTGAACCACTCAGGGCCATACTTCCTTTCATCGAAAGGGGCCATGCTTGGAGTAAACTCATGGCATTTGGCGAACATCTTTATGAAGCCAAGAAATGTTGGCCTGAGTAATTGGCCCTCTTTGTTGGGAGTTAGTTGCACCAAGCGGGTCCCTTCGACTCGCCGGTCCTTGATTTCTTTGGCACCTTCTCGACACTTCCTTTGTTTAGAAGGCTGGCTTCAAAGGAGGCATTTAGCCAGAGTTGAAGTAGCCAGAAAGGCCCCGACAGTAAAAGTTTTCCCCCTGCCGCCAGGTCTTTAAGTTGAGTGACACCTTCACTCAAAGATTCATAGAGGTGTCTCAAAATCATTTCGCTCAAACAGACGTCTCGACCATTATGAAGTTGAGTGGCAAGCGTGAGGAATTTTTTGGCTACTTGCAGAAATCTCGAGCAGAACACGCAGTGTGACAGCCAAACAATAAGGAAAGCTATGTGTTCGTGGTCGGTGACATCAGTGGTCTTGTGGTCATATTAGTGTTTGATGAAGTTTGTGTATGTGGGCTTAGCAGATGTAAAGCCTATTTGATCCTCAGAGTCTAGTTCTGGGTCATAAAGCTTCCCAGTTAGTTTTAGCCATGTGATAGCGGCTACATCGAATAGTGTTGGGGTCATCATTCTAAAAGTGATATGAAAAGTATAGTGGGTGCTATCCCAAAAGTAAAGAGATGAAACTAACATGGTCGAACAGTACGCAGGCCTTATTTTCGACAGCATAATAAGTTCGTAAATCCCTAAATTTTTCCAAGTTTGGGCTTTAATCTTCTCTACCTTGGTTAGCCAGTTCAGGTAAAGGTCAGAATCCTTAAAGGACGGAGTTGTCCTAAATATTCTAGATCCGTAATTCATATATCGTAAATCTATGTTATTAAGAGCTACAACATCAGGAGAATTGGCTTATACCTTAGATTTAATAGCTTACCCTATGGGTTCGGTCTTGTGGTAAGATGGGAAATACTCGCTAAGTTTCTCATAATCTGCATCTAAAGCAGACAAAGGGCCAGACAAAGTGTATGGCTTACCAGAGACAAGACTAGGGATTATTACCTGGGATTCGTAAATGCGTCTCTTCTCTTCCATAAGTGGTTTCTGGAATGCATTGTAGATTCTTTACTATCTTTGACCCAGCAAGCGTAGCAAAAGGAGGGAGTTGAGATTGAGTCTTTAGCTCTTTTGGTTTTTGGGTTTTCTTTGAGGCTTTGATGTTGGAGGTTGAAGCCGCCATTGTTGAAGAACAAAGAAATCTGGGGTTATTTTCTAAGAGTTGAGGAGATGGAAAGACGGAGAGGGCAAAGAGTTCTCTGAAGCGCAAAAAGAAAAAATGATTTAGAGAGAAACTATTTAAAGGCTATGGAATGTCAACTGACCTCAAATCACCATTAAGGGCTAGTGTTGTAGTGGGACACGTGTTTTTCAAGGAGGGATATATGGGACTGTGGCAGTTACTGCCTATACCCCATTATCTCCTAGGTTTTAGGAGGTATGATGATGGCCTGTGGATTTGGTGCGCTTTAAGGAGATGTTTCAGAGATTGTCATGATAACCATGACGTCACGTAGTGGTTCAGAAGATACTGAACAGTTTGTGGAACATGGAAGTTCTAGTTATATCAACACCCACGTAAGGTGTAAATAAGGCGTCGAATGCCATTGTCAAAAAATTCCATTTTCTTCAGTGACGTCGAAAAAGACATTTTTGGGGGGCAATTTGTTAGCTCCTAATTTCGACGCCTGATGTTGGGTTAAGAGTTTTTTCCTAAGAGATAGAATTTCTGAAGTTCTATGAGGCTTCGGCAGAAATATTGCTACCAGAAAATCTAGTTGAAAGCCATCCTTCTGCAAAGAAGAGAGGGTTTAAAAGATATATAAATATTTCTAAGAGTTTGGAAGGGTTCTTCGACAGAAGGCTAAGGAGCACCGTTTGACATGACGATTTAAATTCAAAAATAGGAAGAAACAATTATTTCTATCCGATTCTGAAGAAGGACATATGGCGTTCATCCAAGAAGTGAAGACATGCACGACTCCATGTGTTTCGCCCTGATTAGTAGCCCATTAGTGGGTAGTTATTTTTAACCATTATAAATAGCAAGTCTTAGCAATAGATTTGTGTGTGTTCAATTGTATACAAAAACTCAGTGTGCTCAAAGTACCAGCGTAGAGAAAAGAGCGTGTGAGAATGTATGTTGATGTAACACCACTTTTACAATTCAATGCAATTTAATAAGTTTCTTTCATTAAAGTCTCTTTTCATTTCATGCAAGTTAACTTCTACATTTACCAGCCTTTTCGATTTAAAGCCTTTATAAAGTCCTTCTTACCTTTTAATTGCCTTATATTTCTTGAAGTAAATCCTTTTCCTTTTACTTATGTATGTCGTCGAAGTGTTCTTGAAGTCCTTTTTACCTTTTAGTTACTTTACATTTCTTGAAGTAAATATGTTTTACTTTTGAACTCTGTCGAAATGTTCTTGAAACTTTTCCAATAAACCACACAGAAAAACGATTAGCACATGTCCTAGGATTTAGTTTGGTCGATCCTTTAAGTTACTCACTTTTACATGAAAGTTGATAGACCAGAGGTTGTTTACCATTTTTCCAGTAAACAATGACATATCATTTACTCTTTGATCATGAATCATTTTTGAGATGACATTCCAATACTCTATAAATGATCAAAGATTCAAAGACTCTACAAAAAGTAAAAGGTTAGTCGTAATTTTAATATCATTTTTTGAACCACCTATAAATTATTATATAATTGCATATATAAATAAATTTGGATAAATCTGTTTACAATATTATTATCCACGTTTTTTAATTAAAATTGTGTAATTATATATAAATTAAATGTTGTACTTTTTAGAGTATTCTGAACTTAAAACTCTATTTATTTCATAAATTGATTTTTGTTAAATGTTCAAATAAATATATAAATAAAAATTTAGTTTTTATGAGTATATATTAGAAATCTTATTATTTGAGAGTTTTTTTTTTTGGATAATTATGTACTCACTATCAATTTGTATAATTGTAATCGCATCTATCGTAGATATAATTATACAAATTTTTCTATTCTTAATAAAATATAATTATTCTTAATCTTTATAATTGTAATTCGCCTATCGTGGGTACAATTGTACAAATTTTGTTAGTAAAATAATCGAATTAATTTTAATTATAATAAGTATTATATTGATAATATTATACTCTATCGGTATGTCATTATTAGTATAATTTATTTTGTTAAATACGCTTATGATTTATGATTATGTAAATTATTGTTTGAGTACCCTATCAGTATTAGAATTTTTTGGTGACATAATATTTATTGTTATATTTCTTAATTAATATTGTTGAAAGTATTATTTAAGAAATAATAAATTATTTTAAGGGTTAATACCCCTTTTGCCCCCTGCCGTATGAGCGAAATTCCAAAAACAACCCTGTAAAAAAAACACAGATTCCATCCTGTCATTTGTAGATTCCCTCGTTTTACCCCCTGAGTAGATTCAGTCAACAAAATTGATGATGTGGCACTGCTTTGTTGGCTTTTTTATTTTTTTTATTTATTTAATATGACGTGTCATGCTTTGATGAATTTTTATATTTTTATTTTAATTACACGCGTGACATTTTTATTAATATTTTATTAATTGTATGTTAAAATGTCAAAATATGACAATTTAAAATTTTGTCACTCATGAGAATCGAACCCATGACTTGGAGTTGGCAAAGGTCGCCCTTCACCATTGCTTTGTTATATTATCCTATTGAAAATTATATATTACATAAATTGTTTATTAATATTAATATTAAAATGAATTATTAATATTGTAGTATTGTAGTACTAGTATGTAGTTTATTTAAACATTTATATATTGTAGTATTGTAGTACTAGTATGTAGTTTATTTAAATATATTTACTTTCAATTTAGTTAAAACGTTCAAAAAATTAATTTATATTTACTTTCAATTAAATAATAAATATGCTAAATAAATAAATAGTTACAGTAAATTGTTAAAAAGGTAAATAATAATTAAATAATTACTATTACTAAATTTATTAAAATATTTATGTTAATATTTACTGTAAATAATTTAACTAAATAATAATTTAATTTAATGTTATTATTTATTATAAATTTCTTAAATAATAAACTAAATAATTTAACAAATTTCTTTTAATTAAAAACTAAAAAATAAACATATTATAATATTTATTAATAATAAACTGAAATCAATTATATTTTGTAAGGGATTTAACATTTCTATTTAATATTTAAATATTTATTTGATATTTAAAATATTTAATAACGTTAATTAATTCCTAGTATATTAAAATATGTTAATTTTTAATTAATTAATATGTTTAAAATAAATTTATTTTCTGTTTATTAATTTATATTAATTAACAAAAAAATAAACTGAAAGTAAATTGTAAATATATTATACTAAAAATAAATATATTATTAATTATATTAAACTAAATAATTTAATAAATTTCTTTTAATAAAAAACAAAAAAATGTATCAAATGTATATATTCTTAAATAATAAACTAAATAATGTAATAAATTTCTTTAAATAAAAAAGTAAAAAATAAATATATTATAATATTTATTAATAATAAACTAAAATCAAGTATATTTTGTTAATTAATTTGATATTTAAACGTTTCAATTAATAATAAATGTTTCTATATAATATTATAATATTTATTTGATATTTAAAATATTTAATAACGTTAATTAATTTATAGAAATTAACCAAAACTATTTCATATAAATATACATATAATTGAATAATACTCATGTAAAATACCTATGTAATATATACATTTTGATGCAACCTATTAGACAAGAAAATCAAATAGCCTAGTGGTAAGGGCTACTACTATTATGCAAATTTAAAAATTTTAACCATTCAAAATTTCCAAACTTAAAAAAATAAAAAAATATATATAAGCCACGTTAAAAAAAAGAAAAAAAAGAAAAGTCCAAATGGCATTTCCACGTAATAATAAATTAAATAAAAAATAAAAAAGCCAATAAAGCAGCGCCACATCATCAATTTTGTTGACTGAATCTACTCAGGGGGCAAAACAAGGAAATCTACAAATGACAGGGATGAAATCTGTGTTTTTTTTTACAGGGTTGTTTTTGGGATTTCGCTCATATGGCAGGGGACAAAAGGGGTATTAACCCTTATTTTAAAGACATGTATTACTTTATGAAATTCAATAATTTATTTTTAATATTTTTTTATTAAAATAGATTTCAATTCTCTATGTATTAGGTATGTGATGAACATTCCCTATCGGTGTGATGATACTTGACATGATTATTGTGTGATAGAGAAAATAATTGAATATTTGTTTAAAATGTTTTCAAAACTCTTAATCTTAGTTCAACTATTATTCTCTATCAAATAGGAGAATTTAACATGTCAATTATATATAATTGAGAAACAAATATTATTTATTTATTACTTTTGTGTTAATAATAAAGTGTATGACTATTTGTGCTATATCCTCAATAATAATTAAACTTAAGTCTCTTATTTTCCGTTGCGTATAACATAATATAATTCTCAAATGTGTGTAGTTATCATTGTAGCATTTTAGTTTTTTTAGTGATTTATTAAGATGATGAATATAATCCTATATTTAATTTTAAATTATAGGAATTTGATCTCACTCAAATTATGATAAACCTTTAATATGACCGACATACTCTTTCATGTAAAATTATATAAACAATGATATATTCTATTTACGTACAAAATATGTGGTTACGTTTGTAAGACTCTAATGCTGATATTATATAGAACCACTTCTCTGTATAGTTTTGCACTAAAAATAAAATCAGTATCACATTGTATAATCAGAGTATTTAATACTGGTGGACTATGATAAATCTTTATTTTATTGAATAAGTGGGATTGCATTTGAACATAATTATATAATCTAAAAATTTAGATTATTATTCTCATAGTGTCATATATTCTAGCACGTACTGTAAATATGGCATATTCTAAAAGGATTTCAAATATACAATAATTCTAAAAAAATAATAATTATATATATATATATATATATATATATATATATATATATATATATATATAAAATTCTTTTAATCTTAGTAAACAACATAATTTGATGTTTAGGTCAATATTGAAAAGACACAATAATTATTTTGCATGCAATAATATTGTGTTATTCTATGTTCAATAGTGCACATTTGTTAGGTCATAATATGAAAGTACAAGTAAATATCAATACTCCTATCGAGTATGATATTGTGTTATAAAGGTACTTATGATTAAATGTAATTACTCTCGTAGTAGGATATGTCTATATGTAATTACTATTCTTAAACCTATGTGGATTTTCTATGACCTTTAATTTGAAAACTCATTAGTAAAATCACTGACCAAAGACTTATACATATGAGAAAGTCTTATGATATTTTGGGTTAGTGAGAGTTTATCATTAGCATTTTCATTTGTTTAGGACATTCTTTATAACATATTACTCTTAACTTAAATATGTTACTCTAAATTCATCATTATTTATATAAAGTTATTTGTTTTAAAATGTATGATTTGTCTTCTTTATCGGATACAATTTATGTTCCGTTGAAATTTACTTCTTTTTGATTGATTAGTGTTTTGACCATTATTGATATTTTAATATTAAAATCAATATTTTTTAATAATTAATTATATTATGGTCTATTGTTATTAAACAACACTAAATAGATGAATTGCTTTATTAAGTTTTGTGACTGAATGGACCGTGATGAGTTGGATCATTCAGTTAAATTCAATGAGAGGTTCATGTACTCAGTCATTTAGCTATTTAAGCGTCTCCACATTAGACAATTAATATACTTTGAAAATCATAAATGTAATACCCCATATTATATAAACGCTCAATTGGATATCAGATGAGATCAGATGAGTGTCCATGTGCTCTATCTTTGGTTAATTGGATTAATAGAATCTCCTAAGTGCTCTAAGTATTATCAATTGGGATCAATAGAGCAATTAGTGAGCTCTGAAGAGATAGATTATTTAGTGGAAGGGACATATTAATTATTAGTTCAAGAGAGGATTTTAAGGTAACTCTATTAATTAATCAATAGGTGTTAGATGACAAAATACCAGTTGGAGATATTTTACTCTGTTGGATTATATTATTTAATAAGTGTTATATATATATATATATATATTTGTTAGAAAGAAAAGAAAGAAGAAGTTGGTAAAAAGAAGAGGAAAAAGGAGAGAAAGAGAGAAAGAAGAGAGGGAGAAGGGAAAAGAGAAGAAGAAGTTGGATCATCATCATTTTTCATCATATTCTTCAACTTCCTCTTCGATTATCAGGTGAGTTCTTGTTAGAGACTTAAGTTCTAGAAATTGGAGTTGTTTAGAACTTAGGTTTGAAATTGAGAAAATGAATAATTTGTGTGGAATCGATGTTTCTAACGGATAAAACGTGAAATAAATTGCATAGTATAATCGGATTATGCATGAATTTAATCGGTGATACTTGTTGTTAAGTTCCATTATGTTTTGGTTGAGATTGAATTGAGTTTGTACCATTAAAATCAGATTTTTGTGTTTCTGGTTCAGTAGTAACCGGTTACTCACTTTGAGGTAACCGGTTACCTGAAGGAAAAATTGAGGTTTTACGTGAAAAATGAACGTAGTAACCGGTTACTCATTTTGAGGTAATCGGTTACCCAAATGTGTCTCTAACTATAATTGTGATTCTGTTTTGAACAGTGAAACCTGGGCGACCGGTTACTCATTTTAAGGTAACCGGTTACCACTGCTGTGATTTTGAAAAATGTTTGGAAATTCATAACCTTTGAACCGTGATTCCGATCGAAGCGATATTGGTATCGTTGGAAATTGAATGAAAATAATGTTTATGTGATATGTTGTGATAAATGTTTTACTTGTGCAAATTGTGTTATACCATGTCTAACTAATCATTGTTAAGTATGATTGAGAGAATATGCATGCTTAAAATGAATTAGGAAGAGTGAGGAAACCTTACCCCAAAACCAAATGGTATGATTCTAGGTTGTGACTAGGATTGTGTTAGAGAACTCTAGATGGCGATGCTCGTGCATTTGATGTATAGATGTGCATCCTTGACGAGTAATGGTCTAGAGTAGAGAACCTAGATGGCGATGCTCGTGTATTCGATGCCTAGATGTGCATCCTTGGCGAGTAATGGTCTAGAAGAGAGTCAGACACTAGTATGGAACATGTGTGTAAACCTTTGTGTTTTATGAGAAAAGGCAAATGGGCCTTAAGGCAATTGTGGCCTTGTGATTGTCGAATACAATCACGTTTGTGTGTGAGATCACGTAATCGTAACCGTTTCCCTTGAGTTGTCGTTTCATGAGCTTAGGGCTTCACTGAAATGTACGCATGACTACTTGGCAGGTTTGATTCCCGTGTGCAGTACGAATGGCGCCTGTGAGGCTTATGCTTGTGACGGTTTATGGCCCGTGTGAAGTGACTATTTATAATGGTTAATGGCCCGTAGAACCCTAATCCATTCGTATGTCAAGTAGGTTACAAGGATCCATAACTCGGGTCGACTTCTAGACGTAGAAACGGGCGGGAAAAGGGGATGCCTTGGTAAAGTTATCGATTAATGATAATTTGAGTTGGTGAACTCATGACATGTTTCCATATAGTGTAAAATTGAGAACTCAAGGTCATTTCCCTTCCCCTTGACTTAAGTTAGGATTTGGCTAGAACTCTGTAAAGCCGAGAGAATCCATAAGATAGGGAACTCACTGAGATTAATATCTCACCCCATTATTGTTGTTATTTTTTCAGGCGTTGTTTGCAGGTTTGATTTACAAGTGGAGTTATGCTTGGATGTTTCGAGAGAAGCTTAGTTTGAGATTTTCGCTGTGTATTATCTTCTTTTACAATGAAGGATATTATAATATGATCTTAGATTTTTATTGTTTTGACTAGTTTCCATATCTTGTACCATAGATTGTATTATGTTTTAGAATGGTCAAGTATGTGAATTACGCCATTTGGCACTTATGATGGTGTCAGTACCAAACAAAATGCTTGTATAGTATTATTCTAGGTATATATTATACAGCGCGTTACAATAAAAGACAATAAGGGTAGTAATCCTCTCATACTCATTCTTCGGATGTCCGTCTCTCAAATCCAACAAGTTACATCGTTATTATTATTATTATTATTATTATTATTATTATTATTGTAATTATTGTTCTGGACTGGACCTAAGGCTGGCCCACCGTCTGGCACTGCCTAACCCAAGTCTTTGTCGGGGAGGACCCAAGTAGTGTCCAGCCAATCTGCACGACTGGGAAGCCCACACACGTCCCCCCCACGGACTCCACGTGCCCCCCATGCTGGGACACATCATCAGGCACCTACCCACTTCCGGAAGAACTGGTCAACCCACATTTCGAAGATCATGGGGCAGTTGATCCAGGGAGAAGACCACGTGCTGGTTTTCCCTACGCCACGTAAGCCCTGGCAGTTACTCATATTGGGCCTTGAGATCCAACCCAGTGCAAAGTAACTGTTGGCCATGCGCTGGGGGCACAATATAAATACCCTCTTTCACTAGAGGGTCAAATATTCCATTCTTTACACTCTTTCTCTGTACTTGCGTTGTCTACTCCGTTTCTGATCAGGTCCACCTCTTCACCACCACCGGCGGTTAAAGGAGTTCACGATGTGTTGTTGGCCACCGATCCATTTCTAATCAGGTAAGATCAGTGGCGCTGTCTGTGGGAACCCTTTGCTTCCCCGCTCTGCCTCCCATAGAAACTCAAGAACCAAAGCAACTTTCAATCTTCGACGATCATGGCCAGTCCACGAACCGACGACAGCGCTGCTGAAACCTCCTTCTCTCCGTTCACCAACAGTGACAGCCACAACCCCAATGTGGTCGTTCACATCAAAGAGGGCTACCACAGGGATGGACACACCACCTCTCCCTCCTCGGACGACGCGGCCTTCAACGCCACCCGACACTTTGATATCCCGACTATCTACCAGCCAATCTCGGTGCCACCCAATGCTGATTCGACCAGAGTGGATCTATTCGCGGTGATCGATCAGACAAATCTGATGATCTTCCAACATAATGAGCTGATAGGGGTGCTTGAGATGGAGCGACAATCACGATCTCCCCCACGGAGACATCGTTGCCTCGTTTCTCGCAGTCCCTCTCTTCCCCCGCAGAGGACACGACCCGGTGACTCTCGGAGCCCTTCTCCTTGAAAGCCTGGGTGTCACCCGCGCTTGGAACGGCCTCAGCCCGTGGTTGCCCAGAAGCGCAACCGGTCCCCGCCTCGGAAGAAGCGACGTTCCCCCCGCTCATAAGAAGAATAAAGCGGATGGATACATCGAGAGGACAAAGAGCTGACTAAGAAGCCCCTCCCGATGAAGCAGTAACGATTGGGGTGACCTTTCCCTGTCGTCATCTCCTATCAGGGACATCATGGAGGCCCCCTTGCCCGTCGGGATGGAAAAACCCTTACCCTTGGTGATATATGATGGTACGACCGACCCGAACAGCCATATTGAGAGCATCAATGTGATGCTCGACTATCGGAACGTCCAGGGAGCCATCAAGTGTAGGCTCTTTCCCACTACCCTGAGGAAGGGTGTTATGGCGTGGTACAAGAGCCTCGCACCTGAGTCCATCACATCCTGGAAATAACTGAATAGGTAGTTCTCCAAGCACTTCACTACTTCCCGTCACCACCCGAAGACAGAAGCATCCCTGGAAGCCATCATCCAGGGAAGATATGAATCTCTCCGAGATTACATAGAGAGGTTCAACCGAGAAGCTGTCTAAGTATACACCTCAGACGACATGAAGAGGTTTTTCATCGAGCCTGGACTACGACCTCGCATCGAGTTCGCCAAGGAAGTGGGCATTTAAAGGTCCAGCACCTTGGACGCTCTCCTCTACTAGGCCCAAGCATACATCCAGTATGAGGAGATAGAGGCCGCACACTCTGTCCGCGACTCGTGGAATCAAGAGGAAGCCAAGAAATCCCGACAAGAGGATTCCACCTCTCCCCGACGTGGCGGGGAAAGAAGAAGAGAAGATCGGCCTCGTGACTCCTGAGAACAAAGGGGGCCTGCAGGCCATTTCATTGAGTACACGCTAGTCACATCTCCCCGCAAGAGCATCCTGGCCGAGTGCATCAACTCATAATTCCAGAGAGGATGTGTCCGCTTCCCGAAGCCGACACCCCCTAAATTAAACGTTGACAATTTTAAGTACTGCAGGTTCCACCAGAGCCACATACATGTCACGGAGGATTGCATCCACCTTAAAGATGCCATCGAAATATTGATTAAAGAGGGGCAACTCAAGCAGTACACAAAGAGGAGCGAGCCCCCTACAAGAGACCCAGGAGACAAAAATGGTCGAGGAAGCGACCCCATCCCCCGACGATAACGGACTACAGGTCGCCCTGTGTATCACCCGACCAGAGGACTTCTACTTGCCCTGCGAGCCCGACACGCCTGTGACCGCTCGTAGCCCATGGGAAAGCTTCCCCACCGCCATGGTCATATCCGGCGGAGGTTTCAACAAGGTCTCAGTGGGGTTGATCAAGCGAAATTTTGACGAGTTGATAGAGGCGAACTCGACACATAACGCCACCTTTGAGAAGGTCCAGGGAAGGTCGAACCCCATCACCTTCTATCTCGAAGAACTGCAGGGTGGCGCCCCCAACTCCAACATGCTCCTACTGATTAGGGCACAGATGGAGAACTTTGATGTCCGCCGCATCTTGTTTGACCAAGGGAGCTCGGTGGACAATGTATGCCCACCTATTCACTACCCTCCAACTCGACGAGACACGTCTGACCCCTTACGTGGGCTCAGACCTGCAGGGATTTAATGTAACACCCCAATTCCCATCGCGAATAAATAATACATAAATAAAATCAGAGTAACTAAAAATTTATTTTTCTGACAGAAACAAGGATGTCACATTTAAAGAAAGAAAATACAATCCCTGCTCATAAATTTTATACATAGCATAAAATGGAGTACCCTCAAAGGGGGAACTTTTTCGACAATAAAGGAAATGTCAATTATGGAATAAAGCGGATAGATCCATAACCGACTTGTTTTACAAAATAAATCATTTTAGAACCTCTACTATATACACAAAAGTACTACAAAATACATTCAACAAATATATATATATATATATATATATATATATAATCGTTCCCCGACTCCCGTGCTACGTATCAGAGCAGACACCAAGACCGACAACAGAACGGAGGACTAATCTCCACAAAAGCCTCCAAGACTACAAATCTGCAATGCCTCATAGAGCATTATAAAACAGCAGAAGGGTGAGAAATAACAACTAAATCAAGATTGCATAATAATATGCAAATACATAATAATTCACATGCATAGATATTCTCACCACAAACACCACATACTAATACATATAACATACCACATATATGTAACATTTATCTATTAATCCAACAATATAGCATATATCAAGTATCCAATATACTCGCATATTTGCGCATAAGGCATACCAAGTCATAGCATTTAGAAACACATCACACATCACATAGCATATGTCTACGCATAAAACATATTATCTACAACCAATGCATTTATCACATATGCACATCAATTACCAATGTTATCACAATCTCAACACATAACAAATCAATGCACAATTTCCACACATAATCAATCAAATCATGATTTTCCACACATAATGCATCCATTCACAATTCTCACACATAATCAATCAAATCATGATTTTCCACACATAATGCATCCATGATTTATGCAAATGCACAGAGACCGACACAACGACTCTATGTAAATGCCATGCGGTACCGACTTCCAATGTTTCTTATCACTAGTTCACTCAGGAACTCTGCTGGAACCATCGCTCGTTACATCACTGTAACTCCCCGCCGGGCATACGATGTTCCCTGTCGCTCACACCCCACACGGGTGCACGACGTTTATGGATCGCTCACACCCCATACGGGCACACGACCCTATCGCTCACACCCCACATGGGCACACGATCGTCTATAATCATCGCTCACACCCCACATGGGCACACGGCGTTATAGCGGATTCCCTTTGGAACCAATCCGTCGCTCACACCCCACATGGGCACACGATGTTTATGGATCGCTCACACCCCACATGGGCACACGACCCGATCGCTCACACCCCACATGGGCACACGATCACAAGATGCATATCATGATGCTTGGCATACAATGACTCATGACATTCAAATGCATCTTCACACATATATGCAACCATAATCATGCATATATTTCAACTCATCAATTCCATACATTCACAATTCAACAATATGAATTATCTCATCATCATTATTCATGCATTGAAAACACTTCAAACAATGCATTTCATTACCATCCCCAAACCACAACAACATTCATAATAACATACATTTGTAATTCAATTCAACAAAGTATTTTTCCATTAGGCCACAAGCAACTACAACAAATTATCACATGCTTCCACATCATATAAATCACATAAAAGCTTCACATCATATAACAATAGCACAACACACTGTAAAACACCAACCGCACACATTTAACACGATAAAAACCCGACAACCTGACACTTTTACAAAACCACGACTTAAATAATTCATCTACTGCCCTCCAAACCATTTTTAAAGGAAAGAATATTTTATTAGCTTTCCAACGCTTCGAACGGAGACCAAAACGGACTTACGGTTCAAAAGTTATGGCTAAAATACGAAAATACTATTTTTGCTGTCCCAGACAAATTCGCCTGGCGAATACCTGGCGAAACGGACTCGCCACCAACTCGCCTGGCGAATCTGGACAAACCAGAATTTCTCCAAAACAGGTTTGGGACCCAAAAATGACCAAAACCTTCAACCCATATGATATTATTGCACCCCATGACCCAAATAACACGTTATTACCCATTTAGGCATGCATTTCATCAAATCATCCGTGAAAAAATCAATTTCTATCAATTGCTCCTAATTTTAATCGATAAGAAAAAGTCGAGAAACAACCAAAACAATCACAACAAACAACACATATACATACACAAGCAAGATATAATTGAAACTTCTTACCCTTACCCGATTAATCGCGCTCGAAACGGAGAATCTTCGATTTTTCCACTTTTTCCTCTTCTCTCTTTTTCCTTCTCTTCTCTTTCTCTTCTTTCCCTTTTCTTTCTTTTATTTTTCTTTCTCTCTCTTTTTCTCTCCACTTTCTATTTATTCAAAATATCTAATCCCCTAAAAAGACTATTTTACCCCTCAACTCAAATATCTCGCAAACGCTCTCAAAGCGCGATAAAACATAAACATACCGATGAAATATATTTCGAGAAATAAAAGTTGAAAAGAAATAATAATTTAATACAAATATTTTATCTATCTGAGAAATTAACCAATTAGCAGGTAAAATACCATAAATTCACACATTTCCCAAAATTGAAATAAATGAAATAAATAAATAAAATTAAACAAATCGGGGCGTTACAATTCTCCCCCACTTAGACATTTTCGTCCTCGAAAATATAACCGATACGAACAACTCCGGATACGACTCTCGCATCCGACTACCCAACCAACATGCCAACCAAAGGCACACCACGAATAACACAACTGACAAACCACCCCGCTAACAACAACTACTACAACAACACGACACGATGACTAGAGGCAAAGCCCATACAATGCACTTGACGACCAACTCACGACTCAAGGAAACCATGTTACCACACCTAGGTAACACTCCCCTAATTCACCACAAGGAATTAGCTACTCCCACTAGAACCAACACGATAGAAACGAGGCAACAACACAAACAAGAACACAAGTTCCATGACACAACATCGATTCAACAACCTCTACATAACCACGATACCAACATCCTTGTCACACAACCATATTACAACAATGTTACCCTTCACCAATCAAACATACGACCAAAACACCCAACTACATATTAGTACCTGATTAATATTGAAACCTTCCACTTATCACTTCCATTTTGAAACGTCCAATGGTCTCCTCACTCCTACATATTTCTAATATTCAACTTATGAACTCTTACAAGTCACACACGCATATACCAAATGTGTCACACCATGCATCCGCTGCGCACTTTGATTACTCGTAACCATCAAAACTACCAATCTCACGTCCAAAGTCTAACTCTTCCTCATATTCAACAAAAATCACTATTCACTGATAATATTCCCAACCTCACACTCTCCTGTGTTATCTCACACACCAGACCCAAGTCTCGGAATTGCTCAAATCATTCTAATTCTCTGACCATCAAAACAGACTTACATAAAAACTTTTGACTTAACTTATCAGGCACAACATCAGCTTTTCCCGAAGGATAATCCAAGCCAAATTCATAACTCGTCACAAATTCCAACCCTCCTCGTTGTCTCATAATCTATTCCTTCATACCAAACAAGCACTCTAAACTCTTGTGATTACCAAACACTTCGAACCTAGAACCATAAAGATAATACCTCCAAATATTCCAACACAATACAACCGCAACCAAATCCAAATCCAAAATAGTATAGATCCTTTTATAAATCCTCAATTATCGCAAAGCATAAGAAATGACTTTACCCTCTTGCATTAGCACACTAGCTACACTCATCATAATCGCATCCCAATATCCTCACAAACGGTTTAACAGGATCACGCAGAATCAAAACTGAAGCCGTAGACAACTTCTACTTTAACTCACCAAAACTTACTCACAACGAACATCCAAAACAAACGACTCACCCTTTGCAAGTCAACTGAGATAACAGAAGTACAAACTTAGCAAAGTCTTCCATAGCCTGCAGTAACAACCAACTGAGCCCAAAAGTTTCTACTGTCCTTAACCAACTTCGGAACCTCTCATTGTAGAACTGCATCTACTTCCGATGGATCCATAACAATACCATCATCGGAAATAACATATCCAAGAAAACTAACCTTTTCAACCAAAATTCTCACTTGAATAACTTAGCATAAAACTTCGTCTCTTTTCAACACTTGTAATTCAAATCTCAATACTCTACCTGTTCTTCCTCTGAGTTTATAACAGATCCGAATATCCTCAATCAAGGCCATTACGAACTTATCCAAATAAATATGGAAGATACGATTCATATACTCCACAAATATTACGGACGCATTACTAACACCAACCAACATCACCGTACGTTGTAATGCCCAACCAAATTCCAAAAGATATAAGTTCTCAAAGCTTTTGTAAAACTTTCCACTGGGTAACTGGTTACTCACATACAAGCTTAACCGAGTAAATAACAGCCTATTCTGATGATAACAACATAACCAGTTACATCAAATCGATCAAAGCCTCACTCACCCACATTACCACTCTTATCAAACATTCCATACACTTGCAACTACATTCAAACTCAACCAAACCATTCCAGTCATCTGTTCATGAAAGTGGACACTTGTTCTCAATCGTTACCTTATTCAACTGCCAGTAATCCATACACAATTTCTTTTCTTAACAGTCCAAATTCCATAAATCCCAACATGTAGCAACAACCATCCCAAAGGACTCTCAAATATTACATCCACACCTAAGGTTTTCTCAAAATTTCCATTAATGGTCTAGAATTCCAAAGACTCCAAACCTCACCAGAACTCTAAGTTTCGCTTTCCATAGTCTCAATACCAATACCATCATAATGCTTGTTATTCCATTTAATCATCATTCCCTTTTGTTACTAACAAAGCTGGAGCTCTCTAAGACAACACCTTAATGTTCCATCCAAAAACACATCTGAAACCATGCACAACAGACGGACCAACACTGTGACTTCCTGCCAATTTCCCAGAACACTATCATCACAGACAAAGCAAACATCTTAGTCCCATCTACTAAGAATTTTCTACTTACTTCGCAGATTCAGCCCTCAAATCTTCACCTTCGTCAAATTTGAGTTCACACTTTACTCTCTGAGAACAACCATTAATAATACCCAATCATTCTCTCTCAATGACTTCCCTCTGGACCAACATACCAAAACCTCTAATCCATCTCATAAACAATAATTTCACTTTCCACAGCATAGAACACTTTCATAGCTTCATGTCGATATAAAGAACGCTTAAATCGGACACCCGAGTCAAAAGATATAAATTTTTGAAGGAAAGTCAATTATTGGACAACAGCCAGATCCGCCTAGCGAGTAAGGATTTCTCCTGGCGAATACCTCTTCGTCAGCCCTTCGCCTGGCGAACCAGCGGCGAAACCTGATTTTTCTGAAAACCCAAACTTCCAGTAGCCAACACATTTCTGTCTCTCCGTTTTCGCCTGGAGACTTACGATTTCGCCTGGCAAATCCCCCTTCGCCAACACCTCGTCTGGCGAACTATTGGCGAGACTTAATCTGCCTGGAGAATTCCCAATTCGCCTGGCGAATCACACCAGAACCAGAATTTCCTGCTACATTTCCATGGTTTCCACACCTCCAAACCCAACTTTTCCAAACCAACACATTTCAAATTCCCAACAATTCATTACACACACTATCAAGGCCAGAAAGACACGTCTATTCCATTCAACATAATTCCCTTCTGCTATCAACAAGAGATTAAGGGTGCTCAATTTGTCAATAGACAGCCGAAAATCATGATGGGGCATAAACCGTCTTTACCAAACTATAATAGCATTCCTTACATCCTGCGCACAAAACTACCTAAGGCACAAATCCTTAGTTGACATAAACCTTACCTCCGCATTCCCTCCGGAACCGGGAACCACACTGTCCAAAGAGCACTTACAATCTTGCAATTCACAACACACTAAGCCCACGCTCCACCTGAAGCAACTTGGAGAAGTACCAGCTTCTCCCCCACTTATCTCATTCTAACACCTGAAGATAAAAGATTAGGAAACCAGAAAGTATCGACAGTGCTCCACACACATATCGTATACTAAGGGACAAACAACACCGACAGTATTCAACTGTCACACCAACTGACTCAACAACTTGGCCGGACGGACCGACCTGCTCTGATACCACTAATGTAACACCCCAATTCCCATCGCGAATAAATAATACATAAATAAAATCAGAGTAACTAAAAATTTATTTTTCCTACAGAAACAAGGATGTCACATTTAAAGAAAGAAAATACAATCCCTGCTCATAAATTTTATACATAGCATAAAATGGAGTACCCTCAAAGGGGGAACTTTTTCCACAATAAAGGAAATGTCAATTATGGAATAAAGCGGACAGATTCATAATCGACTTGTTTTACAAAATAAATCATTTTAGAACCTCTACTATATACACAAAAGTACTACAAAACACATTCAACAAATATATATATATATATATATATAATCGTTCCCCGACTCCCGTGCTACGTATCAGAGCAGACACCAAGACCGACAACAGAATGGAGGACTAATCTCCACAAAAGCCTCCAAGACTACAAATCTGCAATGCCTCATAGAGCATTATAAAACAGCAGAAGGGTGAGAAATAACAACTAAATCAAGATTGCATAATAATATGCAAATACATAACAATTCACATGCATAGCTATTCTCACCACAAACACCACATACTAATACATATAACATACCACATATACGTAACATTTATCTATTAATCCAACAATATAGCATATATCAAGTATCCAATATACTCACATATTTGCGCATAAGGCATACCAAGTCATAGCATTTAGAAACACATCACACATCACATAGCATATGTCTACGCATAAAATATATTATCTACAACCAATGCATTTATCACATATGCACATCAATTACCAATGCTATCACAATCTCAACACATAACAAATCAATGCACAATTTCCACACATAATCAATCAAATCATGATTTTCCACACATAATGCATCCATTCACAATTCTCACACATAATCAATCAAATCATGATTTTCCACACATAATGCATCCATGATTTATGTAAATGTACAGAGACCGACACAACGACTCTATGCAAATGCCATGCGGTACCGACTTCCAATGTTGATCATCACTAGTTCACTCAGGAACTCTGCTGGAACCATCGCTCGTTACATCACTGTAACTCCCCGTCGGGCATACGATGTTCCCCGTCGCTCACACCCCACACGGGCACACGACGTTTATGGATCGCTCACACCCCACACGGGCACACGACCCGATCGCTCACACCCCACATGGGCACACGATCGTCTATAATCATCGCTCACAACCCACATGGGCACACGATGTTATAGCGGATTCCCTCTGGAACCAATCCGTCGCTCACACCACACATGGGCACACGACGTTTATGGATCGCTCACACCCCACATGGGCACACGATCACAAGATGCATATCATGATGCTTGGCATACAATGACTCATGACATTCAAATGCATCTTCACACATATATGCAACCATAATCAAGCATATATTTCAACTCATCAATTCCATACATTCACAATTCAACAATATGAATTATCTCATCATCATTATTCATGCATTGAAAACAATGCATTTCATTAACATCCGCAAACCACAACAACATTCATAATAACATACATTTGTAATTCAATTCAACAAAGTATTTTTCCATTAGGCCACAAGCAACTACAACATATTATCACATGCTTCCACATCATATAAATCACATAAAAGCTTCACATCATATAACAATAGCACAACACACTGTAAAACACCAATTGCACGGATTTAACACGATAAAAACCCGACAACCCGACACTTTTACAAAACCACGACTTAAATAATTCATCTACAGCCCTCCAAACCATTTTTAAAAGAAAGAATATTTTATTAGCTTTTCAATGCTTCGAACGGGGACCAAAACGGACTTACGGTTCAAAAGTTATGGCTAAAATACGAAAATACTATTTTTGCTGTCCCAGACAAATTCGCCTGGCGAATACCTGGCGAAACGGATTCGCCACCAACTCGCCTGGCGAATCTGGACGAACCAGAATTTCTCCAAAACGGGTTTGGGACCCAAAAATGACCAAAACCTTCAACCCATATGATATTATTGCACCCCATGACCTAAATAACACGTTATAACCCATTTAGGCATGCATTTCATCAAATCATCCGTGAAAACATCAATTTCTATCAATTGCTCCTAATTTTAGTCGATAAGAAAAAGTCGAGAAACAACCAAAACAATCACAACAAACAACACATATACATACACAAGCAAGATATAATTGAAACTTCTTACCCTTACCCGATTAATCGCGCTCGAAACGGAGAATCTTCGATTTTTCCACTTTTTCCTCTTCTCTCTTTTTCCTTCTCTTCTCTTTCTCTTCTTTCCCTTTTCTTTCTTTTCTTTTTCTTTCTCTCTCTTTTTCTCTCCACTTTCTATTTATTCAAAATATCTAATCCCCTAAAAAGACTATTTTACCCCTCAACTCAAATATCTCGCAAACGCTCTCAAAACGTGATAAAACATAAACATACCGATGAAATATATTTCGGGAAATAAAAGTTGAAAAGAAATAATAATTTAATACAAATATTTTTTCTATCTGAGAAATTAACCAATTAGCAGGTAAAATACCATAAATTCACACATTTCACAAAATTCAAATAAATGAAATAAATAAATAGAATTAAACAAATCGGGGCATTATATTTAACGGCACCGCCACCAGGTCGTGGGGCTACATCGAGCTGACGGTCACATTCGGGAACGACGACACTGCCTGATAAGTTAAGGTCTGATTCCTGGTGGTAGATTGCCCTTCTCTGTACCAATGCATCCTGGGGAGGCCGACTCTTGCCGAACTCACGGCGGTACCATCTACAGTACATCTGAAGATGAAGTACTACACGACCAGGGGCCGTGTCGTCGCTCTCCACGGGGATATCGAGGCCGCTATGAGATGCTTAGAGGCTACAACCAAGGGTCTGAACTCGATCAACATTAAGTCCAAGACCGTAGGGAAGCCAGCCATGGATGAAGGGCAGGAGCCACTCCCGCGCGTCAACGCGATCGACCTCGATAGTCATTTCCCCAGGGAGCAGGAGTAGGAAGAGGTAGCAGATCACACTCATCCAGCTGAAGGCAACAGGTAGCCTCTTCACCCCATGCGCCCCATTCTAGATAGAGACTTTGAGCTCATCACCCTCGGAGACGACCCGGGCAGGAGCATGAAGATTGGCACGGGCCTCTCGACCTGGCAAGGAAACAGTTGAAGGCCTTCCTCCGGGAGAATGCCAACCTGTTCGCATGGAGCGCTGCAAAGATGCCCGACCTCGACCCAGATGTGGTCTTCCATCAACTCACAATAGATCCGACCACTAGGTATGTTGTACAACGTAGGCATAGGCAGTCTTCTGAGAAAGCGGAGGCTGCTGAAAAGGCTGTAAAAGACCTCTTAGAGGTGAACTTTATTTCGGAAGCCCAGTACACAACCTGGCTTTCTAATGTTGTAGTTGTTAAAAAGAATAATAGAAAGTGGAGAATGGGCGTTGATCACACTGATCTTAACTGGGCATTGTAACACCCTAAACCCTCGCGTACAATAATCCAATTATCAGAGTAAATTCATAAACATTCAACACATAGGATGTTACTCTCCAACATACACCTGCTCATGCATATGACATATGACACATACTTATTATTATAAAAGGTATCAACAAAATCATACTTAAGTATTCTTCTCATGTAGCAGCGGAAACTCCTTCGAAATAATGACTAAAAATATAATATGCTTAAACTACGTAACCAACATCAATTAAACAAAAGTAATAACGGCTAATGAAATAAATAACAACAAGCGTTCTATATCCCCAGTGTTACACATCAGAGCAGACGCCGACTCAAATAAAATATAGTAGAAGACTCAACTTCACTAACTTCGACTCTGCACTATCCTTGATTATCTGCACGATGCCGTATAAAGCATCATTCCAACAGAAGGGTAAGATTCTTAATCAACAAAAGAAATGCATAATATAAATATAAGAGCATATAATCATTACACAATTCACCCTATCTTCACAACATTAACACAATTACAATTTCCCACACAAGTATACAATCATATAATCCACAACACAACACAACACAACACAATGCAATGCAATGAGACTCACAACTCGACTCAATGCATGTGGTACCAATTCGATCCCTTTTTTATGATCATAATTCCCGTCGGAATTTCCATATAAGTCGCTCACACCCCACATGGGACACGACATCCGTGATCACTCACGCTCCACATGGGCACACGAACACCCGTAATCGCTCTCACCCCACATGGGCATACGATTACCTCAACAATAATAACACGATTCCATTTCCAAGAATCCGGATAAGGCGCTCACACCCCACATGGGCACACGACTCATCGTACAACTTATGCAACATGACATGCATTCAACGACAACATACAACGACAACCAATGCATATGACTATCATATAATCAAAATATCACAGCACAATTGTAAAACATGCAACATATATCTGCCAAAACATGCAACAATTGCAATCCACAGCTACAACATACATTCGCACAACCGAACTCAACATTTCAATGTTCAACACATCACAACGTACACGGAAACACAATTAACACATCGACTAGTTGGAATTCTAGCATTGAAAATAATTTTAAAAGAAAGTATACGAAACTAGCTTTCCAACGATTTGAACGGCGACTGAAACGGACCTACGGATCAAAAGATATGAATTGTTAAAGTTTTAGAAAATTATGTTCGTTCCAGTGGTAATCAAACGCTATCCCTACTCGCCTGATGTCCACCCAGTGAGATGCAAGCGAACTCACCTTCGGCCGGTGAAACCCCTATTCGCCCGGCGAAATTTCCCTTTCGGCCAAGGCTCGCCCGACGAAGCAGAAGCGAAATTCCTCCCCCATACAAATTCCAGTAGCACCTATTTTCCACCCTTCACTCGCCTCTCAGTTCGCCCAGCGATGATCAAGCAAACTTGGTTTTGCCCAGCGAAACACACATTTTTCCCGGCAAAAACGTGCGTACAACAACTCTGCAGTTGCATTCTCTACACATTTCAGACCCCAAAATTTCTTGAGATTTCAATACCATACAGTCCTGAATGCACATAAATCACATGATTATCATACAACAACAAATACACACATCAATTAGAACCTCATATAACACAAAAACCATAATCCAACGGTCAATTTACACCATTTACATGTTATCACGGACATCAACACGCAATCGAAAACATCCAAAATAATTCGAGAGATGCATAGAGATGAACCTAACGATTTACCCACCCTCATACATATATTGTTCATCCCTTAAGTGATCAAAGAACCCCACCCTTACCTTAGTGATGATTCTTCAACTGCTCTCTAAGCCCTAGCTCCGCTTCCCTCTTTCGTTCCTCTTTTCTCCAAAATACGATCGTTCACAAATGATTCTCCCCTTTTCCAATTTTCTTCTTTCCTACTATAACCCTTACACCCCTAATATGGTTTTCCTTCCTTACCCTTACTAATCCTCATGAATAGTCCACTTTTCCCTCCTTATTCTTCTACTCCTACTATCCAATTTTTAAATAATTAAAATAATTAAAAACTGATTATTTTGAATCTAAATAATTCCAACTATATTATTTAAATTAATAGTTTTCTAATTATTATTACCCATATAATATTATTCCAATAAATAACTACTAACTAATATTAATAATTACTTACTAACCACACCACTCATCTTTACACAATTGGTCACACACCCCCTAATACCTTATTCTCTATAATTCTAAGGTCACTACCCCATACATGAACATACCAAAACACACCACATATAACGTAAATCACAAATACACGAGAATAAACACAATTAATCATCAATTAAACAAATTATAATTACGGGGCATTACAACTCTCCCCCACTTAGAATATTTTCGTCCTCGAAAATTTACCTTATACGAATAACTCCGGATACGATTCTCGCATCCTGCTCTCTAATTCCCAAGTCATATTTCTACGGGCAGCGCCTCCCCACACTACCTTCACAAGAGTGATCTCTTTACCTCAATTGCTTCACTTCGTGGTTTTCAATCCATATTGGTAAAGCCTCAACCGTAAGGTTATCACTTACTTCTACATCATCCATCAGAATCACGTGTGACGGATCCGTAACATACTTCTGAAGTTGTGACACACGGAACACATCATGCAAATTTGACAAATTGAGCGGCAACGCCACTCTGTAGGCAACATGTCCAACTCTTGCAGAAATCCAATATGGACCAATAAACCGAGGAGTAAGCTTTCTTGACTTCAATGCACGTCCAACACTGGTCATCAGAGTGACTCTCAAGAACACATGGTCTCCATATTGAAACTCAAGATCTTTCCTCCTCTTATCATGGTAGCTCTTCTATCTACTCTGTGAAGCTTTCATCTTTTCTTGAATCAACTTCACCTTTTCAGTAGTCTACTAAACAATCTCATGTCCAAGTACTACACTCTCACCAGATTCATGCCAACACAAAGGCGTCCAACACCCCCCGACCATACAAAGCTTCAAAAGGCGCCATTCCAATACTGGAATGATAAATGTTATTATAAGTGAACTAAACCAATGGCAATTGGCTATCCCAAGCACCTCAACAAATCTTCCAAGGATTGTATAGTTCTCTCCGTTTGTCCATCCGTCTGCCGGTGATAAGCTGAACTAAATCTCAGTTTCGATCCCAAGGCTTCTTGCAAACTCTCTCAAAAACTGGAAGTGAACCTTGGATCTCTATCCGACACAATACTCAACGAAACTCCATGCAACTTCACAATCACCTGAATATAAATCCCTGCCAGTCTCTGCAAAGGAAAACTGATATTAATTGGAACAAAACATGCCGACTTTATCAGTCTATCCACCACTACCCAAATGGCATCATGCCCTCTCGGAGTATTAGGCAACCCAGTCACAAAATCCATATAAATGTTGTCCCACTTCCACTCTAGAATATTTAATGGTTGCATTAAACCAGCAGGTTTCTGATGTTCCACCTTCTCCTTCTGACAAGTCAAACAAGCATATACAAACTTAGCCACATCACGCTTCAATCCTGGCAACCAAAATATCTTCTTCAAGTCTTGATACATCTTTGTAGCTCCTGGATGGATACTTAAGCTACTCCTATGACTTTCTTCTAGAATCATTCTTTTCAACTCAGGATCATCAAGAATACAAATCCTACCACAGAATCTCAACACACCTTGTTCATCCACTCTGAATTCATTACTTTCTGCCTATTCATTTCCAATCATCAAATCCACCAGTTTCACACCCAACTTCTGACCCTTTCTGATACTATTAAGAAATTCATTGTTGATCTTCAGCATACGCAACATCACACTATGTGGTGTCTATTCGCAAACTAAACTCATATCTCTGAACTGCTCAATCAATTCAAACTCTTTAACCATCTTATCAAACATATGCAAGGTCTTCCGACTCAAAGCATCATCCACGACATTAGCTTTACCAAAATGATAGTTCAAGCCGAAATCATAATCCTTTAAGAATTCTAACCACTTTCTTTGTCTCATATTCAACTCCTTCTGATCAAACAGATACCTTAAGCTCTTATGATCACTATACACTTCAAATCTGGAACCATAAAGATAGTGCCTCCAAATTTTCAATACGAATACCACTGCAGCTAATTCCAAATCATGAGCTGGATAATTCCTCTCATGGACCCTTAACTGTCGTGAAGCATAAGCCACAACCTTACCATCCTGCATTAACACACCTCTTAAGCCCATCAAAGAAGTGTCGCAATACACCACAAACGGTTCATTTGGTTCGGGTAGAATAAAAATAGGAGTTGTAGTCAATCTCTTCTTCAACTCAATGAAACTCTTCTTGCAGTGAACATCCCACACAAACGTTTTACCTTTGCAAGTCAACTGAGTCAACAGAAGTGCCAACTTCGAAAAGCCTTCAATAAACCTACAATAATAACCAGCCAAACCCAAAAAGATTCTAATCTCAGTTACCAACTTCAGAGCCTCCCACTGTAGAACTACATCTACCTTGGATGGATCCACAACAATACCATCACCTGAAATAACATGACCAAGAAAACTTACCTCTCTCAACCATAATTCACACTTAAATAACTTAGCATAGAACTTATTTTCTTTTAACACTTGCAGCACGATCTACAATTGCTCAACATGTTCCTCTTCTGACTTAGAATATATTAGAATATCATCAATAAAGACAACCACAAATTGATCCAAGTAAGCATGAAAATTTCGATTCATATACTCCGTGAATACACCAGGTGCATTAGTAACTCCGAACGACATCACTACATACTTCTAACACTACTACGAAAAACCCATTTAGCAATGGTTGGAAATGACATATAATGATGTGGGCGAAGGCGTTGTTATGTAGATTGTCATTGTAAGTTAGTTGTTTCTACAATGGGCTGGAAACCGTTATTGAAAGGTAGGGCGCGAGCCATATATCACAACGGTTATGATAATAAACTGTTGTAATACATACACTTAGGTTCTGGGTACGAAACCCATCAGTAGCGAAATTATATAAAACATAAATTACTTATGATATCGGTTACAATAGATAACCGTTGTTGTAAGTACCCTAAGTTTATTATATTAAATGTAGATTGCTTGTTTTCCAAACACCTCACTAAATAAATATACATGGATTCAATTTGATGAAGATGTCTATAATCTGCAAATTAAACTGTTCTTGAAAACCAACTTAAACAAACCATTGTTGTTTTCTGATTGCATTCGTCTCATCGTGCATTTCACGCTCTTTTACATATATTGTGGTTTATTGATCTCACTCCTTCGATACATCGCTATATTCGATTATAGTTAAATTTCCATAAGATCAACAAGACATTGGATAATCTGCCTCATCTTTGATTTAACTATAATGGAAGATGGCGATGCATCTAAGGAGCCGGGTCATTATACCATAATCTATATATAAAAGAACGTGAGATAAATGATGAGAGGCATGCAATCAGAAAACAACATTGGTTTGTTTAAGTTGGTTTTCAAATACAACTTAATTTGCAGATTATAAGTATCTATGTCAAATTAACTGAATGTATTTTAAGTGAGGTTAGTGAAACAAACAATCTACATAGAATATAATAAACTCAAACAACATTCTATACCAGATCCAGATATTATAAACTCATATAATACGCTTGCTATTACCACCAGCAAACTTTAAGTGAGGGCTAGTTAAACAAACAATGTAAATAGAATATAATAAACTCAAACAACATTTTATACCAGATCCAGAAATTATAAACTGATATAATACGCTTGCTTCCACCAGCATCATCACCCTGTATCATCCCCTTAACCTGAAAGGAAACAAAGCAAACTTCAAAAATGAGCATCCTCAGTTGAAAACAAACCCTAAAACCATAATCCAGTGAAGCGTAAAGAGAGGAATAGGAATAACGCACCTTTTAATGAAACTAATCGCGGAACAGGAATCAATTATGATCTTGAACTAGTTTGGGAAGCAATGAAAAAGAAATATAAGGAGGAAGAAGCTTACACAAAAGCTTCATACTTCTTATACTTCTTTTCATTGTTTCTAAAACTAGATAAAGTTTGCTTACACTGTTGTTTCTTCATTTACTAACATCTTGTTCGTGATGCTATGAAAAAAAAGTATAAGGTGGATGAAGTTCCCATCATAGATTCATACTTCTTATACATTTCTCCATAGCAACACAAACACTATGAAGTTTCCAAAATATATGGTCTTTGTTAAGGTAGCGAAAACGAATCTGAAAAAATGAGAACAATCAACAAAAACAACATGCAACAAACGAGATAATGGGAAATATCTAACAATAGATGGAAGAAGAAGAATAGCTTAATGTATGATTCACGGCTAATGGTGAAAACGAAGAGAAAAAATGGGTTCTAGGGTTTCACTTTGAAGGCAACGACGTTACTGTCAATTAAGTGAAAGTTATTTTGCTTATATATGGGTAAACTATTTCACAACCATTAGCAATAACAACCGTATAGATAGGTATTTATTTATTATAAATATATCATGACGGTTAACTAGAATAACCGTAGTGATAACCCTTTTATCTGTGAATTTTAAAATAAATAAAAACCGTATAGATAGGTATTTATTTATTATAATATATCACAAAGGTTGACCAGGAGAACCGTAGTGATACCCTTTTATTTGTGAATTTTAAAATAAATAAAAAAGAAAAGGTGCGCCTTAACTTCTCACTTAATGCATCTGCAGTTTAAACATCAACAATGTAATTCACAATGGATCTGCAGTTTAAACATCAACAATGTAATTCAAACCCTAATTCAACTATTACATTTCATAATAAAGTAAACATTAAACATAAAGGAGGCAAGAAAACATAACATCTTGATATTTCCAGAAAATATCTCTGATTTCAGTTTGTTCTTCAAATTCTTATTCTTTTTCTTTAAATCCTCATACATAACCTTCAGATAGCCCATAGCTTCCAACTCTGACTTCATAATGCTCTCATCGTCATTTCCATCTCTTTCTCCCACGTCGTCATCCCATATGAACAAATTACATGTTTCATCACTCCTCCAAAATGGACATCTCCAAAAAAGCCTTCCTTTATTTTGTCCCTTCTTGCATTGATACGAAACCATACGACCATCACAACCACAAAAATTTCCAGATCGAGATTTTACACTGGAACAAGACGTAGAAACACCATTGGATGATTTTGTCTTCAAATGTGACATTGCAACACCTTAAAGTAGAACACTTTCTTGTTGTTGTTGTCTTCTTCCCAACAATGGTGACGGCGTTGGTGTTAGGGTTATTTCGTCTTGTTTCCTTTTTTAATGGATAAATTGATATATATACTTGGTGTTTAAAATACATAAAAAGAAGCTTCAGTTTGTAACAACGATTTTAAGAAAATGCCGTCGTGATATCCTTATTATTTTTTAGTTAAATATTAATAAACCTTAAAAAGGGAGCATTTACGTCAAAGGGATAAACTATTTGAGGGCGATGAGGTTCGAACCCATGATAGCTAGATTGTATCACCACGGTTTTCATAACAACCGTTATTATACCCTTGAGATTTCTAACTAAAATAATGAGCGCGCATCCAGTACGCTCTATAAGAACGGTGTATAGGATGCCGTTGTAAACCTGGCGTTGTTGTTTGGCTGTTAAGTAGTAGTGTAATGTCTATATCGGGTCCTGAAAGCCGTCTTTTGAATATCTTCATCCTTTACTCGTATCTGATGATAACCCGACCTCAAGTCAATCTTGCTAAACACACAGGCGCCCACCAACTGATCCATTGTGTTATCTATTATTGGAAGTGGATACTTGTTCTTAATCGTCACTTTATCAGTTATCTGTAATTTATACATAACCTCATACTGCCATCCTTTCTCTACACCAACAACACCGGGGCTCCCCAAGGCGATACACTTGGTCTCACAAATTTCTTTTCCAGCAACTCTTCTAACTGCTATTTCAGTTTTGCTAATTCTACTGTCGACATCCTGTATGGTGCCAAAGAAACGTCTGGTACCAGGGACAATATCAATAGAGAATTCCACCTCCCTCTCTAGCGGCACGTATGATATTTCATCCAGAAACACATCTAGAAACCACGCATAACTGGCAGCCCATCGTTGTGGCATTACTGCCTATTTCCAGAACACCATCATCGCAACATGGAAAACATCTGAGCCTCATCTCCCAAGATTTCTTATACTTACTTAGCAGTTATAAACCTCGTCTTTCACCTTCGTCGAATTTAAATTCACTCTCTGGGCAAGTCGCAGATATCTTTTGGAAAACATCAGAATATTACACACCATTGGCATAACTCGATCCATCACATCTCTCTCTACTCCCTGAGAAGAAACCATTAACCATGCCTGTTCGTTCTCCTTCAGAGACATCCCAACTCGACCGAAGGACAAGAACTCAAATCCGCCTCATCTTCATTTATAAGAATCTACATCGACTCATTAAAACAATTTGTAAGCACTTGGCTTAACTCCAACAACTCACTGTTCACACCATCAAAGCTGGCAAGACACATCTATTCCATCCAACATGATCCCGTCTACTATCAACAAGAGATTAAGGGTGATCAGTTCCTCAATTTGTCAATAGATAGTCGACAATCATGATGGTGTATAAACCATTTTACCAAACTATAATAGCGTTCCTTGCATCTTGTGCACAAAGCTACCTAAGGCACAAACCTTTAGTTGACATATGCATTCTCTCTGTATTTCCTTCAGTTTCAAAAACAACACAACTCTCACAATCATGCATCCTTAAAATCAACAGCACACTACACTACTCATCCAAACGATTGGTAAACACAGGGTTTAAATCCTACCAATCCGTCCAAAGAATAACATCATCTTGTTCCAACTTAAGACAATTGTGTCAATCCTTAGGAAACACGTCAGGATACTCCACACATCATTGACCAATCTCTAGCCAAAACATCGCCTTCGCCCTCACAAGGAAGCCAACAACAAGGACACCTGACCGTCTTCCCTCAAGGATCACACCATTCTCAAACAGATGCATAATCCAACACTGCACTCCCTCATGCAGTAACATGATACCCGATCTCTCAACAACAAAAATATCCAAGAGAAGCGGACGCTCCTCCCCCGCTTGTTTCATAACCAACCTACAGTTGGAAAGAAAAACAAGCATCGACAGTGTTTTCACACACATGTCGCATACTAGAGAACAACATAAGTAAACAACTTGGCCGGACGGACCGAACTGCTCTGATACCACTATGTAACACCCTAAACCCCCGCGTACAATAATCCAATTATCAGAGTAAATTCATTAAAATTCAACACATAGGATGTTACTCTCCAACATATAGCTGCTCATGCATACAACATGTGACACATACTTATTATTATAAACGGTATCAACAAAATCATACTTAAGTATTTTTCTCATGTAGCAGCCGAAACTCCTTCTAAATAATGACTAAAAATATAATATGTTTAAACCACGTAACCAACATCAATTAAACAAAAGTAATGACGGCTAATGAAATAAATAACAACAAGCGTTCCATATCCCCAGTGTTACACATAAGAGCAGACGTCAACTCAAATAAAATATAGTAGAAGACTTCATCTTCACTAACTTCGACTCCGCACTATCCTTGATTATCTGCACGATGCCGTATAAAGCATCATTCCAACAGAAGGGTGAGATTCTCAATCAACAAAAGAAATGCATAATATAAATATAAGAGCATATAATCATTACACAATTCACCCTATCATCACAACATCAACATAATTATAATTTCCCACATAAGCAGACAATCATATAATCCAAAACACAACACAATGCAATGCAATGAGACTCACAACTCGACTCAATGCATGTGGTACTAATTTGATCCCTTTTTCACGATCATAATTCCTGTCGAAATTTCCATATAAGTCGCTCACACCCCACATGGGCACACGACATCCATGATCGCTCACACCCCACATGGGCACACGAACACCCGTAATCGCTCACACCCCACATGGGCACACGATTACCTAAACAACAACAACAACAACACGATTCTATTTCCAAAAATCCAGATAAGGCACTCACACCCCACATGGGCACACGACTTATCGTATAACTTATGCAACATGGCATGCATTCAACGACAACATACAATGACGACCAATGCATATGACTATCATACAACCAATACATCACACCACAACTATATAACATGCAGCATATACCTGCCAAAACATGCAACAATTGCAATCCACAACTACAACACACATTCGCACAATCGAACTCAACATTTCAACGTTCAACACATCACAACGTACATGAAAACACAATTAACGCGTCTAATAGTTGGAATTTTGGCATTGAAAATATTTTAATAGAAATTATCCGAAACTAGCTTTCCAACGATTCAAACGGCGACTGAAACGGACCTACGGCTCAAAAGATATGAATTGTTTAAGTTTTAGAAAATTCTGTTCATTCCAGTGGTAACCAAACACTATCCCTGCTCACCTGATGTCCGCCCAGTGAGACACAATCGAACTCACCTTCACCCGGCGAAACCCCCATTCGCCCGACGAAATTTCCCTTTTGCCCAAGGCTCGTCCGGCGAAGTAGAAGCGAAATTCCTCCCCCATACAAATTCCAGTAGCACCTATTTTACACCCTTCGCTCGCTTCTCAGTTCGCCCAGCGATGATCAAGTGAACTTGGTTTTGCCCAGGGAAACACACCCTTTGCCCCGCAAAAATGGGCGTACAGTCACTCTGCAGTTGCGTTCTCTCTACAATTCAGACCCTTAAATTTCTTGCGAGTTCAATACCATACAGTCCAGAATGCACATAAATCACATGGTTATCATACAACAACAACATACATTAATTAGAACCTCCTATAACACAAAAACCATAATCCAACGGTCAATTTACACCATTTACATGTTATCACGGACACCGACATGCAATCGAAAACAACCAAAACAATTAGAGAGATGCATAGAGATGTGTAGCGAGCGATTTTCGGACGTGGTTGCGAAGCACTACCGCTCTTTGGTATCTACAGATCGATTCATTTTTTATCCTATTAAAGCTGATGAAGGAAGGGAAATAGATGTCTCAAATTAACCCTGCTTGCAAACTGAGGTTAAACAGTCAAAACTGTTGGTTTACAGATGCTACAAAGATTCGGGGTCTCTATTAGGTGTATTTTTTTAAAAGTGGTGTTCGGAGGATTGGTGGGGTGTTAAGATGTTAGGACAGATGCTTCTTGATAGATATGTGAGAGTATGGGATTTTGGGTTTTTGTTTAGTGTGCTCGCTAAGATCTTTTCTTTCAATCTTATGCGTACGTATTCCCGTTTACCGAAACAGGGAAATCAGAGCGTTCGTAGTTCCTCATATTCTATGGGAGGAAATGGGGTTTTGGTGTCTTGTTCAAAGGCCAAGACGTGAAGCTAAAGGTGATTTGTATCTTGTTCAAAGCCCAAGATATGAAGATAAAAATTCTATTTGTATCTTGTTCAAAGCCCAAGATGTGAAGCTAAAAGGGTTTGACTTTAGAGAGAATTTGTCATCTCTAAAGAGGGGGTTGTATGTCACAACTATTTATAAAGGAGAATTAATTTAATTGGGATGTGTGAATCCGGAAATGCCATAATTTCCTTTATAGGGTATTTCCAACCTGAAGGAGAAGACTTTAACTCAGTGTAGAGCAATGATATCCTTCCTTAGGAATTTCTCATGCTAAAAGAGGGACAGTGGCATAGATGTAGATGATCCAGAGGCTTGCCGTTTACAGTGGTTAGATGAAGGGAAATGAGTTGTTGATGTTTGTGTACTGTGAACGAGGCACAGCTTTGATGCTAAAAGGTTGATTGGATCAACCAGTGGTTTTCTTATACAAAGCCTAAGAGGAGGCTACAGGCCCAACAAGAGGGTGTTTTTGTGTCTCGTACAAAGCCCGAGAGAGAGGCTAAAAGGGGTTGATCCTACAAGAGGATCTTTTATACTCAACAAGAGAGTGTTTTTGTATCTCGTACAAAGCCCGAGATGGAGGCTAGAATTTGTTTGGCTCAATAAGAACCTTTTTGTATCTCGTATAAATCCCGAGATGGAGGTGAAAGATTTGATTCAACAAAAGAGTCTTTTGTATCTCGTACGAAGCCCGGGATGGAGGCTATTTGACTCAACAAGAGAGTCTTTTTGGTATCTCGTATGAAGCCCGAGATGGAGGCTAGTATGTGTCTCATACAAAGCCCGAGAGAGAGGCTAAAATTGTTAGCTCCGCTGGGGAGAATCATTGTACAAAGCCCTAGAGGAGGCAATGGAGCTGTTTCAGTTGAGTGACAGGTCCAGTATGCTGATTTAAAGAGAAAATCAGTTCTTATATGAGTAATGTTGTACTCAAGGATTTTGATTCGAGGATCAGGGATATTTCCTTTTCTTTGAGGAAACGGGAAATCCAAAGGGTATTGAGACTGTCCGAGTCTACGGGTTTCCTTCCTATTTAACGAAGGGGTCACTTGAGAATGTCTTTGAGACTCAAGGAAATTAGACTGTCCGTGTCTAGAGTTTCATCTTTTGTACTATGCTTTGAGAAACAGTAGTAGACTCTTTGAAAGGGTTGTTCTATGAAGATGACTAAGTTCTGTTCCTATACCTCTAGGACGTCGTTGGGACAATTTGTACGAAGCCCAAGAGGAGGCTAGAGACTTTTAAGAAGCCGAGAGGTCCTTGTACGAAGCCCAAAAGGAGGCTATCATTCCCGGAGGAAGAGATCATTATACAAAGCCTAAGAGGAGGCTGTGAATACTTCTAAGAAGCCGACGGGTCCTTGTACTAAGCCCAAGAGGAGGCGGGGTTGCTTTTAGGAAGCTTGTGGGTCCTTGTACGATGCCCAAGAGGAGGCCGGTGCTTTTAAGAAGCCGATGGGTCCCCAAACCCCGAGAAATTCAAGACATGCCATTCACCGAGAATAGATCAAGCTAGAAAAGTTCGAGAATTTGGAAGAAACTCAAGAGATGCCATTCACGGAGAAAAGATCATCTCTGGGGAGTAGAGTTTCTTAACAAATACTTTTAAGAAGCCTATGGGTCCCCAAACCCCGAGAAATTCAAGACATGCCATTCACTGAGAATAGATCAAGCCAGGAAAGTCCGAGAATTTGGAAGAAACTCAAGAGATGCCATTCACAGAGAAAAGATCATCTCTGGGGAATAGAGTTTCTTTGACAACTTCTAAAGGTGACAGTCTATGAAAGGGTTCACCGAGAATGCTGTCTTTCATGTCTCCATATTGTTTAACCCCAAGAGGAGGGAAGACTGTGTCTAGTAATCCTATGGGGATCTAGTTTTGACTATTTAAGAGTGATCAATGGCTTTACCTAGTGCTAGACGTAGTTGCCGGGGAAACTCTAAATATATATACTATTATTACATAGTTGATATGAGTTTATAAAAGAAGACTTACAGCGAAACAGCCCCACAATACAGTTATATGTATATGAAAGCGGTAAATGAAAGCATATAAACACTTACTCGGTTGTAGAGCTTCCATGTTGTTTGGTTAGTTGTTCAACAAAGAAAGATTGAAAACAACAGTATATTTCAAAATCAAAGGAGAAAGTGCTTTAAAAAAAAAAGATTTGGGGCTTACAGCTCAAGGAGAGGCCCAGGGTTTTATCAGTGAGCGCACTATTGGAATTTGTACAGAGGGACTTATACAAGTGACTGAGGCCCAAAAATTATTTGTTGTACAAAGGGATTTGGGTCTTATACTCTCTCAAGAGGCCCAAAAGGTTTAAAGAAAAAGAGTCGGGCTTATAACACGAGGGTAGGCCCAGATGATTTTTCGTTTAAAATGGCGATCGCGCCAAGATTTTCTTTTAACGCAAAGGGACTTATATAATAGGTGAGGCCCAAAATGTTTTGGTTAAAAGGGGATTGGGTCTTACACTTTATTAGAGGCCCAAAAGTTTTTGAATGTGTCTTATAGCTCGAGGAGAGACCCAAAAGTTATTTTTCAAAAGGCGACGATCGCGCCGTTTGTTTTTGACGGTATCGGGACTTATACAACACACTGAGGCCCAAAAATGATTTGGTCAAAAAAAGGATTGGGTCTTACACTCTATTAGAGGCCCATGAGTGTTTGAAAATGATTTATGAGGGTTGAATTAATCCAAAAACCCTAATTTGTTTTCAAAATGTGTTTTAATTGAATAAAAATTCAATTAAAATGATCAAAATTGTTTAACATATGGAAAACAAATTGTGATCTTGGATTAATATTTCAAAAATTAAGTATTGACCTACAAAATAATTAGAAGGCATTAAAAGTTGCAAAATCAAGGTGGAAAAAATATTTTAAATGTTAAAAACAATTAAAATATTAATTCTTTGCAAAAATATCAATTATATGAAATAAATAATATTTTTGGGATTTTTGGGGAAAATAAAATATTTTAACATTTTTGTGGATTATTAAAAAAAGAATTAACTCAAAATCATTAAAACTCAGAGAGAAATTAATTTTTGAATCAATTAAATAAAATCACAAAATTCAAATATTTGAATTTTCAAAAAATGGCGCCAAGAACACACCAAGAACACGCGCGTGTTCTGGGTTTGCCCAAATTTGCATTTTCTCTCCAATCTCACTGAATACTTGATCATATCATGCAATCCACATACCAATCAACTCGTTTCAACCTCACGATCATGTTTATGACAATTAATTTCATTTAAATTAAGCATAAAACAAGAAATCACGAAAAATCCTCAAGAACCCTAATTTCTGCATGAAGGCTGGGATTTTTGATACACGATTCAAACAATGCAATTAATTGAGGGGAGACATTCCATGCATGATTATGAACATATGGCCAAATTATTGTGCGAGGAAATATGCATAGATTGAGAGATGACCAAGTTTAGGCTTACCTCTAGGTCGTGACAGCAAGAGAAAATTAATTTCTGAGTAGGAGGTGTTACAGATGAATTGTGATGATCTGAACAGCTTCCCTACACCCTATGGAGTGTGTTTGAATGCTTGGACTTGATTGAAATTGGCTGGATCACTTCATGGCATCTCAACTGCAACTTGGTTAAAACCTTGAGCAATTGACTGGTGATTCTGAGAAATCAGTGTTCCAGTTGTTGTTTAAGTGTTTGATCAGCTCATATGTGATGTATATGAGGTGTGTGTGTGATTGGTTTGATTGGAAAAGCTCTCAAACTCAAAACCCGATAGTGACTTGCCTTAGAAGGAAAAATTGGAGTGAAAGAAGAGATTTTGAGGAAAGCATCTATTTGATGGCTTTGGTGTACTCAAACTGATCACAATTGAGCTCTATTTATAGTATAGCAAGTTTGTTTTGCAAGGAATAGTGAATGGCAACTGCTGAGTAGGTTTGGCCAATGTTGGCAAATGAAAATCCAAGTCTCCTCTAGCCATTGACTAGAGGTTAGGGCACAGGCTGCTGGTCTCCTTGGTCTTGGATAAGTCTTGACTGAATTCAGTTGAGAATGGCTCAGTCCATGCCACCTTGATGCTTCCATTGAATGCTCCAATCCAAAATTGGAGTCTTGTCCCTATTTTGGCAATTCTAGGTTCAACATGCTATTTCTTGTTCCAAAGACTTTGGAGGCTTGGCTCAGTGATTGTCCCCTTTAGATTCAATCCTCAGAGGTGTCCAAGTGGATAGGAGCATTTGGATTTGGCTGATTTTGGAAAATCGACCAAGAGTGCAAAAATCTGCCTTGCCTTGGCAGATTTCAGCAAGCTAACTTGCCAATGTCATATCTCATTGCTAAAATTGAATTTGGTAATGTTCTTGGCCATTTTGGAAAGCCCTTACATGATACAACAACTTTTTGAACATGTTTGGTTTTGATCTCTTTTGAATCCGAGTGAAAAATCCCCCTCAAAAAGTCAAAGTTGACTTTTGTGCACAATTGACTTTTTAACAGATGAATTCCAAACTGTGCAATTCTTCAGGAAATCATGTCCTTGACCTAAATCAAACTTGATGGACATGTTCCATGGGTGTCAGAGGGTATATTGAATCATGTCTTAGGGTTTGGGATCATGTCCTGGTCAAAAGTCAAAGTTACAGCTGACTTTCCTCGCGAAACCCTAATTGTGGTGCAGATGAAATTGAGACTTGTTGCTCAAGCTTATTGGATTAATCCATTGTTAAAAATGGATCAATATAGTATATTAAAGCCCCCAAAATCATGTCTTTAGTTCTTAGTTCATGATTTGTCCCAAAAGTCAACTTAGGGGTGAATTAGGTCAAGAAACCCTAATTCCTGATTTTTGATGTATGCATCCCCTGAGGTCAAATTGACTTGATGATTGGGTCCATGAGGTTCCATGGAGTATATTAGGTTATGTTTTGGATCATTGGCTTGTTCCCAGATGAAAAATTTCCATCTGGAGGCCCTGGTCGACCAAAACCCTAATTTGGTGACACTGTCGATCTTCAGACTTGATCCACCTAGAAGGGAGCAGCCTTGTGCTTAATCCTTGAAGTGGGAGTCCTTTTGATCCATTGTGGATATTTTAGAGGCTAGACAAGTTGAAGATCAAGTCATTCATTGATTGATCCTTTGTCTAAGGCTCTGAGAGGGCTTAAAACCCTAATTTTGATTGTAGTGAATACTCAACAACCCTTGAGGCATTTGATGAGGCATGATGGTTCATCCATATTGTGGTGATGATTTGCACAATGATGGGAAATCTTAGTGGTCAAAATTTGGGGTAGGACAAGATGAACCTAACGATTTACCCACCCTCATACATATATTATTCATCCCTTAAGTGATCAAAGAACCCCACCCTTACCTTAGTGATGATTCTTCAACTGCTCTCTAAGCCCTAGCTCTGCTTCCCTCTTCTGTTCCTCTTTTCTCCAAAATACGATCGTTCACAAATGATTCTCCCCCTTTCCAATTTTCTTCTTTCCTACTATGACCGTTAGACCCCTAATATAGGTTTTCTTCCTTACCCTTACTAATCCTCATGAATAGTCCATTTTGCCCTCCTTATTCTTCTACTCATACTATCCAATTTTTAAATAATTAAAATAATTAAAAACTGATTATTTTGAATCTAAATAATTCCAACTAAATTATTTAAATTAATAATTTTATAATTATTATTACCCATATAATATTATTCCAATAAATAATTACTAACTAATGTTAATAATTACTTACTAACCACACCACTCATCGCTACACAATTGGTCACACACTCCCAATACCTTATTCTCTATAATTCTAAGGTCACTACCTCATACATGAACATACCAAAACACACCACATATCACGTAAATCACAAATACACGAGACTAAACACAATTAATAATCAATCAAACAAATTATAATTATCGGGGCATTACAGGCATGCCCGAAAGATGCATACCCATTGACTAACATCGAAAAAATCGTCGATAATTCTGCAGGTTTTAAATTGCTGTACTTCATTGACGCGTACTCGGGATACAATAAAATCCCCATGGCGAAGGCCGATAAGCAGTACATAACATTCATAACGGAGTCGGGCAATTATTACTACAACGTAATGCCTTTCAGTCTTAAGAATGTCGGCGCGGCCTACCAGCGGATGATGAACAAAGTCTTCTGCGGCTAGATCGAGGACATACTCGAGGTCTGCATAGACGACATGTTCATAAAATCACGAGAAGAACTCGACCACACTGCCCATCTCAAAAGGGTCTTCGATACGACGGGAGATGCAAGATGAGGTTCAACCCGGAGAAATGCACCTTCGGTGTCCGAACAGTCAAGTTCCTCAGTTTCTACCTCACAGAACGAGGAATCGAGGCAAACCCCGAAAATTGCAGGGCATCCTTCGAGTTCCCAATGCCGAACTCGAAGAAATCGATACAATTGCTAAACGGGATGCTCACCTAGCTATCTTGCTTCGTGGCCAAATCGGCGCAACACACACTTCCATTTTTTAAACTCCTATGCAAGGAAGCCACATTCGAGTGGACTGAGGAGTACGAAGGCACTCCTCCACCTCAAACAAGTCTTTTCGCAGCCCCCGGTCCTCTCGTGACCAGAAGACGGGTAGACATTGTATCTGTACCTCGCCGTCACGAGTGAGGCGGTCAGCGCGACACTAATCAGGGAAACCCCTGAGGCATAGAAGCCAATTTACTTCACCAGTAAAGCCCTCCAAGACCCCGAGCTCAGGTACCAGTAGATCGAAAAGGCCTCTCTGACCCTCATCATTGCGGCCAGAAGATTGCGACACTACTTCTTGGCCCACACGATCGTGGTAAGGACAAACCAACCAATGAGGAAGCTCCTCAGCCGGCCCGACATGGAGGGTAGGATGCTTAAATGGTCACTCGAGCTCTCCGAGTTTGACGTCCAATACGAGGGTATAAAGGCCCTGAAGGCTCAGGTACTAGCCGACTTCATCGCGGAGATGACCATCCCGGAACCTTCGACCGATGAATCCCAGAAGTGGACGATCTACGTCGACGAGGCATCCAGTTTGACGGGAAGCGGAGCCGGCATCATCCTAGAAAACGAGGAAGGCATCTTGATCGAGGTCTCCCTCACATTGTCCTTATCGACATCAAATAACTAGGCCAAGTACGAGGTTTTCCTCGCCGGACTACGCCTAGCAGAGGACCTCGGCGCGAAAGAGGTGAAAATATTTACCGACTCCCAGCGCGTGGCCTCCCAGGTGCGGGGAGAGTACCAAGAAAAGAATGACAACTTCATCGAATACTTGGCCCTGGTAAAAGAAAGGATAAAAAAATTCGTAGTGGCGAAAGTAAGTCACGTCCTGCGCGAACACAATACCCGGCCAGACATCCTGTCTAAATTGGCGAGCACAAAAAAGAAAGGCGGGAACAGATCCGTCACCCAAGAAGTGCTTCCACGACCAAGTATCGATAAACCTACCTCGACCACCGACATGAACGCCATCGGCGACGGTCACTGCTGGATGTCCCCACTATATGAATACCTCAGCATAGGGAAACTACCCGACGACCCCAAAGGATGTCGGCGTAGTCAGGCCACGTGCCTGTTCGTATACTATAGTCGAGGACAAGTTATACCGGCGGGGTAACTCTATCCCCCTCCTCAGATGCGTCGAGGAGTCTAAGGTCCCCGTATACTCCAGGAGATCCACGAAGGGATCAATGCGCAATGCCTCGGGGGATAATCCCTGGCCCGTAAAGCATTGCGGGCGAGGTACTACTGGCCCACCATGCAGCAAGACGCCAAGGAGCACGTCAAGAAGTGTTACAAATACCAGCGACACGGGGACATGTACCTGTCCCCGCTCTGTGAGCTCAAAACACTCTCATCCCCGTGGCCATTTGCCTGGTGGGGGGTGGAAATCCTCGGGCCCTTCACCATAGGGTCGTACCAAAACAAGAATTTGATAGTCGGCGTCGACTACTTCTCTAAATGGATAGAGCCTGAAGCCTTGGCCAAAATCACGACCCACAATATACTCCATTTCTACAAGACGAATATACTCGGCCGGTTTGGCGTACCCCAAACAATCGTCACCGACAACGGGACACATTTCACCGATAAGAACTTCCAGGACTTCGTTACCAAGCTGGGTATGAAGCAACGCTTCACGTCGGTTTAGCCCCCACAAACAAATGGGCAGGCCAAAACCGCGAATAAGGTGATCCTACTAGGCTTGAAACGAAGACTGGGCGACGCCAAGAAAAGGTGGGTCAAGGAGTTTCACGGCGTGCTCTAGGCCTACAGAACTACCCCACACTCGACTATAGGGGAAACTTGGTTTCGACTTACCTACGGAGCTGAGGCAGTGATTCCAGTTGAAATAAGGGAACCCTCTAGGAGGACTGAGTCCCCCCTCGACGATGAAGTCAATGACGAGTCCCTAAGGGAGGAAATCGACCTAGTCGAAGAGATTCAGACGGGGGCATCCCTCTGCGAAGCCTCACTAAAACAGAAGATAACTTTGCGTCATGACAGCAGAGTCATCAAATGCGAAGTTTAGGTTAGCACCCTAGTCATACGAAGGAACCAGAAAGATTTACGCAAAGGCAAGCTCGCAGTGAACTGGGAGGGTCCCTATCGCGTCTGCGTGAAAACGGGGACGAGAGCCTACTACCTCAAAAACCTACACGGGGAGGAACTTGCTCGACCATGGAATGCTAAAAAGCTTAAACAGTACTACAGTTAAACACTGTCTGTGACCTATTCGCGTCGCGACCGCAGGAGCACACTAAGGTACAAGCGCGACTCCTAAACTCGAGACAAGAAGACAAGGGCCCGCTCTTGTGTGTGCAAGCGAACTCTTGATCCGGCGGGGATACCTCCACCGAGCTCCACTGTTAGCGTACCAACTAGGCAAAATGCCCAACTCGAAATAGGAAGTTCACGCCTCGAAGCAAATACCTCAATCGAGCTTTTTGCTTCGTCGAAGGTCAGAATCCGACTCCGACCACTCGACCAGTTCCCTACACTGTCGAGGACCAAAAGCGTCGAGAAAAAGCCCCCAAATACTTAACGAAAACTTGCAAATATCAAGTACATATTTGACATACAAGTAGCACACACGAAATATGAGACAAAGAAATGCATTAGAGCGGGCAAAACCCATTGTTCAAACATTACAAACCCATGGCACGCAGGCCGAGCAAAATCAATTTACAAAAATATGGCATGCAGGCCGAACAAACAACTAAACAGAAAATTAAACAGCTACCTCCTACTCAAGCCGGGGTTCCCCGTCACCTCGACCAGTTCCATAGTCAGTCTCCCTGAGAACGACCACCCTGCCATCAACGGCAAGCTGGACTCCCGGGTTCTCGACATGTACTTGCACCAAGGCGCTGCTGAAACCCACCTTGAGAGCCTTAAAGCAGTCCTGCTTGAGCTCCTGGATCCGTGCGACCAGAGTACCACGGGCAGTAAGAGCTATCTCCTCCTCCGTTTCATCCTCGGCAGGCTAGGCAGTAACTTCCAGCTCAGTGACCTTGGTCTGAAGACGGTCCCAGTCTTCCTTGGTTTTCTTCAGCTCTCCCTGCAGCTCATTCATGTCACAGAGGAGGTGCACATGGGCCTCGTGCCTCGTATGAGCCTCTTGTAGATCGCTTTACTCCTTGTTTTTCTCCACCTCCAAGATGGCATTCTCATCTCGTAGTTTGTTCAGCTCAGAATTCGGGCTGGTTTCGTCGTTGAGGACCAAGGCAATCTCAAAAAACCTCATCATAGTGCTCATGTCCTCGGTCAACACCTTCCTCCTGGAGGTCCTATCAAGCCGCATGATCATCTTGGCTTCATCCTCGGACAAAGACGGGGAATGGTTCCCGGAGAATAAATCCCGATGGAGATGACAAGAGGGCAGCACGAACTTCTCTACGGGCACATTCTCCTCAAGGTCCACGAGAATGGGCTCCTCAGTGCGCGGCCTCTTGGAAGAGGTCTCATGCGGAGGAGGAGACTGACTACATTGAGGGGAGGTAGAGCCGCTTGCCCCATCGCCGGGCTTTACCATCTGTTGGACTTGAGCGACTCTACTTTTGGTCTTCTTCGCGCCCTTGGTTGCCTCCAGCTTCAGGATGCACTCATGCACGTTCAACATCTGGCCTGCAACAACAGAGAAAATGAGTCAGTACAAAGGAGAAGAAAAAGGGGTAAACGCCCTAGCAAAGCAAACGACCACTACCTAAAAACCTCAAGGCTTCGTCGTGGGACTCGCACTCGAGGAGGGCCTCAGTGTTAATAAACCGAGGCTTACTACAAACTTCCCCACGAGCGTCGAGGATAAAACTCCCATCTTTGTTGACACATTCGGCGAGAGTAAAGCCGGAGACAAACTCAACCATCTTTTTGTACGATTCTTGGTCGTCAGCGCCCAGGTCGCCTTGCTTCACGATGTATCCTTCCGTGCTACTCTTGAAGTGCGCCTCCTCCCACTCTAGGGGACACTTCGACACCAATTTCTTCTCACCTGCCTCGTCGACCACAAGACCGTATAAGGAGTCGACGGCCGTGTGCGAGACGGGCTTTACGACGTAAAACCTGTCCTTGAAGGTACAGACAGAATCCAGGTACGCCCTAAACAGTTTCCTCGGCTGTTTCAGGGATACCCAGCTATGCCGACCATTAACGGATGACCATTGTAGATGGAAAGTACAGAAGAATAGAGGAAGCGTGGCCCCGATGCGGAGGTGTTTGCACACCAGCTCAAATGCCCTCTAACGGTAGTGTGTTGGGGTGAAGCTGTGATGGCGCCAGACGTAGCTAATGGAACACCCCCCTCTGAAAGTCACTAAAGGTAAGATTGACGCCCGCTTCCTGGAACGCAAACTCATACATCGGGAACCTCATCCCCCTGAACCTCGAGCATATACGATGTTGTTCCTTGGGTTTGTAGACCATCCAGCTCAGAGAAGAGCCCACAGAAATATCCTCGACCGTCGCGAAAACATTGGTGTCATCGACGGCAAAGTGCGACCCGGCTCTAAGAGGCTCATCCCCGGCCCAGTCTTCAGGCGTGCGGACTCGCGAGGCTAGAGCTTGCTGGATGAGCGCGTCAAGTTCTGGCTCGTCATCTATATGGATTACCCCCTTGAGCCGTACGACCATTTTACCTGAAAAGCAGAGGAAAATGGTGAATTTGACTTCCGAAATTAAATCCACCCTTCCACCGTAAATCAAGTGAAAGGGCGAAGAGAGGGACGAAGAGCCCGTACAAACTCTCCCCGACACAAGATTGTGAGCCCTCCTTGACGGAGACACTCCTCCACGGAGAGACCCCCGTCGATATAACGCAGTGGGCCTTCTCGACAGGGAGGTACCTCCCACGAGAAGACCCCGATGGACGTGTGGGGACTCTTCAACAGAGACCCCTTCGCGATTCTCGTACGCTTACGGGGAGCAAGGCTCCTCGAGATCTTCATCCCAGCTCCCCGATACCTTCATCACAGGTCCTCGGGGCCTTCATCAGGAGATTCATGAAGCTCCAGGAATCCTCATGAACTTCCCGACGACTTGGCAGAAAACTTCATGAACACGGCCGAAAAATTCGTAGTTCCGTCGAAAACTTCACAAAAGTCGCCGGAACATTCATATGTCCCTCCTAAAACCTACGCTCTCCCCATAAAATCAACAATAAATTCATATTACTGGGGATAGAACACGAAAACTTACTTGAATAATGTAGGTCCGGACGACGAATAGCTGCTGGCAACGGCGACGACGACGGCGGTGACGGCAGGCACGGGATGAAGAGCTTGAAGGACTTGGAGAACTCTGATCAGTTTGAAGGAAAGCGTGAAAATGAAAGAGGCTTCCCTCTTATTTATAATCCTAGCACAGGAAGCGAGGCAGCCCTAGGCACTCAAGTGCCCCTACGCGTAGCCGCCCTAAGCATTAATTACGCGTGACACGTGGCGCTGAAGACGCCCTCTGCGTCCTCTCATTTTCCCCATGTGCCCGCTGGCCGGGCATGCACGTTCCTTTCAGCCTCTCTCACGTCGTCGACCAGCGCACCAAACAGAGACATGCCTAGAAGAGAGGTGACATGTACAACGTCTGACGGATAGACATCCCCCGCGAACTCCTGTCTCACCGAGCATCTCCTACTCTTGGCCACACGCACCATCCTCTAGCTCAGTGTTTCGGGCATTTTGACACCCCAGTAGATGGGTCCCCGATGATTAGGCTGACTCAAGTCATTACTCCTCTACTTCGTAGCAGCGACTTGGGGGGCTCCTGTTCTGGACTGAGCCTAAGGCTGGCCCACCGTCAGGTACGGCCCAACCCAAGTCTTCATCGGGGAGGACCCAAGTAGTGTCCAGCCCATCTGTACGACCAGGGAGCCCACACACGTCTCCCCCACGGACTCCACGTGCCCCCACGCGGGGACACGTCATCAGGCAGCTATCCACTTCCGGAAGAACTAGTCAACCCATCTTCTGAAGATCACGGGGCAGTTGATCCAAGGCGAAGACCACGTGCTGGTCTTCCCTACGCCACGTAAGTCCTGACAGTTACTCGTATTAGGCCTTGAGATCCAACCCAATGCAAAGTAACCGTTGGCCCTGCGCTGAGGGCACATTATAAATACCCTCTTTCACTAGAGGGTCAAGTATTACATTCTTTACACTCTTTCTCTGTACTTGCGCTGTCTACTCCATCTCTGACTTTGGCATCAGAGTACCGTGTCGGTACACCCCCACCTCTTCACCACCACCGGCGGTTAAAGGAGTTCACGATGTGTTGCTGGCCACCGATTTATTTCTGATCAGGTAAGATCAATTATTATTATTGATTATTCATTAATTAAATAATATGTTATAATTTGTGTCTATCAATTCAATCAAAATTATCAAAATAAAGAAACGAAATTGAAAGAAATTCAGTCGAGATCACTTTACAAATGTAAAAAACAATTAAAATTGTGCTTGTATTTAATTAAGGTGAATATTCTGATACTCTTAAATTAAATTTCAATATTTTTAATCAATTAAAAACTATGATTCAGTGTGACATTTTTTTTAAATAAATTAAAATTTTAAAATAATTTGCTTACCAAAAAATTTAACTTTAATTAAAACCTTCTATTATTTAACTTTTCCAACGTTTGATAGACAAATGGTTAGCACATCACTTTCTGAATCGTAAGCAGGCGCCAGACGGTTTCATCACAACTGCAAATCTTTAAGTAAACAAAAATTGATTCACATTTTCTTTTGTTGGCAATGAATTTTTTGTTCCATTACCAAAAATATATGAACTTTTAAATTTTGAAGTAAATATAAAGGGTCCTACTCCCACCGCCCAGAAGGCATAAAACGACAAGATAGCGCAAGCATGTGTAAAAATGACTTAATTGTATTTTAGTCTTTTGACTTTAGAATCTTACAAATAGGAAATTTATTTTTGCCTCAATTTTAATTGGGTGACTTGGATTGGATCTCTAATTCTCAATTGTTATAAACAGAGTTCCCTCCATTAATCATTCAAACCTTCTTCTTTTTTTTTTTTTTTCAAAATTGTTGTTTTTATTTAGACTTAAATGTATCTTGATAACATATTTTAATGTGATAAATTTGTAATACAAAGAGAGTTTGAAAAAGTGGAATCATAAAATAAAATAATTTTTAAAAATTTTATGCATATATTTCAGAAATAAAATAAAAATATTAAATTAATGACCATAAATTTAATATTTTAAATTATTACAACTAAATAATTAAATAAAGAATGAAATGTATGTGTCGGACATAGTATCCTCATTATTCCATCAATTTTTATATTTTGTAAACGGAAAAAATTCAAGTTTGAAGTCACATTCATGTCCATATTCTATCACTACAGCATGTGGGAAGTGGACAAGGAAATTCACCTTTTATTCCTAGGAGGATGGTGCTACAGGAAGTATAATTGGTCAATAAGAATCAAATGAGCTACTAATTAAATAATCATCATCACTAATGCTGCCCTACAACTTACTCCCTCCGTCCTAAATTATAAGTCACTTTGTCAAAAAAATTTGTCCTAAATTATAAGTCACTTTACATTTCCAATGCAATATAAATGACATCTTCCCCAATATACCCTTAAATATTTATTATTATTTATTCTTTCAACTCTTTTAATTTCTCTCTCCTATTTAATTATGAGGGGCATTACTGTAAAGTTATACATAATTTGTATTTTCCATAAAGTAATAATTAAGTTTCTTAATTTGTGTGAAAAACCCAAAACGTCTTATAATTTGAGACGGAGAGAGTATAAGAAAAGAATTCTCCACTTTCTCTAGTTTTCACGATCAAAACAATTTTGTCCCTCAACTCTATATTCTTATTATTATATTATTATTATTATTATTATTATATTATTATTATTATTATTATTACTAATATTCTGTTATTAAAATAATAATAATAATCACTATTTAATTAATTTAATATTATTCAACTAATATTATAATTAACTAAATATTACTAATATAATTTAATTAGTTATACTCTCCACACCACCAAGTTCTACCGAATTGCTCACACACTCCTAACACCTTCCTCAAAGTCTAGTCTTAAGGTCACTACCTCACACCCACACATAATCACAAATACATACACAACATCATTTAATTTAATTACGAAAAATAAATGAAATAAGTTAGGGATTTACCTGATCCAACCAGCTCAGGATATGGTTCACGCATCCTACTGTATAACTCCCAAGTCATACTTCCACCGGCAGCGCCTCCCCACACTACCTTCATGAGAGCAATCTCTTTGCCCCTCAGCTGCTTCACCTCACGGTCTGCAATCCTCACAGGCGAGCCTCAACTGTAAGGTTATCCCTTACCTGAACATCATCCATCGAAATCACGTACGAGGGGTCCGGAACATACTTCCGAAACTGCGTCTTGCAAATTCGACAAATTTGGCGGCAACACCATTCTATAATCAACAGCTCTCACTCTTGCTGAAATATGATACAGGCCGATAAACCGAGAAGTAAGCTTCCTCGACTTCAAAGCACATCGAACACCGGTCACCGGAGTGACTCTCAAGAATACACGGTCTCCTTCTTGGAACTCAAGATCCTTCCTCCTCTTATCATGATAACTCTTCTGCCTACTCTGCGAAGCTTTCATCTTCTCCCGAATCAGCTTCACCTTTTCAGTAGTTTGTTGAACAATCTATGGTCCAAGCACCACACTCTCACCATATTCATGCCAACATAGAGGTGTCCTACACCTCCGACCATACAAAACTTCAAAAAGTGACATTCCAATACTGAATGATAACTCTTATTATAAGTGAACTCAATCAACGAAAAATGACTATCCCAAGAATCTCCTTGTTTAAGCACACAATCCCTTAACAAATCCTCGAAAAACTGAATAATCCTCCCAGCCTAACCATCTGTCTGTGGATGATAAGCTAAACTCAACCTCAGCTTCGAACCCAAAGCCTCTTGTAAACTTTCCCAAAATCTAGAAGCAAAACCGCGGATCTCTATCCGACATAATACTCAACAGAACTCCATGCAACTTCACAATTACATGAATTTAACTCTCTGCCAACTTCTGCAAAGAAAAACTGATGTTAATCGAAATAAAATACGACGATTTCGTCAGTATATCAACAATCACCCAAATGGCATCATGCCCTCTCGGAGTATTCGGCAACCCAGACACAAATCCATAGAAATGTTGTCCAATTTCCACTATGGAATGTCCAACGGTTGCATCAACCCTGTAGGTTTATGATGTTCCACTTTCGACTTCTGACAAGTCAAACAAGCATACATAAACTGAGCCACATCACGCTTTAATCCAGGCCACCAAAATATCTTCTTCAAATCCTGATACATCTTTGTAGCTCCTGGATGAATGCTCAAGCTACTCTTATGATTTTCCTCTAGAATCATTCTTTTAAACTCAGAATCATCCAGAATACACATCATGTCACGAAACCCTAACACACATTGCTCATCCACTCTGAAGTCATTATCCCTATTCTGATTACTTCCAATCATCAAGTCCACCAACTTCACATCCAACTTCTGACTCTCTATAATATTATTAAGAAAATTATTGTCGATCTTCATCATTCCCAACATAACAGTCTGCGGTGTCAGCTCACATACCAAACTCAAGTATCTGAACAGCTTAATCAATTCTAGGCATGTCAAACAAACCCGGATCCTCCCCAAAATTAACGGGGAAACCCCGATTTAACTGGGTGCGAGTGCAGGGAAAACCTGGTTCTTAACTACGGGTGCGGGGGCGAGGGCGGGAAGACACTAAGACCCGCCTGTAATACCCTAATTTTTACCCCTAAGATCCCATATGTCATTTGCATCTCATACCACAAACAAGATCATAAGCTTTGGTTCTCTTGCCCTCCTCTGTAGGTTTGTTCTTGAGTGCGATTGCCAAACACGCCTGTTTTCTAGTTTGTTTGATGTTTGTATTTGTTTATGTTTACTAACCATTAATTAAAATCCAAAAATATGTTTGTTTTCTCCTTTACTAAATTTTTCAGGAAGAATTTGGATCAAGGATATCAAAACCAGTCCCTCAACTCGAATGAATTTCATCTGAACAAAGTCGAAGTTGATCTGCGAACAATTCAAAAATCATCTGATCAAGAGTTTCCAAGATTTAATTGATTATTATTCAAGAGACTCCAAGGTTCATGTGTTTATTTCCATGTCTTCTTTTACAAGCAAGAAGAATCGAGTCGGGCCAATACAGCACATCAAAAGGCCAATTTTCACAATTTTTCACTATGGTAATCGATTACCAGCATTAGGGTAATCGATTACTCAGTGCGTTTTTTATGAAAATGTGCCAAATTCAAATTCTGCAGCATTTTGGCACCAATTTTCAAATGCTTCATCATGAGAATATTCTAGATCACCTCATTTTAATTCCCTTACCTCATCATAGTTAATTCCCACCATACACCCTCATTAATCACCATTTGATTTTGATTTTACCTCTAAAATTCAAATTCCAAGCCTAATTTTGTTTCCAAACCAAATTTCAAACCACCAAAATTTCCAAGCCTAAATCCTATAAATAGAGGCCTTATTTCATTCATTTCATAAGCTTTTAATAGCCAAATTCACCTTGTCAAATTTTTTCTTGACTCCCTCAATTTTCTCCAACTACCAAATTCACCAAAGCTCTTTTCTTCTATTGAAAGTTAGTAAGTTCATCATTAAAACTTACTAATCTTTGAGCTAAACCTTCATCCATTCACTTTTTCATCATCAATTTCTGTATATCAAGGCTTTGGAGTGTGGTTCTTGGAGTTGATTTGAAGAATTTTCAGATTTGAAGTGGTAAATTTTTGATCCAGCATTGTTGTTCTTGATACATCCTTCACAATGTGATTTATTTTTTATTCTTGTTGCTTGATATTTTGATCTTGCAATTTGTGTTTTATTGGTGTTATTTGCTGTTGTTTTACTTGATTTTTCGTGCACAATTGCATCCTTGATCATGAGGTGTTTGAAGAAATGATTGATAAAGGATTTTGCATTTTTCTAATGGATTTTCTGCTGTTTTAGCACGTGTAATCGGTTACCTTCCTGGTGGTAATCGATTACACCCCTGTTTCTGCATCTGGATCTTCATTTTTAGCAGTGGTAATCGATTACAAGCATTAGGGTAATCGATTACCCAATGTCCATAGTGTGTTTTTGGCTTGTTTTTGGGACTGTTTTGGTTCATTTTCCTTTTCCTTCCCTTTCCTTTAGTTCTTTGCCTTGGATTACATCTTTGTGTGGTTTAATTAGGCATTTCTTCATCTATTTCTCATTTTCTTTGGATCGATGAAAATCTTTGATATCATTGGAACTTATTTTAAGTTCTTGATGAAGATGAGATTGTTACCTCTTTTCTTTTCATGCGGTATTGCTTTCGGAGAGTGATCTACATATCACTTCTCTAACATGCATTAGCACTAGCTAACATCGTTATTGACCGGCCTCCCATAGTATGATCTTCCTCATAGATTGTGCTACGATTGCTTAACATAGCGTTTCATGTGCCCCGTATCGGAAAATGATAATTTGTGGCCCAAACCTATGTTTGGAAGCCCAAGGATGGTTGATTATTTGTATTAGGTCCATTACTTATGAAACTTGTTGTTAGGAGACTTTGGTCTTATCAATCCTCTAATGAGTCTTCATTAACTTTGACCTAAGTTCATCATTTAACCATCGTTGATCATTTGTTCTAACAACTAATCACTAACTCACTAACAATATTATTGTAACAATTTTGTTTATGCTTCCTTCTTGCTCCATATCTCTCTTTATTTTTTATGCTTTATCATATCATATCATATCATTTGTTTATGTTTCCGCTATTTTTCTTTTGTCCGCTTGGACCATTTGTTTATGTTTATGCTCTTTTTCTTTTGTCCATTTGGACCAAAAACACTAATAAAGGCTTAAACCCCTAAAAAAACTTGTTCTCATAATGTTGGACTATGGTCACTATCCTTTGCATTTGGACATGGAACTTTGGACTTAGAATTAGGATCCTAACCCATGCTTGGAAGTTTGTGATGGAAAATCTTAGATTTTGGATACTTAAAGTTCTCCTTTGAAGACTTATTTCGATCAAGACCAAATCAAAAGGAAGAATGCTTATGCTATGGAGCTTGCTTGTGTGGTTAGACTGTTCTTATCCTTATCTTTTACCTTTATGCAATAGGATAGTCCTTTATTCTCCACCCCTTCTTAAATTTTCAAAATCTCATCTCTTTTTTAAAACCTTTTTGTTTTCAAACTTAAAGCCGCTTTCATAATAAAACCTTGACTTTTATCAAGTGATTTTCAAACTTTGTCTTCTTTTATAAATGTCAATCAATGTTAATCATACTTTCACTATTTCAAAAAGACATAAAAAATACAAAAACTAGTCTAAACTTTTTGTGCTTTTGTGCACTTTTTCTTTTAAATTTTTTCAAAAAAATTAGACATGAGTCATCTTCTTTGATGAGATGTAAAGCTCCTAACCATGGTATTTTGTGTAAAGTATGGTCATTTTCCACCTAGATGTTGAAGTGATTAGTCTTGTTGATTTTCATCCAAGCAAATCCTCCATCTTAATGTGATCCAAATGCCTCTTTCACCTACCTTTGGGTAATTAGTTAAGTATTATCTCTTGTTGTTTTTTCAAGATAAAATGAATCATAACCAATAATTTTTGTTATTTGTACCACTAACTACGAGGTTTTGATCATATATTTCACTTTGTGGGTACGTAGGCATGAGGCGATAAGTCTCTCCAAACACAAAAATCTTAAAAAATACTTCTCTTCTCATCTCCCCAATCTCTTTTCAAACAAACACTTTCAAACCAAAAAGCGTAGATATTTCAAAGGGCTCCTATAGAGTACTATAGACGTTTTGAGTGCTAACACATCCCCATCGCGTAACCAACCCCCTTACCCAGTCTCTGTTCTCTGTTTGTTCTTGTTTTAGAACTTGTTTAGGTTTTGTTCGTTCTTTTTCATTTCCTTTTGGATAAAATAAAAGTGCAGTGCCGACTCTTGCTTTATGAGTTAAGTTAATCAATAGCTTACACTCACAATTTTTACCGCTACACCGCCCGCACCCGCATCAGCCCCGCCCCTGGATAACACATTTTACTTTAATTCTCTTATTTTACTTATTTTAATATTCATTTATAAATTATATTTTTAATTAAATTATTAATGCCCTTATTACAATTAAAATAATCAAATTAATCAAGTTAATACTCATTTACTAATTAAATTTTTAATGAAATAATTAATTAATTTATTAAAATAATCAATTTTTTAATTAAATTATTAATTTTTATTACAATTAAAAATAAAAAAAATTTCGGGTGGGAGCGGGGCGGGTTCGGGTGCACCCGTTCTCCACTGGGGGCGGGTCTGGGTGGTAAATTTTTACCCCCGGATGGGTTTGGGGGCTAGGGCAGGTCTGTTATATAGAGGCGGGTGCGGGTACGGATATAGTTAAACCTGCCCCGCCCCCTCCCCGTTGTCATCCCTAATCAATTCCAACTCTAACCATCATAGCATACATATGCAAAGACTTTCGACTCAAAGCATCAGCCATGACATTAGCTTTACCGGGATGATAATTTAAGCCAAAGTCATAATCTTTCAAAAATTCCAACCATCTCCTCTGCCTCATATTCAGTTCTTTCTGATCAAACAAATACTTCAAGCTCTTATGATCACTATACACCTTAAATCTGGAACCATAGAGATAATACCTCCAAATCTTCAACACAAAAACCACTGCAGCCAACTCTAAATCATGATTAGGATAGTTTCTCTCATGCACCCTCAGCTGTCGCGAAGCATAAGCCACAACCTCACCATCTTGCATGAGCACACCACCTAAACCCATCAAAGAAGCATCACAATACACCACAAACAGTTCATTCGGTTCAGGTAGAATAAAAAAAATGAGTTATAGTTAACCTTTTCTTCATCTCAATAAAACTCTTCTCAAAATGAACATCCCACACAAAAGTTTTACCTTTGCAAGTCAACTGAGTCAACGGAAGTGCTAACTTAGAAAAACCTTCAATAAACCTGCGATAATAACCAGCCAAGCCAAAAAAGCTTCTAATCTCTGTAACCGACTTCGGAGCCTCCCATTGTAGAACTGCATCTACTTTGGATGGATCCACAATAATACCATCACTTGAAATAACACGACCAGGAAAACTCACCTTCTTCAACCAGAATTCACACTTCGAGAATTTAGCATAAAACTTCTTCTCTTTCAATACTTGAAATACAATTCGTAAATGCTCATCATGATTTTCTTCCGACTTAGAATAAATCAGAATGTCATCAATAAAGACTACTACAAATCGATCCAAGTAAGGGTGAGAATACGATTCATATACTCCATAAACACACCAGGTGCATTAGAAACGCCGAATGGCATTACCAAATACTCAGAATGTCCATACCGAGTTCTGAAAGCCGTCTTCTGAATATCTTCATCCTTTACTCGAATCTGATGGTAACCCAACCTCAAGTCAATTTTGCTAAACACACGTGCACCCACCAACTGATCCATCAAGTCATCTATTCTTGGAAGCGGATACTTGTTCTTAATCATCACTTTATTCAACTGCTTGTAATCCACACACAATCTCATACTACCGTCCTTCTTCTTTACCAACAACGCCGGAGCTCCCCAAGGCGATACACTTGGTCTCACAAATTTCTTTTCCAATAACGTTTCTAATTACTTCTTTAACTCTGCTAACTCCAACCCTGACATCCAGTATGGTGCCATAGAAACAAGTCTGGTACCAGGGACAAGATCAATAGAAAACTTTACCTCTCTCTCTGGTGGCACATCAGAAATATCACCTGGAAATACATCTGGGAATTCACGCACCACCTGCAACTCATCAATCACAGCTTGACTCTCCACAGATAAGTATGCAAACAACGCAAACACTTGAGCCTCCTCTCCCAAAAGCTCCTTCAACTCTCTAGACGACAGAAAAACATGTTCTTCCTCATCATCAGGAGCAAGAAAAAACATTGACATGTTATAACAATCGATATGAACGTGATTGAACTTCAACCAGTTCATTCCCAAAATAACATCAAGGTTTCCTAACGGCACGCAATTAAGATCAACACCAAAATCTCTATCAAAGATCGACAAAGGACAATTCAAACAAAACAGAGAAGTAGTCACTGATCCCTTAGCAAGGGTTTCGATAACTATTTCTACCTTCATAGAAGAAACAACAAGGTCTAACCTTTTCACACAATTAGTAGCAATATAAGAATGAGTAACACCAATATCAATAATAGCAATCAAAGGCATATTATTAATATAACATATACCTCTTATCAACCTGTGATCACTAGAAGTCTGGATTCCTGTAAAAGCATACACCTCTCCTCTAATTAAAGCTTGCTTCGGCTTCTGGCAATGGGTACTGATATGTCCAGGTTCTGCACAGTTGTAGCAAGTCACCACATTAGCTTTGCAGTCAGCAACCATATGTCCTCCCTGTCCACACTTGTAACATTTATTCGCGTCATTCGTACACTCATTGATATGATGACCCAACTCACCATACTTATAGCATTTAGGAGGAGCAGAAGCACCTCCCCCACTTGGCCTCTTACCAACAGAAACTCTTTATTTACCTTTATCAGCTGGAGCACAGTAAGGCTTCCCATGGTTCACATTCTGCTTTCCCTTCTTCTCACTCAGACTCTTATAATAAGCTGGCCGAGCTTTGTTATCCTCCTCATAAATTCTACAGTTATTCACCAACTCTGGAATCCTCCTGATCTGTCGATATCAAACCGCCTACTTAATCTCAGGACGCAAATCATTCTCAAATTTGACACACTTAGAGAATTTAACAGTCACCTCACTGTAATGCAGATATAACTTAGCAAGTTCTACAAACTTGGCAGCATACTCTGCAACGCTTAGATTGCCCTGTTTCATTTCCAGAAACTCGATTTCCTTCTTCCCACAAACATCTTCCGGAAAGTACTTCATCAAAAATTCCCTACAGAACACAACCCAGGCAACAACTTCACTTGCAGTCTCCAACACCTACCGAATGTTGAGCCACCAGTCATCAGCCTCCTCAGTTAGCATATGAGTACCAAACTGTACCTTCCGCCCTTTTCTTTAGCTCAATAAAACTCTTCTCACAATGAACATCCCACACAAAAGCTTTACCTTTGCAAGTCATTTGAGTCAACGGAAGTGCTAACTTAGAAAAACCTTTAATAAACCTGCGATAATAACCATCCAAGCCCAAAAAGCTTCTAATCTCTGTAACCGACTTCGGAGCCTTCCATTGTAGAACTGCATCTACTTTGGATGGATCCACAATGATACCATCACCTGAAATAACACGACCAAGAAAACTCACCTATTTTAACCAGAATTCACACTTCGAGAATTTAGCATAAAGCTTCTTTTCTTTCAATACTTGAAATACAATTCGTAAATGCTCAACATGCTCTTCTTCTGACTTAGAATAAATCAGAATGTCATCAATAAAGACTACTACAAATCGATCCAAGTAAGGGTGAGAATATGATTTATATACTCCATAAACACATCAGGTGCATTAGAAATGCCGAACGGAATTACCAAATACTCAGAATGTCCATACCGAGTTCTGAAAGCCGTCTTCTGAATATCTTCATCCTTTACTCGAATCTGATGGTAACCCGACCTCAAGTCAATTTTGCTAAACACACGTGCACCCACCAACGGATCCATCAAGTCATCTATTCTTGGAAGTGGATACTTGTTCTTAATCGTCACTTTATTCAACTGCTTGTAATCCACACACAATATCATACTACCGTCCTTCTTCTTTACCAACAACACCAGAGCTCCCCAAGGTGATACATTTGGTCTCACAAATTTCTTTTCCAATAACGTTTCTAATTGCTTCTTTAACTCTGCTAACTCCAACGCTGACATCCAGTATGATGCCATAGAAACAAGTCTGGTACCAGGGACAAGATCAATAGAAAACTCTACCTCTCTTTCTGGCGGCACATCAGAAATATCATCTGGAAATATATATGGGAATTCACGCACCACATGTAACTCATTGATCACAGCTTGACTCTCTACAGATAAGGATGCAAACAACGCAAGCACTTGAGCTTCCTCTCCTAAAAGCTCCTTCAACTCTCTAGCAGATAGAAAATAAATTTCTTCCTCATCATTAGGAGCAAGAAACCACACTGACATGTTATAACAATCGATATGAACGTGATAAACTCCAACCATTTCATTCCCAAAATAACATCAAGATTTCTCAACGGCAAGCAAATAAGATCAACACCAAAATCTCTATCAAAGATCAACGAAGGACAATTCAAACAAAAAAGAGAAGTAGTCACTGATCCCTTAACGAGAGTTTCGATAACCATTTCTACCTTCATAGAAGAAACAAGAAGGTCTAACCTTTTCACACAATTAACAGCAATATAAGAATGAGTAACACCAATATCAATAATAGCAATCAAAGGCATATTATTAATATAACATATACCTCTTATCAACCTGTGATCACAAGAAGTCTGGGTTCCTGTCAAAGCATACACCTTTCCTCCAATTGAAGCTTGCTTCGACTTCTAGCAACGGGTACTGATATGTCCAAGTTCTCCACAGTTGTAGCAAGTCACCACATTAGCTTTCCAGTCAGCAACCATATGTCCACCCTGTCTACACTTGTAACATTTATTCACGTCATTCGTACACTCACTGATATGATGACCTAACTCACCACACTTATAGCATTTAAGAGAAGCAGAAGCACCTCCCCCACTTGGCCTCTTACCAACTCGAACTCTCTATTTACCTTTATCAGCTGGAGTACTTTAAGGCTTCCCATGGTTCACATTCTGCTTTCCCTTCCTCTCACTCAGACTCTTATAATGAGCTGACCGAGCTTTGCTATCCTCCTCATAAATTCTACAGTTATTCACCAACTCTGGAAACCTCCTGATCTGTCGATATTGAACTGCCTACTTAATCTCATGACGCAAATCATTCTCAAATTTGACACACTTAGAGTATTCAGCTCACCTCACTGTAATGCGAATATAACTTAGCAAGTTCAACAAACCTGGCAGCATACTCTGCAACACTTAGATTGCCCTATTTCAGTTCCAGAAACTCGATGTCCTTCTTCCCACAAACATCTTCTGGAAAGTACTTCATCAAAAATTCCCTACGGAACACAAGCCAGGTAACAACTTCACTTGCAGTCCCCAACACCTGACGAGTGTTGAGCCACCGGTCATCAGCCTCCTCAGTTAGCATATAAGTACCAAACTGTACCATCCATCCTTTTCTTCTCCTCAATAAAACTCTTCCCACCATGAACATCCCACACAAAAGCTTTACCTTTGCAAGTCAACTGAGTCAATGGAAGTGCTAACTTAGAAAAACCTTCAATAAACCTGCGATAATAACCAGCCAAGCCCAAAAAGCTTCTAATATCCGTAACCGACTTCGGAGCCTCCCATTGTAGAACTGCATCTACTTTGGACGAATCCACAATAATACCATCACCTGAAATAACACGACAAAAAAAAACTCACCTCTTTCAACCAGAATTCACACTTCGAGAATTTAGCATAAAGCTTCTTCTATTTCAATACTTAAAATACAATTCATAAATGCTCAGCATGCTCTTCTTCTGAATTAGAATAAATCAGAATGTCATCAATAAAGACTACTACAAATTGATCCAAGTAAGGGTGATAATACGATTCATATACTCCATAAACACACCAGGTACATTAGAAATGCCGAATGGCATTACCAAATACTCAGAATGTCCATACCGAGTTCTATCTTCATCCTTTACTCGAATCTGATGATAACCCGAACTCAAGTCAATTTTGCTAAACACACGTGCACTCACTAACTGATCCATCAAGTCATTTATTCTTGGAAGCAGATACTTGTTCTTAATCGTCACTTTATTCAACTGCTTGTAATCCACACACAATCTCATACTACCGTCCTTCTTCTTTACCAACAACACCGGAGCTCCCCAAGGCGATACACTTGGTCTCACAAATTTCTTTTCCAATAACATTTCTAATTGCTTCTTTAACTCTGCTAACTCCAACGCTGACATCCAGTATGGTGACATAGAAATAAGTCTGGTACCAGGGACAAGATCAATAGAAAACTCTACCTCTCTCTCTGGTGGCACATCAGAAATATCATCAGGAAATACATCTGGGAATTCACGCACCACCTGCAACTCATCGATCACAGCTTGACTCTCCACAGATAAGGATGCAAACAACGCAAGCACTTGAGCTTCCTCTCCCAAAAGCTCCTTCAACTCTCTAGCAGACAGAAAACCAGTTTCTTCATCATCATCAGGAGCAAGAAACCACACTGACATGTTATAACAATTGATATGAACGTGATGAACTTCAACCAGTTCATTCCCAAAATAACATCAAGATTTCCCAACGGCAAGCAAATAAGATCAACACCAAAATCTCTATCAAAGATCGACAAAGGACAATTCAAACAAAATAGAGAAGTAGTCACTGATCCCTTAGCAAGAGTTTCGATAACCATTTCTACCTTCATAGAAGAAACAACAAGGTCTAACCTTTTCACACAATTAGCAACAATATAAGAATGAGTAACACCAATATCAATAATAGCAATCAAAGGCATATTATTAATATAACATATACCTCATATCAACCTGTGATCACTAGAAGTCTGGATTCCTGTAAAAGCATACACCTTTCCACCAATTGAAGCTTGCTTCGACTTCTGGTAATGGGTACTGATATGTCCAGGTTCTCCAAAGTTGTAGCAAGTCACCACATTAGCTTTGCAGTCAGCAACCAGATGTCCTCCCTGTCCACACTTGTAACATTTATTCACGTCATTCGTACACTCACTGATATGATGACCCAACTCACCACACTTATAGCATTTAAGAGGAGCAGAAGCAGCTCCCCCACTTGGCCTCTTACCAACAGAAACTCTCTATTTACCTTTATCAGCTGGAGCACTATAAGGCTTCTCATGGTTCACATTCTGCTTTCCCTTCTTCTCACTCAGACTCTTATAATGAGCTGACCGAGCTTTGCTATCATCCTCATAAATTCTACAGTTATTCACCAACTCTGGAAACCTTCTGATCTGTCGATATCTAACCGCCTACTTAATCTCAGGACGCAAACCATTCTCAAATTTGATACACTTAGAGAATTCAGTAGTCATCTCACTGTAATGCGGATATAACTTAGCAAGTTCTATAAACCTGGCAGCATACTCTGCAACACTTAGATTGCCCTATTTTAGTTCCAGAAACTCGATTTCCTTCTTCCCACGAATATCTTCCGGAAAGTACTTCATCAAAAATTCCCTACAGAACACAACCCAGGTAACAACATCACTTGCAGTCTCCAACACTTCACGAGTGTTGAGCCACCGGTCATCAACCTCCTTAGTTAGCATATGAGTACCAAATTGTACCTTCCGCCCTTCAGAATAATCCATCACGCTAATGATTGTTTCAATCTCTTTCAGCCAAGCCCGCGCTCCATCAGGATCATAACTACCCTTGAAAGTAGGCGGTCTGTTCCTCTGGAACTCCCCCAAGTGATGAAATTCACCTTTCCTCCAGCATTAGGCTGATTCTGAACAGCCTGAGCAACAACATGCAAAGCAGCAGCAAGCGCAACATCATCTATTCTAGCCATCTTCTGTTTCACGTCAACAACATCAATAATGGTTAGAAGACAACATCAACAGTAGTCAGCTGTCATAACACAACGAATTAACAACTTGGTCGGACAGACCGGCCTGCTCTGATACCACTAATGTAACACCCTAAATAACCTCTGTGCATAATTAAATAAAATCAGAGTAATTATCCATAACATCATATTTAGGATGTCACCTTTCAACAAAAACCTGCTGATATAAATAGATATGCAACACCTACAACTTTTAAAATTATTAATAGTAATAACGATAATGAAAGATTTTTTGAAAATTCAATTCTTATTGCAACATCAGAAAAGTTCAGCATTAAGGCAAATATTTTCAAAATAATATCATGTTTCCAAAAAGATTGTAAATAACCACACAAATGAGATATCCAAAAATCTCCAACAAGCATAAAAAGGCAAACGTTCCAAGACCCTGGTGTTACACATCAGAGCTGACGCCAATACTAAAATAAAATTAGAAGACTTCAGCTTCCACTCACATCCACTCTTCTAGTACGAGTTATCTGTACGATGCCTATGAAAAGACAACATTCAAATAGAAGGGGTGAGATATCATAATTATATAAAGGAAAGCATGATAATAAGCAAGTAACAGATTATTTCATGCACATCACCCATTCCTCATAACCAACACAAAACCATCCAACACAACATCAACATCCAACATACATCTAAAACATCCAACATATAACAACAACATCCAACATATAACAACAAAATCTAACATACAACATACATTAATTACAACAACCAATGTAATCAGTGTGCAAATGCAATGAGACTCACAACTTGACTCAATGCATGTGGTGCCATTCTGTTCAAATTTTAGAATCCGGTCCCTTTTTCAGAAACAAAATTCCCATCAGAATCCTGATACGTGAATACTCAGGTTCATCGGCTCCAATCCCCACCTCTTAGGATATTGAGCTTAAAATTTGTTATCATCATCATCGATAACATCTCACTAATTCCATTCATCCCGACAATCAGCTACCAGTATACAATTCTCACTTCCTAGGATTGATGCTCACAACAACGGACCAATGTTCCAACATCATGTATGCATGCAACATATTAATCATGCAACAACAACAACATCGAGTACAATGACTAACACCTCCATAGTCATGTCATCCGTCAATATTGGCCATCATGCTCAATAAATATGTTAAGACATTTACACAACAGTAATACAACAACATAGAAAACAACCACAATACCTTTATGAGTATCTCACATCACAACATAAGCATTACAATGCATTTTAGCCACCACACAACAAAATATACAACTTCTGGAACAAAAACTATTTTTATAAGGAAGTTCGCCGCGTTAGCTTTTCACGCTTTGAACATCACAACATAAGCATTCGAATCGGACACTCGAAACAAAAGTTATAAATTTTCAAAGTTTTTCCAAAATTACTCCCAGTGTAATTGGTTTTCCAAAATTGGGTAACCGATTACACCCCTGCAACCAGCCACACACACGCAAAAATAACACAGTGTAACCGGTTACCACAAACAGAGTAACCGATTACACCCTGCCCAGAAAGCCAAAAACCATGTTTTAAGTGCAGTGTAACCGGTTACTCAAACCAGGGTAATCGATTACACTGTGTCCAGAATCAATTTTTCTGCAACTTTTTACATGAAAATATTTTTTGCACAATTTTAAACCCCTTTTTTTTTTCCACAAATCGATTGTATTATAATTGAACACGAAAAAGCACTTTTCAAAGTTAAAAAAAACTCAATTTCTCCCCATCAAAACTACCCAAAACTTTGTTCTGACTCAGACTCACGATTACGCACAACAATGACTTCCACAACATCATACAATTCGTCAATCACATGCTTTCAACAACAATAATTGCACCAATGCATTATTCCAACATCAATTATAGCAGATACATCAACATACATCATATAATTCATCAACAATTCTATCAAACACACAATTATCACTTCATCCAAAATCATGGATAAAAAAAGAAAACATAATGCTACATGGTATGATCTACCCGCCAATCATTATGATCACCTTTAGATAATTAGAACCCCACTCATACCTTAGAGTTCTTGCACAAGGATTCTTCTACCTCTACAATGAAAACCACTTCTCCTAACTCTTCCTTACCCTAGCCCTCTTCTCAACATTCTCTTGTTTTCACAATCAAAACAATTTTGTCCCTCAACTCCATAAATTCTTATATTATTATTATTATTATTGTTATTATTATTATTATTATTATTATCCTCTTATTAAAATAATAATAATCACTATTTAATTAATTTAATATTATTAAACTAATATTATAATTAACTAAATATTACTAATATAATTTAATTATTTCTACTCTCCATACCACCAAGTTCTACACAATTGCTCACACACCCCTAACACCTTCCTCATGGTCTAGTCTTAAGGTCACTATCCCACACCAAGGGAATCCCCAACCACAACAAAACACACATAATCACATACACATACACAACATCATTCAATTTAATTACAAAAAATAAACAAAATAAGTCGGGGCGTTACATGTAGTCTTGCTCCCTCTCGAACGGATGTCGGGATGGTTTCAGCGCTGGTCGATCCCTGAGTCCATTCTTAGAGTATTTCTTATTATGCCCTGATCCTTCTTCCTTAGTTCGCGTTTTCTCCTTGGCATCCCATGATATTTTTTCCATGTTATTTTCCTCCCCTTTGATGTAGCATTTCGCCAGGGTGATGATTTCATCCATGTTGTGTGAGTGCTAACTATGAATTCTATCGGGTTTTGAATGATGTCAAACAAGGAATAAGGTAGTTTATTGTAGTGCTCTTGTATATTGGACGGTGTCAACCTAAATTTAAGTGCTCATTTGTCCCCTTAGCATTAGAATGCATAAAAAGAGTCTTTGAACAAGTTTGATAGGTCTTAGGCATGTCATACACATCAAAAATAAAGTTTGTGTGTCAAAACAACAACATAGGCCGACCTATACGTGATAAGGCGGACCCATGGAAGCTTTAGCTTCAGTATAGGCCATCACATCCATGTTTCAGGCCGGCTCTTACGCTCCATGAACGAAGCCTGTAGATTATGCCCACAGGTTACATTTCAGGTCGCTTCAAAGGCCGACCTGAACACTTTCATAGGACGACCTATGACCTTCATTGGCCGGCCTATGCAAGTTAAAACGTGAAAGATTCTTTTTGCATCTTATTTTTCTTGCATCCTTTTTCCCATTTTCTTTATATACCTATATGTACTTATACATGCATATTCTACTAGGCAAGGTTTCCTAGTGAATAAAATCTAAACGAAACTAGATTATTAATTGTCCATCATCTTCATCCCTTCTTTTATGCATACACACAATTGAACTACACATAATCATTTTTCGATTGGGTGACCAACTAGATTAGGGTTGATAACGTCCAATTAGGTTTGGTGTAACCGATAATATTGGGTTGGGGGCTTTGTTTTTTTCAAATAATAAAACCAAAGTGGGGTTTTCCTTTAGGATCGAGTTGATTTGAAGGTTTTGAACGAGATCACGTCAACACAGATTCAACCGAGTGAAAGCCTTGGGACAAGGTAGTTTCCCTGCAAAGGAGTGGCGCGAGACGGTGGATTGTGTTCAGGAATCTCAGGTTTCAACAAGTTGTGTGCTCAAGATAATAGGAGGATTATAGCCGCATTGTTGGTCACTTGATCAAGCTTTGATCAAGGGTTTAAAGGTGAAAGAATCAACACAAAACAATAGGGTTTTTGGGGTTTGCATTCTTCATCTCTTGTATAAACATTTTTGAAAAGAAAAGGTTAATAACACTATCTTAATTCAATTTTGAATTGAGGACAAACATACCCATAACGAGGCCGATTGGGGAACTGCCTACACAAATCTCGGTCTCTCTCTCTCTCTCTCTCTCTCTCTCTCTCTCTCTCGCACTCACTCTCTCTCTCTCTCTCCCTCTCTCTCTCTCTCTCTCTCTCTCTCTCTTCATCTATTTATCTCTTTTATTATTAATTACACAATTTATGGAGTTTGTCGTTGTTTGATCAATTCGATTGGAAATTGTTTTCTACTATCTTTTAAAGGTGTTAATATTGATATAATCACAATCACTTTGATTGTGATAGGTTTTAACATCAGCAAAACAAACTATATTTCCAATTATTATCGATCGCACATCAAGTGCTCGATAAATTATTTGTGTGTATTTTGTTTGTGTTTTGGTTCATTGGATATATGAGGTACGATTAGCATTGCATTTAATTGATTCATAGGTTGATCATTGTTTGAACATTTACGTTCGTTATCACTCCGTTTGGTTTGCAATACGTATATTTCTTTTCGATAGTAGGTTCAGTTAGACGATTTGATCCAGGTCATTTTTCCGCTGCACCAATTTTTGAAAACAAATTTTTGCCAAAATTTTTTGGTTGTAAAATTTGTGATTTATTCACCCCCTCTAGATCGAAGCCTATCATCTAACATGTTAGACATTGGCTTTTGTGCTAAGGATTCATTTAACTGTTCGACCTTGAGGTCGTGTTGAAATGCTTCGACGAACATTTCCTGATTTGGATGAGACACCTTGATGGTTTCTTCGTTGAACCTTGCCAGATATTCTCGTAGGGACTCTGAGTTTCCTTGTCAGACATTAAACAATATGGTAGTCGACACTTTCCTGTGTTTACTTGTTGAAAAGTGTTGTACCATTTTCTTGGTTAAATCTTGATAGCTAATGATCAAGAATCTAGGCAGACTCATATACCATCGTAAAGCTCTTTAAAGGTTTCGATCATGAGTTAACACTTAAAGGAGTTAGAAGCCCCTACAGTTGCCATCTGATTATTAATTGCAATGATATGTTTCTGTGGGTCGGTTTTACCATCAAAAGATACTAGTGTCGTTGCTTTGATGTTCTCTGGAACTTGATCATCCCAGATAGCTTCTGACATAGGTTGGGAATCCATAGGCTCCTCCTCTGCATCTCCTTCCTGTTGGCTTTACGTTTGCAAAACCTGGACACTGTCTTGTAAAATTTCATTTTGCTGACGGAGAGCCTCCACCACTGCAAGCAGTTGGGTTATATTTAGTGGCAGAGGCGGATCACTTCGGCTGGGAGATGATCCGGACATCGTACAATTGGATTGTTAACGATATTGATGGATTTGTGTGGCCTAGGCAAGTTTTACCGAGGCCCTACGGTGGGCGCAAAATTTTCTTGCTAAAGACACTAAAAGATTGACTTCCTCGTTCTAACTCGAGGAGAGCCTTAAACGATTGGTTGAGGTGTCTGTTATGTATGTTTTTGCAGGTTATTGCTTGTCTTTTATCTTTCAAATACATCCTATTTATAAGCCTCCCTTCACTAATACACCTTCCCGTATCTTCTGCCCCCATAATTGTTCCTATAACGTCCGCCTCTTCAATGATTGTAACTTTCCAGTCATAATTTTACCGTTTTATAATCGTTCCTTGTGACTCTTCAGGTGGTATTCCGATGTCATCGTCGGCCTCAACTTATACTAATGAGGTCAATTTAGATTGATACAAATAAGGTCGATTTCGGGGTACTCCTCTTAACCGGACTCTGATTTGTCCGAGTAACTATAAACAGCTACCCTGTTTCATTAACTCGATCCTCTAGGATTTCTGACGCACATAACAGGTCATCCTCCAGACTTATACCTTATCTGATCAAATTGATTTTTTGAGATATATAAAATATATCATTAATCACCACTGAAATAACTAACTATTAATTTACATTTTTAATAAGAAACAAAATAATATTTTTGATTATTTTCTTAAATAAAAAATACCAATTTAAAACAAAATTGACAAAAAGATTTAACCGACAACAACATAATTTTAATTTAATGAAGACAATAACTCCAAAGGAAGTAGATTTCGGCAGTACTCCAGCATTAGTCGCAATATCCGCAAGAAAATGAAAGATTTGGAGCAACATGTCATAAATGAATGGAGAATCAAAATAAAAATATCTCTTTCCTATTAGGACCCATATCTAACTGGACGGAGATAATTTTCAACCACACATGTTCCATCACTCAGTAATCATCAAGCATAGATAGAAGAGCAACACTATACAGGATAAAAAATATGTCTAAAAAATGGTGGATTGTAGTGAAAGTGTTTTACGTAATGGTATGTGATTGGTTATATTTTTCAAGAAAGTTACTTTCGTAGGACATCAGTCAGAGAGTGGGCTGTTCATGTCATGGTCTTGAACATGGGCATGGATGAAGAAAGGTCGGTAAGGTCGGACACACAACATTATTATGAATCTGAAACAACAATGTCCCGTGTCGAGACTGATACATATTTTTGAGATATTATTCGGATTTGTGGGCCTTTTTTCCATTTGTCTTGTTCGTTTTGTTCGTGTGTTTTTTTGAAATTTGATACTAGAACAATGTTATCAAACACGCTTAACGTTACATTTAATTTGATATTTATGATTAAGTGAAATGTATGTAATCTGGAAATACATCTCGGCCATTCATTTTGGTTATCAATTAAAAATATATTGTTTTCAATTGTTGATCTTTAAACTTGGACCATCAAAATTCAATCCAAAAGACTATAATAAAGTGACTATGTGACTGTTGGATCCCCAGACTACAGGGAATCTAGATCTATATAGATTCGACTAAATCAGTGAATCTTATATGGTAGAGTTGATTTTGAGGTTGTTTTCAGTCTGAAATTTTCCAAAAGCATACACCATTTTAGTTTTAAATTATAAATTTTAATAACAATAAAATCAGATCCCAGGAGGGTAGCTCAGTTGGCGAGCTAAGGGACGTGAAAGAGTTGCACGTAGGAGGTCCAAGATTCAAATCGTAAAAACTAACATTCCCCCACCCCACTAACATTTGCTTATTAAAAAAAAAACAATAAAATCAATTTTAAATATAAACATAAAAATAAATATTTTAGCTAAATAGAAGTGTGTTTTAATCTAAATGATTCTTATCATTAGGTTTGTAAAATAATTAAAAATCGTGATTATTAGCGATTGCATGTAAGAGTGTCGATTGTTAGTTATTAGAGTAGTGATAATTGGTGGTGATGATCTGTGGTGGTGGTGGTGGTGGGAGTGCTGATAAAAGTGGTACGTAATGGTGGTGACTAATAGTTAGATTGGTGATTGATGTGTTAGATCTGTTCAAAATCTTATGATTTCTACCGATATAGAAATCAAGAACAGAACTCTAAAATAATTCATATAAGTCGATATAGCATCAACTTGTATCCCTTAAACTCATATCCGATGAAGGCGGAAGCATACCTGAATTTATCATTGAAATCGTTGAAGGTTCTGCGTATGTGATCTTCTGATTTGTAGAGTTCCTTGAATCTCCTATGTTGGGGATGAAGAAAAAAAACCTGCTAAACCTTATTTTGATTGTATTCTACAAATGACGACCATAACCTATTTAAATAATCCTAGGGTTATTTCTTAGTTTTCAATATTCTAATTTGACCTCTCATCAAATTAGATATTGACTTACGGTATCTACACAATAACCTGACCTTTCATGACATTTATGCTTTTAGCCACAAACTTAATATTATATTAATTAGACCCCTTTAAGTCTTGACTAATTAAAATAATGTTACTAACACCATAAATGTTACATTTGTGACCCAAAATTCTAACAATCTCCCACTGGTCACATATGCAACTTTACACATGTTTTAGACTTTATGAGCTCAAAATTTGCCATTATATTCTTTAAGCATATCCAAAGTATTTCGTCCATTAGTCATGCCAATATACAAAATCAAGGTGATTTTCATAATATCAATCATAACTAAACCCATCAATGATCACCGATAGTGACATAACTAAATGATATAGATCCATCATAAAATGTGTAGCATGAAAATTACATGAAGTTGGTCTTTATATGTCGATTTTCAACTGGTCATACTTTACTTTAGTGAGATCATTCAATAACTTTATTGTACAAAATGTAAATTACTGAATATCAAACTTTATTAATTGAAAAATATCCAAAACCATAGTATGTATACATTATACCAAACACAGAACATAAAATTCATAATCGACTAACTCCCACTAAATCAAAGACTCCTCTAACGATAAAACACCCATGCGAGATGTAACACCCCATTTAAATTCATTTAATCGTCGGGTGTTATTTTATTTGTTTGGCCTGTTTAGGGTGTATGTAGTTGAGCGCGGAGGTGTAGTGTCCATAACGGATTGGGACCAATAGAGCAACTGGAGAACTCTGAAGAGATCTATGATTAAATAAAAGAGACAGATCAATAATTATTAGTCCAAAAGAGTATTTTAAGGTAACTTTAATAATCGATCAATTGGGTTGAAATGACAAAATATCAATTGGAGGTATTGTACCCTGTTGGATTATATTATATAATAAGTATTATATATATATATACATATATTTGTTAGAAAAAGAAAAAGGGGAGGGAGAAAGAAGAAAAGAAGAGAAGAAAAGAAGAGAAGGAAAGGGAGAAGAGGAGGAAGAGGAAAATTGACGACATCTCCATTTCAATCGCGATTAATTGGGTAAGGGTGAGAAGTTCCAATTAAAACTTGATAGTATATGTATATGCATGTGTTGTTTGGCTTAATTTTGGTTGAAATGTTAGAGTTCTAACCTTTGATAGGATTGGTAAATTGAGTGGAAATCATAATCTAAGGTGCCTAATTGTTGATTACATGATAGATATAGGTTACTATGTATTTAATCTGTAGTATACTGAGGTTTAGATGAGTTTTGGAGGGGAATTGAGTGAAACCCGTAGCAGAAATTATGCAGGAAAATTCTGGGTTTTCGCTGCCCATACGCATAATGGGCAAGGCAATACGCGTATTGGGTTGGGCAATACGCATATGGAAAGGGCAAAATGTGGGCGTTACACGTATGGAACCCATTTGACTCGGCCTTCTGTTGAAACACGTAATGGTACGCGTAAGGGCCAAGGCATTACGCGTAAGGAGGTAGGCATTACGCGTAATGAATTTAATATGGAAACAAGATGGAATTTTTGAGAGGAATCAGTCTCTGCTCATACGCGTAACACTTTGGGCAATACGCGTATGGAGGGCGAGCTAGCTGGGCAATACGCGTAAGGGTTTGGGCAATACGCGTATGACCAGCATGAGTGCAGAATTTTGCCGTTTTCGCTATTTCTTTCCCGTTTTCGCGTCTGAATCGATTTCCTTTGGTTTGTGAGGTTAGGGATAGATGTCAGAACCCGATGAATGTGGAATTGGTGATAAAAATAATTTATTTAGTAATTTTGGTGGATTAATTAGATGATTAGCTAATTGAACGCCGTGTGAGGTTTTTCTTGTTGTGAGGTGTGACAGTGAGTGTATGACTCGCGTAGGATCCATGATGATCATGTATTTTTACTTGCTGATAGTCTCGTGTACATAATTTATGTGTAATTTGTGTTGTGGTGAATAATTATTTTATGTGTGATCAGGAGGATCGTGAAGATGTATGATTGTTGTCATACATGTGTGTTGTATGCGTATTTTCCGTCATGCATTCATGGTGTCTGTGGTGATGAATCATTGCTCAGGAGGAGTGTATGTGATTCATCCGAACTCCATTGTGGAGTGTGGTGGGATAAATCATTGCTCAGGAGGAGTGTATGTGATTTATCCGGACTCCAATGGGAGTTGTTATGGAGGTAAATCATTGCTCAGAAGGAGTGTATGTGATTTGTCCGGACTCCAATGTGGAGTTTTTTTGGAGATAGACAATTACCAAGTAGAGGTGTATGTGGTTTATTCAGATTCAATTATGAATCGGGTTCAATTGAATGAACCATGTGTGTGGTACCACTTGCATTGTGTCTGTGTGTAACAGTGCATGGTGTTTGTGGGAGAGTCCCGGCCTGGCTATTACAATTTTAATACGTCATTATGTTGAGTTGCATTGAATTATTATGTTTGGTTGTACAGGATCATCGTGAGCCCAGTGGAGAGTATAACGATGTATCCATGTTTCCTTCGGGAATTGGTAGGTTATTGAAGAACCACTTTTGATGTGTTATTTATATGTCATATATGTGGATAAGAATGTATGTTGTGTTTTGGTGTGAGACATATATGTCATGTCTGTGAAAATGAATATAGGTGATGTGTTGGTGTGTTTGTATATATATATATATATATATATATATATATATATATATATATATATATACACACATATAGCATACCACGGTATCATATATATATATATATATATATATATATATATATATATATATATATATATATATATATATATATATATATATATATATATGTCATAACTTGTGTATATGAATATATGATACCGTGGTATGCTATATATATATATATATATATATATATATATATATATATATATATATATATATATGTCATAACTTGTGTATATGAATATATGATACCGTGGTATGCTATATGTGCTGGCATGTGGGGTGTGGGTGAGTTGAAGAATATATGTGAATTATCTGATTACATATTATTATGCAATCTTGATTATGTTGTTATTTCTCACCCTTCTGCTGGAATATGCTTTTATGGCATATTACAGATTAGCCGCTGGAGAGGCGTGGAGACAAGTCGAGGAGTTAGATCTTCATTTTGCTTAGATCGTTGGTGTATGCTCTGATACGTAACACGAGAGTTGGGGGGAAACGTTTTTGTTATTTATGTTTATATATGTGAATATATATATGTATGTATTTTGAATAACTTGTACGTAGATTTTGAGGTTATGAAACAACTTATTTTGCAAAACGAGTCAATTATGGATCGTTCTGATTTATTTCATAATTGAACTTTCCTTTTGTTGGAAAAGTTTCCCGGTATTATTTATTCCATTTTGTGTTATGTATCAAAGTTATAAGCAGGTGATTTATGTTTTTTTTAATGTGGCATCCTTATTTCCGTTAAAAATTTTTTATCCACTCTGATTTAATTATGTATTATTTATACGCTAGATGGGAATTGGGGTGTTACAATTGGTATCAGAGCAGGTCGGTCCGTCCGGCCAAGTTGTTGAGTTGGTGTGGCATGATAGTTGAATACTGTTGATGTTGTTTGTTCCTTAGTACGTGATTAGTGTGAGAAACACTGTCAGTGCTTTTTGGGTTTCTAATCCTTGTCTTCAGGTTGGGAATGAGTTAAGTGGGGGAGAAGCTGGTGCTTCTCCAAGTTGCTTCAGTGATGGAGCGTTGGCGTAGTGTGTCGTTGGTGGCAAGATTATATGTGTTGTTTGGACAGTGTTATTTTCGATTCCAGAGGGATGGCAGAGGTAAGGGTTATGTCGACTAAGGATTTGTGCCTTAGGTAGTTTTGTGCATAAGATGCAAGAAATGCTATTATGGTCTGGTAAAGATGGTCTATGCCCCATCATGATTGTCGGCTATCTATTGACAAATTGAGGAACTGATCACCCTTAATCTCTTGTTGATAGTAGACGGAATTATTTTGGATGGAATAGGCGCGTCTTTTCGACTTAGATATTGTGTGTAATGAATTGTTGGGAGTTAAGAAAATGATGATGGATTGTTTTGATGAGTCGATGAAGATTCTTATATTGGAAGATGAGGCGGATTTGAGGCTTTGATATGTTGGTCGAGTCAGGATGTCTCTGAGGGAGAACGATCGGGCATTTTGATGGTTGCTCCTCAGAGAGTAGAGAGTGAACTTAAATTGGGCGAAGGTGAATAGTTACGGTTTATATCTGCTAAGTAAGTAGAAAACTCTTAGAAGATGAGACTAAGATGTTTGTGATAATAGTGTTCTGGAACTGACAGGAAGCCACCGTGCAGGGCTGCCAGTGGTGTGTGATTTCTAAATGTGTTTCCGGATGGAATAAGTTGTTATTTACTCGATTAAGCTTGTATGTGAGTCTGGACAAGTTGGATGAGGTTTGGTTTGGTTGGACATTACAATGTTCAGTGATGTTGTTCGGTATTCGTAATGCGTCTGGAATGGTTGTAGAGTATATGAATCGTATCTTCCATATTTAATGGGATAAGTTCGGAGTGGTGTTCATTTGGGGATATTCTGATTTATTATAAAATCAGAATGAGAGTATATGGTATGTTTGAGAATCGAGTTGCAAGTATGGAAAAGAAAGGAATTTTTGTGGTAAATTATTCAAGTGAAAATTTTGGTCGAAAATGTTAGTTTTCTCGGATATGTTATTTTCGATAAGGGTATTTTTATGAATCCATCGGAAGTAGATGCAATTCTACTTTGGAAGGCTCCGAAGTCGGTTAAGGTGATTAGAAGCTTTGTGGACTTTAGTTGGTTATTACCGGAGGTTATGGAAGGTTTTTCCAAGTTAGCATTGTCGTTACTTCAGTTGACTTGCAAAGGGTAAGTCATTTGCTTTGGATGTTCATTGTGAGGAAAGTTTGAGAGGACTAAAGTAGAATTTGTCTACGGCTCCAGTTTAATTCTGCGTGATCCTAATAAATTGTTTGTGAGGTATTGGGATGCGGCTAGGACGAGTTTAGTCAGTGTATTAGTGCAAGGTGGTGAAGTCGTGGATTATACTTTACAACAATTGAGGATTCATGATTTCAAGACGATTGCGGTTACTTTTCTGTTGAGAGTCTGGAGGTATTATTTTTATGGTTGTGAGTTCGAGGTGTAAGTGTAAATGCGTGCCTAAGAGGGGGGGGGGGGGTGAATTAGGTTCTTAAAAATTTCTTTGATCTTTTTAACGGTCTTGGTTATTTTTTCGTTTTATGATAAGTGCTTGAAAGTAAAGTGCGGAAAGGAAAAATGACACAAGAGAATTATAGTTGTTCCCCTCACAGCCCGAGAGTACTCCACTCCTCCTTCAACACGAAAGAGAATTCACTATAGTTTAGAATTATTGTATAGCCTAATCACACCAATGGTGATGCTTACTATCTAACCTATAGGTAACTAAGTGTATGAAGAACAATCCTCTTCAAAACACTCACTTGTTTCCAACAATCCTGGACAACAAGGTAATACAAAAAGTAATCTTGATAAGAAGTAGATGTCTTGAGAATATGATATTATCAATCTTGATGATCGATCTTCTCCTTGAAATAAATATCACTCAAATGAAATATACAAGTGTTCTTGAATAAAATGAGATGAAACAATGATAATGTGTGAAATTTATGCAAAGGTTTCTCTCAAAAATATGTTTGAATGAACACTTGAAGAATAACTGAAAGATGAAAAGAATGAGTGGATTTTTTATTATGAAATTTCTAGGAGGTAAGATTTAATCTGAAAATGACATGTATTTATATTGATGAAAGCAACCATTCAAAAGTCATGGCAATGGTTAGAAAAATTCTGAATTTAATAAGATAAATGATGTAAGAGATGCCATGAAAAGATATAATGAAAAGGTGCATTCAAACAAAACGTTTTTCAATTTTAAATAAAAGACACTGTTTCAGTACGTTGTAAATTGTGGCGGTTGTTTGGTCTGTTACGTCATTTCAAAACGCCACAATTTACCAAATAATTTTGAAATTTAAAATTTAAAATACTGGTTCAGAACGGTGTGAATTGTGGCGGTTTCTGGTGCTGTTACGACAGTTAAAAACGCCATAATTGACCAAAAACTGAATGTTTAAATAAATTAAAAAATTAAAAATTTGTCTAAATATTTGAACCAATATTATGCCACATCTATTGAGTTATCCAAGTCAATAGATTATATTTGAAAGTGATTTAACATGGTTCAAATATGAAAAAATAAATAAATAAATAAAGTAAATAAAGTTTCAAATGTATGATAAAAATATTTTGTTTTTTAAAGCTAGAAATAATGATATATTTTCAACCACATGAACCATGTATGCAAGTGAATTTTGAAGATTATTTTGAGAACTATTTTATCAATATATATTGCATGCTTGAGACACTTTTGAACACTTGTATGCAACCATATTGATAAGTGAGAGTTATACCTTGCTTATACTTGAGAATTCTTCAAGACTTGTAAAAATTAAAAATTTTGTGCTAGCTTCAATGTCTTGATCCATTCTTTTTGAGCAAGCATAACATCTTGAATGAATAATGTTGTCTTCATCAAAACCATTGAGAAGCTTGCCTTCACACGAGGTGTTTAGTAAATCACAAGAATATTGAGTACCTGTTTGGTCGAAAATAATAGAGTATGAGACAACGAGGATGGTTGGAATTCCTGATGAGTTAAGTCGAAAGTTTTATGCATGTCTGTTTTGATGGTCAGAGGATTATAATTATTTGGGCAGTTCAGAGACTTGTGTCTGGTGTGTGAGATGACACTATAAAGTATGAGGTTGGGTATATTAGAAAGGAGCTATGATTTTTTTCTGGTGAATACTAGAGAGAGTCAGAAGTTGGATATGTAATTGGGAGATTCGATTGTTGCGAGTAATCAGATTGCGCATCGAAAGTGTGATGTGGCACATTTTGTATATGCGGGTGTAACTTGTGAGAGTTCATAGGTTGAACATTGGAAATGTGTAGGAATGATGAGACAATTGGACGTTTCAGAATAGAAGTGTTAGGTGAAGGGTTTAAGCATTATTCATGGGCTACTATGTAGATGGATGTTTTGGCAATATGTTCGATTGATGAATCGTAGCATTGTGTAATAATGTTGTGTGACAAGGATGTTGGTATTATAGTTATGTAGGGGTTGTTGAAGCAATATGGTGTCGTGGAACTTTATGTTCTTGTTTTTGTTGTTGCCTCGTTTCCATCGTGATGGTTCGAGTGCGAGTAGCTAATTCCTATGTGGGGAATTAGGGGAGGGTTACCTATGGTGAGGGTAACGATCTTGTTGTGTTCTCGGAGTTGTGAGTTAATCGTCAAATGCAGTGTATGGGCATTGCATCTTGTCGTTGTTGTTGTTGCTGTTAGCAGGGTGGTTTGTTAGTTTGGGTTATTCGTGGTGTGCCTAGTGTTGGCATGATAATTGGTTAGTCGGATGCGAGAGTCGTATCCGGAGTTGTTCGTCTCAACTACATTTTCGAGGACGAAAATATTTTAAGTGGGGGAGAGTTGTAACACCCCATTTTAATTTATTTAATCGTCGGGTGTTATTTTATTTGTTTGGCCTGTTTAGGGTGTATGTAGTTGAGCGCGGAGGTGTAGTGTCCTTAACGGATTGGGACCTATAGAGCAACTGGAGAACTCTGAAGAGATCTATGATTAAATGAAAGAGACAGATCAATAATTATTAGTCCAAGAGAGTATTTTAAGGTAACTCTAATAATCGATCAATTGGGTTGAAATGAAAAAATATCAATTGGAGGTATTGTACCCTGTTGGATTATATTATATAATAAGTATTATATATGTATATATTTGTCAGAAAAAGAAAAGGGGAGGGAGAAAGAAGAAAAGTAGAGAAGAAAAGAAGAGAAGGAAAGGGAGAAGAGGAGGAAGAGGAAAATTGACGACATCTCCGTTTCAATCGCGATTAATCGGGTAAGGGTGAGAAGTTCCAATTATAACTTGATTGTATATGTATATGCATGTGTTATTTGGCTTAATTTTGGTTGAAATGTTAGAGTTCTAACCTTTGATAGGATTGGTTAATTGAGTGGAAATCATAATCTAAGGTGTCTAATTGTTGATTACATGATAGATATAGGTTACTATGTATTTAATCTGTAGTATACTGAGGTTTAGATGAGATTTGGAGGGGAATTGAGTGAAACCCGTAGCAGAAATTATGCAGGAAAATTCTGGGTTTTTGCTGCCCATACGCGTAATGGGCAAGGCAATACGTGTATTGGGTTGGGCAATACGCGTATGGCAAGGGTAAAATGTGGGTGTTACGCATATGGAACCCATTTGACTCGGCCTTCTGTTGAAACACGTAAAGGGTCGCGTAAGGGCCAAGGCATTACGCGTAAGGAGGTAGGCATTACGCGTAATGGATTTAATATGGAAACAATATGGAATTTTTGAGAGGAATCGGTCTCTGCTCATACGCGTAACACTTTGGGCAATACACGTATGGAGGGCGAGCTAGCTGTGCAATACGCGTATGGGTTTGGGCAATACGCGTATGACCAGTATGAGTGCAGAATTTTGCCGTTTTTGCGATTTCTTTCCCGTTTTCGCGTCTGAATCGGTTTCCTTTGGTTTGAGAGGTTAGGGATAGATGTCAGACCTGAGGAATGTGGAATTAGTGATAAAAATAATTGATTTTGTAATTTTGGTGGATTAATTAGATGATTAGCTAATTGAACGCCGTGTGAGGTTTTTCTTGTTGTGAGGTGTGACAGTGAGTGTATGACTCGCGTAGGATCCATGAGGATCGTGTATTTTTACTTGCTGATAGTCTCTTGTACATAATTTGTGTGTAATTTGTGTTGTGGTGAACAATTATTTTATGTGTGATCAGGAGGATCGTGAAGATGTATGATTGTTGTCATACGTGTGTGTTGTAGTATATTTTCCTTCGTGCATTCATGGTGTCTGTGGTGATGAATCATTGCTCAGGAGGAGTGTATGTGATTCATCTAAACTCCATTGTGGAGTGTGGTGGGATAAATCATTGCTCAGGAGGAGTGTATGTGATTTATCCGGACTCTAATGGGGAGTTGTTATGGAGGCAAATCATTGCTCAGGAGGAGTGTATGTGATTTGTCCGGACTCCAATGTGGAGTTGTTTAGGAGATAGACCATTGCCAATTAGAGGTGTATGTGGTTTATCCGGATTCAATTATGAATCGGGTTCAATTGAATGAACCATGTGTGTGGTACCACTTGCATTGTGTCTGTGTGTAACAGTGCATGGTGTCTGTGGGAGAGTCCCAACCTGGCTATTACAATTTTAATATGTCATTATGTTATTTAGTTGCATTGAATTATTATGTTTGGTTGTACAGGATCATCGTGAGCCAAGTGGAGAGTATAGCGATGTATCCATGTTTCCTTCGGGAATTGGTGGGTTATTGAAGAACCACTTTTGATGTGTTATTTATATGTCATATCTGTGGATAATAATGTATGTTGTGTTTTGGTGTGAGACATATATGCCATGTCTGTGAAAATGAATATAGGTGATGTGTTGGTGTGTTTGTATATATATATATGTCATAACTTGTGTATATGAATATATGATATCGTGGTATGCTATATGTGCTGGTACGTGGGGTGTGGGTGAGTTGAAGAATATATGTGAATTATCTGATTACATATTATTATGCAATCTTGATTATGTTTTTATTTCTCACCCTTCTGCTGGAATATGCTTTTATGGCATAGTGCAGATTAGCCACTGGAGAGGCGTGGAGGCAAGTGGAAGAGTTAGATCTTCATTTTGCTTAGATCGTTGGTGTCTGCTCTGATACGTAACACGAGAGTTGGGGGGAAACGTTTTTGTTATTTATGTTTATATATGTGAATATATATATATATATATATATATATATATATATATATGTATGTATTTTGAATAACTTGTACGTAGATTTTGAGGTTATGAAACAACTTATTTTGCAAAACGAGTCAATTATGGATCGTTCCGCTTTATTCCATAATTGAACTTTCCTTTTGTTGGAAAATTTTCCCGGTATTACTTATTCCATTTTGTGTTATGTATCAAAGTTATAAGCAGGTGATTTATGTTTTTTTTTTAAATGTGGCATCCTTATTTCCGTAAAAAAGTTTTTATCCACTCTGATTTAATTATGTATTATTTATATGCTAGATGAGAATTGGGGTGTTACACGAGCAGTGTGCTCATGAAAGATCTTGGGTGGAAGACCTTTTATAAGAGGATATGTTATCATGGAGTTTGTCCCCAAGTGTTCTATGGAAATCTGTCCACTTTGTACCCTTTCCTTAACAACTAGGAACTTGATGTCAATATGCTTTTACTTAGTCGAGCTCCTATTATTGTTGGAATACAGGACGACTGATTTGTTGTCACAGTATAACTTAAGTGGCATTTCAATTCATTCCACAATTTGCAGCCCAGTGACAAAATTCCTCAGCCAAATCCCATGGTTGAATGCCTCATAACATGCTATAAACTCTGCTGCCACGGTGGATGAAGTCGTAAGAGTTTGCTTAGCTCTGCGCCAAGAAACTGCACCACCAGCCAACATGTAAATATAGCTTGAAGTGGATCTTTTACTATCTTGGCATCCACCAAAATATGAGTCAGAGTATCCAGTGATCTCTAACTAGTCTGCCCTCCTATATGCGAGCATATAGTTTTTTGTTCTCTTTAAATACCTCATAACCTTTTTGGCTGCTTTCCAATGCTCCATTCCTGGATTGCTCAAATATCTTCCTAACATCCCAACTATGAACGTAATATCTGGACGCGTGCACTCTTTGGCATACCTCACACTCCCTACTGCTAACGCATAATGAATCTTTTGCATTTCTTGAATTTCTAAGTTTCCTTTTGGGCACTGACTGAGACTGAATTTTTCTCCCTTGGAATTTGGAGTATCTCCTGATTTACATTCCTGCATGTCAAACTTTTTAAGTACCTTTTTTATATAGCTCATTTGTGATAATCCTAGAATACCACGAGATCAGTCTCGATGTATCTGAATTCCTAATACAAAGGAGGCATCACCAATATCTTTCATTTCAAAATTTCTTGATTGAAATTTCTTAGTTTTGTGCATCATTCATATATCATTTGTAGCAAACAGTGTGTCATCTACATACAAGACCAATAAAATGTACTTGCTCCCACTGAATTTATGATACACACAATCTTCAACAACATTCACCTCAAAACCAAATGAGAGAATTACTTCGTGAAACTTGTGATACCACTGATGAGACGCCTGCTTTAGTCCATAAATAGATTTTGTCAATTTGCAAACCATATTCTTTGAGTCTCCTGACACAAAGTTTTATGGTTGCTTCATATAGATTGTTTCATCAACGTTGCCATTGAGGAAATGTGTCTTGACATCTATTTGATGGAGTTCCAAATCATAATTTGCAACAAGAGCCATGATTGTCCTAAAATAGTCTTTCAATGAAACCAGATAGAAAGTATCTTTAAAGTCAATCCCTTCATTTTGAGTATAACCCTTAGCCACAAGACGAGCCTTATACCTCTCCACATTACTGTTAGAATCCCGTTTGGTCTTAAAAATCCATTTACAATCAATGGGTTTCACACCTTCTGGTAATGGGACAAGTTCCCAAACTTTATTATCTTGCATGGACTTATACTCCTCCTTCATTGCTTCAATCCTTGGAATCCTGCATGGCTTGACGAAAGTTGATTGGATCATCTTCCAGCATACCATTATTTTCCTCACGTTCTTTGAGAAAGACTATGTAATAATCCGAAATAGCATTTATCCTTTCTCTAGTGGATCTCTGCAAAGGTATTGGTTCTTGTAACACTTGTTCTTGAGGATTTTGAGTTTGTTCTTCATGAATTACCAAATTATTTTGAGTTTGAGGAATTGAAACAATGTCTTGTGCAGGTTCTGTACTTGCTTGATCAAAAGCAACTATATGAATTGGTTCTGGAATTGTTATCGATTCTTCCTCTAAGACAAAGTCTCTAACCTTAATCTCCCCCCCCCCCCCCCCAAACTCAATATCCTAAAAGAATGTGGTTGTTCTCGTCTTAAAAATTGAATTTAATTTGGGATCATAAAATTTGTAGTAGCTGCTCACTGTTTGCGAGTCCAATTTCTTTTCATTTGGCCTATAAGGCCTTGCCTCAGCTGGACATCCCCACACATGAAAATGTTTTAGACTGGGCTTTTTCCCGGTACAAAGCTCATAAGGTGTTTTGACAGTTGCTTTTGTTGGTACTCTAGTTAGAATATAAGTTGCAGTCTTTAGTGTCTCTCCCAAGAGTGACTCTGGCAAGGTAGAATGAAAAATCATACTCCTTATCATATCTTTAAGAGTCCGATTTCGTCTTTTAGCAACACCGTTCATGCTAGGAGATCCTGACCTGGTGTACTGTGGGACAATTCCATATTCCTCTAGGTATTTGGAAAAAAGCCCTTGACGTTGTTCACCTAAACCGTCATATCTACCGTAATATTCACCCCACGGTCAGATTTGAATTTCTTAATTCTTTTGTCAAGTTGATTCTCAACTTCAGCCTTAAATGATTTGAACACATCCAATGACTCAGACTTTTCATGTATAAGAAATGTGTATTCATATCTAGAATAATTGTCTATGAATGATATAAAATATTGTTGACCATTCCAAGAAGGTGCCGTAAATGGTCCATAAATGTCTATATGTATCAATTCTAAGACATCCCCAGTAGATTCGACAAATGGCGTCTCCAAACAGAGAAGTTTGTACACCTCTACAACTCAGACGAATGGGTTCCCTAGCAAGTTAGACATCAAAACTTTTTCCCATAAAATGGAATCTCCCCAGGAAAATTCGGTGAAAAGTTTGAGGAAAACCGCTACGAATAGCGTCCCTTGTCAAGAAAGTTTATTGACAAAAGAAACTGAGACCAATTCCTTGGTAGGAAACCAGGATCGAGGGGAAGTTTATTTCAGAAACTGAGACCAGTTCGTTGGTAGGAAACCAGAATCGAGGGGAAGTTTATTTCAGAAACTGAGACCAGTTCCTTGGTAGGAAACCAGGATCGAGGGGAATTTTATTTCATAAATTGAGACCAGTTCCTTGGTAGGACACCAGGATCGAGGGGAAGTTTATTTCAGAAACTTAGACCAGTTCCTTGGTAGGAAACCAGGATTGAGGGGAAGTTTTACCTTTTCTAAGCATCATTGCTTAGCAGAAGAAGATGGGTGAGCAAGCTGCCATTCATAATCACCGTCAAAATTTCGCGTATTCCGATATTTAATTATCTTGCACCCCGAATGCCCGAATACCTTCGTCATTCACACCTTCGGGTCCAAGAAGATTAAATAGGGGCATCTGTCATACCCTAAATTTTGACCACTAAGATTTCCCATCATTGTGTAAATCATTACCACAATATGGATGAACCATCATGCCTCATCAATCTCCTTCAAAGATGGGTGAGCATTCACTACAATCAAAATTAGGGTTTTAAACCCTCTCTGAGCACTTAGACAAAGGATCAATCAAGGAAAGACATGATCTTCAACTTGTCTAAACTCTCCAACACCTATAAAGGATTAAGAGGACTCCCACATCAGGAATCAAGCTCAAGGTTGCAGCATTCCAAGTGGATTAAGCCTCAAGATCTCCAGTGTCACCAAATTAGGGTTTTGGTCGACCAAGGCCTCCAGATGGAATTTTTCCTTTGGGCATAAGGCAATGCTTCAAAGCATAACCCAAAATACTCCAAGGGGCCTCATGAACCCAATCATTAAGTCAATTTAACCTCAGGGGATGCATTCACCAAAAATCAGGGATTATGGTTTCTTGACCTAATTCACCCCTAAGTTGACTTCTGGGACAAAACATGAGCCAATACCTCAAGACATGTTCTGAGGGTCTCCAATACACCATATTGATCCATTTAAAACAATGGATTGATCCAAGAAGCTTGATTCACAAGTTTCAATTTCATCCGAACCACAATTAGGGTTTTGAGGGAAAAATCAACTGTACCTTTGACTTTTGACCAAGACATGCTCCCAAACCTTGGGACATGATTCAATACACCCTATATCACCTATGGAATCCATATATTAAGTTTGATTTAGGTCAAGGACTTGATTTCATAGAGGATCACACAGTTTAGATTTCATCTACTGAAAAAGTCAACTGTACAAAAAGTCAAATTTTGACTTTTTGATTTTTTTGGTCAACCAATGTTCCTTAACCCTAAAATGATGTTAATATGTGATTGGAATCATCATTCATCAAGAAAAACCAAAGAAAGTAAGATAACTTGTAAAAGGGGGTAACCATAAAAAACTTAGAATTTTTCTAAGTTATGGAACAAAGTGGCTAGGGTACCAACTTCCAAGGATCATAACCTGAGATCCAAGCAACCATTTTGGATGGTCCAAAGATGGATTTGTAGCTCTCATGGCATACTTTAAAAGTGTCAACTACATCTCATTCCAATTCTTCATGGATTTTTAGTTATGGTGTGATCAAAATGGCTGAAAACACGAAAATCACATTTTCCCAACACTTAGTGAAATTTTCACTAAGTCAAAATCTGCCTTACTTTTTCCAAAATGTAGGGACATTTTTCACCTTGATCCAAGTCAAACCAGGTCTTGGGTTGGACATCAAAGTTAAAGTATGCCATGAGGGCTTTCTAACAAGTACCAGATCATCTCCAAATTCCATTTAAGCAAGGAGATACAATCCTTGAAACATGGCCTCATGAACTGATTTTTCTAAGACAGATTTGGCAGATTTTGTGCATTTTGCTCGATTTGTTCAAATCTAACAAATCCAAGCCTTGTCATCATTTTGGACACATCTGAGGAACAAATCCAAGGGGGATGATCTGATCTCCAAGCCTCTAAAGTCCAAGAATCTACAAATAGCATGCCAAACCTAAATGGCTACAAAGATGTCAAATATCCAATTTTGTTTTCAAGCATTCAATGGATGCACCAAGGTGGCATGAACTGAGCTTATTCCAACTGAATTCAGTCCAAGTTTATCTCTGAACCAAAGCTACAAAGCTTGTGCCCTAACCTCTAGTCAATTGCTAGAGGAGACTTGAGATTCCATTTGATCATCATTGGTCAACAGCCTGCTGTAGTTGCCACACACTATTGGTTGTAGAACAAACTTGCTCTACTATAAATAGAGCTCATTTATGCTCAGTTTGGGTACACCAAATCACTACAACACTTGCTTTCCTCAAAATCCATTTCTCTAGGCCAAAATGCCTTCTTTTGCAAGGTAACTCTGAGTTTTTGAGTTAGAGAGCCATTCCATCACATATTATGATCCAAACACATCCAATATGTCATATCTAAGCTGTCCAAACTCTCACATGTGACCTGTAACACCAAAATCACAAAGTCCCCTCTCAAAACCTCAAAATTGGACTTTTTTGCATTTTTCAAGCCATGTCTTGATTCAGTCACTTTCAAAACCAGATAAAACCTCAAAAACACTCCAAATATTATCCTTGAACTGTCCCAAATGGTTCCCCACAGCTGGAACACCATTTGAGAGAGTTGCCATATTGGTCACTTTTGCCCTTTTTGCAAGAAAGAGCTCAGACTTATTCCTGAGGATTCCAGCTGGTTCCAACCATTCTAAAAGCTTCTGAAGGATCAATTGAGAGTGTCTAAAGCATCAAAATACTTCTGGCACAAGAAACTTGGCAGATAGCCCAAAAAGCTCCTAAAAAGGTAAGCATCACAACTTGAACTCTTTGAAATATGCATTGCTTTGAAGTCCATTGATCATTAACATCTCATACATGTTATATATGTTGTGTTTGAACCAATTCATCATGTAATTCATGCCTGTAACAAGAGGTAGCATAAAAAATGCAATTATAGGCCTATTTCAAGAATACTATCGGGTTTTGAAATAGGAGCCTCATCTGAAAAAACCACCACCACCATTGGATTCCTTATGAAATTCTAGGCAAGATAGACCTAAATTTTGTCCCAGTCCATGGAGAAATGAGAGAGTTACAACCTTCACGTTTTGGCCTAAGAACTTGCCTTGCCTTGGTCAGACCTGAAAATTGGTATCCCATGTATATTTATGGGGTGGTTTTGATACACGGATGTATCACCACCCCAGTGGTAGAAGGCGCACGCTGCACACAAGAGGTCTGGGGTTCGAATCCCCCTCGCCCCAGATCCTTTTTTTACCACTTTTTCCATTTTTTTAAATATTTGTTATATTATTTTAAATGATTTGAAAAATTAATTTCTCCTTCAATTTTAATGATTTTTGATTGGTTCTTTTTGCAAAAAATCACAAAAATGTTAAAATATTTTATTCCACAAAAAAATCAGATTTATATTAATTATTTAATATAGTTGGTATTTTTGTAAATAAAATTATTTTTAATTAGTTTAAACACTTTTAAAAGTGGATTTTTATCTTGAAAATCAAAACCAAATGAGTTTTAATTCATCTTGTGATTAAAACATCATTTTTCAAATCTTAACCAAAAATCACAAGTTGTTTATTCAAGCTTATTTGGTATTTTATCATTATTTATTGATTTTCTTCAAGAATTTAATTTTAAAAATGAGAAAATTAGAGTTTCTTTGATTTTCACCCTCACAAATCTTTTTCAAACACTCATGGGCCTTTAATAGAGCGTAAGACCCAATCCCCTTTAACCAAAACCAATTTGGGCCTCAGATATTGTATAAGTTCCGACACTATAAAAAAAATCTCGAGGCGATCGCCAGTTTAAAATAAAACCCTTGGGCCTCTCCTTGAGTTGTAAGCCCCATCACTTGTACAAAAATACTTTTGGGCCTCTAATAGAGTGTAAGAGCCATTCCTTGTAAATAAGATACCTTGTTGGGCTTCAGACCTTGTATAAGACCCACTGTGTTTTCAAAAACCTCGACGCGATCGTCGTTTTCAAACAAACCATCTAGGCCTACCCTCATGTTGTAAGTCCCATCTTTCTTTTTCAAAATAATCTTTGGGCCTCTCCTTGAGTTGTAAGACCCATACCTTTGTACAGAAAACCTGTTGGGCCTCAGATGTTGTATAAGTCCCAGTACAATCTTTTCAAAACAACTTCCCTTTTGATTTAGATTCAAATATACAGTTGTTATCAAAACTTTCTTTAATTTCTTTGAACAACTAACAAAACATCATGGAAGCCTGCTCACCTGTAAGTTTTTATCCGCTGTCATTTACTTGTTTTAATATATATAACTGTATTGTGGGAAGCTGCGCATGGTTAGTCTTCTTTCATTCTTTTAAATACATGTCAAATATATATAATTGTATTGTGGGAAGTTGCACATGGTTAGTCTTCTTTCATACTCCTTTAAATACTTGTCATATATCCACTGTATATATACTAGTATAGTTATTTAGAGTTTTCCCCGACAACTAGGTCTAGAACTAGGTAAAGCCATGTTGGTCACTCTTAAATACAGTCAAAACTAGATCCCTATAGGATTTCCAGATACAGTCTTCCCTTCTCTTGGGGTTAAACAATATGGAACAAAGAGAAAAATAGTATTCTTGGTGAACCTTTTCTCAGACTGTCACCCCTAGAAATTGTCAAAGAAACTCTACTCCCCGGAGTTGATCTATTCTCTGTGAATAGCATCTCCTAAGTTTCTTCAAATCACAGAACTTTCACTAAATGATCTATTCTCTGTGAATAACATTTCTTGAACTTTTCTTGGTTTGGGACCCACAGGCTTCTTAAAAGCATCCCCGCCTCCTCTTGGGCTTTGTACAAGGACCCGTCGGCTTCTTAAAAGTTCTCATGCTTTCTCTTGGGCTTCATACAAGGACCCTCACGACCTCTTAGAGGTATAGGACAAAACTTAGTCATCCTTTGCTAGAGCTGTCTTTCTAAAAGGAGTCACAAATTCCCTCAGACCAATTTTAGGGTTGATACTCATCCCTTAAATGAGTCGGCCTCCTCTTGGGCATTGTACAAAGATAGACCACACTAATAAGACTTGGATAGTCTAAATCTCCTTGAGTCTCAAAGACATTCTCAAGTTCCCTACAAACATAGGAAGAAACCCCGGATTCTGGATTAATTTCCAGCAGAGTTAAAACTTGTGGGTTCTAAAACCCCGTCTCTCTCCTAAAATCCCCCACCCAGGGTTAGTTTATCATCATATAACACTATCCCAAATCAGGACCTCAAGGTATCTGGTCCATCAATTCTTCTATATTCCCCTGTAAGAGTTGAACCCCCACTTGGACCTGCCTCGGGATCTCAATAATCCCCGACAGAAGATAGCCTCCTCTTAGGCTTCGTATAATGATCTTTCCTCAGCATAGTCAGCCTCCTCTTGGGCTTCGTACAATGATTCTCCCCAACGGAGCTAACCTTTTCAGACTCTCTTGTTGAGTCAATCACCTTTTCAGACTCTCTTGTTGAGTCATCCACTTTTCAGACTCTCTTGTTGAGTCAATCACCTTTTCAGACTCTCTTATTGAGTCAACCACTTTTTAGACTCTCTTGTTGAGTCAATCACCTTTTCAGACTCTCTTGTTGGGTCAACCACTTTTTCGACTCTCTTGTTGAGTTAATCACATTCCAGACTCTCTTGTTGAGTTACCCCTTTTAGCCTCAATCCTGGGCTTTATACAGGACAGATAAAAAGCATTCTCTTGTTGAGTGAAACCCTTTTTTAGCCTCTATCTTAGGCTTTGTACGAGATATAAAATTTCATAACCTTCTCTTAAGCTCGGGACAAATAATTTCCCTAACAGAGCTAAAATCGTTTCCGCCTCTATCTTGGACTTTGTACGAGATACCTAAAATATCCTCAGCCGAGTCAGTAAAGTCTCTAACATCCTCAATTTTGGGATTTGTACAAGACATATAAAGTTTTCTTTCCCGCAGAGTCAGTCTTCTTTTCAGCTTCTATCTTGGGCTTTGTACAAGATACATACAAACCTCCCCAGCAGAGTCAAAATCCTTTTAGCCTCAATCTTGGGCTTTGTACAAGACAGATAGAACATTTTCCCCGGAAAAGTCTCCTTTAGCCTCCTCTTAGGCTTTGTATAACGATATCCCCCAAAAGAGTCAGTCTCTTTTTTGCCTCAATCTTGGCCTTTGTACAAGACACCCATATATAAACACTCTCTTGTTGAGTCAGTCATTCCCAGCCTCCTCTTAGGCTTTGTATAAGGACTTCCCCAGTGGAGTCAATCAACCTCTTAGCTTCAACCTTGGGCTTTGATCAAGGCACACAAAAATCAACAATACCTCTTTAGAGATGACAAGTTCTCTCTCAGTCAAACCTTTTAGCCTCTGTCTTGGGCTTTGAACAAGACACCAAAACATATTTTTCCTCCCTTATACTAGGAGAAACTACGATTGCTCTTATTTCCCTGTTTCAATTAAACGAGAATACGCAGGCATAAGATTGTGAAATCTTAGCGAGCATACTAATCAAAAACTCTAGGTCCAATACCTACATACATCAATCAAAACTTAGGTCCAGCACCTTACCAAAAATATCAACAAAAAACTCACTCTCCCTGTCACATTTCCCAAGAAACTTTCCCAAACCCATTAACAGATAAATATCGTCAAGTACAAAGCAAAACCTAAAGCTAATATCCTGTGGATAACCATATATAGGATGAGTAATTGACAACTCCCCATTGTATAACCTGACCCCGGACCCCCCAATCTCTTTAAGCGTTTGTTCAGTTAAACATTTGCGTGCAAGGTTAGTTTTAGATACCTTCCCTTTCCCTTCCAGCTTCATGGGATAAATAAGAAATCAGAAAGTAGCACCCCTTTCTCCTTGAGGAGGAAAACCCAACTCCAGCGATAAGGTGGTCGTGTCACCGACAAAAATCGCTCGCTACAGGAAAATGGCGAGGAACCCATTTTATTGTTTAGGACTATGATTATTATAGCTCCTAAGAGGTCTAGGATGTTAGCTTTAAGAATGAATATATATATATATATATATATATATATATATATATATATATATTGCTTTTCCTACTTGATATCCGTGTTTATTTTTCTGCTAATGGGACTGCGGGTGATGCCGCATCTGGAAAGATTGAGTATACACCTAAGATAGGTGATGGCACGAGACAGGTAATCTTACAGGGAGTGACTCCCAAATAAGAGGTCCCGGTAGACCATCGAATCAGTGGAGATACCCTTTGCAGATTCAATGCCTATACGACTTTGGTTGTTGAAAGCAGATTGTTCGATTGGGCTGTCCGTGAAACTGAGGATTTTAGTAGACTAAGTCCATGTTACTATTTTGTAGTGCGGAAGCTATCGGAAATAGTTGTCACACGATACTACCCTCATTTGAGATTACTCTAAGATATATCAGCTCGCTCAGGTGAACCATCCTGATGTTGTTATCCCAAGACGGGTCAATGATTTTGCGGACAGGTACAAAAAATCACCAGTATAACCTTTGGGGATGGGTAGAGCCTTGACTTAATGACACTGAACCTTTGACCCCATGTTTTTTCTATGTTTTTGTGTGCTACATTCATGCATTCATTTCATTAAAAAACATTAAAACAAAGAAAATTTTCTCTCCTAGTCTCTCTTTTTCCAAATTAAACTAAGACAATGATTGCAAAAGTCAGAGACAAAGATTGCGTTATGGATTTCGTTAGAAGGAAGACTCACAAGTATACCTTTAAGGTTCCAAAACTAGAGGATTTAAGAGGATTGGCGAGGATGATCACCAACCTTGATGCTTTCATAGCTAAGTATGGAGGACTGTTGTCTCTTTAAGGGTTCATGTAATTGAAGGAATCCTGTCTATACTCATCCAGTTCTATGATCCGGTCTATCACTGTTTAACATTCCCGGATTACCAACTAGCACCAACACTGGAGGGGTACTCTCACCTGACTGATTTACCCATTACTGACCAAGCTCCCTTTTCTGGACTGGAAGAAATTCCAAAGGATCAAACCATTGCAAGAGCAATTTATTTGGACGAGTCAGAAGTCAAGACTCACATGACCACTAAGGGTGGAATCCAGGGTCTGCCAGCCCATTTTTTGATAAAGAAAGCCCTGTACTTTGTTAGTATAGGGAATGTGCCTGCTTTCGAGAGCATCTTTATACTACTCACTTACGGGTTATTTCTGTTTCCCAACATTGATAGTTTCGTTGATATCAATGCCATTAAGATTTTTCTAATTGGAAACCCCGTACCAACCTTGCTCGCAGATGCTTATCATTCTGTACACTTAAGGAATTTGTACAGCGGAGGAATGATCACATGTTGTGTACCCTTGCTATACAAGTGGTTCACTTCTCATTTACCGAAGTCTTCTGTTTTTTGGGATCAAAAGAGCACTTTACGTTGGTCGCAGAGAATCATGTCTCTTACCAACTCTGACATTAATTGGTACAATAGAATTTATGACAGGATCAGGATCATTGACCGTTGTGGAAACTTCCCTAATGTACCCCTCATAGGAACCAAATGAGGAATCAATTATCATCCAGTTTTATTTCATCGTCAATTCGGATACCCGATGAGGCATGTCCCGCATAATGCTCATCTGGAAGGTCTTTTCTTCAGGGAAGGAGAAAACAACAGGGCACTAAAGACAGAAATAGTGCATGCCTGGAAACATGTTCACAGGAAAGGAAGAGAGTCTCTAGGAAAACCGAGTTGTATCTCTGTGGAGCCTTATCTCCACTAGGTACAAACTAGAGCTCTCAAGCTGAGGATGCCTAACCCTCGTCAAGAAGTTCTTCCGTTAAAGGAATCTGTCCTTTATTTTATGTCTGATATGGAAAAACTTCAGGTTACTCTCAACAAAGTTCAGCAAGAGAAGAGGTCTTGGAAGAACAAGTAACGTATTCTCAATGTGGAGTATAACAAAATACAACAACTGTTAAAAGATAAAGATGCTCTGATTGAGATTTAGAGCAATATGATGTAGAGAATCAAGATGACCAGAGGAATTTGCTCGCTCATTTCACTTGGCAAAGGAATGACAACCCGACAACGGCTCAAGAGCCCCGGTCAAAGAAAAGGAAGATACCGGAGCCAACACCTGAGCCCTCCTCAGAGAGGACTCAGGATCCATAAGTTTAGACATTTCCTTTTACAGCACTTTGTAAATTACTGTATTTCCATTTCCGCAATCTTTGAATTCAATAAAACGGGGTTTCCCCACTGTTTGATATTTGCAATCCAATTGTCAAAGTTTCTTTTGATTAAATAACAAAAATTTAATTAATTAATAATTGCATATCATTCATCATTCGCCCATAATGCATTCTTCTTCCCTACGGATCTCACGTTTGTGTCTCGATTCTAGAGTCAAATAGTCTCATTCGTACAATACTCGGGCCAATCGACAAAAGAAAATGGATGATCCCGAGGAAGAGAACAAAGAGTTGAGAGAAGAAATCGACACTTTAAAAGAATATCTGAGGAAACTTCACAATGACATGCAATCTCTGGCAGCAGCCCAGATGAAACAACAAAGGACTGTGATCTCAGAGATCACATCGACGCCCATAGTGGAAAAGTATGATCCTCGGTACAACATGCCTAAGGATCGTCCCTGGGGCATGCCACCCAACTATATCCCGGAAGGATATATTCCGCCGATCATGGAAGATCCGAAAACTGCAACAGGAGCCGCTGGGCCTGAAGGTTACAACCTTCGGGAAAGCGAAGATGCAAGGGGCATGATAGTACCTCCTGAAGGTTACAAACTTTGGGAGAGGGAAGCACCAAGAGTCACTGTCGTAATGACTGTACCACCACCTGTGGTACACACTGTCTCGGAAGTACAGATTCCACAGATACCTTTTGGTGGAAATGAAAGTATGAACAATAAAATGAAGGAATTCCAAGAACAATTCATGGAGATGCAGAAAGAAATGCAAGTCATTCGCGGTCAGGATCTATTCGGAAAGGACGCCGCAGACCTTTGTTTGGTCCCCAATGTGAAAGTTCCGCATAAATTCAAGTTGCCCGAATTTGAAAAGTACAAGGGCAACTCTTGCCCTCAAAGTCATTTGGTGATGTACGCTCGGAGGATGTCAACTCAGACAGAGAACCAACAGCTATTGATTCACTATTTCCAAGATAGTTTAACTGGTGCCGCACTCAAATGGTACATGGGTTTAAACCGCACTAAGATCGTCACTTTTAGAGATCTGGGCGCTGCCTTTGTTCAACAATATAAGTATAATCTGGACATGGCACCAGACAGAGATCAACTTAGAGCCATGTCGCAGAAGGATAAGGAAACCTTTAAGGAATATGCTCAGAGATGGCGTGAAATTGCCGCTCAGATTTGTCCACCTCTTGAGGAAAAAGAGATGACAAAGATCTTCTTGAAAACCTTGAGTTCGTTTTACTATGATAGAATGGTCGCCAGCGCGCCCAGTGAATTCAGCGAGATGGTAGGCATGGGAGTTCGTCTTAAAGAAGCTGTCCGAGAAGGACGTTTAGTTAAAGATGCTGGACCATCAAGCAGTACCAAAAGATATGGTAGTGCTTTCCCTAAGAAAAAAGAGCAGGATATTGGTAATACCTCTCTTGGAAAGCAAAGGTGACGGTACCAACCAGTAGCAGCTGTAACTCCTGCTATCAAACCTACGCCTGTTCTGACGTATCAACCTCAGGTTGCTCAATGCCAACCGAATCAACAAAAATATCAGCAAAGGACACAACAGCCTCTTCAGCAGGCTCATCCTCATTACAACAATAACCGTACAACGCGACCACCAGGGTTTGACCCTATACCAATGTTGTACGCAGAACTGTATCCACTACTACTGGTCAAGGGGGACGTCCAAACCAGATCTCCTCTTACAGTACCGAGAAGTCCGCCTTTTTGGTTCAAGGCGGATCAGACTTGTCCTTACCATCAAGAAGGACTAGGACATAACATAGAAAACTGTCTCAGCTTCAAATCCGATGCGCAAAAGCTTGTCAGGAGCGGGGTCTTATCCTTCAAGGATACAAATCCAAATGTTCAGACGAACCCGTTGCCACAACACGAGAAATCTGCAGCCAGTTTGATAGAAGGAGAGTTTAACCACAACTATCAAATTCATGATGTACTCTTATTAAGGGCTAGTCTGGTCAAGATGCACCGCAGAAAGAGCGGATATGGGCATGTACCACCTCATAATTATCATCAGTGTGATATCTGCTCGAAAGATAATCAAGGATGTTCTATGGTGTAATAAGCTCTACATGAACAGTTGGATCTCGGATGGATCCAGGATCACAGAATTAGTGGGGTCAACATGACTTATACGAATTCCAACATTATTCAGAACCACGACATCCGTACGATGAATGTCAACTTGGTGGCAATGCACTCAAGGAAAAGCCAACATCATGATCTGCCTCGGCATGATTATGATTCCCGTCTGATTTACTCGGTAAACAATCAGGGATGCTATTTTGTACAAGAGGCCCTCTAGCGTCAGATAGATCTTGGATGGATCCAGGATTACCGTGATAAAATCCCTATCAAGTCAATATGATTCAAATTTTCAATATTCGCTTGATGAATACCAACTTAGTGGAGTTACACGCTAAGCAAGTCCAGCTTGGTTTTTTGACTTTGCATGAGTATCAAAACTGTAAAGTGTGTCGTGAGAGTAACCAAGGTTGTGCACTCGTTCAAAGGACACTTCAACATTTGTTAAACCACTGATGGCTTCCGATCTATCTAGATGAAGACACACAACAAGTCAGTATGATCGACGGGAACCCTACTAGGCATCAAAGTCAGGATGTTCGATCAATGGAAACCGATCTGGCAAAGTTGCACTGCATTCAAAGCGGACGTGGCCGGGTGCCACCACATAACTATGAGCACTGTAGAGTTTGCTTGGAAAATAATCAAGGGTGCTACCTCATGCGAGCAGCCCTTCAAAGTCAGTTGGACCATGAGGAAATTCAACCAGGGTCAGGTTCTGGTTCAATGTCAAACTATCATCCTGATCAAAGCAGGGATGTTGTCTTAATCCCTAAATTAGAAGTGGAAAAATATGTGTGCGCCATAATCCCTTTACTCCGTGAATCAAGAGTCCCTCTTGATGGTGGAAAGGTTCTTAATCTCGAACCAATTGAGGCCGGTTATGATGGTAAAAAAAATCAAAAAGGCTCCTGTAGTTATCTATCTGCCGGGACCAGTACCGTACAAATCCGACAAGGCTATCCCTTACAAGTACGGTGCAACAACAATTAAAAATGGAAAGGAAACTCCATTACCCTCCGTCGTGAATATTGCAGACATCAGTCGAGTAACACGGAGTGGTCAAATCTTTAACCAAAGAGTTGGAGAACCCAGCAAAGAAAAAGAACTTCAAACAGAAGTTCCCGATTAACCAGTCGGTCAGTCCAGTGATCCCGACCTTTCAAAGAATGACGATGAGATGCTAAAGCTCATCCAAAAGAGTGAATACAACATTGTTGATCAACTGTTGCAAACTCCATCAAAAATCTCTGTGTTATCTCTATTACTCATGTCCGAAGCTCACAGGGAAACTCTGCGGAAAGTCTTAGAGCAAGCCTTTATGGAACAGGATGTGACGATAAGACAATTCAATAGCATCATCTCTAACATTGCTTCCTGCAACAACTTGGGGTTTAGTGATGAGGAACAACCAGAAGAAGGAAAAAGTCACAACATGGCGCTCAATATTAAAGTAAACTGCCAGGATGATGCTTTAGCCAGCGTACTGGTAGATACCGGACCGGCCTTGAACGTTATGTCGAAGTCCACTTTAATGCGACTATCATTCAAAGGATCCCTGATGAGGGGCAGTGAGGTCATCGTCAAAGCATTTGACGAATCCCAGAAAGCAGTTATTGGCGAAGTCGATCTTCCCATAACTATCGGCCCTCACACTTTCCTGGTCACTTTCCAGGTCATGGACGTCCGGGCAGCGTACAACTGTTATTAGGAAGACCTTGGATACACCAGGATGGGGGAGTCACTTCGACACTACACCAGAAACTGAAGTTCGTCAAGAACGAACAACTAGTCATAGTCTATGGGGAACAAGCCTTGATTGTGAGTAACTTATCGTCGTCCACTTGTGTAGAACCAGAGGAGGTTGTTGGAACTCAGTTCCAAGCACTTTTGGTGAGCAATGACAAATCATAAAAGGGAACGTCAATTTCCTCGTGCAGAGATGCTCTCGAAGTGATCAAAAGTAACAATCCAAAAGGGTGGGGACAACTTGTCATTCCTAATGATAACAAAACAAAGAAGGGTCTCGGTTTTTCCTCAACCTGTACCCATACTGCTACTAACGATGAAAGTTTTCATCCCATTCAGGATTTCTTCCACAGTGGAGGTTTCCTTCACTCAGTGCCTCAAGAAGAGCATACCATCAACGAGGATGATTTCTCCGATACAGATGAAGAGTGGAAGTCCTATCTTAACGAGGACGGTTATATGTCTCAGGAAGAGGTGCCTATGTCATTTTCCTATCCCGTACAGAGTCTGAGATTTATACCAAGATCAGACGTCAAAATGATATATGGAGATTGTGATCTAGAAGGATGTCGTGCTCCACCAAACTCATTAGAGGAGGACACTCTGATGAAAGACAACTTTGACCATGACTATTATGGCCTAATGGATGGCCTGCCTATCTGGCAGCCATACCCAGGAGATTTGGGACAAAAGAGTCAGCCCAACGATGCATATCAACTGAGCATCATTGAAAAGAATACTTGCGTCCCCACCATGTCATGGGATCATTATTCAGGGCAATCAGAAAATATCCAGCACGACGATGAATTTGCAAAGCTTGCAAGACTAGAATTCATCAACTATGCTTTTCCCGAGGTCAACGTCATCGAAAGGGATGACTCCTCTAGTTCCAAAGAAGTGTGGGACACCTTAGGACAACCAAGCGACAAGTTCGACTACTTAGTCAAGTACACCGCTCCTAAAAGCTCTCGTATCAGGCTCGAAGACATCCAGCCAACTAGATGGGGAGATTTACCTGAGAGTACAAACACTATGCAAGATACAACAGAAGAGTTCGTCTACGACAGCTCTGCCTGGGAAACAGATTTCAACGTTCTCGCTCCACCAGAAATTAGTATTATTTCTGAAAACAAATCAGGAAGGAAGGTACCAGACTTTGTGATTCACCGAGGAGTTCGCCGCCAATGGGTTGCTGTCAACGTTTCGAAAGTCGTTCATAAGTCTAAGTAATTGTCGTCTTTATTTTAACCTTTCATCCTGCCGAGGTGAAACGAATGTTTTGATAGGGCTTAATTTTTGTAAATGTCCCTCTTCACTTTGCCCAAAGCGACAGAGTTTTGTTTTATAGGGTTGTACTTTCAAGAATCGACAAAATCATAAATAAAATAATGTCGTTCTGTAATTTCCGCATTTATTGTTGTTTTCTCTTTTCGCTTTTTCAAAAAATGGTAATCCTAAAAAACAACACAATAATAAAAACAAGCAGTTTTCCAAAGAAAATACACTGCACACACTCTTGTATTCTCTCTATCTCTTCTAAAAAACAATCATCACGTCATACAAATTGCTTGTTTTAAACCCCATTGAAACATACGGTCCAATGCCTTCTCCCAACTTTGAATTCCTGGTATTTGAGGCTGAAGAAGAAAATGACGACGAAATTCCAGAAGAGATCTCCCGATTACTCAGACAAGAGAAAAGGTCCATTGAACCTCACAAAGAGCCATTGGAAACAGTCAATTTGGGTTCAGAAGAAGAGAGGAAAGAAGTCAAGATTGGGGCACTTCTCAGTTCGACTGTCAAAGAAGGTTTGATAAAGCTTCTCAAAGAGTTTCCCGATGTATTCGCTTGGTCCTATCAGGACATTCCAAGGTTGGATACCAGCATCGTGGAACATCATCTACCGTTAAGATCAGAATGTCCGCCAGTAAAACAAAGGTTGAGACGAACTCATCCAGACATGGCCATCAAAATCAAGAGGAAGTACAGAAACAGATTGACGCGGGTTTCCTCGCCACGTCAGAATATCCTCAATGGCTAGCCAACATAGTACCAGTTCCAAAAAAGTACGGAAAGGTCAGAATGTGTGTGGACTACAGAGATCTAAACAAGGCCACTCCCAAGGATGACTTTCCTTTACCACACATTGACATGCTGGTAGATGGTACAACAAAGTTCAAAATATTCTCCTTCATGGATGGATTCTCGGGATATAATCAGATAAAAATGGTGCCAAATAATATGGAGAAAACTTCATTCATTACCCTATGAGGTACCTTTTGTTACAAGGTAATGTCGTTAGGTTTGAAGAACGCCGGCGCAACCTATCAAAGGGCCATGACTACTCTGTTTCATTACATGATACGCAAAGAAATTGAGGTATATGTCGATGATATGATTGCCAAATCTAAGACAGAAGAGGAGCATATGACGCACTTGTCAAAGCTATTCGAGCGATTGAGAAAGTACAAACTCCGCTTGAATCCCAATAAGTGCACATTTAGTGTCCGTTCAGGGAAACTTTTAGGGTTCATCGTCATCCAGAAAGGAATTGAGGTTAATCCTGACAAAGTCAAGGCCATTCAAAATATGCCTTCTCCAAAGACTGAAAAACAAGTCAGAGGATTCCTGGGGCGTTTGAACTACATTTCCAGATTTATATTCCTCATGACCGCGACATGTGCGCCAATTTTCAAATTACTCAAAAAGAATCAGGAATGCGTTTGGACAGAAGATTGCCAAACCGCCTTCGACAGTATTAAGGAATACCTGTTGAACCTTGAAGATGGCTGGTTTCTACCTGAGTGAATCGCACACTCAAAGATACAACAGAGTCACCACCAAACTTTATTTAGTCCCAAAGGACAGGGAAAATATCGATAAAACCCAAGGGGAAGATAAACGGGAATGGGGGGTCGGTTATGCGAAAGGAAGGTATTAGCACCTAACGCATCCGTCGTACTCGACGGGAACCATTTCGCTTGCTTCTAGACTTGGATGGGCTATCCATCTAAAGGCTTCTAGCTAAGAGAAAGAGGAGAGAGAGAGAAAGAAAAGGAAAAAGAAAAGAAATAAAGAAAGTGCTCGCGGAGGAACGAAGTCCTCGTGCCTACGTACCCTCATAGTGCAATGAGGAAGTCAGAGCGCCGTAGTTCACGGAACCAAGGAACGAAGAAGAAGGAAGAAAAAGGAGGAAGATGGAAGAAAGGTGGACGTGTGCTCGCCAAGACACTGCGTCTCGTGCTTGCGTATCTGACATTCAGAAGAATGCAGAATAAGAGCTTCCGTAGTTCGGGGAACTGAATGGAAAAGGAAAATAAGAAAGAAACAAGGAGATGAAAGAAGTGGTGTCAAAACCAAGGGCAGGAGAAAGAAGGAAAAACTCTACTGGGAAAGACCCCGCAGTATGAGCATTCGCACAAAAGAATAGGAAAAGAATGGTGTCAAAACCAAGAATGAAAGAAACTCAGCTGGGGATAGCAAAGAGAATTAGTGTCGAAACCAAGAAAGTAAGAGCAAGGGGAATAGGAAGGACTCCTCTGGGGATCCAAATAAAGGGATGGTGTCATAACCAAGAGGAAAAGGAGACTCGGTATATTAACTGGCTGGCAGTGGTTAACCGAAGAAAGAGAGTAGACCCTGGCGGGGGGAAAGAAGCTGGTGTCAACAGACGGACTGTGATAAACCAAGAGAGAGAGAGAGTGATGAACCGAGAGAAGGTGTTTGACTCTGAAGGGGCCTCGGTATATTAACTAATGAATAGTTGTTAACCGAGGAAAGAAAGGACTGCAACTCTGTGGGAATAGAGAAGCATTGGTTTTAACAGAGGAAACTGTGATTAACCAGAAAAGCAGGTGCAGGACCGAACAAAGGTCGTGACTCAAAGGGGTTTGATAAACTGACTGAACAAACAGTACCCAACCGAAGAAAGGGTATTTGAACCAACGAAAGGTTACTAACCCAAGGGCGCAAGTATTCGAACCAAGAGGAGGTTGCCAACTGTGGGGGATTCGGTGTTTACAGACGGACTGTGACCAACCGAAGAGAAAAGCGAGTGATTAACCAAGAGAAAGTGATTAACTCGAAAAAGGGTTCAGTATTTTAACAGACGGGCTGTGGTTAACTGAAGAAAAGGGTGATTAACCAAAAAGAGGTGATTAACCCAAGATGTGCTCAGTGATTAACAGAAGGACTGTGATTAACTGAAGAAAAGGGTGATTAACCAAGAAGAGGTGATTAACCCAAGAAAGGAGAAGAACCAATAGAAGATTGCGAACTCCTGGGGAATAATGGTCGTGACAGGAAAACTGTGTTAGACCAAAGAAAGAGAATTGAAACTCTTCAAGGGAATCAAAAGCAATGATTGATTACAAGATGAAAGGAGTAACGAAACAAAGAGAGATTGCTAGCGCAAGAATAATGATCTCAACCAAGAAGGATGGTGATTGATCAAAAGGAGAGATTGAAAGAGATAGGAGTGATCAAGGATCGAAAAGGATCGCAAGGAGAAAAAAGTGATCAAGGATCAACTCGACAGGGAAATGAGAAACACTATAGCTGGAGGATAGAGGTGACTATTCTCGAGGAGAGGACAAGACGCTCTTACTAAAGAAATAGCCAGAATGAGGGTGGAAAAACTCCATCCTCATTCCTCCTCTAGCACCCAAAATATAGTGTGGAAAAGGAAAGAATAGTGCAAACCGCTCCAATGTTGTACAGTGCTCCTGCGTAGAGAAACGGACAGTGTAACGGGTTAATTTGTACAGTGCTCCGATGCAAGGCGCAACACGAAACTCCAACTCCATGGGGGGGGGGGGGGAAAGAGAGAGAAAGCTCTAAAGGAGGCCTAAAGAGAGGAAAAGGGAAGATCAATTAATCGAAACAAAGTTTCGATCAATTAATCAAGGGATAAACATGTTAACAACTTTCCAAAGAGGATGAAAAGTCATTGAAGCAAAAAGGAGTGAATTATTGATTATACAAGATTAAGTTTATCCATGAAGAATAAACTTAATGCAAATCTGAAACGGAAGGTGCAAAATAGTGCCAAATGATCACCAAAATGCCACACAAAATCATGCATCATGTGAACAAAGATAGTGCAAGAATTGCTATGTTCATACCATGCTAAGAACATGAAACAAATGAATAATCGAAAGTGTGCATCGAAAGTTCATGAACATGTTTCAACCAGAAGTGAAATGACATAAAAAAAAATCCATAAAATCAAGCATGACAAACAATGGAAGTTAAAATGAAGAAAGCATGGCAAACACACTTGAAAATGCAAGAAAATGGCATTCTGTATAGTGGTAACCGGTTACAGCATATGTGATAACCGGTTACATGCTTGAAAATGCATGTTTTTAGGGAAAATTGCACTGTGTAACCGGCTACAGCATAACTGCTAACCGGTTACCACTGTATAGAGGCAAAAATAACAGTAAAAACAGCTTTTCAAAAGTAGTTTTCAACTCATAATCACTTATGCCAACCACCACATGCTAGGAACTGAAATTGTGCATGAAAATTAAACTTGAAAACAACAAATAAACAGTGATAGAGTCAACTAACACATTAGGATCATGGATCAAACAAATGCAAAATCAAATCACACACAACAATTGTCGACTACATTGTGAGCGATACGAAAATGCGCGAAACGATAAAATTAGTTAGATCCACCAACCTACAAGCCGGAGAATTGGCTTGGTAAATGTTGCAAAGAGATCTTGATGCAGAAAATCAAAGAAAACCAGAGGATCCTTGATTTGTAGACGAAATGCGTCGAAACCGATCAAAAACGCGAAAATGCACCGAAATCGAACTTGCACCAAATTGAAAGTTGTAGAACTCTTGGATTGAAGTAGAATAAGATGTAATTCCAGAAATTCAACCAAAGAATGCCAAGTGATGGAGGTTATGCTCAAGAATTAATCACTTTCAATGTGAAAAGTGATTATCCTTCAAGAATAAGAGCTTTTGGTGAGGTTTTAGGATGTGAATTGAGATGAAGATGTAGAAGTTGCAGAAAAATGCAGAGGAGAATGAGAGAATTGAGAGTGAAGAAAGTGTGGATTTGTGTGGATTTGTGTGAATGATTGTGGAGGCCTTGTGAAATGAGTGAGGCTTTGTTTATATAGACTTTTGGTTTGGAGTGTGATAGCTTTGGACTTAGCTTTAGGAGGTTTGGAGTTAGGGTTGGAGTTAGTTACACTGGACTCACTGAGTCAAGGCGGTTAACTCGGTTAGTTAGGCTCAACTCGGTAACAATCCCAATGCAAGCTTCCACATCCAAAGGTTGACATGCTTGTAAATTAAGTAACATGGTGCTCTTAATTTAAAGTGATGCATTGAATAAATGTAAGGGAAATGTCTTGAATGGTCTTGTATTGTCTAGAATGTTCCACATGCTACTAGAATAATGTAGAAACAAAGACCAAAGAGAGTGCATAGCTGCTGTCCCAAAAATGCAGCAAAATCTGCAACTTTGTACGTGGTAAGCGGTTACAGCATATCTGCTAATCGATCACATGCTTGAAAAATGTGGTTTTTGGTGAAATTTACACTATGTAACCGGTTATCAGTTATGCTGTAACCGGTTACTTCAGCTCATTTTCCCCAGATTTGCTTGGAAATGATGTTGAAGCCCTGTTATTGATTTTCCAACTCTTGTCTTGATAAATAAACATGGAAACCTTTATTTTGAGCATGTTTTGGTGATGAAATCATCTTGAGAGGATGCGATTAATCGGGCTTGGAAAACCTGCCGATCCTGCAACAAGGAACACACAAAGAAAAGTGCGAATGTGTATACTGACGATGCGAATGCTTATGCTCATGCAAAAAGGCAAAAGAGGGAGGTCAAATTTCGAGTTACGACAGCTGCCCCTATTTAATCCTCTTGGACCTGAATGTACGAATTGCGCTAGCTTTTCGACAATTCCAGGTAAAAGGGGATTAAATAAAAGAGTAGCTCGAGAATTTGGCCGGCGGCGACAAACAGAGCGGTGCAAGGTAGAATAGGTAAGTGCAAGGATTGCTGAAAATCTGCCGGGAGATAAGTCAGGCAAAAAGAGAGGGAGTATGATCGATGCATATGCTATGTATGTGTTTCTACATGATGCTTGATATCATGCAATACAAAGGCTCAAGCTGAGGCACAACGAAAAGTGATTAGGCAGAAACCGTAGCAAAACGACTTCGACATCCTCGGTCAGGGAGAGAACTCGCAGATGAAGGAAATCTCTGCTGGAGAGAACAGTTCACAAAGGACGATGATTCCGCCGGGGAAAGAAACTAAGAACATCTCATGTTTCTAAATCACCATGACTGTCTCCGTTGAGGATGAAAGAACCAAGTCAATCCTTTCTACCAAGACTGGCTCTGTGTGGGGGAAAGAGATTCCTGAATCATGTTGACTCAACTGAGGAGAAACCACTACTGCTGGTGACAGATAGTTCCTAATCATTGGAGATGATACACAACCCTTGATGGGGAAAAGTGAACAAAGATGTCTTTGCTGGAGAACACCTTGGCAACCTGCTGGGGAAAATGATGACTCTGCTGAGGAACTGCTGAGGAGACAACAACTTCTTCATAGAATCATCGCATTACCGGCCAGGCGTTAGTCTTACTAATGGATATCACCGATCACCCTGTAGGAGTTACCAGTAACACATGCAATGCATAATGCTTTCTCGGTGAATTTAGCTTTTTATTGTTCTCAACGTTTTTTAGTATTATGTGATCACAAATAATTGTTTATCTTGCAAACAAAATACTGGAATGAAAAAAAATTGAGATAACAAAGAATGCATTTTATTGAATGTAAAACTTTTGTACATAAAGTGTGTACAAGGATGCAAAATCCTTAATGAGGAAGTTTGCATTAAAATTGAAAAACAAATGTAAATGGCAAAGGGAAATCATGCTTTGCATTGATTACAACATTTGCCACCATCCACTGTAAGTCTAGGTTCCAACACCTTGCCCCAGTTGACGATGATTGGAGTGTTCTGTTATCGTCTGAGGTCTAGCTGTGAGGAAAAGAGGCTCAAGTGTTCACAGTCAATGCCTTTATCCCTAATTTTTGCCTGGACATGTTTTTACATTTTTTTTCGTCCACCGGGATGCCCATTTTTGCCTAAGTCGCCCTTTCGGGTTTTCGACTTAGCGGGCTATTATTGTTTTTTTTCATTGTCCCTAACTTTTGCATAGACATTTCTTTTTTTGGTCCATCGGGACGTCCATTTTTGCCTAGATTGTCCTTGCGGATGTCAATCTAGCGAACTTTTATCCATTTTTTTTATGCATAATATTTTTTGACTGTATCGGAGTTCACGGGCGATGGCAACTCCTCCCCATCCATTGTGGTGAGGATCAGGGCTCCGCCTGAGAACGCCTTCTTGACAACAAAGGGTCTTCTTTAGCCTTCATCTCGGGCTTTGTACGGGATACAAAACACTCTCTTGTTGAGTATAAAAAGACTCTCTTGTGGAGTCAATCCTCTTTTAGCCTTTATCTCGGGCTTCGTATGAGATACAAATCACTCTCTTGGTGAGTATTAAAGATTCTCTTGTTGAGTCAAACCCTTTCAGCCTCTGTCTCGGGCTTCGTACAAGGCACATATAAAAACACTCCCTTGTTGAGTTAACCCTTTTAGTCTCTATCTCGGGCTTCGTACGAGACACAAAAGCATCCTCTTGTTGGGTCAATAGCCTCCTCTTAGGCTTCGTATAAGGAAAGCCCCGTGTGATTCAATCAACCTTTTAGCATTAAAAGCTGTGCCTCGTTCACAGTATACAAACATCAACAACTCCTTTTCCTTCATCTAAATTGCTGTAAGTGGCAAGCCTCTGGATTATTTACATCCACGCCACTGTCCCTCTTTTAGCATGAGGAATTCCTAAGGAAAGATAGCATTGCTCTACACTGAGTTAAAGTCTTCTCCTTCAGGTTGAAAATCCTCTATAAAGGAAATTATGGCATTGCTGGATTCGCATATCCCAGTTAAAGTAATTCTCCTTTATAATCAGTCACCCAACAATTGTGACAAACAGACCCCCTTAGAGATGACAAATTCCCTCTAAAGACAACACCCTTTTAGCTTCATATCTTGGGCTTCAAACAAGATACAAATAGACCCTTCAGCTTCACATCTTAGGCTTTGAACAAGATATAAACCACCTTTAGCTTCATGTCTTGGGCTTCGAATAAGACACCAAAACACCATTTCCTCCCATAGAGTAGGAGGAACTACGATCGCTCTGATTTCCCTATCCCGGGAATACATATGCATAAGATTGAAAAAGAATCTTAGCGAGCACACTAATAAAAAAACCCAAAGCCCCCTACTTCCAGCCAATCTAGCACAGTATCCCAACAAATTCCCCATGAATAGTCCCGGTAATTCGTTCTGAACAAAATAAGCAGAGAGAGGCCCACGAACTAAAACCGCATCTGTAAACCAACAGTTTTGAATGTTTAACCTCAGTATGCAAGCAGGGTTAGTTGGAGACATCTATTTCCCTTCCTTCATCAGCTTCAATAGGATAAAAAATGAATCGACCTATAGTACCCCAGAGCGACAGTGCTTAAGAACCACGTCCAAAATCGCTCGCTACAGAAAAATGGCGCCCACCGTGGGGCCAAACAAAGGAATCTTGTCTCTCTTATCTCTCTGGTTGAAACCTTCTCTTAGGATGAGTCTGTGGGTTCACAAGGTATCACCGAATGATGGTTCCATCGGGGAATGTCATTATTGCTAGGATCGGCCCTCACTAGGATCTTAGGTAAAAAAACCTTTAAGTTGGGAAGGTACCACAGAATGGCGCCTCCGCCGGGGAGCCATTTTCTGTTAGGATCATAGGATTCATAGCTCTTAAAAATTCTAGGACATTAGGACAAATATATATACTGCTTTTCCTAATTGATATCTGTGTTTATTTTTCTGCTAATGGGAATGCGTGTGATGCCGCATGTGGAAAGATTGAGTATACACCTAGGAAAAACCTCTTTCAGTAGTTCGGAAGCTATCAAAAATAGTTGTCACGCGATACTACCCTCTTCTGAGATTCTTCAAAATACATCACCTAGCACGGTTCCCGGCCCGCTGATGTTGTCTCAAAAAGAATCAATGATTTTGAGAGACAGGTACAAAAGTCACTAGTATAAACCTTTGGGATGGGTAGAGCCTTGACTTCATGACACCGACCCTTTGACCCCATGTTTTTTCCATGTTTTTATGTGCTGCATTCATGCATTCATTTTAAAAAACATTAAGCAAAGAAAAAATTTCTCTTCTAGTCTCTGTTTTTCAAATTAAACTAAGACAATGATTGCAAATGTCAGAGATAAAAGGATTGCGCTCATGGATTTCGGTAGACGAAAAACTCACAAGTATACCTTCAAGGTTCCAAAACTAGAGGATTTGAGAGGATTAGTAAAGATGATCACTAACCCTGACGCTTTCAGAGCCAAGTACGGGGGTCTGCTACCTCTGTTAAGGGTCTATGTAATTGAGGGAATCCTGGAGGCACTCATTCAGTTTTACGATCCGGTCTATCACTGTTTCACATTCCCAGATTACCAGCTCGCACCAACGCTGGAGGACTATTCTTATCTGATTGATCTACCCGTTACTGATCAAGCTCCCTTTTTTGGACTGGAAGAAATTCCAAAGGATCATACCATTGCAAAAGCAATTTATTTGGACGAATCAGAAGTCAGAACTCACCTGACCACCAAGGAAGGAATCCCAGGTTTACCATCCAAGTTTCTGGTAAAGAAGGCTCTGTACTTTGTTAGTATATGGAACGTGACTGCTTTCAAGAGCATCTTTGTTTTGCTCACCTACGGGTTATTTTTGTTTCCCAACATTGATAACTTCGTCAATATCAACGCCCTTAAGATTTTCCTAATTGGAAACCCTGTACCGACCTTACTCGCAGATGCGTATCATTCTGTACACTTAAGGAATTTATACAGTGGAGGAATGATCACGTGCTGTGTACCCCGGCTATATAAATGGTTTATCTCCCATTCGCCTAAGTCTGCCGCTTTTTGGGATCATAAGAGTGCCTTACGTTGGTCGCAGAAAATCATGTCTCTTACCAACTCTGACATCGATTGGTACAATCGGATTTATGACGGGATCATAATCATTGACCGTTGTGGAAACTTCCCCAACGTACCCCTCATAGGAACTAAGGGAGGAATCAATTATCATCCAGTTTTAGTTCGTCGTCAATTTGGATACCCGATGAGGCATGTCCCGCGTAATGCTCATTTGGAAGGTCTTTTCTTCAAGGAAGGAGAAAATGACAGGGCACTAAAGATGGAAATAGTGCACGCTTGGAAACATGTTCATAAGAAAGGACGGGAGTCTCTAGGAAAACCGGACTGTGTCTCGATGGAGCCTTATCTCCACTGGGTACAAACTAGATCTCTCAAGCTAAAGATGCCTTATCCTCATCACGAAGTTCTTCCGCAAAGGGAATCTATCATGTACTTCATGAATGAAACGGAAAAACTTTAGGTTACTCTCAACAAAGTTCAACAGGAGAGGAGGTCTCCTCAGAGAGGGCTCGGGACCCATTAGCTTAGGTTTCTATTTTCGCACCTTGTAATTTACTGTATTTCCATTTCCACAATCCTTTGAATTCAATAAAACGGGGGTGTCCCCACTGTTTTATATTTGCAATCTAATTGTCGAAGTTTATTTTGATTAAACAAAAAAAAATAATTAATATAATCATTGCATTCATCATTCTCACGTCACGTATTTTTCTTACCTACGAATCTCACGTTTGTGTCTCGGTTCTAGAGTCAAACTGTCTCATTCGTACAATACTCGGGCCAATCGTCAGAAAAAGATGGATGATCTTGAGGAAGAGAACAGAGAGTTAAAAGAAGAGATCGACGCTCTGAGAGAGGATATGAGAAAGCTTCGTAACGACATGCAAGCCATGGCCGAAGCTCAGCTACAAAGAATTGTGATCTCAGAGATCACTTCAATGCCCATAGTGGAGAAGTATGATCCTAGGTATCAAATGCCAAAAGATCGTCCCTGGGGCATGCTTGTTAACTATATCCCAGAAGGATATGTTCCGTCGATCACTGAAGATCAGGGAATCATAGCAGAAGCCGCTGGGCCCGAAGGTTACAAACTTCGGGAAAGCGAGGATGCCAGAGGCATAATGAGGACTCCTGAAGGTTACAAACTTCGGGAAATGCCAAGATTCACTGCCGTAGTAACGGTACCACCCTCTGTGGTGCACACTACCCCAGAAGGACAGATTCCACAGATACCTTCTGGTAGAAAGGAAAGTATGTTCGATAGAATGGATGAATTCCAGGAGCAGTTCCTGGAAATGCATAAGGAAGTGCAAGCTATTCACAGTCAGGATTTATTTGGAAAAGACACCGCAGACCTTCGTTTGGTCCCCAATGTGAAAGTCCCGCACAAATTCCAGGTGCCCGACTTTGAAAAGTATAAGGGTAATTCTTTCCCTCAGAGTCATCTGGTGATGTACGCTCGGAGAATGTCGGCTCAGACAGAGAACCAGGATCTACTGATTCACTACTTTCAGGATAGTTTAACCGGTGCCGCATTAAAATGGTACATGGGTTTAAACCGCGCTACGATTAGCACGTTTAGAGATCTTGGCACTGCCTTCATCCAACAATATAAATACAATTTGGACATGGCACCAGACAAGGATCAACTCAGATCAATGTCGCAAAAGGACAAGGAAACCTTTAAGGAGTACGCTCAGAGATGGCTTGAGATTGCCGCTAAAATTTGTCCACCTCTGGAGGAAAAAGAGATGACAAAGATCTTCTTAAAGACCTTAAGCTCATTTTACTACGACAGAATGGTCGCCAATACGCCCAGTGACTTCACCGAGATGGTAGGCATGGGAGTTCGTCTTGAGGAGGCCGTCCAGGAAGGACATTTAGTAAAAGACGTTGGATCATCAAGTAGTACAAAACGATATGGTAGTGCTCTCCCTAAGGAAAAAGAGCAAGATATCAGGAATATATCTCTTGGAAAACAAAGGCGACGGTACCAACTAGTAGCAGCTGTAACTCCTGCTATCAGCCCTGGGCCTATTTCTACGTATCAACCTCAGGTTGCTCAAAGCCAACCGCATTTGCAGCAATTTCAGCAAAGGACACAACAGCCTCTTCAGCTGACCCGTCCTCAATACAATAACAACCGTACAACGCGGCCACCAGGATTTGATCCTATACCCGTATCGTACGCAGAACTATTTCCGTTACTACTAGCCAAGGGGTATGTCCAGACTAAGTCTCCTCTTACAGTACCGGAAAATCCTCCTTTTTGGTTTAAGGTGGATCAGACTTGCCCTTACCATCAAGGAGGACCAGGGTATAACATAGAGAACTGTCTCAGTTTCAAATCCGACGTGCAAAATCTTGTTAGGAGCGGGGTCTTATCTTTTATGGATACGAATCCTAATGTTCTCACAAACCCGCTGCCTCAACACGGGAAGGCTACATTCAATTTGATAGAGGGAGAGTCTAACAACACCTATCAAATTCATGATGTACTCTTATTGAGGGCCAACTTGGTCAAGATGCATTGTAGACAGAGTGGATATGGCCATGTGCCACCTCATAATTATCACCAGTGTGATATTTGCTCTAAAAGCAATCAAGGATGTTCGGTGGTGCAATAAGCTCTACAGGAACAGATGGATCTCGGATGGATCCAAGAGCACCGAGTTCGTGGAGTTAACATGGTTTATACGAATTCCAACATCATTCAAAACCACGATATCCGTGTGATGAATGTCAACCTGGTGGCAATGCACTTAAGGCAAAGCCATTATCATAATCTATAATTCCTGCCTGACTTGCTCGGTAAACAAATAGGGATGCTCTTTTGTACAAGAGGCCTTCCAACTGTCGTACCTCAAAAAATACGATCCTCGCGATGGACGCGGAAAAAATTGTTCGAAACAGAGTCGCCACTGAATTTTATTTATCCCCAAAAAAGGGAAAGGAAAATATCGATAAAATCTTTGAAAGGGAGATAAGAACATGGTCGTCGCAACCATATTCTAGGTTCGGGAGTCGGTTACGCAAGAGGGAAGGTATTAGCACCCTCTACGTCTGTTGTACTCAACGGGAACCTCTTGATTCGATTCGTGAGAAAGGTTGGCTTGGTTTGTTTATTTTCTTCTAAGGTAGATATTGTTTTTTAAGGGGGAAATGGGTGGTTTTTTATTAGTGTGCTCGCCAAGGATTAGAACCCTTGTCCCTACGTATTCCCTTGTGCAATGGGAAAGTCAGAGCATTCGTAGTTCGTGGGACTACGGTTGGTTGGTGTTTTTTAAGCGAACGAGTGTTTAATTTGCATTCTAACAGCTAAACGTTGGCTTGTCTGCTCGCTAGGGGAGGCTGAAGCACTAGTTCATATGCGCGAAAGAATGGACTAAACAAATGTTCTTTTTGTGAAAAGTAGTTTGATTTGGATTAAGTGTGTTAAAATTTGATTATAAAAAAAAGAGTTTGATATGCGTATGTTTTAGGGTTTTGGCTACGTAAGAAGTGTTTGGTTTGTTAAGTATTTTGAGGGAAGAATGACGACTATTCCATAAACGAGACGTCGGCCTCGCAACCAATTAATCGGGGCATTACTGAGATTCTAGATCTCAACGACACCTTTTTCATTCTACTGATTATGAAATTGTTTGATAATAATTAAGTGTTTTAAGACGAAAGGTTGACTGAACAACAACCCAAGGGCGTGCCTCAAGAGCCATTCATTCGAAGATCCAAGGAATGCTAGACTCCAAAAATCTCCTCCTTTCGTTAGTTGATTATGAAAGTGTTTGAAATAGGTTGAATCGGATTGGTTATGAAAAGAAGTGAGGATCGATACTAGTCCCTAGGGGTGCTCCAAGTAACAAAACTTCAAGATGTGCAGGTGTGCGTTTGATGGTGAGGCTAAAGGCGCTCGACTTACGATTGGGCTCGATGGCGAATCGAGGACTGGTTTGGAAATGGTTTAGTTGAAAAGGTCGAAAGATTGAATGAATGACAACCCAAGGGGCGTGCCTCAAGAGCCATCCATTCGAAGACCCAAAGAATGCTAGATTCCAAGAATCTCCTCCTTTCAAAAGTTTGATTAAAAAAAGGATGACATGCAATAAAAGGTCTCCAATTTAATGTATTTAGATTAAGTGTATGAACAAAGAAAATTGTTAGAAAAAAATGAATATGAATATGGTATGGACAATATGAATAGTATGAATAAAAATATAACAATATAGTGATTAATCGGGTGAATCGGGAAATAAAAGGTGACGACCTCGTCTTAATCGAGAACTCTAAAAAAGGTTCCATGATGTTTAAGACCTTCATTGATCAGAAATGAAAAGAATATAGTGCAAAGTAAAATGTGAAATGAAATCGAAATCGAAGAATCGTCTCATCTTAACCGACAAAATTTGGTTTTAGATGTTCATCGACCCATAAAAAATGAAAAGTAAAAGTGGAGATAAAACCGGTCTCGTCTTAATCGAGATCTTTAATCTTAGATCGATAAGCTATGATTTTTTACTTTCATTGACCGATAAAAAATAAAAAAAAGGTCGCCTCATATAAATCAAGATTTTGAATCGATTTCAATAAATCAACTTAATCAAGATTTTTTCATATCATCGGCCCAACAATAAAATCGAAAAGAAAATCGAGGTGAAATGAAAAGATAAAATAAATCTAGACAAAATGATAACCAAAAAAAAAGATAAAATAAAATAATATAATAATAATAATGGAAAAACAAAATAATGTTTAAAGATAATTAGCAAAATATCTAATGAAATATTTTCAAGAATATTATCAAGAAATTTCTTTTTAACAAAATGATATTAACAGAGATTTTTTTTTTTTTAACAAAAATAATTTTAAAGAAAAGTTAAAAATTGAAAGAAAATAATTAACAAAATCCTAAATTAAATTTTCTAGTCCAAAAATTAAAAAGAACCTCTAATATTAAAAATAAAATTAACAATCCTAAGATTCTGTTAAAATTAAAATACTACACTTAAAATTAAAACTTACTAACCTAAAGTTATAATATTAATCTTAAAATTACTAAAAAAATAGTTATATAACTAATTCTAAAAATAAGTTACTAATCCTAAAATAAATTACTAATCAAAAAGAGAAATGAAAACCTAAATAACTAAATGAAATCATAAAATGGGTTAACAGAAAATGAAATGGGTCGTTCCACTTGGCCCAAACCCGGTTTGGTTTACTAAGTGTCATGAACAGAAAACCTAAAAAAATGGCAACGGCGGCAAATGGAACGTGAAAGAAACCACGCTGCAGGAAGCTTAGAAACACCATCCATGAAAAACAAAACACTCTCGATCCGCCTCCCTCACGAAACCGCGATCTATCTTTCTCTTCGTGATATCTCTCTTGCGCCTCGCGGCCTCTCTCTCACTCTCTAATCTCGATCTGCCATTGTGTGTGGGTGGCGAAAGGTTTATGGTTGTTCCGACGAAAAGAAAAGGACCAAATTTGAAGGTGGGTTTCCTTCTCTTGAAATTTTTCGGTTCACTGTGTTTGGTTCGATGAAGATAACGCTTTTTCTGTGAGTGTGTATTGGAAAAATATGAAAGGTTGTGTTTTTGAAAGTGTGAGAAGTGATGATGGTAAGATCGCGGTGGAGATAAGGATCTGAGGTACCGCTCGTGATTCTACCTCTGCTTCATCCTTTTTCTTTTCATTATTTCTATGGTTTTGTGTATGGAGGTTGGAAGTGGTGATGAAGGGAAAGCTCGTATGATGTTTGGTGAGGCGATTGAACAAGATCGCTGAAGGGTTTTTTTTGTCACACTTCCGCAATTTTTTTTTAAGGTTTGTCCCTAAGCTTTTTATTTTTTCTCCCCTCCTGACTGCTATCCTCACGGTTTATATTAGAAGAAAATGCTAGGGTTTGGTTGTTTGAAAATGATAGAGAATCTTTGTTATGGTCACTCTGAGATGTGCTTTCATGGATGCTCAAAAATGTCTTGCCACAAATGTGAAACTCACTGTCTGTACCTTCTGAGATCAACTTTTTTTGTCAGTTTGTGCAGTCCTGAATTTTACTTTATTGCAGGATGTGTTGCAGAGTGTTGTCAAAGTTTTGGAGCGGTTTTGGCATGTGCTTACAAGTTGTATTGGCAGCAAGTTGGTTTTGTAGGCAAAGGTGGTCTTGGTTTGGAAGTGGGCCGCGTGATGGCTGTAGCAGAGGATTGGCATGGCGTGTTGTGATCTTCCTTGCTTGTTGCTGCAGATAACTTTGTTTGCTTGTATTACAGTGTGTGTATGAAAAGTTTGTGGGGTTTATTTTATTGTAAATAAATGCATGGAACTTTTTCAAAAAAGAAATGGACTTATGACCTTTAGTGAAATATATGAATTGGACTCATATATTTTTTTTTTTTTGGCAATTTTATTGTAAATGAACAAAGAAATGAATAAGACAATGAAATCATGGGCATCATGGATACTTGACAAAAATTAGGAATGAATGGATAAAATACAAAAATGGTTTTAGATAGGTATTGTGAAAATTGGATAAATGAAATGGATAAAGGGATAATCGAAAATGAAGAATTATTTAAAAATGGATTTGAAAAGAATGGATATGGATAAAATTGGAAATGACATTTGGATATTAAATGATGAGTATGAAATGTTTAGAAATGGTTTTAAAAGAACGAAAATGGTTTAGAGATAGGTTAGGAAAATGGATATGGATTTTGTTAATGAAATGAAAATGGATAGTCGAATGAAAAATTGGATTGAAAAATGGGTAAATAACAAAATGGTTACGGGAATGGATATTTATAAAATGAATGGATATTTATATTGGATAATGAGATGAAATCACAATGGATATGGAAGTGATTCAAAAACGGATATTTGGATTCAAAAGTGGTTTAGAAGAAAAAGGATGTACAGAGGTCATTTATACACTGGTAGGACAAATTGGGGTATGACAGATGCCCCTATATAATTGTCTTGAACCCGAGAAAATGAACTGTTGTATGACGTTCATTTTTAGGGTGGAAGTCAATTAGATATAAGAAGACCCCAAAATTTGTCTGACCAAAGGTAAAGTGTAAGAGCTAACAGAATGAGGTAGTAGGGTCCAAACTGAACAAAATAACTTGAGATCCTTTTGGATGGTTGAAGCAGTCCCTTATACATTAAGGTTTTCCGATGATACCAAAGTTGTATCTTTGCAAAGGCATAAGATTCTCTGGGTTGTCGAAGTAGTCCCTTATATATTAAGGTTCCTCGATGATACCAAAGCAGTATCTCTAAAGGCAGACGATTCTCTGGGTCGTCGAAGCAGTCCCTTGTCCATTAAGGTTCCTCGATGATACCAAAGCAGTATCTCTGAAGGCAGGTGATTCTCTGGGTCGTCGAAGCAGTTCCTTGTCCATTAAGGTTCCTAGATGATACCAAAGCAGTATCTCTGAAGGCAGACGATTCTCTAGAACATTGAAGTAGTACCTTATCCGTTAAGGTTCCCCAACGATACCAAAGCAGTATCTTTGGAAGAAGAAGATTCTCTGTAATGTCGAAGCAGTACCTTATCCGTTAAGGTTCCTCAACGATACCAAAGCAGTATCTTTGGAAGAAGAAGATTCTCTGGAACATTGAAGCAGTACCTTATCCATTAAGGTTCCTCAACGATACCAAAGCAGTATCTTTGGAAGCAGAAGATTCTCTGGAATGTCGAAGCAGTACCTTATCCGTTAAGGTTCCTCAACGATACCAAAGCAGTATCTTTGGAAGCAGAAGATTCTCTGGAACATTGAAGTAGTACCTTATCCGTTAAGGTTCCTCAACGATACCAAAGCAGTATCTTTGAAGGCAGACGATTCTCTGGGTCGTCGAAGCAGTCCCTTATCCGTTAAGGTTCCTCAATGATACCAAAGCAGTATCTCTGAAGGCAGATGATTCTCTGGGTCGTCGAAGCAGTCCTTTATTCATTAAGGTTCCTCGATGATACCAAAACAGTATCTCTGCGGTAAATTTGCTGAGGAATAGTTGAGCAAGATTCCTGTTGGAGGAAATGTGCTGGCTCTGTAGGGGAAAGCTCACTAGAAACTTCCTAGGATAACCTCTGCTTGGGGAGTACTGACAACAGCTGCTGGGGATTATCATTATCAACTGCAGGGCTGAAGAATGACTTGCCGGGGAATAAAATTCCTTGAGTACGTGCAGGGTATCAACTCTTTTTAGAAGAATATTGCCGACTTTGATGGAGGATTGGCCAAGATGCATGCGAACTGATCCTGGATCCTGCTATGATATGTTGTCGGGGATGGATATGCCATGCATGGCATGATGCACTGAAACATATACTAAGATGCAACTGCTGGGGAATATAATGCACGATGATATGATAGTGCTTGATATGATTATGTAATGTTATGCTAGCTTGTTATGTACATGACGATGCAAGTGATCGGGTGTGCTGGGGATAAGTTTCCTTGTCGAGGGTATCACCAGGGATTGGATTTGGAAATCGCCAAATGAAATTGGACTTTGGTTATTTTGGTGTTTGCCAATAAATTGGACTTTTGAGTAGTTGCCAATAAAGGATTGGACTTTGGGTTAAACTTCTAGACTAAAACTGGAATGGAGGATAGATTACCAGACGAGAACTGGTGTTTAAACTTTTTGTTTGTCAGACGAGAACTGACTTTTGGACAGTCTACCAGATGAGAATTGGTGAGAAAAGGGTATTCGCCATACGAGAACTAGGCCTTAAAAGATTTGCAAGACGAGAATTGGGGCTTAAAATAATTTGCCAGACGAGAACTGGACCTTGAATTGGTTTGCCAGACGAGAACTGGGCCTTGAATTAATTTTGCCAGACGGGAACTGGACCTTGAAGTGATTTACCAGATGAGAACTGGACTTTGAAATGATTTTCCAGATGAGAGCTGGACCTTAAAATGATTTGCCAGATGAGAACTGGACCTTAAAAGATTTGCCAGATGAGAACTGGACTTTAAAGTGATTTGCCAGTCGAGAACTGGACCTTGGATTGCCAAGCTAAGTTGGACTTTGGATTGCCAAGCTAAGTTGGACTTTGGCGTCAAATCTTGATGTATCAGACTTTGAGACGTCAAATCTTGTTGGAAGGTTAGGCTTGAGGTATGATACACATGTTTATGCAATGAGCGAAGCGACATGACTAATGCATATGAGTGATTTATGCAATGATATGAAGGTTTCCAAAGATGCCCCAGTAAAGGATAAGGTATGGGTAGGTTCCAAGGCAAAAGGTTATTTTGTGGGGTGATAGCAGGATTCCCCAACACTCGTCTTGAACTCAAAGGTCACTGGACGGTGTTCACTTGAGCAGATTGAAAGCAACGGAGAGATTTGCCCCTGTGTGGCTCGTCCTTCCCCAGTCTGGGTCTATAAAGAATTTCTCCTTGACAGTAAATTGGAAACAACTGTACCATGTGATGATCTCGAGATGGCTTACCCCAGAATTCCAAGTCGTGAAAGGCGTTGTCCTTGAAAGGAAGTTGGAAGCAGTTGTACCATGAGATGAACTCGAGATGGTTTGCCCCAGAATTCCAAGTCGTGAAACGATTTGTCCTTAAAAGGAAGTTGGAAGCAGTTGTACCATGAGATGAACTCGAGATGGTTTGCCTCAGAATTCCAAGTCGTGAAAGGATTCTTCCTTGATTGACTGGCTCTTGGAGTATTTGGTTTTGAAGTACCCTTGAGGTAGCTTGCCCCAGAATGAGCGTTGGAGCGACTTAACTTGTGTTGATTGAACATTGGAGGGGTTTTCCTAAAAGAACCTCTGGGTGGCCTGCCCCTGGTTGGTAGAGTCTTGGGATGATTCACCATGTTCAACCTGATTCCTGAATGATTTGCCCCATAATCAACTAATGCTTCGGGGACTTGCTTTAAACTGACTGATTCCATAATCATTGGATGTCAATTCCCCTATTCCATAGGGTTATTAGGTGTTGTCAATTCAAATCAACTTTGTTGAATGATCTAGCTCTCTTTGATTGCTCCTTGTTGGAACTTCCTTGATGTCAAACACTGACTTGCAGTCAAAATTGTTCGTTCACAAATGGTAATTTTAATGCGATGCTCATGCAAGTTTTGAAAATCAGTCATTATTAGAATGATGTGATAGTGTGTGACGGATGGACCATTAGTCCAAACGTGGTGCTGATTTAGCTGGTGTGAAAGATATAGCAAGAATATGACACCAATTCAGAAGATTATCAAATCTCTAGGAGTCAGTTTACGCAACCTTGCTGTAGTATGCTTTCAGAATAAACCCCACCTCAATTAGGTCTTTCGAGGGTTGTAACGTGGTCTGGTTCACGGTTTATGAAACAAAGGATATAAGGCTCAAAACTTGATTTGTACCCACCCCTTCTTCGTGATGATCTCCAGTCCTACGTTCAGTTAAATCGACACATGTTTGTATTACAAAAGGATTGACGGTTCAAGGTATGCTTGAAATGGCAGTCACCTTTATTTTGTTTTTGTTGTGGATTTGAGGGCCTCTTTTGATTTTTATTTTATTCCCTATCTTTTGCATGGATTTATTTCGCTTTTCGAGTCCATCGGGATTGCCTTGATTTTTGCCTAAGTCCCCTTTGAGGTGCTCGACTTAGCAGGCTTTTTTTTTCTACTTTGTCAGAGGATTGTGACTGCCAAGTCATGGGTAATTGATGAACAACCATCATGTTTTTGGGTTTTGCTTTTGTGAACTGAGTGCGTAATCAGATTAACTGAACACTACCCCTGCCCCCAGGTTGAGTGTAAGGGTTTGAATATCTGAAGGAATCTGCTACTTCTAGGCTCGAAGTGGTTTACTAGGGATTAAATCCTTATCTCTCCAGTATTTGGGTATTTGAAACAATGCATGTACATCCTTGGTAGGATTCTATCCGAAAGCATACCATCAGCAATTATGGGTATCTCGTTTTCGTCATCCTCCCTCCAATACTTGCTAAACAACTTGGTGAATGAGAAGTATATAAATGAATATATATATATTTTTACTTTTTAATATAAGTGAAGAAAAATGAGCGAATGCGATGTGATTAGTTCAATAAAATGCATGATCACTTCATTAATATTACCATTCAAAATAAACAATGTTTAAAACAAGTAGCTTTTAACATAACGAAATTACAAATGCAAATGATAAATGTCCAATGGTTGCCAGTATCTGAGGAAGTCTTCCTGTCTGAACCACTAGCTGACTCTTGAAGTCTTGGAACTTATTTGGGCAAGAAGATGACGTGCACAATCAAGTCTCCTTCTTGGAAGGATATGTACTTCTTGTCAATCAACTGTTGCACCTTGGCTTGAAAAGCTTTGCAATCTTCAGTCGAATGCCCCATTGATCCATCATGATATCCACAATGCGCATTGGGATCGTATCCAGGAGGGTATGGGTTTGGCAATGGCTTGATAGCTTTGGGCTCTACTAGTGAGCTTCTGACCAGGTGCGGCAGAAGTTGACTGTACGACATAGGAACTAGGTGAAGAGGAACAATCCTTCTTTCCAAGTTGTTTCGAGGCCTATGCTGATTCTGAAGATGATTTTGATATCCTTGACCACGAGCTCGTTGATTTGCACGAGGAGAAATCATGGGTTTCTGGTATGACGCCCTAGGATTGACAGGTTACCCATAAGGATGATATGGCGCTGACAATGATAACTTCCTAGAAGTTGAAGGGCCATAAAGTTTTGCTGGTGTACCTTGAGAATACTCAACATTTGCTATTATAAGGTCAGAGAAGCTTGAGAATGAACTGCCAGCCATCCTTTCAAGATAGGTGGCATGCAGACTGTCCAAGAACATGTCAATCAGTTCTTTGTCCAAGAGTGGTGGTTGTACCCTGGCTGCGAACTCTCTCCACCGTTGTGTATAGGTCTTAATGGATTCACCGCTCTTCTGAGATAAGCTTTGCAACTGCATGCGACTGGGAGCCATATCCAAATTGTACTCATATTGCTTTAGGAAAGCATTGGATAAGTCTTTCCATGATTGGATACAACTTCTTTCTAAATCCATGTACCAATTCAAAGATGCACCACTTAAACTGTCTTGAAAATAGTAAATCATCAACTTGTCGTCGCAAACATGAGAAGTCATCTTTAGGCAGAACATCACCAAATGACGCTTCGGGCAACTGAGACCAGCGTACTTCTCGAAGTTGGGTACTTCGAATTTTGGAGGAATTACCAAGTTTGGCACTAGGCACATATCAACAGCAACGAGCCCAGAAGTATCACGCGCTTTCGTATCTTGAACTCTCTCTTCGAGGGCACAAAACCTTTTCTCCATGGAATCAGTCAACGACATCATCTGAGACTGAGCAGGGATATTCACTCGTGGAGGATGATCACCAGGTAGATGATCATACAATGGGTTAGTCGACACAGTAAAACCTGATGGGGGGTCAAAATCCTTCATCCCAATATGTTAAAAACTATCCTCTGACATAGACATCACAACTTTCAAATTGTCTATGCTCCTTTTATCTCTTCTTGAACTTGCTTCAAATGTTTTGCGGCTACCACAGGTTCAGTATGAGCATCGGGAAATCAGCTGGCGGGAAATGGACAGAGGATCAGATGAGTTTTGGTTGGAAGGGTATGTTATGCAAATGAGATGCAAATGCAATGATATGCAAATAAATGCAATGCAGGCAGATCCAGGATCCAGGATATCGCAAGTAACTTCCTAATCCTCATAACAGGTAGGCTTTAAGAGGATAGTTCTAGATTCTTTACCCAGAAACCCACTCACGGGATAACTCTTATGTTGATGGATATGGTTCCCAGGGTCTCGGACACTAATTGCATCTGAAATTCTGGTACCAGACGTGTGATGTTAAGGTGCGATGTCACAACAACACACTCTGCAATAATGGACAGAATAAGCAACAGAAAAACATAAGGAATTGTTCACCCAGTTCGGTCTAACTACCTACATCTGAGGGCTACCAAGCCAGGGATGAAATTCACTACTTGTAGATATAATTTACAGACTCAACACACCAGTTGACAATCTCCTAAACTTATACTCTACTAGTGACTTTCTACCTAAGAAACCACTTAGATATGAGAACACTACTCAATCCCCTAAAACACTCAAAGAACAACCTCTTTGAGATCCCTTGATCTTGCTTCCTAGCTTCGATCAATCAACAACTCTCTATTGCTTCACAGCTTCTAGAGAGGACAGAAAATTCAACACCTATTCAACCTAGAATAGTGTGATTACAAGTACTCTAAACAAACCCTAGACTCTAAGCCTTCAGCTCTTGATCTTCAATCTATTTTCTGTACCTTCTTCCTTGGTCTTGTGCGCTTTATATAGCTCCTTGAATTTGGATTGGATTTGTCACAATATTTGATCAGATTTGTTAATGAAAAACTGAATCTTTTAAAACAGATTTTATCCCCAAAATCTTTTTAAATCTTCCACCTTTTAATTCTCCAACAAACCTGCAATCAAATCTCCCATGTAACAGAAAATATCTAGCCCAAGATATTCTCATCCAACGAGTCAACACTCTCCACAATTCCAGCTAATACGCGACCCTAATAACAACAAGCCCATGCTGTCATTAGCTTCAGTTCTGCAGGTCTGATGTTACAACATCACCTATGTGACATCAGACATCCACTTCAGCAACTAGCAACCTTAACACAGCCCAGTGTTAAGTGCAATGTTATGACATCAAGCCCATGACATCAAACATAGTTAACCTTCACAACTTAGTACAGCCCAGTACTAAGACTCAATGCTGCAACATCAACACCATGACATCAGCATTGAACACCTTGTTGTTTTACCAAAATTCCAGCCAATCCAGGAACTTACAATCTCCCCCTTTGGCTAATTTTGGCTAAAACAATCTCTGCATCTTCAGAGACTTCAGCAGCGGAATATCTTCAATATTTTGAAACTTTAACTTGCAGCAGTTTGACAATCTTCATATTGTCTTCATTACTTGATCTGCTACAGCACCATCTTCATTATTGACAAAAGCCAATTGGTGCTCCCCCTCAAAAACTTGAACCAGCATCACAGCTGTTCAGTAGCTCACAATGTGCAGCACATCTCCCCCTTGATGTCTGCTTTGCTGCACTCTGCACTCTTCAATGCTATGAATACTTCACTAGCAGCTCCACAACTATGCTGTCTATACTCCCCCTCCACAGCTGCATCATTACTTTTCAACTAAACACCTTTTATTTTTATTCTTTTAGCAGCATCTATCTCCCCCTTAATCTCTGCATCACATCAGCAGCATATGGCAATAATACTCTTGACTATCTAGGCTACTATTTTCTCCCCCTTTTTAGCCATAATTAGGCATGCTTCTATAAGAAGCCCTATTAACTATAGTCAGTGTACCCTAGCTCTCATTGTTAGCCTCTCAAATAGTAAACAGGCAAAACAAATCATAGAAGGAAAATAGGTGCAAAAACAGCACAATATTCAAATTACACAGGCAAGCCCGTTAAGTGCAAAACAACAAAACAAGAAAACTAAACTACTAACTACCAAAAACAGCAAGGTAGTAAGCTAGTCTTCATCAGAGCTGAGCTCCTCACTTTCTCCTTTATCACCAGGTCCTTCATCATCCTTGCTAGTGTTGACTGCTCCACCTTCCTTTGCTGCCATTTTCAGAGTCATGACAAGTCTTTCAAATTTTTGTTTCCTTTCAGTACTAACTTTGATGACTTCTTCCAACTCCTTGCAAGCCTCTTCCAGTTCTGAAATTAACCCTGTCTTGGCTGGCTACTGTTGTGATGTTGAAGCAGATGTCTTGACATTGTCAGAAACATGTTTCACTTCAAACAATTTGGAATGGACTGACAAGGCAGACTTCCTTGTGCAAGCTATATCCCAATGCTGTAGAATTCCAGGCTGTTGAGATAAGATAATCCCACAAATGAGAGAGGGAAAAGTAATTGGTATCTTCATAGTAGCAGCATGCTTAACAGTGTAATCAAAGATGTAGGAGCCATAGTCAATTCTTTGCTTTGTCCCTATAGCATAGATTATCTTCCCCAATTCAACCGAAATTGTGGTCTTGTGCCCAGTAGGAACCCAGTTGACAGCACCAATTCTGTGCAGAATGGCATATTTGACACTCAACAACCTGGTTTGCAGCTTTCCATCTTCTGGCCAAACTTTTACCTGACCACCAGTGATTTCTTTACATATCACATTGTTGGAGACTTCCAATTCTTCACATTCTTCCTCACTTCTTCCTAAGTAGCCATTGATCACTTTAGGAGAGAACCATACACATTTGCCTCTGATGGTAACTCTTCTGAAGGCTCGACTCTTGCTGTTGTTTATAGATTCAGAGATATTACCTATGAATTCTCTGACCAGCCCATCATAACAATTGGTCAACCCCGTCACAGTCCTTCGCAGACCAGCACACTCAATGAGGTCAATAATTCCAGTGTCTTCTGCAGCTACCTCTCTTTCCAGTGCAATCTTTCTTTGAGGCACATAATTCCACATGGCTCCATAGTGTTTCTGCACTTGATTATCAGTTGGGTCGATGTCTTGAGCATCGCTCTCAGACTCAGACTCTTTACTGATTCTCCTCTTTTTGCCCTCCTTGTCAACTTTGCTCCACGATTTTGGAGAATCTTTACTTGAGGCCCTTTTCTTGTCCTTCCTTCTTCCAATTTTCTCATCACCAGATGAGTCCTCAATCTCAATGACCTCGACCTGATCCTTCTCTTTACCCTTGTGACTAGCTTCCCTAGGGGATGATGTTCTGACATTACCATTGACATCAGGATCTTTACCCTCATCCTTTTGAAGATCTTTGTCCTTTTGAGTGGCGACCTTCTCAGCAGCCATTTGCCTTAGAGGGACAGAAATCCCTTTTACGCGTATCCCCTTCTCCAGGATTTTGGTGGTATGCTGTTCCAACTCCAAGTCTACATTAAAATTCTCTTCAACAGAGTGGAATGATGATGTCCTGCCTTCAGTTTTGTTCGTAGGGGAGGGTTTAGGGTTATCTGACTCGGAAGGAGCACCAGAACCGTGTTCATCATTGCCTAGGTCGTTTTCGGAGGGAACCCTAGCTCGTGCCGGTTCAGAGTTCTTGGAAGACATCATTCCTTTGAAACAGACCAGGTTTAGAACAAAACTCTCTATGTTGTTGAGATTTAGGAAGATGAGGCGTTGTGATGAGATGGTTTTGGAAGGTCTTGATGTGATATTAATATGGCAAGGATCCTGATTTTGGTTCCAATTACTAAAGTTTTCCCTCCACGAAACCTTTCCTTTTAAAAATTTAAAATGATTCACCCTAGAGCTCATTAGCTCAGTTTGACCTTTCAGTATCCCTTCATACTTGATGTCACAACCTAATGTTAAAGCATCAGTCTTGTCATCCACAGTGGGGCTAACCCTTATGGGTATCCAAGAATAACAATTGTTTCTGGTTCTGACTCCTTTCATAACAATCTGATTATGCTCATTAGAAACCACACACTCATGCTTAGTGTAGTTTACCTTGTACCCTTCATCACACAACTGGCTTATGCTGATCAAATTTGCACTTAAGCCATTGACAAACATAACATTGTCAAGTTCAGGTCTACCATCACCTTGGACTTTCCCAACTCCTGCAACAATACCTTTTCCTCCATTGCCAAACATGACCTTATGAGAGGAGCAAGGCCTAAGATCATCAAACATGGATCTACATCCAGACATGTGCTTGGAACACCCACTGTCAAAATACCATGTATCTTCTTTAAACTCCTTGTCAGCCATGTGAGCCAATAAGCACTTCACCTTCTCCTTAGGTACCCATTGTTTAACAACTTTGGGCCTATCCTCCCTCCATCTGTTTTGAGGCTGAGGGTATCCATGCAGCTTGTAGCAAGAGTACTGCATATGTCCAAACCTTCCACAATAATAACATCTCACCCTTTCATCTCTGAATCTTCTGCCATGATGAGATTGCTTAGGCTGCCATCCATAATGTGGTCTCCTCCTGCCATAACTAGCCTGCCTTTTATTATGCTGATATCTTCTTCCATAAGAAGGCTGAGAATGTTGTTTTCTGGATTGTCTCCCATGATGGTGAGGCTTTCTTCTTCCGTAGACATAAGGCACATCATTGTTAAATCTAAAGCCATGACTATACCCGTTGACTTGATGTTGAGACATCTGTTGTGACATGCCTTGTTTGAACCTAGCAGCTTGCATGCTCTTATAGTATTGTGGGGGCATATACTGACTAGCTCTTTGTGGCTGCTTTCTCTTCTGATAAGGACCAGTCTTCTTCTCAATCCTCTTAGGTTGTGAAACATCAGCTTTCTTAGGAGTAGGATCCTGCACCTTTGGCTGATGTTGAGACAATGGTTGAGACATCTCCACTTTGGTTCCTGAAGTGCTTGCTTCAGTAGATACTTTTCCCTCAACCACAAATCCTAATCCAGTCCTGTCTCCAGCTATCCTTTCCATCTGAAGAATCTTGTCAAGAGTGTCTGTACCACTATTCAGCATCCTAACAAACTTGGTCATTTGATCAAGATGAGCTCTTACTAGCACCACTTCATTTTCCAGATCAGCTTTTTCATTATCAAGCTGAGCAATCTGTTGCTTGTGGCACTTGTTTTCTTGACAGACTTCAGCACTCTTAAAACACAGCTCTCTGTAGGTTGAAGCTAGCTCATCATAAGTGACTTCTCCATCACTATCATCATCAGATTCAACAATTCCTCTCAAAGCTGCAACATGCTTTGCTGACTCACTTTCACTTTCACTGTCAGAGTCAGACCAGGAAATTGTCAAGCCTTTATTCTGCTTCTTCAAGAATGTGGGACACTCTTTCTTTACATGTCCATACCCTTCACATTCAAAGCACTGAACACCTTTATCTTGGATAGTCTTCTCTTCATCTTTCTCTTTTGACTTACTGATGTCATAGGAGATGTTCTTGACATTTGGCCTGTAGTTATAGTTCATCTTCTTGAACACTTTGTTGAATTGCCTTCCCAACATAACTATAGCCTGAGGCAGATCCTCCTTGGACTCATCATCTTTAGCTGCTGCAGGAGTGGAGACTAAGGCTATACTCTTGGGCTTCTTTTTTGGTTCTTCCTCATCAGCCCAAGTTCAAATGTTTGAAGAGATCCAATAAGCTCATCAACTCTCATCTTGCTGATGTCTTGAGATTCTTCAATGGCTGTTACCTTCATCTTATACTTCTTAGGGAGAGACCTAAGAATCTTTCTCACCAGCTTCTCTTCTGTCATCTTCTCACCAAGAGCACTGGATGCATTTGACAGCTCAAGAACACTCATGTGGAAGTCATGAATAGTCTCATCTTCCTTCATCTTCAAGCTTTCAAACTTAGATGTTAAAAGCTGAAGTCTTGACATCTTCACTCTAGATGTACCTTCATGAGTAGCCTTCAAAATATCCCAAGCAGCCTTAGCAGTTTCACATGAGTTGATCAGCCTGAATATGTTCTTGTCAACCCCATTGAAGATAGCATTTAGGGCTTTTGAATTCCCAAGGGCAAGCTCATCTTCTTCCTTGGACCATTCTTCTTCAGGCTTTCGCTTAGAGGTGCCTTCTTTATCCTTGCCAGCATCATCTTTTTCACACACAACAGGAGCTTCCCACTCTTTAATGACAGCCTTCCAAGCTCTGCTGTCTAATGACTTTAAAAAGGTAGTCATTCTAGGCTTCCAATACTCATAGTTTGAGCCATCCAATATAGGGGGTCTGTTGACGAATCCTCCAACCTCTTTATCCATCTTTCACCAGAAAGTAACTTCCCTAGATCTCACCCAGAGACAGACAGGATGCCTGCTCTGATACCAATTGAAATTCTGGTACCATACGTGTGATGTTAAGGTGCGATGTCACAACAACACACTCTGCAATAATGGACAGAATAAGCAACAAAAAAACACAAGGAATTGTTCACCCAGTTCGGTCTAACTACCTACGTCTGGGGGCTACCAAGCCAGGGATGAAATTCACTACTTGTAGATATAATTTACAGACTCAACACACCAGTTGACAATCTCCTAAACTTATACTCTACTAGTGACTTTCTACCTAAGAAACCACTTAGATATGAGAACATTACTCAATCCCCTAAAACACTCAAAGAACAACCTCTTTGAGATCCCTTGATCTTGCTTCCTAGCTTCGATCAATCAACAACTCTCTATTGCTTCACAGCTTCTAGAGAGGACAGAAAATTCAACACCTATTCAACCTAGAATAGTGTGATTACAAGTACTCTAAACAAACCCTAGACTCTAAGCCTCCAGCTCTTGATCTTCAATCTGTTTTCTGTACCTTCTTCCTTGGTCTTGTGCGCTTTATATAGCTCCTTGAATTTGGATTGGATTTGTCACAATATTTGATCAGATTTGTTAATTAAAAACTGAATCTTTTAAAATAGATTTTATCCCCAAAATCTTTTTAAATCTTCCACCTTTTAATTCTCCAACAAACCTGCAATCAAATCTCCCATGTAACAGAAAATATCTAGCCCAAGATATTCTCATCCAACGAGTCAACACTATCCACAATTCCAGCTAATACGCGACCCTAATAACAACAAGCCCATGTTGTCATTAGCTTCAGTTCTGCAGGTCTGATGTTACAACATCACCTATGTGACATCAGACATCCACTTCAACAACTAGCAACCTTAACACAGCCCAGTGTTAAGTGCAATGTTATGACATCAAGCCCATGACATCAAACATAGTTAACCTTCACAACTTAGTACAGCCCAGTACTAAGACTCAATGCTGCAACATCAACACCATGACATCAGCATTGAACACCTTGTTGTTTTACCAAAATTCCAGCCAATCCAGGAACTTACAGCATCAACATCACGCAACAGGATAGCTGCATTGTGACGGGGATACAAAAAGGTCTATCCTGAGCGTAGTCTTCATGCTAGGCCCACGAGAAACGAGTCCTCGGAGACTAACACTAACAACCGCCAAGATGGAAACTAGTGCTATGAGTGGTACCTAGAGTCACGGACCCTTCATGAATCAAGTCGTGTGACAGGCTAGCTGCATTACAAAAAGATCTACGAAAAGGTCTACTCTAGGGGAATATTTCATGCTAGGCACACAAGGAGCGAGTCCATGGGGACTAACACAAATTACTCCCAAAATCTAAACTAGGTGTTCTCTCTTCTTTTTCCAAGACTTAGGTATGGAGCCTTAGTTGTGTTATCATCCCAAGATCCAACAGACAAGTATGATAAACAACATATAATAAAGAGAAAGCCACATAAAGCAAATAAAGAAGTAATAGGAGAAAACAAACAAGAAATCAAACAAGCGAATCTAACACTCTTGAATCGAGTCAAGTTAGGCTTGACTCTCTCTAGTATAAGGCAATGCAGTTATCCCCAGTAGAGTCGCCATCTGTCGTACCTCGAAAAATATGATCCTCGTGATGGACGCGGAAAAAACTGTTCAAAACAGAGTCGCCACCGAATTTTATTTATCCCCAAAAGAGGGAAAGGAAAATATCGATAAAACCTTTGAAAGGGAGATAAGAACATGGTCGTTGCAACCACATTCTAGGTTCGGGAGTCGGTTACGCAAGAGGGAAGGTATTAGCACCCTCTACGTCCATTGTACTCAACGGGAACCTCTTAATTCGATTCGTGAGAAAGGTTAGTTTGGTTTGTTTGTTTTCTTCTAAGGTAGATATTGTTTTCTAAGGGGGAAATGGGTGGTTTTTTATTAGTGTGCTCGCCAAGCATTAGAACCCTTGTGCCTACGTATTTCCTCGTGCAATGGGAAAGTCAGAGCATTCGTAGTTCGTGGGACTACGGTTGGTTGGTGTTTTTTAAGTGAACGAGTGTTTAATTTGCAATCTAACTGCTAAACATTGGCTTGTCTGCTCGCTAGGGGAGGCTAAACACTAGTTCATATGCGCAGAAGAATGGACTAAACAATGTTCTTTTTGTGAAAAGTTGTTTGATTTGGATTAAGTATGTTAAGATTTGATTAAAAAAAAGAGTTTGATATGCGTATGTTTTAGGGTTTTGGCTACGTAAGAAGTGTTTGGTTTGTTAAGTATTTTGAGGGAAGAATGATGACTAATCGATAAACGAGACGTCGACCTCGCAACCAATTAATCGGGGCATTACTGAGATGCTAGATCTCAACGACACCTTTTTCATTCTACTGATTATGAAATTGTTTGATGATGATTAAGTGTTTTAAGACGAAAGGTTGAATGAACAACAACCCAAGGGCGTGCCTCAAGAGACATTCATTCGAAGATCCATGGAATGTTAGACTCCAAAAATCTCCTCCTTTCGTTAGTTGATTATGAAAGTGTTTGAAATAAGTTGAATCGGATTGGTTATGAAAAGAAGTGAGGATCGATACTAGTCTCTAGGGGTGCTCCTAGTAACGAAACTTCAAGATGTGCAAGTTTACGTTTGATGGCGAGGCAAAAGGCGCTTGACTTACGATTGGGCTCGATGGCGAATCGAGGACTGGTTTAGTTGAAAAGGTCGAAAAATTGAATGAATGACAACCCAAGGGGCGTGCCTCAAGAGCCATCCATTCGAAGACCCAAGGAATGCTAGATTCCAAGAATCTCCTCCTTTCGAAAGTTTGATTAAAAAAAGGGTGACATGCAATAAAAGGTCTCCAATTTAATGTATTTAGATTAAGTGTATGAACAAAGAAAATTGTTAGATAAACATGAATATGAATATGGTATGGACAATATGAATAGTATGAATAAAAATATAACAAGATAATGATTAATCGGGTGAATCGGGAAATAAAAGGTGACTACCTCGTCTTAATCGAGAACTCTAAAAAAGGTTCCATGATGTTTAAGACCTTCATTGATCGGAAATGAAAAGAATATAGTGCAAAGTAAAATGTGAAATGAAATCGAAATCGAAGAACCGTCTCATCTTAACCGACAAAATTTGGTTTTAGATGTTCATCGACCCATAAAAAATGAAAAGTAAAAGTGGACATAAAATTGGTCTCGTCTTAATCGAGGTCTTTAATCTTAGATCGATAAGCTATGATTTTTGACTTTCATTGACCGATAAAAAATAAAAAAAATGGTGGCCTCATATAAATCAAGATTTTGAATCGATTTCAATAAATTAACTTAATCAAGATTTTTTCATATCATCGGCCCAACAGTAAAATCGAAAAGAAAATCGAGGTGAAATGAAAAGATAAAATAAATCTAGACAAAATGATAACCAAAAAAAAGATAAAAAAATAAAATAATAATAATACTGGAAAAACAAAATAATGTTTAAAGATAATTAGCAAAATATCTAATGAAATATTTTCAAGAATATTATCAAGAAATTTCTTTTTAACAAAATGCTATTAACAGAGATTTTTTTTTAACAAAAATAATTTTAAAGAAAAGTTAAAAATTGAAAGAAAATAATTAACAAAATCCTAAATTAAAATTTCTAGTCCAAAAATTAAAAAGAACCTCTAATATTAAAAATAAAATTAATAACCCTAAGATTCTGTTAAAATTAAAATACTACACTTAAAATTAAAACTTACTAACCTAAAGTTATAATATTAATCTTAAAATTACTAAAAAAACGGTTATAAAACTAATTCTAAAAATAAGTTACTAATCCTAAAATAAATTACTAATCAAAAAGAGAAATGAAAACCTAAATAACTAAATGAAATCAGAAAATGGGTTAACAGAAAATGAAATGGGTCGTTCCACTTGGCCCAAACCCGGTTTGGTTTACTAAATGTCATGAACAGAAAACCTAAAAAAGTGGCAAGGTGGCAAATGGAACGTGAAAGAAACCATGTTGCAGGAAGCTTAGAAACACCATCCATGGAAAAAAAACACTCTCGATCCGTCTCCCTCACGAAACCGCGATCTGTCTTTCTCTTCGTGATATCTCTCTTGCGCCTCGCGGCCTCTCTCCCACTCTCTAATCTCGATCTGCCATTGTGTGTGGGTGGCGAAAGGTTTATGGTTGTTCCGACGAAAAGAAAAGGACCAAATCTGAAGGTGAGTTTCCTTCTCTTGAAATTTTTCGGTTCACTGTGTTTGGTTCGATGAAGATAACGCTTTTTCTGTGAGTGTGTTTTGGAAAAATATGAAAGGTTGTGTTTTTGGAAGTGTGAGAAGTGATGATGGTAAGATCGTGGTGGAGATAAGGATCTGAGGTACCGCTCGTGATTCTACCTTTGCTTCATCCTTTTTCTTTTCATTATTTCTATGGTTTTGTGTATGGAGGTTGGAAGTGGTGATGGAGGGAAAGCTCGGATGATGTTTGGTGAGGCGATTGAACAAGATCACTGAAGGGTGTTTTTGTCACACTTCCGCAATTTTTTTTGAAGGTTTGTCCCTAAGCTTTTTATTTTTTCTCCCCTCCTGACTGTTATCCTCACGGTTTATATTAGAAGAAAATGCTAGGGTTTGGTTGTTTGAAAATTATACAAAATCTTTGTTATGGTCACTCTGAGATGTGCTTTCATGGATGCTCAAAAATGTCTTGCCACAAATGTGAAACTCTCTGTCTGTACCTTTTGAGATCAACCTTTTTTGTCAGTTTGTGCAGTCCTGAATTTTACTTTATTGTAGGATGTGTTGCAGAGTGTTGTCAAAGTTTTGGAGCAGTTTTGGCATGTGCTTACAAGTTGTATTGGCAGCAAGTTGGTTTTGTAGGCAAAGGTGGTCTTGGTTTGGAAGTGGGCCGCGTGATGGCTGTAGCAGAGGATTGCCATGGCGTGTTGTGATATTCCTTGCTTGTTACTGCAGATAACTTTGTTTGCTTGTATTACAGTGTGTGTATGAAAAGTTTGCGGGGTTTATTTTATTGTAAATAAATGCATGGAACTTTTTCAAAAAAGAAATGGACTTATGACCTTTAGTGAAATATATGAATTGGACTCATATTTTTTGTGTTTTTGGCAATTTTATTGTAAATGAACAAAGAAATGAATAAGACAATGAAATCATGGGCATCATGGATACTTGACAAAAATTAGGAATGAATGGATAAAATAGAAAAATGGTTTTAGATAGGTATTGTGAAAATTGGATAAATGAAATGGATAAAGGGATAATCGAAAATGAAGAATTGTTTAAAAATGGATTTGAAAAGAATGGATATGGATAAAATTGGAAATGACATTTGGATATTAAATGATGAGTATGAAATGTTTAGAAATGGTTTTATAAGAACGAAAATGGTTTAGGGATAGGTTAGGAAAATGGATATGGATTTTGTTAATGAAATGAAAATGGATAGTCGAATGAAAAATTGGATTGAAAAATGGGTAAATAACAAAATGGTTACGGGAATGGATATTTATAAAATGAATGGATATTTATATTGGATAATGAGATGAAATCATAATGGATATGGAAGTGATTCAAAAACGGATATTTGGATTCAAAAGTGGTTTAGAAGAAAAAGGATGTACAGAGGTCATTTATACACTGGTAGGACAAATTTGGGGTATGACAGATGCCCCTATCTAATTGTCTTGAATACAACATTGTTGATCAGCTATTACAAACTCCTTTAAAGATCTCGGTATTATCACTTTTACTCAGTTCCGAAGCCCACAGGGAGGCTCTACAGAAAGTCTTGGAGCAAGTCTTTGTGGAACAGGATGTAACAATTAGACAGTTCGATAGCATTGTCTCTAACATCAATTCCTGCAATAACTTGGGATTTAGTGATGAGGAATTACCCGAAGAAGGTCGCCGTCATAACATGGCGCTCAACGTTACAGTCAACTGCCAGGACGATGCTTTAGCCAACGTACTGGTAGACACAGGGTCAGCCCTGAATGTTATGCCGAAGTCCACTTTGATGCAATTATCATTCAAAGGACCTCCGATGAAAACCAGTGAGGTCGTCGTCAAAGCGTTTGACGGATCTAGAAAAATGATTATTGGCGAAGTTGACCTTCCCATAACTATTGGTCCTCATACTTTCCAAGTCACTTTCCAGGTCATGGACATCTGGGCAACATATAGTTGTTTATTAGGAAGACCTTGGATACATCAGGCTGGGGCGGTCACTTCGACCCTCCACCAAAATATAAAGTTCGTCCAGAACGGCCAACTCGTCACGGTTTGTGGAGAACAAGCCTTGCTCGTGAGCAACTTGTCATTGTCTACTTGTGTAGAACCCGAGGAGGTTGTTGGGACTCAGTTCCAGGAACTTTCTGTGAGAAATGAGAATCAATCAGAGAAAGGAACCTCGATTTCCTCATACCGGGATGCTCTCAAAGTGATCGAAAATAATAATGCAAAAGGATGGGGACAACTTGTCATTCCCAATGACAACAAAATGAGGAAGGGTCTTGGTTTTTCTGCCACCTGCACCCAGACAGCTGCTAACGATGAAAGTCTTCATCCCATTCAGAACTTCTTCCACAGTGGAGGCTTCCTTCAACCAGTGACTCAGGAAGTGCATACTATCAACGAGGGATATTCCTCCGATACGGAGGAAGAATGGAAGTCCTATCTCAACGAGGACGGTTATACATCTCAGGACGAAACGCAAACTCCCTTTTGCTTTCCTACACAGAGTCCGAGATTTATACCGAGGTCAGATGTCGAAATGATGTATGGAGATTGTGATCCTGAAGGATGTCGTGCTCCACCAAATTCATTAGAGGAAGACACTCCGATGAAATACAACTTTGACAATGACTATTATGGCCCAATGGATGGTTTGCCTATCTGGCAGCCGTATCCCGGAGACTTGGGGCAAGAAAATCAACCGAACAATGAAAACCAGCTGAGCATCATTGAACAGAATACCTGTGTCCCCGCCATGTCATGGGATCAACACTCAGGTCATTCCGAACTTATCCAGTACGAAGATGAATTGGAAAAGCTTGCCGGACTAGAATTCATCAACTATGCTTTTCCCGAGGTCAACGTCATCGAGAGAGATGACCTTTCCAGTTCCAAAGAAGTGTGGGACACCTTGGGACAACCGAGTGGAAAATACGACTTCAAGGTCAAGTACACCGCTCCTTAAAGCTCTTGTATCAGGCTCGAAGACATCCAGCTAACTAGATGGGGAGATACACCTGAGAGCACAAATACTATGCAAAATACAACTGAGGAATCCTCCTACAACAACTCTACTTGGGAGACAGATTCCAATGATCCTGCTCCACCAGAAATCAGCGTCATTTCTGAAGACAAATCAAGGAAGGTACCAGACTTTGTGATTCACCAAGGAGTTTGCCACCAGTGGGTTGCTGTCAATGTTCCGAAGATTGTTCATAAGCCTAAGGAATTGCCATCTTTACTTTAACCTTTCACCATGCCCAGGTGAAACGAATGTTTTGATAGGGCTCACTTTCTGTAAATATCCCTCTTCGCTTCGCCCAAAGCGATCGAGTTTTTTTTATAGGGCTGTAGTTTCAAGAATCGACTTGGTCATTAATAAAATAACGTCGTTCTGTAATTTCCACATTAATTGTTGTTTTCTCTTTTCATTTTTCAGAAAATGGTAATCCTAAAAAACAACTCAATAATAAAAACAAGCAGTAAAAGAAATACACTGCACACACTTTTGCATTTTCCCTCTATCTCTTCTAAACACAAATAATCACGTCATGCAGATTGCTTGTTTTAAACCCCATTGAAACATATGATCCGATGCCTTCTCCCAACTTTGAGTTCCCGATATTTGGGGCTGAAGAAGAAGTTGACAACGAAATTCAAGAGGAAATATCCCGATTACTCAGACAAGAGGAAAGGTCCATTGAGCCTCACAAAGAGCCATTGGAAACGGTCAACTTGGGTTCAGGAAAAGAGAGAAAAGAAATCAGGATTGGGGCACTGCTCAGTCCAACTGCCAAAGAGAGTTTAACAAAGCTTCTCAAAGAGTTTCCCGATGTATTCGCTTGGTCCTATCAGGACATGCCAGGGTTGGATACCAACATCGTGGAACATCATCTATCGTTAAGATCGGAATGTCCGCCAGTAAAACAGAGGTTGAGACGGACTCATCCGGACATGGCCATCAAAATTAAAGAGGAGGTACAGAAACAGATTGACGCGGGTTTCCTCGCCACGTCAGAATATCCTCAATGGTTAGCCAACATCGTACCAGTTTCGAAAAAGGACGGAAAGCTCAGAATATGTGTGGATTACCGAGATCTAAATAAGGCAAGTCCAAAGGATGACTTTCCTTTACCATACATTGACACACTGGTAGACAGTACAGCAAAGTTCAAAGTTTTATCCTTCATGGATGGATTCTCGGGCTATAATCAAGTCAAAATAGCGCCGGAGGACATAGAGAAAACTTTGTTCATTATCCCATGGGGTACCTTTTGTTACAAGGTAATTCCGTTCGGTTTGAAGAATGCCGGGGCAACCTATCAAAGGGCCATGACTACTCTTTTTCATGAAATGATACACAAGGAAAACGAGGTATATGTCGATGACATGATTGCCAAATCTAAGACAGAAGAGGAGCATGTGACCCACCTGTCAAAGCTATTCGAGCGTCTGAGAAAGTACAAACTCCTCTTGAATCCCAATAAATGCACCTTCGGTGTTCGTTCAGGTAAACTCTTAGGGTTCATCGTCAGCCAGAAATGAATTGAGGTTGATCCTGACAAGGTTAAGGCCATTCAAGGAATGCCTTCTCCAAAGACTGAAAAACAAGTCAGGGGATTCCTGGGACATTTGAACTATATTTCCAGATTCATATTCCTCATGACCGCGACATGTGCGCCAATTTTCAAATTACTCAAAAAGAATCAGGACTGCGTTTGGACAGAAGACTGTCAAACTGCCTTCGACAGTATTAAGGAATACCTGTTGAACCCGCCGATTCTATCACCTTCAGTGGAAGGAAGACCACTGATCATCTACCTCACCGTCCTAGAGGAATCAATGGGTTGTGTACTTAGCCAACAAGATGAAACAAAAAGAAAAGAGTCTGCCATCTACTATTTGAGCAAGAAATTCACCGACTGCGAGACTCGATACACTATGCTTGAGAAAACTTGTTGCGCTTTGGCTTGGGCAGCCAAACGTCTTCACCAGTACATGATTCTTCACACTACTTGGTTGATCTCAGAAACGGATCCAATCAAGTATGTCTTTGAAAAGCCTGCTCTCACGGGAAGGATTGCCCGTTGGCAGATGTTGTTATCAAAATATGACATAGAGTACCACACTCACAAAGCCGTTAAAGGAAGTGTTTTAGCCGATAATTTGGCTCATCAACCATAGACGATCAGGAATCAGTTGGATTTGACTTCCCAGACGAAGATGTCATGTATCTAAGAATGAAAGACTGCGATGAACCGCTACCCAGTGAAGGGCCAGAACCAGATTCCCAATGGGGACTTATCTTTGACGGAGCTGTCAATCATTATGGAAAAGGAATTGGGGCAATCATCATAACACCTCAGGGTACCCACATTCCTTTCACCGCCAGACTCACATTCAAGTGCACAAACAACGAGGCCGAATACGAAGCTTGTATTATGGGTCTCGAAGAAGCAATTGACTTAAGGATTAAGAACTTGGATGTATATGGCGACTCAGCCCTGGTTATTAATCAGATCAAAGGAGATTGGAACACATACCAATCAGGACTGATTCCTTACAAAGATTACGCAAGAAGGTTGTTACCCTTCTTCAACAGAGTCGAGTTTCATCATATCCCTCGAGAGGAGAATCACATGGCTGATGCATTAGCCACTCTCTCTTCCATTATTAGTGTAGGTCAATGGAACGCTTATATCTTCACAATTGAAGCAGTCATAGACGATAAACCTTGGTATCACGATATCAAATGCTTCCTTCAGAAACAAGAGTACCCACCTGGGGCATCCAGGAAAGATAGAAAAACCCTCAGAAGACTAGCAGGAAATTTCTTCCTGAGCGTTGATACACTCTATAAGAGGAACTTTGACATGGTCTTGCTTCGATGCGTCGACAGAACAGAAGCAGACATGCTGATAAAAGAAATTCATGAAGGATCCTTTGGCACTCTTGCCAACGGACACACAATGGCGAGAAAAATTATGAGAGCAGGGTACTACTGGTTGACCATGGAATCTGATTGCTACAAGTACATGAGGAGATGTCACAAGTGTCAGATATACTCAGACAAAATCCATGTACCGCCTACATATCTCAAATTTCTTTCTTCCCCATGGCCTTTTTCCATATGGGGAATCGACATGATCGGCATGATCGAACTTAAGGCTTCGAACAGACATATGTTCATCCTGGTAGCCATTGATTACTTCACCAAGTGGGTCGAAGCAGCGTCGTACGCTAATGTAACCCGACAAGCGGTAGTCCAATTTATCAAAAAAAATATCATCTGCCGTTATGGTGTTCTGAGCCAGATTATTACAGATAATGGATCTAACTTGAACAATAAGATGATGAAAGAGTTGTGCACAGAGTTCAAGATCGAACACCATAACTCATCTCCCTACCGACCCAAGATGAACGGCGAGGTAGAAGCGGATAAAAAGAACATCAAGAAGATTGTTCAAAAGATGGTTGTAACCTATAAAGACTGGCACGAAATGCTACCCTTTGCTCTTCACGTTTATCGCACATCTGTCCGCACTTCAACAGGGGAAACCCCTTTCTCTCTAGTATATGGCATGGAAGCAGTGCTTCCCATCGAAGTAGAGATCCCATCGATCCGGGTAATGATGGAAGCTAAGCTAACAGAAGCTGAATGGTGTCAAAGTCGACACAATGAACTAAATCTGATCGAAGAAAAATGAATAACAGCTCTATGCCATGGTCAGTTGTATCAACAGAGAATGAAGAAGGCGTTCGACAAAAAGGTCCGACCTCGCGTCTTCAGGAAAGCAGACCTCGTGCTCAAGAAGATACAATCATTTCTCACTGATTCTCGGGGCAAGTGGACCCCAAATTATGACGGCCCCTATGTGGTCAAGAAAGCTTTCTCAGGCGGCGCCTTGAGACTTGCAACCATGGACGGAGAGGAATTTGTCTACCCCACAAATGTTGACGTAGTAAAGAAATACTTCGCCTAAAAAAAATATAATAAAAAAAAACGTCTCGGTGGATTGAAAACCCGAAAGGGCGGTCTAGGCAAAAATTAGAGACATGATAAAAAATCATCCTGGTGGATTGGAAACCTCAAAGTAGAATCCAGGCAAAATTAGGGATAATGGCAAGTAACTACGTTCGGCAAAGGGGCAAGTCCCTCGGCAGCAGTTACATCATCTGTCAGAAAAACCCCAGTAAAGGTCATCTTCGACAGAAGCTCAGGATGCCCCGAAGTCAAAGTTGGTAGAAGGATAGTGGTCGTTATGTTTCAATGTAGCCCTTTTCCCCTTAAATTACCATTTTCTAAACTTTGTAAATACTCTATGGAATCACGCGTTTGGATGATTTCCATCCTATCAATACAATTTGAGCCCTTGTGCTTTTGTTTGCAATTCTTATTTGTTTTAGCTTTATAGGACGACATTTTAACATGATCAACGATTCTTGAAATAAAACAAAAATGAATTTACTTGTAAAAATTTTCTGCTTAAAATAAAGATGGCAATTTCTTTTGACTGTTGAACATCGAAAGAACATCAATCGCTTCTCCAGAAGTAAGCGAGCTTTAAAGTACAGAATCAAAGTACTCCTTCTAAACTAGTGCACCTGAATGAAGGATCAGCTGTGTCAGAGACCATTGTTTCATCTGACACCCCCGACAGAGTTCTTATCTCCTAAGCCCGACCAACGTAGCTCCCCACCGGGACTACTTCTCCTAAGCAAGGCAGAATTGCTATCGTGAACCATTGATACTTTTCATCCCCCACTGTGGCCGAGTATCCAGTCGTGTTCATCTACTAGTCTGTATGTCGCGTCAGTTTTGTCAGCATATACATACATACACCATGCATTATTGATTCACATGCATAATAATATTGCATCACTATCACTCTCGTCGGTCTTATCCCCTAGTGATAACAGTCCTCTCAATCGAGTTGTCAGTTCTTTCCTCGTCAGGAAATGTTGCGTCTGCACTACCTCTCTCCTCCAATCTATTTCAGGGATGAAGTCGGCCCTTGATCACTTTGATAACTTGAACCTCTGAAAAACCAGAGAACCCTCAGCCAACATCATTCTTCGCCATTGAAGATGATGTCTTCGTTTTCCCGATTTAAGGAAAATCCCTAGAGAAAGCCTCTCAACTAAAGACTTTCAGCAACACATTAGTCCTTCTCTCCAGAATGTCAATGTCAACAAAGTCATCGACACCTCAAAATTGGATCACGTCATATGGCATTTCTCTGAGAAGATCTCCGAGAAAAGTATGATGTAAATACCCAAGCAGAAGCAGTATCTCAAGAGACTCGGTTTCCCCAGATATAGTCAACGAATGGCATCTCCAACAGAGAAGTTTGTACACCTCTACAACTCAGAAAAATGGGTTCCCCAGCGAGTCTGACATCCAAAGTTTCTCCCATAATATGGCATCTCCCCAGGAAAATTTGGCAAGAAGTTTGAGGAAAACCGCTACGAATAGCGTCCCTTGTCAAGAAAGTTTATTGACAAAAGAAACTGAGACCAGATCCTTGGTAGGAAACCAGGATCGAGGGGAAGTTTATTTCAAAAACTGAGACCAGTTCCTTGGTAGGAAACCAGGATCGAGGGGAAGTTTATTTCAGAAACTGAGACCAGTTCCGTGGTAGGAAACCAGGATCGAGGGGAAGTTTATTTTAGAGACTGAGACCAGTTCCTTGGTAGGAAACTAGGATCGAGGGGAAGTTTACCTTTTCTAAGCATCATTACTTAGCAAAAGAATAAGGATACATGAACTGCCATTCATAACCACCATCAAAATTTCGGGTATTCCGATATTTAATCCTCTTGCACCCCGAATGCCCGAATACCTTCGCCATTCACACCTTCGGGTCCAAGAAGATTAAATAGGGGCATCTGTCATACCCCAAATTTTGACCACCAATATTTCCCATCATTGTGCAAATCATCATCACAATATGGATGAACCATTAGTCTCCCCAAAGATGGGTGAGCATCCACTACAATCAGACTTAGAGTTTCAAGCCCTCTCAGAGCTCTTAGACAAAAGATCAATCAAGAAATGACATGATCTTCAGCTTGTCTAGCCTCTCAAACATCTACAAAGGATCAATAGGACTCCCACTTCAAGTATTAAGCATAAGGCTTCTCCCTTCTAGGTGGATCAAGCCTCACGATCGACAATGTCACCAAATTAGGGTTTTGGTCGACCAGGGCCTCCAGATGGAAATTTTCCTCTGGGCATGAGCCAATGCTTCAAAGTATAACCTAATATACCCCATGGAACCTCATGGACCCCATCATCAAGTCAATTTAGCCTCAGGGGATGCATTCACTAAAAATCAGGAATTAGGGTTTCTTGACCTAATTCACCCCTAAGTTGACTTTTGGGACAAAACTGGAGCCAAGACCTCAAGAGGGGATTTGAGGGTCTCAAATACATCACATTGATCCATTAGTAACAATGGATTGAGCCAAGAAGCTTGAGCAATAAGTTTCAATTTCATCTAAACCACAATTAGGGTTTCGCGGGAAAAGTCAACTGTGCCTTTGACTTTTGACCAGGACATGCTCCCAAACCCTAGGAAATGATTCAATACACCCTATAACACCTATGAAATCAATCCATCAAGTTTGATTTAGGTCAAGGACTTGATTTCATAGAGGATCGCACAGTTTGGAATTCATCTGACAAAAAGTCAATTGTGCACAAAAGTCAACTTTGACTTTTTGAGATTTTTCACAATTATGGTTTTTTAACCCTAAAATGATGTTAATGTGTGATTGGAATCATCATTCATCAAGAAAAATCAAGAAAAGTGGGATAACTTGTAAAAGGGGTAACCATAAAAAACTTAGAAAATTTTCTAAGTTATGGAATAAAGTGGCTAGGGTACCAACTTTGAAGGATCATAACTCCTAAACCACAAGGCCATTTTTCCCCATACAAAGCTGGATTTGTAGCTCTCATTACCCTCTACAAAAGCTTCAACTACACCTCATTCCAATTCCCCATGGATTTCAAGTTATGGAATGATCAAAATCAAGAAAAGTGAAAATGTCACTTTTTTCCAACACTTAGTGAAATTTACACTAAGTCAGAATCTGCCTTCACTTTTTTCCAAATGTAGGGGCATTTTTCACTTGGATCCAAAAAGTATCAAAACCAACTATGATCAAACAGTTGTTGTATCATATAAGGGCTTTCCAAAATGGCCAAGAACTCCATCAAATTCCACTTGAGCCATGAGATATGACAATGGCAACATGCCTTGCTGAAAACTGTCAAGGCAAGGCAAATTTTGGAGTTTTGCTCGATTTGCCAAATTTGTGCAATTCCAAGCAACTCTATCCATCTGAACACCTCAAGGGGGGACCAAGGAGGAACCAACTCTGATCCCAAGCCTCCCAAGTCTTTGGAACCAAAAATAGCATGCCAAACCTAGAATTGCCTAAAAGAGGGACAAGACTCCAATTCTGGATTGGAGCATTCGATGCATACACCAAGGTGGCATGGACTGAGCCATTTCCAACTGAATTCAGTCAAGACTTATCCAAGACCAAGGGAACCAGCAGCCTATGCTCTAACCTCTAGTCAATGGCTAGAGGAGACTTGGATTCTCATTGCTCAACATTGGTCAAACCTATGCAGCAGTTGCCATTCACTATTCCTTGCAAACAAACTTGCTCTACTATAAATAGAGCTCATTTGTGATCAGTTTGAGTACACCAAAGCCATCAAACAGATGCTTTCCTCAAAATCGCATTCTCACTTCCAAATTTGCCTTCCAAAGCAAGTCACTATCGGGTTTTGAGTTTGAGAGCAATTCCAACCAAACCAATCACACACACACCTCATAAACATCATATAGAAGTGATCCAAACACTCACATAACATTTGGAACATCAAAATCACAAAATCGCTAGCCAATTGCTCAAGCCTTTGACAGATTTGCAGTTGGGGTGCCATCTCAAGTTCCAGATCATTTCAATCCATTCCAAGCATCCAGACACACTCCATGGGACCTAGGGAAGCTATCCAGATTATTGGAACCTAGCTGTAACACCTCTAACCCAAAACACGATCACCAGTTGCAAGTGGTAAGCATGAGCTCTTCTAACTCTATGATACATGCAATTTTTGCTGCACAATAATTTGGCCATATGTTCATAATCATGCATAGAGTGTTTACCCTCAATCAATTGCTTTGTATGAATCGTGTATGGAATTTCTGAACCTTGATGCAGAATTTAGGGTTCTTGAGGTTTCTCTTTGATTTCTTGTTCCATGTGTAAAATAAATGAAATTAAAGACCATAGACATGATCGTGAGGTTGAAACGAGTAGATTGATATGTAGATTGCATGATATAATCAAGTATTCAGTGAGATTGGATAGAAAACGCAAATCTGGGAAAAACAGAGCACGCGGGCAAGGCCAAGATGTTCTTGGCGCCCTTTTTCAAATATTTGAATATTTGAATTTTTGTGATTTTATTTAATTGATTCAAAAATTAATTTCTCTCTGAGTTTTAATGATTTTGAGTTGATTCTTTTTTTAATAATTCACAAAAATGTTAAAATATTTTATTTTACCAAAAAATACCAAAAATATTATTTATTTCATATAATTGATATTTTTGCCAAGAATTAATATTTTAATTGTTTTTTACACTTAAAATATTTTTTCCTTCTTGATTTTGCAAATTTTAATGATTTCTAATCATTTTGTAGGTCAAAACATGATTTTTGAAACATTAATCCAAGATCACAATTTGTTTTCCACATGTTAAACAATTTTGATCATTTTAATTGAATTTTTTATTCAATTAAAATACATTTTGGAAACAAATTAGGGTTTTGACTAATTCAACCCTCATCAAACCTTTTAAAAAAAACTTTGGGCCTCTAATAGAGTGTAAGACCCAATCCTTTGTAAATACAAACCTATTTTGGGCCTCAAATGTTGTATAAGTCCCGTTATATTTCAAAAGTTCGGCGCAATCATCGCCCGTTTAAAACAAACCCTGGGCCTCTCCTTGAGATGTAAGCCCCATCACTTGTACAAAAATCATTTTTGGGCCTCTAATAGAGTGTAAGACCCAATCCCCATTTGAAATAAAAAACTTTTGGACCTCAGTCATTGTATAAGACCCACAGTGTTTTCAAAACCTTGGCGCGATCGTCGTCCTTTTCAAAATAAACCCTGGGCTTCTCCTTGAGCTATAAGACCCATATTTGTTCACTTTCAATCATTTTGGGCCTCTTGAGAGAGTGTAAGACCCATCCCCTTTTACAAAGAATCTTTCTTGGGCCTCAGTTACCTGTATAAGTCCCTGTATAAAATGACAGTGCAATCACTGATTAAACCCTGGGCCTCTCCTTGAGCTGTAAGCCCCAATTTTCCTTTCAAAAGCACTTTCTCCTTTGATTTTGAATATAATATTGTTATCAAAGCTTTCTTTGTTGAACAAACTAACCAAACAGCATGGAAGCTCTAAAACCGAGTAAGTGTTTACCCGCTTTTGTTTACGGCTTTCATATGTATATAACTGTATTGTGGGGCTGTTTCACTGTAAGTCTTCTTTCATAAACTCATATCGACTGTGTAATACTAGTATAGATATTTAGAGTTTCCCCGGTAACTACATCTAGAACTAAGACAAAACCTCGTCTCCTTACATCCGACGTTTCTCCTGGATATTTCAACATAACCTAAACCATGAGAATTTTCTCTTACAACAATTTTAGATAACTAGATCTAAGAAATCTCCCCCTTGAACAATTCATATACAGAAGGCCAATGTTCCAAGTGAAACCTTTTCTGGAACTGTTCATCAGCCTCCTCTTGGGCTTAGTGCAAGGACCCACAGGCTTCCTAAAAGCATCCCCGCCTCCTCTTGGGCGTTGTACAAGGACTCGTCGGCTTCTTAGAAGTTTTCACAGCCTCCTCTTAGGCTTCATATAATGATTCTTCCTCCGGGAAGATAGCCTCCTCTTGGGCTTCGTAAAAATTGTCTCGTCGGCTTCTTAAAAGTTTTTCTCGCTTTCTCTTGGGCTTCGTACAAATTGTCCCGACGACCTCTTAAAGGTATAGGAACAGAAATTAGTCATCTTAATATAACAGCCTTTCAAAGAGTCTAGATCTTCCTACGGCGAACATACTGTCTATTAATCTCTCTTAAGCATAGTACAAAAGATCAAACTCTAGACTTGGACAGTCTAACCTCCTTGAGTCTCGAAGACATTCTCAAGTTCCTTTCAAAAATAGGAAAAAACACCAGTAGACTTGGGCAGTCTCAATACCCTTCGGATTCTCTGTTTCCTAAAAAAACAGGAAATAATCTCGGTCCTCAGATCAAATCCATGAGTACAACATTACCCATATAAGAACTGATTTTCTCTTTTAACCAACATACTGGACCTGTCACTCAACTGAAACAGTAACCCTAGCCTCCTCTTGGGCTCTGTACAATGATTCTCCCCAGCAGAATTAACCTTTTTTAGCCTTCATCTCGGGCTTTGTACGGGATACAAAACACTCTCTTGTTGAGTATAAAAAGACTCTCTTGTGGAGTCAATCCTCTTTTAGCCTCTATCTCGGGCTTCGTACGAGTTACAAATCACTCTCTTGGTGAGAATAAAAGAATCTCTTGTTGAGTCAAACCCTTTCAGCCTCCGTCTCGGGCTTCGTACAAGACACATATAAAAACACTCCCTTATTGAGTCAACCCTTTTAGTCTCTATCTCGGGCTTCGTACGAGACACAAAAGCATCCTCTTGTTGGGTCAATAGCCTCTTCTTAGGCTTCGTATAAGGAAATCCCTGTGTGATTCAATCAACCTTTTAGCATCAAAAGCTGTGCCTCGTTCACAGTATACAAACATCAACAACTCCTTTTCCTTCATCTAAATTGCTGTAAGCGGCAAGCCTCTGGATTATTTACATCCACACCACTGTCTCTCTTTTCACTACGGGAAAAGAGGGAAAAGAGGGCGCTTTTTTTGCCCTATAAAAGCGCTTAAAAGCGATGTCTAAGCCTGCGCTGTCGTAGGTAAAGACGACGCTTTTTTATTTATGAAAAAGCGCTCTCTAAAAGGGGACTTTAGACAGTGCTTTTAAAAGCGCTGTCTTAAGTATACGTTTAAAATTTAAAAAAAAAAATTTATATACTTTAGAAAGCGCTTTTTCCTTCAAAAGCGCTCTCTAAAGGTGCTTTTAGACAGCGCTTTTGAAAAGCGCTGTCTAATGTATACGGAAAATGATTTTTTTATATACCTTTGGAGAGCGCTTTTTCCCTAAAAGCGCTCTTTAAAGGGGACTTTAGAGAGCGTTTTTTCCTTAAAAGCGCTCTCTAAAGTATACCTATAATTATATTTATTTTTTCTACGTATAAAAAATCTCATTTTAGCCTTTTTTTTTATGCAGAAACCTGCATAGTTTCAAACCTGCATTTCTTATAGAATTTCTTGCAACAACAGAATTCTTATACATTTCAATAAATAGAATTCTTGCAACAACAGAATTCATACACATTTCAATAAACACAGAATTTCCTTCTATTCACAAAACTATAATTTACAACAGAATTCTTACAACAGAATTCTTGCAACAGAATTTACAAGAGAATTTCCTTCTATTCACAAAACTAGAATTTACAACAGAATTCTTCTTGCAACAGAATTTCCTTATATTCACAAAACTAAAATTTACATTCACAAAACTATACATTCCAAGAATTCTTCTTAGAAGAAAGAATTCGCACAATTCTTCCGTAATATAATTCAATTGTTTCCTTGTGTAACAAGAACACGCCATATCTTTGAAATACTACATAACAAAACAAAATACGCATTATTTAGTTAAATATAATAAATTATATGACATATCCGATAAATATTAAAATAAATCCTAAGTTATAAATCCATACATACCATGATAGGAATCTCCAATTGTTTGAATGATTTCTCTCATGAACCTCAAAACGAAGTACCCGCAGTCTATGCCATTACGCTGACGAGGGCACTACACATAAACAAACAAATTAAATAAGAAATAATATATAGATGTTTTGTGTTATCAAGTAGCATCACTAATAAGCAACATTGTGAAAATTAATATACCTCCACTTTGACCCATGTAACATTGGTTGCTCTAGCCCGTGCTACTCGAATCTCTCTTTGTGCACGGTACACTAGTATAGCTCTATAAAAGAAAAACGTAAACTTAGAACAATGTCACAGAAATAATTAAATATACAAATACACACGAATATTTCGAACAATCTCAGTTACATGTCAACCACATCCTTCATATTTTGATACGTGGACCAATCAGTATCCAATGAATTAAGATAATATACCACTTCTCTTACAGGATTAATGGCAACCAACAGCCAGTGTCCACTGTAAAATATAACAAAAGTTTAGATGGATAATTTCTACGCAAAAGATACAAATTAAAGATTAGAATGAAATTAGAATGAAAATCTTACCCGTTTCCAGTATTATACGGTAAAAGAAACAGACTTTCTGTGTTGCTGACCATAAATCTGTCAAGTAAGTGGCCTCTTACTTTTGCTGCATTCATATTAATTATGGGTGCATTAACAATGTTGCAACAGAAGAAACGGAATTTGTTTGACAAATCCGTCCCCCGAATGAATTTTTCATACATGCACCTTAAATAAAAACATAATAAACATTAGACTATTATCATTGAAATGTGTAAATAAATTGTTCAACTAAATAAATAATAGATCAATTGGAGTACCAGATGTATGAGTGCATAACACTGATGCCTAATTCAGTATGATTGAAAACCTGCTCCATATCCTCTTTTCCGATTATCTCAGAATGAGGAAAACCAAAAACACCTTCGTCCATGTTGATTTGACGAATAACACCTTGCATCAAATCTGACATTGACATAAGTGTTTCTAGACACGTCTGAAAGTGAGGTCTTTTTTCCTTCACGGTCCTTGTAGGAGCTTTTTTCTTGCTGGTCTGTTGTGAAGGTTGAGCAGGAACCTAACAATCATATAAGTTAGGTAAAGTAGAAAATCATGAAACTTTTGAATTCGGATAATAGAATAACACTTAAAAGCTACCTCTCTGTGTGATTCAACAGACTCGTTTTGCCGCAAAACCCCTTTATTCTTTGCTGCAGGTTTTGTAGAAGTCTAACATTACCATGTAAAAAAATGTAAGTAATGGTTCAGAATGATTTTCATAATCGTTCAGAATTGACATTTGAATACTAAGAGATTCGTAATGGTTTTCAACATACCTCATCACCTATGGAAATGAGGTCTAACGGCCATGCAACAAACGAACCTATTGCATCCCGCAGCAATGTAACCTCTGAAACCGAGTCTGGTATCGGTAGTAACGCATTCGTATCTAAAGCGATATCAACCGACACTTTCAGATAACCTTGCGGGAGCGGATGATGGTGAAGTAACGCTCCCACAAAGTTATGCACTTTTCCCTTGCCAACCATGCGATAAGTCGGAAACGACAAATACAGCTGGCAAGATGAAATGCCCTGAAGCAATAATAAATATGTAACTGTTAATATGTATAAAGGTCAATTAAAATAAATGTGTTAATTTAATTAAAATAAATATGTGTTAATTACCTCGGGAATTTTATTTGGAGAATTGATACTAGCTTTGTCACTAGCATCTTTCAAACCGGAACCGCGCCTTTCCGCCTCATATCTCTCTTTATCCTGCTGCAATGCTTGGACTTGCGCTTGTAGTGCCATCACAGTTTGCATGATTTCTTGGGTGGTGGGATTTTTTTTCTTTGATTTCTTATACAAGGATGATGGAGTCACACCAAATCCTTTACCTCTCACCCGACCGGGATACTCAGGAACATTTAGCACTCGACTAAGAATGCTCCTGCAATCATCCTCATCTGCGGGTATGGATTTAAATAGATTCTCTTGAAATTCATTGACATATCAAAAATTATTAGTGGGGATTAAAAATTAATTATAATTTAATAAAATTTCAATTAACTTTGAGACATAATGTTATGCTTACACATTCTTCATAAACATGCTGAACATCTTTTGTAACAGCTCCACCCTTACCCACGCGAGCTTCCTTCCACAAAACATGGTCCGGAAGTGATGATTCTTCACTTTTATACTCTTCTAACTGCACATTTAGTTAAATAATAAGTTCATCAATTATAACACAATAATACAATTAATAAAATCATAGCATTAATATATACTTACCAATTTTTGTTGTAACCGTGCATATCCCAAACACCCTTTTCTGTATGGATACACAGGTTTTGATGCTCTTTCGCGATTAACGGCACTCAATTTCTAGATAAAATTTTTTAAATCATATCAAAACAAACTAATGAAACAAATATATAATACAATCAATAGACATGACAAGATAACATTACATTGAATTCTTCGATTTTCCGTTTGTCTACAAAAAGGCTCCATTCTTCCAGTGTAATCAAATCCGCATACAACGGTGGAAGTTCTCCTTCAACAAATTTTTTGTCTTCATCCCTAAGATACTTGTTTGATAACAAGGCTCTAAACCCTCTGTGTCTCTTTCCGGCCAATTGAAGACAATACTTTTTCCGGCTTTCTTCAATATTAAAGGACCTTTACAAAAAAACATACACATATAAACAAAAAGTGTGTTAGTATAAGTAAATTTAAGACTTAATCGTCAACAAAAATCATATTTGGTAAGTACCTCTATCTCGGTCCATATCTTTTCTTTACCGGCATCCAACGCTTTACTCCTCCAATTATCACAAGTGATTGGAATGTGCTGACGGACGAGTGAACCAATGTATGAAGCCAACATTGAACCGTTAGGCTCAACTAGTTGGTTCTGGTCACTCCAATGTACATCAAATCTCATCCCTTTATCTCTAGCATGGATGATTCTCTTCATAATGGCTTTTCCTCTTTTTATTTCATGTTCTACATTCGAAGCTTCATTCTGAGCTTCCTGTGTATCATGTGTATCGTGGGTGTCTTCCTGGTTATTAGACATTTTACCTGTAAGAAAGAAAAAAACAAAAATTAAATGACAAATATAAAAATCCATAATCCATAATCCATAATCCATTGAATGATATAAGTTATATATAACTACAGTGGCGAGAGAGAAAAACTAATTACCTTTAGAGATGTAAATTACATTCTAACAAATGTTTGAATCACATTCTAACCAAAAAAGGAATAACAGACAAATACCAACATTTAAAAGTAACAAAAGAATTAGTCAAATTGACTCGGCTATCATCATTCATCTATGAAGAATCTATTTCAAAAATAACCAGTATCACTTGTATAATTGGTAACCAAATGTTTGAATCACATTCTAACCAAAAAAGGAATAACAGTCAAATACCAACATTTAAAAGCAACAAAAGAATTAGTCACATTGACTCAGCAACACTGCAGCCAACGAATCACACTGGAAAAATATGCAACCACAACAAATGCAACATAATTGTTATCAAAGAATAGTGACTCATTCTTGATTAAAAACTAGACATTGGTTACATTCTTAAAACTCTATTCATATCACAGTAAATACCCTAAGAATTCCCCTAATTTTCTCTGATTCTATAATTTAAACAAAACAAGGTTGCATATTATGGAAAAATAGAATGAACAATACTATTAATATATATGAATGATTACATAACAAGTCATTCTCTGTGTGGCATTACATCAAACATGTGATATGCTTATCGTCCAAGTTACTGAGAAATTTTTCATAAATAAAATCCCCTTTCAGTTTTTTCTAAAAGACAGTTTCTTGAACATTTTTCTACGAAGGAAGTAATGCAAACTGAATATTGAGAACAAACAGAACATTTTTTAACAATATTATTATTATTTTTCTAACAATGACATTCAATAAGCTAGATTTGTTAAATATTGCTCACAAAGAAGAACGAAGGACGATAATGGGAACTGAAGAATACCTGAACTGAAGAACAAAGGAGAGTTTCGAAAGCTTCCTGAATGCAAGGACGACGATAATGGCAACAATGACGGTAACGGCAACGGCAAAGAACGACGGCAATAATGGCATGAAAGAACGACGGCAAGGGTTTAGAGAAACGGTCGAGAGAGAAAATGAATAGAAGTGTCTCTAAAAATGTTTAGAATTGTTTTATATTTTAATTAGTAAAGGACTTTAGAGGGCGTTTTTCCTTAGAAAGCGCTTTCTAAAGTGAAAATAATTAGAGCCCTATAAGAGCGCTTTCTGAAAGCGCTTTCTAAGGTGGCCTTTAGACAGCGCTTTTTAAAAGCGCTCTCTAAAGTAATACTTATAGCAGCGCTTTTTGGAAAGCGCTTTCTAAGGTGGTCTAAGGTGGCAGTCTTTTACAGCGCTTTTGAAAAGCACTTTCTAAAGCCTTTCTTTTAAGGCGCTTTTTTTTAGCGAAATTTTTTTATTCTTTTTAGCAACGCTTTTGTATAAAAGCGCTGTGTTTTAGTTGCTGTCTAAACATATTTTTGGCGTAGTGTTTAGCATGAGGAATTCCTAAGGAAAGATAACATTGCTCTACATTGAGTTAAAGTCTTCTCCTTTAGGTTGAAAATCCCCTATAAAGGAAATTATGGCATTGCTGGATTCGCATATCCCAGTTAAAATAATTCTCCTTTATAATCAGTCACCTAACAATTGTGACAAACAGACCCCCTTAGAGATGACAAATTCTCTCTAAAGACAACACCCTTTTAGCTTCATATCTTGGGCTTCGAACGAGATACAAATAGACCCTTCAGCTTCACATCTTGGGCTTTGAACAAGATATAAACCACCTTTAGCTTCATGTCTTGGGCTTTGAACAAGACACCAAAATACCATTTCCTCCCATAGGATAGGAACTACGATCGCTCTGATTTCCCTATCCCGGGAATACGCAGGCATAAGATTGAAAAAGAATCTTAGCGAGCACACTAATCAAAAAAACCCAAAGTCCCCTACTTCCAGCCAACCTAGCACAGTATCCCAACAAATTCCCCATGAATAGTCTCGGTAATTCGTTCTGAACAAAATAAGCAGAGAGAGGCCCACGAACTAAAACCGCATCTGTAAACCAACAGTTTTGACTGTTAAACCTCAGTATGCGAGCAGGGTTAGTTGGAGACATCTATTTCCCTTCATTCATCAACTTCAATAGGATAAAAAATGAATCGACCTGTAGTACCCCAGAGCGACAGTGCTTAAGAACCACGTCCAAAATCGCTCGCTACAGAAAGGACGAATAATGTTTTGGTAGGCACCAAGCAAGTTGGACTTTGACCACAAGGTAAGACGTGGATAACGACACTGCAGATGCTGACGACACTGCTCGACTCTTTTGGTAAGAAGACGTGACTGGAAGACTGATTCCTCAACACGGAGATCACTGACATTTTGCCTGGGACTAGAGATGCTACTACTGAACACATCATTACCACACTGGAAAACTGTATCCAAAATGATGATCCTTGTAGGAAGGATAAAGAGTTACTTGGGGTTTCTTCAAGTAAACTGCCCCAGACTAACTGGATGTTGTAGATAAACTGATCATTGCTTCAACTTGATCGATTCTGAAGTGACTGTTTCATGGTGCTTTTGGGAAAGCTGGCCCCAGTATGAGTCTTGAAAAAAATCTTCTGTATGAACCAATTCTGAGAAGTCGCCATTAAACCACAAATCTTGAACTGATTCTCAACAGGATATGGAAGGAACTTGCCCCTGATTGGATCACTGACCAAGTTTCTCAAGTGTTTGAAAATTCCTTAAGAAGAAAGCTAGTTCGCAAACAAAAGTATTTGTACAAACATGGTAAATGCAAAGTTCATGCGACTTTTGAAATCAATTTCATTTTTGGAAAGATGCAAAGCATATGGGTCATTGGTCTGAACACGGTGGTTCAAGACATTAAAGTGAAAAGTTTAAGCAAAAGGTGTGATGCCAAAAACAAATGATCTACAAAGATCTTTGGGAGTCAGTTTACGCAACCTTGTTGTAGTATGCTTTCAAAATAACCTTGCCTCAGTTAGGTCTTTTGAGGGTTATAACGTGGCCTGGTTCACGGTTTAAGTAATAAAGGATAAAGGCTCAAAGTTTATTTGTGACCCGCCCAATCTACGTGATGAACTTCCAATCCTATGCTCAGTTAACTCAGACTATGCACTCAGATTCCCACAGGTTGGAAGTGGTACTGATGATATTTGATGATGATTCAGACACCTTGGGTTGTCATTACTCCCTTATAACATTTGGTTGTCCTTTATTGCTGAGATTTCGAGGCTTCTTTTTTTTTCTTCCGAGGTTTTGAGACCTCCTCTTATCTTTGTTGAGGTTTTGAGACCTCTTCTTTGTCATTTACTGAGGTTATGAGACCTCTTCTTCTTGGCTGAGGTTTTGAGACCTCTTCTTGTCTTTGTTTGAGGTTATGAGACCTCTTTTTTTTATTGTCATTTGATTTGAGAGAATTGACTGGCGTCCTGCATGAAACACTTGCGTTAGAATGCATAACCAAGTTAAACTGAGAACTACCCTGCCCCAAGGTTGAGTTTTAAGGGTTTTTTGTGTTTGTAGAGAAAGAAAACTCCTACTTCTAGGCTCGAAGTGGTTAACGAGGGATTATCTTCCTTATTTCTCCTGTGTTTAGGGATTGAAACAATGCCTTACATCGTCAGCAAAGTTTTGATTTGAAAGCATACCAACAGTAATTATGAGTATTTTGTTTTCATCATCCTCCCTCCAATCTTTGCATAATAAAAAAGAAAGTGGACAAGAGAATTTTTTTATTTTTCTTGAAAAAAAGCATTAAGAAGTAAATAGCAAACACAAATGAATTAAATCAAAAGTTGCAATGCTCATTTCATTAATTTTGAAAGTACAAACATGATTGAAAGCAAACAGCCATTACAAAATAAGGAAAATGCAAACAACAAGAAACAAGGCCTAGTGACTAATCAAACACAAGGATGAGTTGTGCTGTCTTTAAGAAGTAGTTGGGCTGAAGTCGACTGAAATTTCACTTGGTGTGCCCTGGCAGAGGGTTTTTCTGAACATTTGGATTGTCTTTAAAGGAGAGGATTTTGTTTCTCATCAGCTCTTGTACCTTAGCCTTAAAGGCAAAGCAACCTTCCAAGTTATGGCCCGTACCACCTTGATGGTATTCACAATGAAGATCAGCCCTATAGCCGGCTGGAAGAGGATTTGGAGGAGGAGGCAAAAGCCTTGTGGTAATTAGACCTTGTTAAACTAAACCAGGATAAAGCTCGATGTATGTCATGGGAATATGATCAAATTGATTCCTATTACGGTACTTGTTTTGTCCTGCAGTTAGACGTTGGGAAGCTTGAGCTGGTCATGGAGTATTAACCACGGGAGTGACAGCAGCAACAGTAGGGTGAATATCATACTGAGGTTGGGGACGAGGCCTTCTCACCTCAACCATTACAGCGTTAGTCTGATCTTCCCTTTTCTTCTGAAAGTTCCCATAGGATTTCTTCACAGCATTGGAAGATTTAGCATCCTTGGATACTTTTCCTTTCTTGAGACCTTCCTCGAGTCTTTGGCCAATAGTAACCAAATCAGTGAAATTGGAGGAAACACTTCCGATCATCTTCTCCCAATAAAATGGAGACAAGGTATCCATGAACATTCCGGTCAACTCTTTCTCAGCCAAAGGAGGTTCAACCTGCGAAGCCAATTATCTCCAGCGTTGAGCATATTCCTTAAAATATTCTTTCTCATGCTGAGTCATGTTTTGCAGTTGGCGGTGATCAGGAGCCATGTCAAGGTTATACTTATACTGCTTCATGAAGGCATTTACTAGGTCTTGGAAGTAGTGGATGTAGTTTTGCTCGAGACCCACATACCATTTAAGTGATGCTCAACTCAAGCTATCATGAAAACAGTGAATAAGCAGCTTCTGATTTTTGGTGTAAGCAGTCATCTTGCGAAGATACATGACCAAATGAGCCCTTGGACAAGAATGACCCTTATACTTCACAAACTCTGGAGTTTTGAACTTGGCTGGCATAACAAGGTCAGGCACTAAGCACATGTTGTCTGCATCCATGTTGAAAAATTCAGCACCTTCAACGGCTTTGAGTCTCTTATCTATGTTCTGAAACTGCTCTCTGACAACTTCAGGTTCCACAAAGTCTTCAGGCTCTTCTCCCTGAGCACTGGCAGCATTGTACTCAAAGAGGGGATTCTCAAAAGAAGCTTGAACAGTGTGTGGAACAGCATGGACTGTAGGTCTGGGCTAGGTGAAAACAGGAGCTTGAAATACAGGCATAACAGTCTGACCAGCCATAGCAGTAGATGCAATTGGTGGCGAATAGTTGTGAGGTAAACCAAACTCAGGCCAAGTTAAAGGTGGTATTTGAACCGGTGGAGGATCAGCACTTGAAACTTCCTGGATGATAGTTCTTTGGGGAGGTTCTCCTCTAGCAATCAAAACTTGAAGCATCTCAGCTAATTTAGTCATGCTTGATTTGAGGTCATCAATTTCCATTCGGACCTCAGCATTGTGTGCCTCTTGCTCTGACATTCTTCGTCTGTAGTTAGATCTAGTCCGGTATTGGTGTCGAGGATTCAGCTTAACGACTCACAGGTGACACTGGAAGATAGAGACAACTGGAGATGAGCAATTGGACAGACAGACACATGCAATGAATCATGCAAAGATGCAAATGATATGCAATGCAATGCAAACAGGATGCAAAACACATGCAACAGGCTCAAGGGTTCGAGATCACAACATGGAGTCTGGGTAAAGAACCAATCACAAGGTGTGTACTAGGGTTCTTGTATCCATAAAACAGGGTTCTAAGAAGTTCCCAGAGTCGACAACCCATCTTTCGGATATTATTGATTTCCCGAATGACTCGGTAATCAATAATATTCTCAAGAGAATCTCGTCTGAGTGTAGTATCATGTGACAACCATTTCAGAAATTGACTCCCTCATGGTCACCGTACTACGTCCTAAAAGGCCAAGTAGGGTTAAAGGTAACTACGGTTATCAGTATCGATGGCACCTATGTCGAGAGTAGCACGTTTTCACGAATAAACTCATTTAACATGACTAGACTCTCAAGAGGGCCTCACTGAGTGATGGTGTCTCAAGTCAACTTTTTTGGGAATCGACTCCCTCAAAGCCTCCTTGAATATACCATCGTCATATCATAAATGTACGCTCAAGTCGGGGTATAGGACATATCCTCACCATTAAAAGTAATAACCCTGCACACAAAAAACCCAAGCACAACAGATATATACAGATATACAAAATTTAAAAGTAGACAAGCAAGCAAACATATAAATAACACAAATACAAACAAGATAGGCTTAACCCTCTTAGGGAAATGTCCCCAGTGAAGTCGCCATTTTCTGTTGCGGTGAGAATCTGATAACAAGCTATTAATTAACTTGCATCGCAAAACTTTGAAATTCACCACCGAGCTTTGATTTATCCAAAGGAAAGGGTAAAGAACGAAAACCCTAATAAGAGAATCTAGGTTCGGGGGTTGGTTATACTAAGGGAAGGTATTAGCACCCTAAGTATCCATAGTACTCTACGGGAACCTCTTGTTTGTTTGTTTGTTTGTTCATTCCATTACTAATAATTCTGCAGCAGTAATAAGGCAACAAATCGAAGAAAGCAACCATGATATGGTTCAAATGCTAGCCCAACAGATGGGGGTTATATTTAACCCCTTGATTCAAAACACTACACAAACAAACCAACAATTGGCAGTGCAAATGACGCGTATCGTCGATTTCTTTAGTGTACCTCAACCTCTCCAAAAGGAACGTGTAATTCATAATGCAGGAGTAGCCGTCGAAGAAGACCCTACCATAAATCAAAGACAACCAGACATCCCTCAGGCAAACGTGTTGAACCAAGGAGGAGTAGTCGAACAACCAGGAGTCGAAATTCCTATTCAACAAGAGCCAAGGGTAGTATTATTTAATAGAAACTAAAATGCTGATAATATTATACAACAAATGCGATGTAATGATATGCCAGCAGAAAATAATTTGGCAGCCATGGTCGAAAGGATTATGGTACAAAATGGAATGAATGTGGGCCTGCAATGGCCTAGTTATACTTCCTCTTTATCTGAATATATATTGCAGGCAGATTTACCCCCAAGATGGAAGGTTCCCAAGTTTACGAAATTTTTAGGGGATACTAGTGAATCGACTGTCGAAGACGTGGCATGGTATTTGATTGAAGCGGGTGAAATAGCAAATAATGAAAATTTGAAAGTGAAATATTTCCCAAGTTTGCTCACAAAAAACGCTTTTACTTGGTTTACTACACTACTTGTAAATTCGGTACATACCTGGACCCAGTTGGAGAGATTGTTCCATGAATAATTCTACATGGGGCAAACAAAGATAAGTTTGAAGGAATTGGCTAGCGTCAAGAGAAAGTTCTCAGAACCAATTGATGACTACCTGAATAGATTTAGGTTGCTCAAAGCAAGGTGTTTTACACAGGTGCCTAGACATGAGTTAGTCGAAATGGCCGTGGGTGGCCTCGACTACTCAATTAGAAAGAAATTAGATACCCAGTACTTAAGAGACATTTCCCAATTGGCTGATAGGGTTAGACAGGTCGAACGACTAAAAGCCAAAAAAGCTAGGGCCAACAAGAATAAAAAAATAAAGGGTAGCCTATGTCGGAGTTCGTGAGGGTGATGACGAAGACGAATCATTGAATTTCGACGAACATGAGGTCGATCTGGCGGAATTAAAACAGGGTCCGCCATATGCTTGCAAAGTCTTGGCTCCGTCGAATGGGAAAACCCCAATCGAATCGGAAAAGAATGACAAGTTCCCCAAAAGAACTTATACGTTCGACGTTACAAAGTGTGACAAAATATTTGATCTGTTAGTTAAGGATGGCCAAATGATAGTACCACCTGGTGCTAAAACACCTCCTTTAGAACAGCAGAAAAAGAGAGGTTTTTGCAAATACCATAATTTTTTGGGTCATAAAACGTCTCAATGTTTCCTTTTTAGGGATCTAATACAAAATGCAATCATAGAAGGAAGGCTCAAATTCGGGGACAAGTTGAAGCCCCAGATGAAGATCGATTTGGACCCTTTGCAAGTGGCAGAAGCCCACTACGCTGAGCCATCCGTGGTGAGCATGGTCGAAGTTACTGAAGACTTCGACAACAACATGAATATGATCGAGGTTGCTCACAGCTTCGACAGTAATGTGAACGTGGTGGAGGTTACTGAAGATCCCGCCGACAAAAGTAACATGGTCGAAGTTACTAATGACTTCGTGAACCAGACTGTGATGGTTAAGGTCACTGAAGACCTCGACGGAAAGATTATTGAGAATTACATAGGTGAGGCCACTGATGGCGTCAACCACGAAGTTACTGAGGGTTTTGCCAAAGTCAACAACGAAACCACTGAAGGTTTCACTAAAACCAACAACGAAACTACTGATGGTTTCGCCCAAGTCAATAACGAGGCCACTGATGGTTTCGTCCAGGTTAACAAAGGAACTACTGAAGGTTCCTACAAACAAGTTGTTGTTGGCCTCCTCCGGAGAACCATGGAGGATCCAAAGGAGAGGGCTGTCGGATTCATCAGCCAACAGGTTACCAAGGGTTTGCGCCCAAAGGTACCAATAAATGAAACCACTGAGGGTTTTAACCATGTCGATAAAGATCACGAGGTCAATGAAGGCCTCAGTTTGAAGTTAAACAAATTAAGCATTGCCATAGAGACAACTCCCAATCTGAACATGGTGGAGGTGTCTCAGAATGTTTCGATGCAAGTCGAAGAAGAGCGTCGACGTGAGGAATACCATAAATTAGCATACCCTAAAAATGAGGAGAACTTGGCAGATTTCATCCACAGATGCCAGAAAAAGAGGTCTGAAGTAATGCTCTGTCCTCGTTGTAGTGTCGTCTTCGACAAAAAGGCAGCACAGAACCTAGAAGGAGTATATAGGGCAAAAAGAAGGGGAAATTGGAAGCCTTCTCAACCAGCAGGAGAAGAAAGATTCGACCCTAGAAGAGGAGACCAAAACAGACAAAAGTTGGGAGGAAGGTACCCTAACACATTCAAGCCTACGAATAAGGCTCCAGATGACAAATGAGTTAATCCAATCCGGCAAGCCCAAGGCCAAGGGAAGTGGAAATATTTCGAAGTACAAAGGGGATCTTCCTTATCATATAGGAAATAATTCCAAAAATCTAAGAGGATGACTTACCCATCTCAAAACTACAAGGGTAAGAACCCTATGACAAAATCACAATGGAGAAGGTATCAGCGTTGAAAGAAAGCAGAAAGGGAGGCTGCAGGAATGGCTAAACCTGAAACCAGCACTAATATTCAAGCCCCAAATCAGAAAGAGGAATCGAAGGATAGAAAACCATTTGTTGCTCCAGAACAAGCGTCCTCGAAGGAGGACACAACTAGAGATGATGAAATGATGATTGATTTCAACTCAGGGTCGGAGGCATCTTTCGACGTGATGTGTAACGTTGTGCCAGTACTCCCCAGGGAATATGACCAGATAATGGAGGTCAAAGATGAGGAAGAGACCATGGAAGTTGAAACGGCCAGGCACATGCCTGTTTGTTATTACATTAAGTACAACAGATGCATGGAAGAACAAAACGCATTCTTTGAAAGACCAGATGATTCGATGAGGAGTCACTTAAAACCCCTGTTCATTAAAGGAAAGGTGGGCAACATAGGGGTAAACAAGCATCTGGTTGACGGAGGCGCGATAGTTAATTTGATGTTGCACTACATGCTCAAGAAGATTGGAAAGGATGATTCCGACACCAAACCTCACAATATGGCGTTGTCGAATTACGAGGGTAAGGTGGGAACCACCATGGGAGTAATACAGGTGGATCTAACAGTTGGGACCATCACGAGGCCGACAATGTTTATGGTAATTGCCTCGAAGGCAAATTAAAACCTGCTGTTAGGCAGGGAATGGATACACTACATAGGAGTCGTCCCTTCATCGATGCATCAAAGAATAACAATATGGCGTACCGACAGGATTGTCGAGAATATCGAGGCAGACCAGAGATACTTTCTAGAAGAAATAAATCAGGTCAACAAGCGTTGCTTTGACAGAAATCTGGCTCGTATTTCTCCTTGTAGTCCTGCAACGTTCAACATGACGCCAACAGACAACGCCTTCTGCTCCCTATACCTTCATCCCACCCACGGGTTTCAGTGGGATAAAGAGGTAGTTGGCGAAGAGAATTATATTTTTGGAACCTCACACATCCAACCGACTAGCTGGGGGATCGAATTTAGAGACAATGAGTGAGTCACTGGTTCTTGAGAAAATTGCAGCTTATATTGCCAAGAACAAGCTCAAAGCTTCCTTAGAGGCCGAAGTAAAGTATATGGTTGTCGAAGCCAACGAGATCGAAGTAGATCAACAAGGTCCTAGAAAGGACTTTAGTCCAGATCCACCTGACAAAGATCTGGGAGAATTACAAAACCAGAGGCTCGACGTGATCTATGATGATGAGCCTTTGGGTTTTGAGAAAGATCCATTAGCAGCAGACATCAAGATGATGGTACAGGATCTGCTCGAAGAAATTGACTTGGGGTCGGGGGCAGAAAAAAGACTAACTTACATCAGTGCAAAAGTCAGCCCCCAACTCAAGGTCGAAATAATTCAGTTGCTGAAGGAATTCAAGGATTGTTTCGCATGGGACTATGACGAAATGCCCGGTCTGGATAGAAGTCTGGTCGAGCTAAAGCTACCAATAAAGCCTGGGAGGAAATCTGTTAAGTAAAATCCAAGGCGATTCGCACCAGAGATCATTTCAAATATTAAAGAAGAAGTTGAAAGGCTCCTCAGATGCAAGTTCATCTGCACGACCAGGTATGTCGAATGGATTTCCAATATAGTTCCAGTGATAAAGAAAAATGGCAAACTAAGGGTATGCATAGATTTTCGAGACTTAAACTCTGCTACCCCAAAGGATGAATATCCTATGCGAGTGGCGGAAATGCTTGTCGATTCTGGCATAGGCCATGAGTACCTTAGTATGCTTGATGGGTACTCTGGTTACAATCAAATTTTTATTGCTGAGGAAGATGTTCCTAAAATAGTATTTTGATGCCCTGGAGCCTTAGGCACCTAGGAATGGGTGGTGATGCCTTTTGGCTTAAAAAATGTTGAGGCAACATACCAGCGAGCAATGAATTCGATCTTCCACAATTTCATTGAGACTTTCATGCAGATTTATATTGACGATATTGTTGTTAAGTCTATTTCAGGAAAAAAGTCATATAGACCATCTTCGACAGTCCTTTGAAAGGATGAGGAAGTTTGGCTTGAAGATGAACCCTCTCAAATGTGTGTTTTGTGTGCAGGCGGGAGATTTACTAGGCTTTGTGGTCCACAAAAAAGGGATCAAAATAAATCAAAACAAGGCCAAGGCAATAATGAAGGCGAAAACGCCATCTACAAAGAAGGAATTGCAGTCTCTACTTGGCCAGATTAACTTTCTTAGGAGGTTCATCTCCAACCTCAGTGGCAAGACACAAGCCTTCTCCCCTCTACTTCGACTTAAAAAAGAAGACTTCGAATGGGGGCAAGCACAACAGGATACCTTCGACAAAATTAAGGAATACATGACGCATCCTCCAATTTTGATGTCACCCTGTAGAAGTAGGAGTATGAGGCTATACATATTTGCGTCGGACAAGACATTAGGGAGCATGTTGGCTCAAGAGGATGAGAATGGTGTCGAAAGAGCCATTTATTACCTCAGTAGGGTCTTGAACGATGCGGAAACTAGATATAATTTAGTCGAAAAATTGTGTTTATGTTTATACTTTTCATGTATGAAATTGAAGCACTATATAAAACCAATGAATGTTTTTGTTTCTTCTCATTTCGATGTTATAAAATACATGTTATCCAAACCAATGTTACACAGTCGAATTGGAAAGTGGGTGTTAGCACTAACTGAGTATTCTTTGACATACTTACCTCTAAAAGCTATCAAAGGACAGGTGGTGGCTGATTTCATAGTCGACCATGCTATAAATGAAAAGTCTTTGGACTACATTGAACTAGAACCATGGAAGTTATACTTCGACGACTCTAGTCATAAAAATGGGATTGGTATAGGAGTTCTAATTATTTCTCCTAATAAAATTCCAACAAAATTCAAGTACAAAGTTGAAGGCCTATGTTCAAATAATGAGGCAGAATATGAGGCTTTAATAGCCGGACTTGAAATTTTATTGGAATTGGGGGCAACTCGAGTCGAAATAATGGGCGACTCATAGTTAGTCATAAAACAAATAACAAAGGAGTACAAATGTGTCAAAGAAAATTTGATCATGTATTTTGTAATAGGCAATCGACTCTTGAAAAGATTCGATATGGTAACGATTCGACATATCCCTCGAATAGAGAACCAGGAGGAAAATGACTTAGCTCAAATTGCTTCTGGCTACAAAATATCAAAGGAAAGTCTGCAAAAAGCCATTGAGGTTAGGGAAAGAGTCGTGTCAGCCAGATTATCCCCATCAGATTTGGAAACAATAAAGTTAGGATACGCTGACGAAGAAAAGTTTGAAATTTTTAACATAAATAGTTCGACAATTGAAGACTGGAGGAAGCCCATAATAGAGTATCTACAAAATCCGACAGGACCAGTCATACGGAAAATCAAATATCGAGATTTGAGTTATGTTATTTTGGGTAATGAATTATTTAAGAAAACTCCTGAGGTGATATTACTCAACTGCCTGAGTGAATTTGAGGCATACATAGCCCTGTAGAATGTACACAGTGGGGTATACGATGCGCATCAAGTAGGCCATATAATGAAGTGACTGTTGTTTCGACAAGGAATGTATTGGCCAACCATGTTGAAAGATTGCGCCGAATTCGCAAAAGGATGTCAAGAATGCCAGATGCACACAGGGATACAACACATTCCTGCAAGCGAGTTGCATTCTATAGTAAAGCTTTGGCCCTTTAGGGGTTGGGCTTTGGATTTGATTGGAGAAATTCGACCAACATCATCAAAAAATCAGAAGTTTATTTTGGTGGGTGTTGATTATTTCACAAAATGGATCGAAGCCATACCTTTAGTAAATGTGGATCAAGAGGTTGTGATCGGATTTATTCAAAAACACATTATTTATAGGTTTGGGATCCCAGAGACTATAACAACAGATCAAGGATCTGTTTTTAGTGGTAAAAATATGCAAGCTTTGCAAAAGAAACAGGGTTTAAACTTCCCACATCGGTGCCTTACTATGCTTAGGCTAATGGACAAGTCGAAGCACCGAATAAGGTTATAATTGGTTTGATAAAGAAATATGTGGGAAGGAAGCCAAAGAATTGGCACAAAACTTTGGACCAAATTATGTGGGCTTGTCGAACCTCTCCTAAGGAAGCTACAAATGCTACACCTTTTCGATTAACATACGGTCATGATGCACTTCTACCGGTTGAGATATATTTACAGTCGACGAGAATCCAAAGGCATCATGAGATTCCACCAGATTCATATTGGAGTATGATGATAGATGAACTGGTAGATTTAGACGAAGAAAGGTTAAATGCGCTAGAATTATTAAAAAGACAGAAAGAAAGGGTGGAAAAATCCTATAATAAAAAAGTAAAAAGCAAGATATTTTTGATTGGTGATCTTGTTTGGAAAGTTATTCTTCCCATGGATCAAAAAGACAGATTTATGGGGAAACGGTCCCCTAAATGGGAAGGGCCCTTTCAAATTATTAAAGTGTTTTCAAACGGCGCATATGAAGTTGAAGAATTAGATAAAGATAAGCGAGTGCTAAAAATAAAGGGGAAATATTTGAGAAAATATAAGCCTGCATTGCAAGAGATAAAGATAGGAGTCAAATAATCATGCAAAGTAATAAAGGAAATAACCGACTTGGTGAATTAAAATTCTTTTCGCCAAAAATATGGCTTAAAGTCATTACAAAATTAGGCCTCAAAGGGCCAAATAAAATTACAAGTGTTTCAAACAGGGAAAGATTTCTTCAGTTTCTCGAACTTGGACCTCTGAATCATAAAGCGACTTTCGCAGAGGGCTTTGCTAGTCGAAAGTTCTTTGATTTCTTTGCCAAGCTTTTGAGCTCTTTCGACGTGATGCATCCCAACTTCAAGCTCTTTAGCCATCTCCTCTTGGTTGAATTTCTGCAGTTCTTCTTTGCGCTTTTTGATTTGAGAAATTTTTCGTTGAAGGATTTTGATTTGATTCTCCCATTTATGGATGTTTTCATCGCAGCTTGTTGCCACTTTTTTGTTCTGTTCAGAAGTTTTCTCCAGTTCAGTCACCTTGATGGTAGAATTTGAGGCGACATCCCATTCAGCAAGTTGAGTAACCGACTTATTGTCATGTTTTATCGAGTAATCTAGAAGTCGGTTAAAATCTGCCACCACAAGGTCAATCAGTGTGGTCAGATCTACAACAATGTCAGTCACTTCAGGGGGAGCTTCAAGAACATTAACTTGTTTTAAGAGCTTTTTTAGGATGAATTGGGCAGAGGAATCTTTCCCTAGGAGTTGAAACAAGTTTATGTTGAGGATTTTTTCTCGAATCTGGGATAGCACTTCATCCATGGATTTTTCGCCAGAAAGAGTCCCTGAGGTGGTCGAACCGCTGGTGGTGGTGTCACAGAAATTATAGCGTGTACTAAGCATAGCCTTCAGATACTCCAGTGGCTTTTGCACCTTAAAGTTTTCAAGTTCTTCATGAGATAAATCGGTCGAAGTAGTGTTTGTTGAGGCATCTTTGGGTCGATCATCAAGGTTTTCCTTGTCCTTTCTCCCTTCTTCACCAACAGCAGCCTCTGGAGTTGTTTGCCTTTCGCCATATTTTTCTTCTTCCTTTTCGTTATTAGTTTCAACATCCCCATCCTTCTCTTCATTATCATCTTTTAGGTTGATAGGGGGGTTGTCTTCAGGATTGTCTTCCATAGTGAGTTCTGCATTAGGCATCACAGTGTCCCCACCAACATCAACTAAAATATCTTCCTCAAGACCAGTTTCCTCTTTGATCACGTCAGGAGATGGAATTGTGGTGATGATATTAGGAAGTTTCTAAGAAGCGTTGGTGGGCTGATTCACTTCAGTAGCAGACCCTTTGGTCGAATCCTCTAGGGAAAGCTTGGAGAGGCTTGTTGGACCGTAGGTTGGATCGCTGCTTGTTTTGGGAAGAACTTGGACTAGAGGATTTCCATTAATATCAACGATAACTTGGAAAGTTAATAAGTCAACATTTTATTATGAGTGAAAGTGGTTGTAAATGTCGAAGTTCGAAAAAGAGAACATACCTTTGGAATTTCAGTCTAAAGAATAGAGTTTTCACTTTCTGCTGGGGCTGGAGTGGTTTGTTCGACAGGCTCTTTGTGAGGAGTATGAGCATTCATTTCCAATACTCTGGAAGCAGAAGGTTTGGGTTGTTGGATTTTCAACGGTTTCTTCTTCTTCTTCAAAGGTTTAGCTTGGTCAGGCGAATTATCACCATCGTCAGATTCAATAACGTGAAGCTCAGGTTCCACTTCTTTTCTTTTCTTTGGTGTCGAAGGAGGTTTTCGACTTCCCTGCAAAAAGGATTTCACTAATACATTTTAAATGGCTAAAGAGAAAAAATATATAACAATCAGGGAAAAGGAGAAACCATACCTTAGCCACGGGTTTCTTGATTGTGTCCTTTTGGTCTTCTTCGTCTTCTGCAATTGACCTTTCGACGGTAGCAGATTTCTTAGCATGAATTTTTGTAGCTAAGAAAAAGAGAGAAAAAGGAAAAAGTTAAATATGAGCTAAGAAGAAGAAAACATATATAAATAAAAGGAAGTAGTGTTGAATATCTTCCCATTCCACACCTTCATATATAGGAGATTCCACGCGAACGTGTTCTATGCCAATATGAAGGTGGCCTTTGAAATTGTCCAAAGTGTACTTAGTCGGAACCACTCGCTTAGCATGTTTTTGGTAGTCTTGGCGAAGATTTTTCATAAAATTCCCACAGACGAACCAGTCTGGAAGTGGAGGGCTAAAAGCCACACCAAATTCACCAGAAGGTAGAGGAGGGAACTTTGGTGGATAGAGACTAAAATCTAACTTATAACGTTGATCTGGTCGAACGTATGAAGGTAGTTTTAACTCATCCAGTTTCCTTGTAAATTTTTCTTTCAAAGTAGCGACTGATTCGCTAATGGTTCGACTAAGTTCGCTGGGTCTATAGGCAGTTTCAAAGTACTTCTGGAATGCTTGGATTTCTTTGATGTGTCTTAAAGTACCTTTCTTTACTTTGTCCTGTACAAGGGCGAAAGCTTTGGTCAGCTGAAGAGTAAAAGAAGACACGTCGAAGAATTGTGAATTGTAGTAACCCCTCCATCTCTCATCAAACTCTTTAGTACAGAGGAAGCTGGGTTTGAAAGTCACCGGTTGGATTTCGACCAAATCCGAGTATCTCGCCAGCAGTTTCGTACACTCAGCTTCATTATGGAACATGTTGTAATGTATTAGCAAACCTTTCCTTGAAAAAAGAGGTTTGGGTTTTATTTGAATTAATACAAACTGTCGAAAGACCAGATTGGGTTGGTAGTTGACAAGTGAGATCCTTATTTTTGATGGGTTGATCCTGGAGGCCAAAAGCCTAGGGGTTAGAAAGGATTCCTAGACATTGAGTAATTATGCCTCTTGTCCTTTTGACTCAAGGGGGAACTTCCTAGTGAACCATTCTGGTCCATCTTTTCTGCTTAAAAAAGGGGCAATATTAGGTGTGAAGTTATGACGTTTGGCAAACATCATAACATAACCAGTGAATCTTCATCATTGGGCGTCCGCAGTGCCAGCCTAATTCCTTCGACTCGTCTATCTTTTAGAACAGCTTCGTCTACAGGGTTTTTATTAGGAAGAGAAGCTTCGAATGTGGCATTTAGCCACAGTTGTAGGAGCCAGAATGGTCCCGACAACAAAAGACTTCCCTTCGTCTTAATATTCTTCAATAAAATGACTCATTTGCCAAGGGATTCATACAGGTTGGCTAAGATGATTTAGCTAAGGCATAGTTTGTGTCTAACATGGAGTTGATTCTCCATAGCAGTGTATGTTTTCGCCACCTGGAGAGACCTGGAGCAGAAGACGCACCTCAACAGTCAGATAGCTAGGAAGGCCACATGCTCTTGGTCAGAGACTTCAACAGTTTCCTTGTCATGATAGTACGCGATGTAAGAGGTAAAGGCAGCTTTACTAGTGTTGAAACCTACGGAATCGTCAGCTAGGAGGTTGAGATCATAATCCACCCCGAGAGGACTAAGACCAGTTATGGCAGCTATGCTGAAGAGGGTGGGGGTGACCATTCCACAAGGAAGGTGAAAGTTGTTGTAGGTACTATCCCAAAAGTAAAGGGAAGCTAAAAGCAAGGACGGACAATATCCAGGTCCTACGTTCGACAACTGGATAAGGTCGAAAATGCCCATGGATTTCCAATCCTCAGATTTGACTGCTTCTATTTTTGATAACCAAGATAAGTAGTCGGATGGGTCTTTCGATAGGGGGCAAGACCTAAAAACCCTAAAGTTGTTGTTCATATTCTCTAGGTTTATGGCATTCCTAGAGGCTACAGTTGAAGGTGACCCTTGACCATCTACCTTAGATTTTTCATCTATGGTTATTTCTTGTTCAGTCTTAGGCCTAACGCCATTAGCTATTGGTTGATAACGATGATAAGATGGGAAAAATTCTTTTACTTTTTAAGGATTTAAACTTAAGTCAGGAAAAGGTCCTAGGATTGCATGAGATTTACCATAAATGAGGATGGGTATTAATATCTGTGATTGATAAATACGTCTTTTTTCTTCTTCATTGGGAGGTTCAGGTACGTATTGTAGATTCCCCGGGACGCTTGGACCAAGGATTCTGTGAACGTGTGGTAAACTTTTGGATTTCTAGGAGTCTTTGTTCTTGGTGTTGGTTCTTTGAGGAGTTGTGGAAGAAGACATGGTTACTTGCAGAAGATTTGGAGAAGAAGTGAAGAAGATGAAGTTGTATAAAGTAAGTAGTTTTTCAGAAGACAAAAGAACGGGAAAAAGTGAATTGAGGAAAAGATTTCACTCATTTATAAGTGGAAAAGGGAATTGAAGCGATTACTATTCAAAAGGGTTACTATTTAATCGTGGGACACGTGTTAGCCATGAATGGACTGATTAGACTGTGACAATTATTTTTTTCGACCCGCGATCTCCAAGGGACTAGGGCCGTGATGATTGAAAAGATTTCAAAGCATGGGCTGAAAAGACGCTTCAGAAAAGTGTAATGATGATTCTGATGTCACAGAATGTCAGCTCATATGAAAAGTCAATTTTGTCGAATCAGTCAAGGCGTCGAATTATGTTGACAAAAAATGCTTTTTCTCCTTTGTCGAAATATGCATTTTTTAGGGGGCAATTTGTAGGCTCCTAATTTCAACACCTGGATTTTATTTGTAAAGGAGGTGAAAGATTAAGATGTTCTAGAGTATTTTCGACAGAAAGTTGTTTCTTGTGACGAAGATCAGTCGAAAAAGGATTATTTAGAATAGAGGAGTTAGAGATTTTTTCTAAGTGTTGGAAACATTTTGACACAATTATATGCAGGTCTCTTTTCGTCTGGTATTTTGAAATTCAAATAAAGGGGGGAATTTTGTTTTTTGAAAGCGAGATGCGTGGAGTGTATCTAAGAGGCGAAGGCATGCCGAATGCCATTTGTCTTCGTTAAGGGAAATGATCGTTGTTGACGGTTATTTCGATTATGTATATAAATAGGGGGTCATAGTGTTAGATTTCCGTGTGTGTATTCAAATTCTGTACAAGTTACTCAAAAAATGCTCAAAGTACCCGTGTGAGAGAAAAGAGTTATCATTGAGAAAATGTACGTTTGGAAAAACACCAGTTTTATATTTTACATTTCAATGAAATTTTAAGTTATTTATATACAGTTTATTCTACATTTCTGTAATTTATTTCTGCACTCTTATTACGTTTTTCGTTACTTCTTTAAAGAATAAAGTTTTATCATTTTCATACAAATCATATTACTTTATGAGAATGATGATGAACACAATAAATAAAGGATTTGATTTTCATATGTGTTGTCGAAATTATTAAAGCTCATCGTCCCAGGATTTGTATGGTCGATCCTGCAAGTAAACTAATTTTCATAAATTAGGAGACCAGAGATTGTTTGCTAATTTTCAAGGCAAACCAAACCACTGTAAACTTTGGCTTTTTCATGACTTCTTCGACACTTCAAGGTGTGTGCAAAGAAGAACATGTGGTTGAACATCTTATTGGAAAGTGTGTAAATGAACTGATTCTCTTGAAAATTGAATGCATGGTCAAACTATCTGAACACAACTACCCTGCCCCATGTTAAGATTAAAGGTTTTTAATTTCGGAAGAAACACCAACTTTTAGACTCAAAGTGGTTGACTGGGATTAACTATTTATCTCTTCGGTGTTTGGGGAAGAAACAATGTCTTCCATCATCAGTAAAGAACTATCCAAAACCAACCCGTCGGTAATTTAGGTATTTCGTTTTCATCATTCTCCCTCCAATATTTGATAGATCAAAAGTTTGATAAAGAAAAGTGAATGGGAGAATTTTTTGATGCATAAATGAAATAAACATAACAAGAGTGAACACAAATGGATTAAATCAAAATAGGCATGCTCATTTCATTAATATTACCGTTCAAAACATCAAATTCAAAAACAAATTGCACTTAATCCACAAGGAAATTAGAAATGATAAAAATGTGAAGGTGTGAAAAAAACACAAGAAAGGGGGGTTTGAATTAGGTTTTCAAAATGAAAGCTTTTTGTGAAACTCAAACAAAGATAAAAAATAGACAAACAATAGAGAAAGACACACGATATATCCTGGTTCACTTGAAAACTATCAAGTTAATCCAGTCCACCCGCCATGGTGATTTCGCCTTATACACAAGGACTTAATCCACTATAATCAAACTGATTACAACTGCACTAGCAACTGCTGGTGACTAACATACACAGACTAACTATCTCTTCTTAAGGCTTCTGACCCAACTGGTCTCTTAAGGAATACAAACAACTATTTGATCAAATAAAATGTTTACAATAAAATGCTTATACATAAGCTGATATAAACACAATTTCTAGCTCAAACTAACTTTTCGAAAATCTATACAGTAAGAATAATTTTCTTATTTATATTGTAGTGCTTTACTGTTCAATCATGGATTTCTCTATTTGTATTTCTGTGTTTTTTTCTCGTATGAATCAATGTCTTTGTATATATCTTTTTCACACTTAGTGTCACATGATTCTTTGAAAGATCAAGTCTTTATATAGCAAGAAAAAGATCCGTTGAAGGGCAGATCAGGAATATTAGTAAAATTAATGGCGACTTGAAATAATGTTGTTATGCTGGGATGAAAATCGTACACTGAAGTTTTCCTTTGTACCACCAAATTAGGGTAATGGAATGGTAGTGGAAAAGAACGTGTTTGATCTGTACTATGTACTATTTTCCCTTGCAAAAGTTTCATCTTCTGTTATTCATCAAAGGCTCTGAATTGATATGGTTAAAGCATGATCAGAAGAATAGATCATTGGGTCTTCAGAGTCTTGAGTCTTCAGAGTCTTCAGAACTTGTTCAACAGAACCTTGTCTTCAGAGTCTTCAGCATTCCTTCTTCAGAACCATTGGTTATCAGAAACATAAGTCTGCAGAGTCTTCAAAACTTGTTCAGTAGAACCTTGTCTTCAGAGTCTTCTGCACTTGGTCTTCAAAAACTTAAGTCTTCAGAGTCTTCAGAACTTGTTCAGCAGAACCTTGTCTTCAGAGTCTTCAGTACTTAGTCTTTAGAAGATAAATATCAGAGTTATACTCAGAGCCAGAATCCAAGAGAACATTGCAACAACAACATATTGTCTTTGTAGAGTCTTTCTAAAGCACAGTAGATCAGAAGCAATCTTGCTTCTTTGATGTTGAAGAGACTTTTGATAATTTGAGATTGATGTTGCACATGTTTTCTATCAGAGTCAGAGCTATCTAGATCAGAATCAGATTTGTCTTTATCAGAGTCAAAACCTGTTTGTTAGTACTTTAGAAAACTAACATTAGAGTACCAAAATTGTTCTCACACAAATACAATTTTCTTATTATCAAAACATTCAGATATCTTGCAGAACCAAATCTTGTTCTAAAAATCTCCCCCTTTTTGATAATGACAAAACAATGTATTTTGATAACACAATTTTGTACGAAGATAATTAATAGAAATTAACTCAGATAAGTTCAAAGTAAACTTCCCTTTATCAAGTTCCCCCTGAATCTAAGACTTAAACAAAAAATCTTATCAGATTTGGGATACAGAGCCTGATTGCAAGGATTTAGACAAATCCAAAAGTATCAGAGCTTGATTATAATGGTAATGTTTTCTGATGACAGAGCTTGATTAGTTAAATCAGAGTCTGATTGATAACAGAGCCATATTGCCAATATAAATGTTGTTCCTGAAAAGCATTCTAAGAAGATTTTGCAATTAAGGATGTTAGAATGTTAGAGCTATGATTCAGAGACAATATATTTATCAAAATAATTTATCCATTTAAATACTCCCCCTTTTTGTCATAATAAAAAAGGGTAACCAAAAAGATAATTCAAAAGTACATCATATCAGAAACAAACACTCATAGACAAACTACGGGGTAGCCTAAAAAAGGTGCCTAAGGTTGAGAAGGAGGATGAAGCCTCTGTAGGATTTGAGAAAGTGCATTCTAAATGATAATTGTGACTTCATCTTGCTTGGCCATTCTTGTTCTGAAAAACTCTTGCTCCTTCTGAATGGTAGCCAGAGTTTTCAACACTGGATCAGAGGAAGAGTTTTCAGCAGCTTCCTTCTCAGCTTAATCTTTGGCTTCCTTATCCAACCTTTCAGCCTCTCTATCGAGAGCTTCCTTAGCTAACCTCTCAGACAATTCCTTTTCAGCAGCTAGCCTAGCTTCAGCTTCCTTATTCTCTTTTAACCTCTTTTCAGCTTGCTGAACACAATAATCCTTTGTCTGAACAGAAAGATTATGAATCTTCTAAAATTCCTCAGACATCCACTGATTGAATTGATCCCACGGAGCACCCACAACAGAAGGGTCTTCGCTAGAATTTGATTCATCAGAGAGTGTCTTGAATCTCATAACCACATTGTCCTTAAAAATAGAGATTACTTCATCTAGGTTAGGAGGAAGGTCAGAGGGTTGATTCTTAGGTAAAGGTTGGTGTTCTTCAACAGAATCACCAATATTGTTGGTATCATTGAAGAAAGGTTCAACATTGTCGATTGTGACTGCAGGTATGATTTGTGGAGCATTTAATGGAGTGGTTAATGGAAGGGAGATGGTTGGAGATGTTTGTGTAGAAATGATGGGGGTTGGTTGAATGGGTTTAGTGGAAGTTGGTAGAGTTGAAGTGAGTTCAAGTATTGGTGGAGTAAACTGTATAGATGGTGTAGAAGATGGGATTATTTCAGTAGGTGATTCAGAAATGGGTGTTGGAGAGGTGGTGACAACAGTTGAAAATAATGGTGGTGGAGTGGAAAATGATGGTAATGGTGTGGCAAGAGATGAAGACAAATTTCTGTTAATAGAAATGGGTGCAGTTATAGAGGGAGATTCAAAAGACTTACTTTGTTGTTCTGGATATGATTTTAGAGAGATGTTCCTTATGCTGGCTTCACCAGGATATTTCATTTTTCTTTTTGCAGATTTCATTTGAGGAGCTGTGATGGAGTGAAGTCTTTTTTTTCATCATATCAGGTGGATGATCCATCAGATCATCAATGTTAAAGTTAGATAAATCATAGCCTTCTTCCTCTTGAAGTTGTATATATGCTTCTATAACCTCTGGATTTTCATGTTTGGTGAACAAAGGATATCCATCTAACATCACTCTTTTTGACTTCAGACTCTCACTATCTGTTGCCATACTTGGTTCAACTTTGATTTCATCAATAATCTGCATTCTCTTCAGATTTTTGCTGTTCACAGGAGTTCCAGTTATGATATCCAATTCATCTGTGACTGGAATTTTTTTACAAATGATCAATCATTCCACTCTCAACCAGAATATATGAGATCAATCTACCAAAAGGAATGTAGTTCTTAGATTTCTTTGATTGATATCTTGTTTCTCTTATTGAGTCTCTGAGATATCTGAATAGAACTGAGGGAAGGCAGATTTTCTCTCCTTTCATCAGATAGTAAGGCATGAATTTCTGACCAGTGTTAAGAAAATCAGAAGAACTTGAATTTGGTCTGTGATATATGCATCCCAGAATAATTTTCAGCCAGACACGAAGTTCCTTTGATAAGTCAAGAGTTTGAAGGGTTGTTTTCCACTGGAAGATTGAGCGAAAATCGCTGGGTTAACCACATCAGAAAGAAACTTTGATTTATGGTTCATCTTGTAAATTCTCTTTCCACCAGAGTTTTCCATTCCAAGTAGCGTGGCTATGGATTTCTCAGTAATGATGAACTTGTTTCCCATAACATATGACACAATGAAGTGTTCATCAGTGTCAACATATCTCCATAATTCCTTGACGAGATTTAAGTAAATGGGACCATAGAGACGATCAAAATAGGTTTTCCTACCTTGAGCCTTTAGATTCTCAGACAAGTATATTCCATTTTCCTTTAGGTTATCAAAGTCTACCAGCCATTCACTTAGAACTTCAAGTTCTGAGAAGGGAGTAGCCATATGAATACGAGCAGGACGATCCACTATGTGAACTACAGTTGGTTTCTAAAAAGTGGAAAGTGATTGATGGAGAAAAGTTGATTCTGTTTGAGCAGTTATTGATGAGGCCATTGAGGTTGATTCTGCTTTTTGATGTTGTTGAGAAAATTCAAAAACGCTTTGTTGTTGAGAATCCATTGAAAGAAGATGATGAAGTTATAGAGAACAAAGAGGGTTTTAGGGTTTCTAAGAGAAAGTGTGGAAAGTGAGAGTAGCGTAGTGTGTGAAGTGAGAGAGTGCGTATTTATAACAAAAATAATGATTATGACAAGGTGGGAGTAATAGGAAATAATTACTTGAAACCTAGTCTCACGAAATCACAACGCTCGAGGTGTCTCTTTAACAATAGGTATGATTTGATTTTGGACAAGTGTCACAAATAATCATAACTGTTTTTATTCAAGAGAGCACGTTTGATATTCCCAAAGTCAAGAATACCAAGAGGTATCTGACTGGACTAGTTTCTGATCAGGACATCTTCTAACTTGTAGAAGTATCATGAATCAGAAGGTCAATAAAAATAACACACTTTGCTTAACATCAGAATATTATATCAGAAGTTCTGGTGGCTTGACACATTAAAAATATCATCTTCTTATTCTGGACACGGTTTAATAGAGAGGTTTTCCATAATGAATACGAATCTATCTTCAGCAAGGGGTTTTGTGAAAATACCAGCCTACTGGTGATCAGTATCCACAAATTTTAACTAAAAAGTACCCTTCCGAACATAGTCACGTAAAAAGTGATGTTTTATTTCAATAAGTTTTGCCCTAGAATGTAGAATAGAATTCTTAGATAAAAAAATGGCAGAAGTATTATCACAGAAGATTGGAATGTTACACTCATGTATCTGATAATCTTCAAGTTGATTCTTCATCCAGAGTATCTGAGTACTGCACAGTGATTCTGAGATGTATTCTGCTTCTGCAGTTGAGAAAGCAATTGTTGATTTTCTTTTGCTTGCCCATGAGACGAGGTTACTTCCCAAAAACTGACAGTTTCCAGAAGTACTTTTAGTTTCCAATCTGTCTCCAGCATAATCTGCATCACAGTAACAAGAAAGCTTGTACTCTGATGTTTTCTTATACATCAAGCCATGATTAGTTGTTCCTTTTAGATACCTTAGGATTCTCTTAATAGCAGTTAAGTGAGTTTCCCTTGGATCTGATTGGAAATGAGCACAAAGACATACGATGAACAGAGTATCTGGACGAGAAGCTGTCAAATACATAAGAGATCCTATTATACCACGATAAAGCTTCTGACAAACCTTTTTACTTGCTTCTTCTTTCTCTAGAATGCATGTTGGATGCATAGGAGTCTTAGCAGGTTTACTTTTTGACATATTGAACTTCTTCAGAAGTTTTTTTGCATACTTGCTCTGATGAATGTACGTTCCTTTTGAATGTTGATCAATCTAAATTCCCAGAAAGAATTTGAGTTCTCCCATTAGACTTATTTCAAATTTAGCCTGCATTAACTTAGAAAATTCCTTGCATAAGGAAATATTAGTAGAACCAAATATAATATCATCAACGTAGAATTGAACAATCAGAATGTCATTTTTAAAGGTTTTACAAAAGAGTGTTGTATCCACTTTTCCTCTGGTAAAGTCATTTTCCAAAAGAAAGTTACTTAAACTTTCATACCAAGCTCTGGGAGCCTGTTTCAGACCATATAACGATTTTTTAAGTTTGAAATCAAAATCTGGGTTTTCAGAACTCTCAAAACCACGAGGTTGGTGCACATACACTTCTTCAGAAATATACTCATTTAAAAATACACTCTTTACATCCATCTGATATAAAGTAATGTCATGATTTACAACAAATGAGATTAAAATACGAATATATTCTAACCTGGCAACATGTGCAACCAGTCGTGCTTTGTTTCTTACGACCTCATATTTCTCATCTAAATTGTTTCTGAATACCCATTTAGTTCCAATGAGGTGGACACGTTTGGGTTTCTGAACAAGATCTCAAACATCATTTCTGGTGAATTCATTCAGTTCTTCTTGCATGTCCAGAATCCACTCATTTTCCTTAAGAGCTTCATCAACTGATGTTGGCTCTATCAGAGACACTAAACCCAGAAGGGTTTCTTCAGAAAGTCTGAAAGATGAACGAGTTCTGACTGGATCAGCTTTATCTCCCATAATCAATTCTTCAGAATGAGAAGTCTTTAATCTATTCTTCTTCTGATGAGATGTATTATTTTCAGTTTCTAGTAAGGTTGTATCTGAATATGGAGAATCTGCATCTTTGCCTACTTCTCTTGAATCTTCTTCTTCTTTAGATTCTGATAAGATGATTTCAGTCTGCATACTTTTCAACTAGCTTTGACTTTTCAGGGTCAAGCTTATCATTGAATCTGACATGAATTGATTCCTCAACAATTCGTGTTTCTGTTTTATAGATTATGTAGCCTTTAGAGCGTTCAGAGTATCCTAACAGTAAACACTTTTGAGCTTTGGAGTCAAACTTGCCAAGATTCTCTTTAGCGTTCAACATAAAACAAATACAACAAAAAGGATGAAAATATGAAATTTTGGGTTTTCTATTCTTCCACAATTCATAAGGAGTCTTACCCAGAATAATTCTTATTGAAACTCTGTTTTGAAAGTAACATGTTGTATTTACTGCCTCTGCCTAGAAGTACTTAGCCATATCAGTTTCTTGGATCATGGTACGAGCCATTTCTTGCAAAGTCCTATTCTTTCTTTCCACTACTCCATTTTGTTGTGGAGTTCTGGGACAGGAGAAATCATAGGAAATGCCATGGGAATCAAAAAGATTCTCAATGCATCTGTTCTCAAATTCTCCGCTATGATCACTTTTGTCTCTGACTATTTTGCAATCCTTCTCTGTTTGCACTTGAGAGCAAAAGGTAGCGAACACAGAATGAGACTCATCCTTATGTTTCATGAATTTTACCCATGTCCAACGACTATAATCATCAATGATTACTAATCCATACTTCTTTCCACTGATTGAAGCATTTTTCACTGGTCCAAACAAATCAATGTGTAGAAGTTCTAACAGTCTAGAGGTGGACACAACATTCTTTGCTTTAAAGGAAGTTTTGGAAAACTTTCCTTTCTGACATGCTTCACAAAGAGCATCTGAAGAATACTTCAGATTTGGCAAACCTCTGACAAGTTCAAGCTTATTTAGCTGAGAAATCCTCCTCATGCTAATATGGCCTAAACGTATATGCCACACCCATTGCTCTTCATTTACAGACATTAAGCATTTGACATTCAATTCACAAAGATCAGAAAGTCTAATTTTATAAATGTTGTTTTTTGTCTTTCCGACAAACAGGATTGAACCATCTTTCTGACTTACAACCTTACAGGACTTTTGATTAAAGACGATATCATAAGCATTGTCACTAAGTTGACTAATTGACAACAAGTTATGCATCAACCCATCGACCAAAAGAACATCAGTAATAGAAGGAAGGTTACCATTACCAACAGTTCCAGAGCCAATGAATTTTCCTTTCTAGTTTCCTCCGAAACCAACAAAGCCTTCAGGCTTAAGTTCCAGACTTTGGAACAGATGCCTTTTTCTCATCATGTGTCGCGAGCAACCGCTGTCCAGGTACCATGATTGGTGTTTTAACTGAGCTGCTAAGGATATCTGCAACATAGATTATCTTGTCCTTAGGTACCCACTTTCTGGGTCCTCTCTTGTTAGTTTTCCCAGAGTGTTTAACAACTTTGGGCTTTTGTGCAACAGGATAATCAAGTGGAACTTGTGCATGATATTTAACTTTAGAAACAGATTTATGTGTCGGTGGGGGTTCTTGTGCAAGCTCATAGCAAACAATCTCAGTGCCTGAAGGAACAAAATGGTCATAGAGAGATTTTGGTTTAACAGGTTGACTTTTGTTAATTTCAGATGATTCTGTACATCCCAAACCTTTCTTACCATTTCTGCTAACTCCATAGATCATGGAAGCTATTTTACTTCTATTTATGCTTTATCTAGAAAAATACTGGAATGCTTTATCATACTTGTTGATACAACTTGTGTCAGAGACATTGGAGATTAATTTTTCTTCTAATTTAGCAATTTTTCTTTTCAGGGCAGAATTACTATTTTTAAAGGAAAAAATGTTTTCATTTAGAGAATAATTATTCTGCTCAAGCTTATCTTTTTCCTCAGAAGTAATTACATGTGATCTTTTAAGATCTTTGTATTTACGCTGAGGAGTTTAATACTTTTCCAGCATTTCCGAAAGACATGACTCTAATTCACAACGAGAGAGTTTAGATAATACCTCTGAGTCTGAGTCTGAGTCTGATTCTGGTTCTGATGATATTTTGTCTTCTGGTTCTCCAGAAACGTCGTCGTCAATTGTTGCTACTAGCGCAACATTTGCTTGTTCTTCATCAGAGTCTTCTTCATCTTCACAATCAGAGTCATCCCAAGTTGTCATTAGTCTCTTCTTCGCTTTGGAGAAGTTCTTCTTAGGCTTCTTATCTTTCTTAAGCTTTAGACACTCATTCTTGTAATGACCTGGCTCATTACACTCATAGCAGATGACTTCTTTTCCAGAGTTCTGCTTTTTCTATCCAGATGATAAGTCAGAGGGGCCTTTGTTTCTTCTTGAACCTCTGAAGTTTATGTGTTTCCAGAGTTTGTTAATCCTTCTGGAAATCAATGACAGCTCATCTTTTGATTCTCCATCAGAATCTTCTGATTCTTCTTCAGCTTGATAAGCCTTTGCTTTTTCAGGTTTAGACTTAAAAGCAATAGTTTTACTCTTCTTCTAAAGTTCATCTTCTTTAAGCTCTATCTCATGACTTCTTAAAGAACTCACAAGTTCTTCAAGACTTATGTTGTTAAGCTCCTTGGATAGTTTTAGAGCTGTTACCATTGGTCTCCATTTCTTGGGAAGGCTTCTGATGATCTTTTTAACATGATCAGCAGTTGAGTAACCTTTGTCCAGAACTTTAATTCATACGACTAGCATTTGAAACCTTAAAAACATAGTCTCAACTGTTTCATCATCCTCCATTCTGAATGCCTCATATTTCTGGATTAGGGCCAGTGCCTTTGTCTCCTTAACTTGAGCATTTCCTTCATGAGTCATTCTCAGAGAATCAAAAATGGATTTGGCAGTATCTCTATTTGTTATCTTCTCATACTCAGTATAAGAGATAGCATTTAGCAATATGGTTCTTGCCTTGTGATGATTCTTGTAATCTTTCTTTTGTTGGTTGGTCACTTCACTTCTAGACACTTTAACACCTATAGCATCAACTGGGTGAGTGTAGCCACCGACTACCAGATCCCAAAGATCTACATCATAACCAAGAAAGAAACTTTCAATTATATCTTTCCAGTAGTCAAACTTTTCACCATCAAAGACTTGTGGTTTGGCACTGTAATGATCTTTCTCTTCTACAACAGGGTTAACATTTGTTGTAGCCATGATATCTCACACAAATACTGGATCGGTACTGAACACGGTGAAGTGTTGATAAATCATTTTATCAGAATCAGAACTGGAGCTCTGTTGCCAATTGAAGGTGCAAGAAAAACACAAGAAAGGGGGAGGGGGTTGAATTGGGTTCTCAAAATGAAAGCTTTTTATGAAACTCAAACAAATATCATAAATAGATAAACAATAAAGAAAGACACACGACATATCCTGGTTCACTTGAAAACTATCAAGTTAATCCACTCCACCCCCAAGGTGATTTTGCCTTATACACAAGGACTTAATCCACTATACTCAAACTGATTACAAATGCACTAGCAACTGCTGGTGACTAACATACACATACTAACCATATCTTCTTAAGGCTTCTGACCTAATTGGTCCCTTAAGGAATACAAACAACTATTTGATCAAATAAAATGTTTACAATGAAATGCTTCTACATAAGCTGATACAAACACAATTTCTAGCTCAAACTAACTTTGAGAAAATCTATACAGTAAGAACAATTTTCTTCTTTGTATTGTAGTGTTTTACTGTTCACTCATGGATTTCTCTATTTGTATTTCTGTGTTTCTTTCTCATATGAATCACTGTCTTTGTATATATCTTTTTCACACTTAGTGTCATATGATTCTTTGAAAGATCAAGTCTTTATATAGCCATAAAAAGACCCGTTGAATGGAAGATCAAGAATATCAGTAAAACTACTGGCGACTTGAAATAATGTTGTTATGCTGGGATGAAAATCATACACTGAAGTTGTCCTTTGTACCACCAAATCAGGGTGGTGGAATGGTAGTGGAAAAGAATGTGTTTGATCTGTACTATGCATTATTTTCCCTCGCAGACGTTTCATCTTCTTCTATTCATCAGAGGCTTCTGAAATGATATGGTTGAAGCATGATCAGAAGAATAGATAATTGGGTCTTCAGAGTCTTGAGTCTTCAGAGTCTTCAGAACTTGCTCAGCAGAACCTTGTCTTCAGAGTCTTCAGCACTCCTTCTTCAGAACCCTTGGTTATCAGAAACATAAGTCTTCAGAGTCTTCAGAACTTGTTCATCAGAACCTTGTCTTCAGAATCTTCAGCATTTGGTCTTCAAAAACTTAAGTCTTCAAAGTATTCAGAACTTGTTCAGCAGAACCTTTTCTTCAGAGTCTTCAGCACTTAGTCTTTAGAAGATAAATATCAAAGTTATACTCAGAGCCAGAATCCAATAGAACATTGTAACAGTAACATATTGTCTTATTAGAGTCTTTCTGAAGCACAATAGATCAGAAGCAATCTTGCTTCTTTGACGCAGAAGCAAATTTTGATAATTTAAGAGTGATGTTGCACATGATATCTATCAGAGTTAGAGCTATCTAGATCAGAATCAGATTTGTCTTTATCAGAGTCAGAACCTATTTGTCAGTACTTTAGAAAACAAACGTTAGAGTACTAAAATTGTTCTCACACAAATACAACTTTGTTATTATCAAAACATTGAGATATCTTGCAGAACCAAATCTTGTTCTAACAAGATGTCCTAATGACTATCAACATCTAGGTTGAGGTTTCCCTTCTGATTCATTGGCTTTATAAGGTAACTTCTCAAGCTTGCTTCATGTTTCACTCTCCATGTCCTGGAAGGTGGTTGCTTATGAAATTCGAACCCTCGTCTTTGAAAGATAAGATCTTATTGTTGATTAGCTCTTGTACCTTGACTTTCAAAGAATAACTACTTTCCAGTGAATGTCCTAGTTCTCCCTCGTGGAATTGGCAATGTGCATTAGGGTCATACCCGCGGGGGAATGGCTCTAGCACCAAAGGAAGAGACCTAGTAACAATCAAACCTTTCTAAATCAGAGACGGGAATAAGTGACTATAACTCATTGGGATTGGGGTAAATGAGTTATTTTCCTCCAATTACGGTTTTAATTGGCCGACCCATTGTGATTTTGAGGAACCTGGGGCCTTGGTTGTTGATAATTCTGAGCGACAGACGCTTGCTGTTGCTTGTAAATGTGTTGCATGCAAGTATAAATGTATGTTTAAAAGTAGCAATTGATAAAAAGTAAGGATATCATACCCACAAGGAGTGAATGTTACTAATATTTATTTTATACTATTTTATCTTTTGAATTCAAGCATGAGCAAGGATAAAAATAATATATGAATGTCATAAGTTCAATCTCTCCTCTTTAAACCAGATCTATAAATAATTCAAGGTGAGAGTGAAATAATATCAAGAGAGTCCATGTTGAGTCAAGGTTCATTAATGTTAATGATGTAACAATGTGTTCATGAAGTGTAGTGTCGTTCCTGGAAAGGTCAGAGTGATCCAAGGTGTATTTCTACAACATCATAACATGTATTAAGGCAAGGGAACAAATCTCTAAGTCACACTTATAACTCTAAAATATGTGTATTATATTCTGAAATCTTTTATAGTTGTAGTTCCTTATCTCTAAGTGAACTATTCAAGTGAATATCTCTATCCTACTCTTTTCAACTACTTCTATTATGAAATCCACTTGTTGTTGGATATCTCACAACAATAAGGTGTTATTCTTATCTAAGTTGATCACTCAAAGAATCAGTTATGTAAGAAATTTAACACATGATAAAACAAGACATTAAAGACACTTCATTTAACATACAAACATTATAACATTAACTTTCCAAGATTGTTGATACAAGATTATTGATCAATTGCTGCAAACTCCATCCAAAAATTTTGTCTTATCTTTGTTGATGAACTTTGAGGTTCACAAAGAGGCTTTGAGGAAGGTTTTAGAACAAGCTTACGTAGATCATGATGTAACCATTGATCAATTCAATGGTATTGTTGGAATAATAACTGCTTGTAACAATTTGAGCTTTAGTGATAAAGAGCTACCTGAGGAAGGACGAAATCATAATATGGCCTTGCACATTTCAATCAATTGTCAAGAGGACGCATTATCCAAGGTACTGGTGGATATTGGTTTGTCTCTAAATGTAATGCCCAAATCCACTATGTCAAGGCTTTCATATCAAGGCACTCCGATGAGATACAATGAGATTGTTGTTAAGGCTTTCAATGGATCTAGAAAAACTGTGATAGGGGAAGTTGATCTCCCCGTAAAGATATGTCCTCAACCTTTAGTGATCATATTCCAAGTTATGGGCATTCATCCCGCATATAGTTGCTTGTTGAGTAGGTTGTGGATTCACAAAGCTGGAGCAGTCACTTCGACTCTCCATCAGAAATTAAGATTTGTGAAAAATGGAAAGCTGGTTGTAGTAGGAGGTGAGCAAGCCGTGATGGTAAGTCATCTTTTATCTTTCTCTTATATTGATGTTGGCGAGGCTGTTGGAACTCCGTTCCAAGCACTCTTCATTATTAACAATGCTGGTAAGAAGAGTGGGGCATCCATTTCTTCATTGAAAGATGCACATCAAGTTGTGGAAAGCGGTCAATCTATTGGATGTGTCCGAATTGTTAAGCTTGCTGAGAACAAAAATAGACCTGGTCTGGGCTTTTTTCCTGGTGTAACTAGAAGAGAATTGAAGTGTACTCAAGACATATCCCACAGTGTTGGGTTTAACCATTCAAGAGATCAAACTGCTGCTGCAATTATTGAAGATGATTCAGAAGAAGACATGCCATACTTCTTGACGCACGAAGTGGTTTTCCAAAATTGGACAGCTGTTGACATTCCTTCTATTGGTCACGTTTCAATGTAATTTGCTTTTGTGTTTTCAAAGATCTTTTCACTCTACCCAAGGTGAAAGTGAATTTGTGAGGGCTTTGTTTCAACTTTTAATATCATGAATAAAATGTTATATTGCTTATCCATATGTGTATTTTTTACCTTTTTGCTTTTCTGGAAAATGGTAACCTAAAAACCAAAAGATAATAAAAACAATTTCAATATCTGCATAATACTTGAGCATTTATTTGTTTCTTAAAATCAAGCATATATCATTGTACAGATTGATTGATAAACCCATTGAGAACAATTTCCATATGCCTTCTCCCAACTTTGAATTCCCTGTGTTTGAAGTTGAAGAAGAGAGTGTTGAGGAAATTCTTGATGAGATTTCTCGGTTGCTTGAGCACGAGGAGAAGACCATTCAGTCTCATAAAGAGCCAGTAGAAGTAATTAACTTAGGTTCTGAAGAGGACAGGAAAGAAGTCAAGATTGGGGCACTGCTTCAACCAGATTTTCAGGAGAGGATGGTAGAGCTTCTTAAAGAATATGTGGATGTGTTTTCTAGGTCTTATCAGGATATGCCAATTCTCGATACAAATAATGTGGAGCATAGATTGCCTTTGAAGCCAGAATGTCCTCCAGGCAAGCAGAAGTTAAGAAGAACTCACCCTGAAATGGTTGTTAAGATCAAAGAGGATGTTCAACAGCAGATTGATGCAGGTTTACTTGTTACCGCTGAATATCCTCAAAGGGTGGCCAATATTGTGCTCGTTCCAAAGAAAGATGGTAAAGTTCGGATGTGTGTTGATTACAGAGATTTGAATAAAGCTAGACCAAAATATGATTTTCCCTTACCACACAATGATATGTTGGTAGATAATACGACTAAATTCAATATCTTCTCCTTTATGTATGGTTTTTCCGGCCATAATCAAGTTAAAATGGAACCTGAGGATATGGAAAAAAACAACATTTATTAAACCCTGGGGAACATTCTGTGTTTGCATAACAACATTGATCAACAATCTGTGTTTGCATTCATATCATATCATATCATACTCATTTTGCGGTATCTTAGGGCCAAAAATCGGGTCTTCAGTATTTAAGTTTCTTCTATCTCGTCGAGACGAAGATGTCAACCTTCACATCTCCAGATATAACAAACTTAAATAAGGGCATCTGCCATACCCTAATTTTTACCCCTAAGATCCCACCTCATTTGAATCTTTACAATGCATTAAGACCACAAACTTAGTTGTCTTCTAACCCTCTCACCTTTGGGTTTGCCTTTGCAGAGATCATCAAGCACATCATTGTGTATCTTTCTTTTTGTACTTATATGCTTTATATTTCACTAATTTCTAATCAAAATACAAAAATATGCTTTGTCCCCTTTTGTTTCTTTTGCAAGGCAGGGTTTGGAATCAAGAGCATCAAATGAATGTATCCTCCGCTAGGGTTTGAATTCATCAAGTCAAAGTGTGGTCTACCATTGATTTTCAAAGGGCTATTCATCAAAGCATGACCCCTAATCTCAAATCATAAAGTCTCAAGCATTATTCAACTTCATTTGATCAAATATAACTCAAATATTGGATGACTTGTTTCTCAAAAAATTTCATAGGTTCATGTGTTTATTTCCATGCCTTCATCAACAAGTTTCCTCAAGCCATTGCAAGCTTCATCAAAGAACAATCAAGAGTACATCATTTTGAGTTCATATTATCAACAATGTGCCTTGAAATGCAAGAAAACATCCAAGGTTGCAAGTTTGTACAAGTAGGTTTGACAAAAAAGTTAACATTTCAAGCCTAAGTTCAAGACTTCATAACTTATTCATACTTCAACATTATTTAGTTATTCTTTGGGAAAATTACCCTCCTTGACATCCCCTCAAACTTCTCTTTATAACTCAATAGTTAATTATGCTTGGAAGGCCATCAAAAGTGTGGAAACATTATAGGTCATCAATGATCTATGTTCCAAAGATCATAACTTCTTCAATTTTCAACTTTTATGGGCACTTTTTTTTGCCAAATATCCTTCTTGATGTACTCTACAATTTTGATTGAGAGGTCAAACATCAATTCATGCTCCAAGGACCTTAAATCTTGAAGGACATTTGTGCACAAAAATAGGTCATGACCTGTTTGACCTAATGCCAGACCTAATTTTCAGTGATTTTTCCTTTCTAAGCTTGCCATTTTATCATGAGACATCCAATTAGGTTGATTCTTTTTACGTTGTCCTCCTTTACTAGAAAGGATAATTTGGCTCAAGGAAAATCAAGAAACGCACGAGTGGATTGCATTTGGCCTAGCAATGAACATGACCTCGTCGACTCTGCTATTGATTTAAGTTCCTGGTCACACATTCCATGCTAACCTCAATCTGGGACCACCAGCACATGTTCAACTTATTTTAATCACTAAAATTCGTGCAAACAAGCTTGAAATGACTTGGTTTTAGTCCATTTTCACATATTTCACACCTCATCTCACACGGATTGAAAATTGCAAAACCTCAACCCTAATTCACACGAATTTCACTCCCTTTCACATTTGTGAGTTTTCCATTTCATTTCCTATAAATAGAGGATCATTTCCTCTTTATTTTCAAGCTTGAATAGCCAAAGAAAATCTGCCTCCATAGAACTCGAAACCTCTCTCAAACCAGATCTTCATTTTTCAAAATCAAGCTCGTTTCTCTTTGTTTCTTTGCCCAAAATCCATCATCGGCCTTATCTGAAGCTAACTAAAGCATTGTTGTGACTTGAAACAACTTGAATCCAAGCTTTCCATTTAACCATTGTTGAACCTTCGAGCTTCAAGTGGAAAGATAGATAACTATAAAATTACACCTCAAACTAGTTACCAGTAGCTTCGTCTTGCTTCACTGATGTTAACCCTATCTTATCTGGAATTTATATTTCGTATTTGGAATTTAATTTTACTTTCAAGTTCCAGGGTTCTTCGTCTTTTCATTTAAACTCTTCATGCTCAGAGCAAATTAATTTCTCTGAAGCATGGAGACCTGAACGATGAAGAGTGTTAGACATGAAACATGCTTCGTTTTAGCTTAAAACACCGAGTTAGAAATTTCACAAATCGTCCCAAGGTTGAAGACGAAGTGAAGCTTCACGCGGTTTGGAGCGAATTTCAAATCCTGACCAATCCTGTATTGCCACACTTTTTTTTAATTTCAAATCTGATGTGTTGGATCTGGTGACTTAGACTTAGTATTTTGATCCAATGGTCTTAGTGCCTTGCAATCTGATGCGTGGATCTGATCTAATGGTCCAAACATTTTTGCTTTCTTTTTATTTCATTTTATTGTTTTTAAATTTCATTTTAATTCAAAAAATCATTAAAAATAGCTCCCTTCATATTTTTCACTCCAATTATTTTCATAATTTCCTAAAAATATTTTCTATTTTATGAGTATTTTTCCGTATTTTTATCTCTTGATTTGATATTTTTCATCATTTTTTACATTTTTCATGCATTTTAATTTGTTCAAAAATACTTTTGTGTATTTTTAAATTCTCTAAAAAATATTATATGGTCCTTGATTTGTTTCTGCCATGTTTCTGTAACTTATTGGGCCTTAATCCTTGAACCGGTAATAATTTGTGTCGTCTTTTCATTGTTTTTCGAGTTAATTTTACGTTTTTATTTTATTCTCGCATTTTATGATATTTAGTTTTATTTCAATTATGTTGCATTTTATGCGTTGGTTTGTTAGTGTTGATGGTTTCAGGTTTAAGCGGAAAAGCCCAAAGGACTCGTGCAAAGAAAATGGAAGTTCCGGGAATTTAGAAGAGTTTTTGGAAGAAAAACCGTGGCCTGACACGGCCACCCGTGTCACCTGACACGGGCCGTGTCAGGAAGAGGCCAAGAGAAAGCAAAGATGAGGAGAGACATTGGGATGACACGGGTGCCCGTGTCACCTGACACGACCCGTGTCAGCAAGCCTGGAGCAAGATTGAATCTTCAACAGAGGACCAGGGAGCAAACACAGTCGCCCGTGTCAGCTGACACGGCCCGTGTTGGCTTAGGCGCTTCACCTGCTATTTTTCTTGGGTTTTTCACTTAGGGGACCTGTGAGGGTATTTTTGGTATTTTCCCGCTGCTGTATTGGACTTGTGACTATTTTAGATGAGTTTGGAAAGAAAAAGAGGATATTTGGTCTGGAGAGAAATATTATGATCAAGATTGGAGCGATCATGAGAAGTCGGGAACGGAAAATTTTCATGAGCCTTCACAATTGAAGATCAAAGTAACCACATGTCTTGTAATGTTTAATCTGATTATTATTGTTTTGTCTATGAATACTATGAGTAGCTAAACCCCCCCAATTCTAGGGGGTGTCCCTGAATTGCTTTTGTAATGATCTTATTTTCCTTTGTTCAATGACATAAGTGCTTTTACATAATCACTTTTATAGTACAATGTACTTAATGCTTTTTCTATCGGACAAATAGAATTTGATTTACGATTAACTTTTAGGTCGGACAAACCTTTGTTAATGCCTTTTTGTGCAATAATGCATCAGTAGATATTATCTAGGACTAGGAATACCCTGTTGCACTTGGAACACTGTTGACATTATAATGTTTGATTTCAAACATAATTATCTATGGACATAGTAATTAGATTAAGAAATCAAAGGTTTTCTCACTAAGGACTTAGGAGTAAACAAATTACGGTCAAGAAAGTGATTAGTTTAAGCCATGTCTCTGAAATAAGGATTAAGGTTGTTACAAGGCAATTCATACACTGTACCCTAGCATGCTTCTCATATCTATTCAAAACTCAATTTTATTACTCTGCTTTAGTTTCTCACTGCAAAATTTTAATTATAAAACAATCACCAAACCCCCAATTACTTTTTGTTTAATTGAATTAGTATTAGAACTTATATTCCTACGCAGTCCTTGAGATCGATTCTGGGGATAAACCCTCTCTTTTAACTACAATCGGTAAAAATAGTACACTTGCTATTTTTCCGATCAAGTTTTAGGCGTCGTTGTCGGGGACTGCCAAAATATAAGTTTTAATTTTAGTTCAATTGAAATTTTATTGCTCTGCGACTAAAATTTTATTTTCTGTTACTATTATAATTTTTTATTATTATTAATAATTGTCTAATATGTGTATGCGAGGAAAGCCCTCATCTGAATTTCTTTTTGACGTAGAACCCGAAAGATCGTTGCATGCTAGAAATCGAAAAGCTAAACGAGAAAGACTGGCAGCATCAGGTTCAGGACCGGTAATTTCAGAACAGGAAAAAGAGGAAGAAGTTTTTGTCCATTCTGAGAATACTGACTTGGGAGCCGATATAGACACAGAGACACACTCAGAGATTGTGATCATGGTTGAAAATCCCCAAACAGAGAGACTTCTGGGTGAGTATGGAGGAGAAAATGCTCCAACTAGGCGGTTGACCATAGTGAATCAACTGGTCAATGTATCACACTTTCAGTTGCACCCGACGATGATCCGAGAGCTTGAAAAGAGACCGTTCACAGGAAAAATAAATGAAGATGCAAACAAACATTTGCAACGGTTTCTTACAATGAGCACCACTTTAAAGATCGAGGGGCACTCTGAAGAGGCAAAGAAGCTAAGAATGTTTCCATTCACCTTAGCGGAAGATGCATAAGAGTGGTTTTACTCCCTACCTGCAGGAAGTATCACTACTTGGGAAGAGATGGAGATGACATTCCTGAATGAGTATTTTCCTGCTTCTGTTTACATTCGCAAACAATATGACATTGTGAACTTTAAGCAGAAGGAAGGAGAATGTCTTGGTGATGCGTACAAGAGGTTTTAGAGGTTATTGGTGGCGTGTCCCACTCACAATATGGATCAAACTGAACAGATGCAGATGCTTGTGAAGGGTTTGAGGATGAAGACCAAACAACTTATTGATACAGCCGCCGGTGGCTCATCAAACTTTACAACAGCCACTGGAATTAAAAAGGTTATAGAATCCATAGCAGCAAATGAGCATTTGGAACTGTATGATCGTAGTGTGAGTAACCCAGAAGGGATAATTGATCTAAAGATGGCTAACCAAGTGGTGAAGATGAAAGATTAAATTACTGCTGAGGTAGAAAGAAGGTTGAAAGCGATGAACGTAGGTACTCAACAAGTAGCCCAAGTTCAACCTGTCTAAGTAGTTAATTGTGAGATTTGTAATGGACCACACTTTACTACACATTGCGTTGCGACTGTGCAACAAATTGAGGAGATTAAGTTTCTGAAGCAAAATAATCCCTATTCTCAGACTTATAATCCGGGTTGAAAGAATCATCCCAACTTCTCATGGAAGGATCAACAAGGGATTGTTCAAAATCAGTACCAGCAACAGTACCAGTAACAACCGCAACAACCTTATCAACAAAAAACACCAAAGAAGGAAGATTAGGAGCTTGCCATTGAAAAGATGGATGCTCAAAGTTCTCAATTCCAAGAGGAAACGAGAAATGATCAAAGGAACACCACTGCTTCCATTAAAAATATTGAAGTGTAAATGGGTCAGATAGCACAGCAGGTTGCAAATTATGAAGCACAAGGTTCTCTTCCGAGTGCTACTGTAACAAATCCAAGAGATTATAATAATGTTAGTGTTGTGACTACCCGAAGTGGTAAAGCCCTTGAAGTTCCTAAGGAAAAGTCTGAAAATGAAGACCAATTGCTTGAAGTAGATTTGGAAATCAAAGTAAACAAAATTGTTAATGAAGAAATGGTTGGACCTAAACAGGTGGTGAAAGTGAAAACCATTGAGCCAAAACCGATCGTGAAGCTCCCATTCCCAACAAGAAACAAGAAAAAGGGGCAGCATGAGAAAAACTTTGAAAAAATCTTAGAGATGTTCAAGAAGCTTGAAATCAACATCCCATTCTTAGAGGCCCTTAAGAAAATGCCTACCTATGCCAAGTTCATGAAGGACGTCATCTCAAAGAAGCGAACCGTTGATACTTATCCGATTATTGTAACCGAAACTTGTAGTGCTATTTTGCAGGGTATGAAGATTCTGGTGAAGAAGAAAGATCGAGGTTCTGTCACCATCCCTTGCACCATTGGGGATAGGTCATTCAAAAAAGCTCTTATTGATTTGGGAGCAAGTATGAGTCTCATGCCTTTATCCATCTACAAGAAATTGGGGATAGGAACGGTGTAGGATACTAGGATGACACTTCAATTTGCTGATCATTCTGTGAAGAGGCCTTATGATGTTGTTGAGGATGTTCTTGTGAAGATTGATAAATTTGTGTTCTCGGTGGATTTTGTGATTTTAGAGATGTCGGAAGATGAGGAGATTCCTCTCATTCTTGGGAGACCCTTTTTAGAGACTGGAAGGTGTTTAATAGACATAGAGGAGGGTACTATGACGTTGAAAGTCTATGATGAGGAATTGAAAACTGATGTTCGAAACACCATGAAATACAAAGATGATATTGGCATTAGTCATACAATAGAGGTGATAGATCAAGTGATTTCTCATGAGAATTCTCTTAATGGACCATGATGACCTTTGGAAAGAGTGTTGAGTTTGTCCATTTTTTAAAGTGATCACAAAGTTGACAACAAAGAGTCAGAAGTGTTAGCTATGATGGAATCACAACCTAAGTGGAAAGGATCTAGACCACACTAGTGGGAAGATCTAAGGCGGCCTCAGTTATCGGAAGAGAATAAAGAGACTAAAAAGGGACGGAGTTGAAACAACTACCCGAGAATATCAAATATGTCTTCCTTAGCACTGAAGGTAAATGCCCAACTATCATAAATCCAGACCTCAAGATTGTCCAAGAGGACATGTTCATCCATGTTCTAAAAAAATACAAAAATGTTATTGGATGGGCAATTGAGGATTTGAAAGGTATTAGTTCTACGGTTCGCATGCACAAGATTCTCATAGAAGATGATCATAAACCGGTTGTCCAACCCCAAAGAAGACTTAACCCCGCTATGAAAGAAGTGGTTCAAAAAGAAGTGGGAAAGTTGTTTGACGCAGGGCTTATCTACCCTATATCTTATAACACATGGGTTAGTCTAGTGCATGTTGTTCCTAAGAAAGGGGGAACCACCGTAATCATGAATTAGAAGAATGAGCTAATCCCTACAAGGACGATTACAGGTTGGCGAGTGTGTATTGACTACAGGAGGTTAATCCTGGAAACGAGAAAAGACCACTTTCATTTGCCATTCATTGATCAAATGTTTGAAAGGTTGGCGGGTCATGATTTCTATTGTTTTCTTGATGGTTACTCCAGTTATAATCAAATAACAGTTGCTCCTAAAGATCAAGAGAAGACAGCATTCACATGCCCTTATGGTGTTTTTGCTTACAGAAGAATGCCATTTGGGTTGTGCAATGCACCAGCCATATTTCAAAGATGCATGACCTCCATTTTTGCTGACATGCTGGAAAAGCATATGGAGGTGTTCATGGACGATTTTTCTGTTTTTGGTTCTTCTTTTGATAATTGCTTGACTAACCTATCTCTTTTTTTTAGAAATATGACAGGAAACAAACTTAATCCTCAACTGGGAGAAGTGTCATTTCATGGTACGTGAAGGTATAATTTTGGGTCACAAAATTTCCCACAAGGGAATAGAAGTGGACCAAGCAAAGGTTGAGGTAATCTCAAAGCTACCACCTGCTGTGAATGAGAAAGGTATAAGAAGTTTCTTGGGGCATGCGGGTTTTTACCGCAGGTTTATAAGAGATTTCCCTAAGATATCCAAACCTCTGACCAATCTATTGGTTAAGGATACTGCCTTTGTGTTTGATAAAGAGTGTGTCGAGGCATTTGAGACATTAAAGAATAGATTAGTGTCGGCACCAATTATGATTGCACCAGATTGGTCTCTCCCATTTGAGATCATGTGTGATGCAAGTGATATTGCAGTAGGGGCAGTTTTAGGACAGCAAAGAGAGAAGCTATTACATGTTATATATTATGCTAGTCATGTTCTGAACCCTGCTCGGATGAATTATGCAACTACCGAAAAGGAGTTGTTAGCAGTGGTTTATGCTTTTGATAAATTCCGGTAATATCTGTTAGGAACTAAAGTAGTTGTTTATACTGACCATGCTGCTTTGAAGAATTTATTTGCTAAATAGGATTCTAAGCCGAGACTGCTGAGATGGATCTTGCTACTTCAGGAGTTTAACGTGGAAATTCGGGAAAAAAAGAGGGTGTGAAAACACCGTTGCTGATCACTTATCTCGAATGATCCCGATTGAAGAGACGGAAGACACGAGACCAATAAAGGATGAGTTTGCTGATGAACACATCCTCGCTATTATTGGTATTCCTTGGTTCGCAGATTATGCGAACTATCTGGTAGGTGGTGTAATCCCTGATGATTGATTCTAACAAGAAGAAAAAGTTTTTGCATGATTGCAGGTTTTATTTATGGGATGATTCATTCTTGTACAAGAGAGGCGTAGATGGATTAGTTAGAAGGTGTGTTTTGGAGGAGGAACAGAGGGATGTTCTTAGAGCTTGCCATGACTCAGACTATAGAGAACACTTTAGTGGTGATAGGACGGCAGCAAAAGTCCTCCAGTCGGGGTTATACTGGCCTACACTATTCCAGGAAGCCCAAGACATAGTCAAGGAGTGCGACAGATGTAAGAAAATAGGTAATATTTCAAAGAGGAATCAGATGCCTCAAAACTCCATGTTGGAGGTTGAACTGTTTGATGTGTGGGGATAGATTTTATGGGCCCATTTCCACCATCGTTTGGAAAGAATTACATTCTAGTGGCGGTGGATTATGTATCTAAATGGGTAGAAGTTGTGGCCCTACCGACTAATGATGCGAAGGTGGTTGTCAAATTTTTGAAGGAAAACATCTTTGCTAGGTTTGGGGTACCAAGAGCTCTAATAAGTAATGAAGGAACTCATTTCCTATATCATCTCATGGAGAAGTTGCTCAAGAAATACAATGTGAAGCATAGAAACGCCACTCCCTACCATCCCTAAACTAGTGGTCAAGTAGAAGTTTTGAATCAGCAGCTTAAGCAAATCCTCGAGAAGACGGTTAACGCATCTCGAAAGTATTGGGCAACAAAGTTGGATGATGCACTGTGGGCGTACAAAATTGCATACAAAACACCCATAGGTATGTCTCCCTACCAACTGGTTTATGAAAAAGCTTGTCATTTACCTCTAGAGCTAGAACACAAAGCTTTGTGGGCCTCGAAATTCCTTAATTTGGATCTTTCAAAAGCAGGAGATTCTCGAATCCTTCAACTCCATGAGTTAGAAGAATTTCGGAATCGAGCGTACGAGAATGCCAAACTATACAAAGATTAATCTAAAAAATGGCATGATCGAAGGATCCAAAGGAAGGAATTTTGGGAAGGGCAATTGGTTCTTTTATTTAATTCCAGGTTGAAGTTGTTCCCTGGAAAGCTGAGTTCTAGATGGTCAAGACCGTTTGTTGTTAACAAGGTTTTTCCCTATGGAGCGATCGAATTAAAAAATCAAGCAAATGGGGACACTTTTAAGGTGAATGGGCAGAGGTTAAAGCCTTATTACCAAGGTCAAGAGAGTGGTCGGATAGATGATGTTCATCTTACAGGATAACATGGAGGACCGTCGAGCCATGCGACGTTAAACGAAGCACTTCGTGGGAGGCAACCCACAAGTTTATTTCTAATCATTTCATTTTTTGTTTGTTTTTAGATTTTGTTTAGGTACCCACAGAGCCCTTCACGGGAGACCGGAGGCATCCAAAAGAATGAGATATTTGAGAAGGCATCAGCAGAATATAGTGTACTAGTGAAAAAACTGAGAAAAGTCGGAAAATGGCAAAATTGTGTGAAAACAGGGGCCTGACAAGGCTCGTGTCAGGTGATGCTAAAAAAGAAGAAAAATTATGGTTAACCAGTAGGCTGACACGGCCTGTGTTAGCACTACTGGAACGAATTGGAAAAAGGAATTTTGGGGAAGTGAGGACCAGAAGCCTGACACGGCCGGTCGTGTCACTGGACACAACCCGTGTCAGGCATGCGAATTTTAAAATTTTTTAATCCCCCCCCCCCTTTGTGTGGACCCCACCTAAATTTAACCCATATTACCACCATTTAACTCTCACTTGACCCACTAAAAATCAGATTTCATCTCTTCTCTCTCTCAATTTTCAACCTAAAACCTCATCTTCCTCATCTTTCTCCCTAAACCTCCATAGCCACCACCACAAAAAGCTTCAAACTTCAACCTCTCATCCAACCTAAACCATCATCCGTCTTCACAAAATCTTTCCTATTTTCCCGCCTCTACCATATTCTGGAACCTTTTTCTCTTAACCCCATATTTCCTTTTCTCTCTATTTTTGCAGGTACCCAAAATGCCTCCGAAGAGAATCGTCAAAGGGAAGCAACCCGCTACTGAGACCTTCAGGACAAGAAAAATGAGCACCCGTACCCCTAATGCACACGACATCATTTTCGCCACTCTGGAACAAGAGCGGAGATACTTCTTCCATGTTAAGCGTAAGATAACGCCAGCGAGGTACATGTGTAACGAAACTTTCACTGAACTCGGTTTGATTTTTGAAATTCATCCCATGTTTCATGTTGTGGGTATGTTAGAATTCATACAATTTGAAGTGCTGGCCTTTGAGCGCATAACTCTTGAATTTTTAAGCACTGTTGAGTTTCAGCTAAAGAAGCGGTGGACAGGTACAACAAGGTATTATTATGGTACTTTACAATTTAGCTTATTTAACACTGATCATGAGTTGTCTGTAGAGGAGTTAGGAGGTATCCTCTGACTTCCATTGAATGGCCTTGGAGTTGTTCTTGATAAGTTTGATGCTGGCACCTTTTGGACTACTATCACTGGCAGAACAGAGTATGTCGCGAAAGTGGCAAATACATTGGGGATCCAAAACCCCTGTTTCAGATACGCCCAAAAGGTCTTAGCTTATACTCTATTTGGTAGGGGAGACAGTACCGGGGTGGCTACCTAGAGGGAATTGTTTTTTCTTTATGCTATGGCGAATTTGGTGTCTGTGACTGTTACCGTGTTTGTGGCTAACTATTTGGGTAGAGTGGGATGAGCTACCCAAGGTGGCATCTCAGTAGGGAGTATGATTACCCATATTGCTAAGCACTTTGGATATAGTCCAGTTTTGGAGAGTGAGACCCCGGGTAGCGGGTAAAAATAAGATTGACATGAGCGTTTTGATCCAGCAAGGCATGATCAGTATTGCCGCTAACTACTATTCTGTTGTGAACCATAATAGATTTGTTATTGCTCTTCCCAATCCTGACAAAATAGGTATTTCTGACTGTGCTAATTGGTTATATCAGAGTACCATCCCTGATGAAGAGGACGAGTACGATGCTGATAATTTTGGTGCAGGTGACCAGAATGATGAGGATGCTCAAGATCAGGAGCAGTTTGTTCCTCCTCCCGAGATGCCCACCCAAACAGGTGTTGGGTCATCATCTATGACTCAAGACCAATGGTCGTGGGTTCAGACAGAGATAGGTAACCTTTGCACAGAGCAGTCACGAGAAGGAGTGGAACAAGCTCGCCAAGGGGTTGTGCTTGATGAGATGCACTTGATGATGCAACAATTGATGTTGCACTTTCTGCCTCCTCCTCCGCAGTAGATCTCTGTGAGTCCCTACTCTATCTTGTACTTAAACATTGAGGTCAATGTTTGGTTCAAGTGTGTGTGTGTGGGGGGGGGGGGGGTTATTGTTTTTTTGTTAGTATTATTGATTTTTACTTTTGTTATTTCCACTCCTTTTCATTTTACTGTTACTTTGTTGTCGTGTGTTTTGTGTTTCTTGTATTACAGATTTGTGGAGCTTTATGTCTGATGAGTGATGAGACTTGTACCAGTGGATGAAATATCCAACCCTTACTTGCTCTCAAGGAAGCCCCCAAAAGTTGATACTGCTGAAGATGATGATCAGACGCAACTTTCTGACACTGGACTAGTATTGGAATACTGTGCACCCGACCCGGATAGGAAGCTGCACCACACTAGAAGTACTTCGGAACCTGTCAAGCTATACCAAACATAGTGAGTCATAAAAAGCCAAACACATAGTAATCATGAGAGTTTGTTTAGGTATGTCTTAATCACTCTGAGCTTGCGTATCTTCTGTTGGAATTTCACTGCACACTTATACACACTGGGGCACTTGTTTTCTTTTAACCCTGAACGTTTCGAGCCACCCTTTGTATGTTATCCTTTGTTAACCCAACTCGAGCCATTTACCCATTGTTTATTTTATTACCACCTCGTTAAACCATAAGCCTAAACACTTTCCTACCCTGTTCAGATAGGTGTTATTAGTATTTGATCTATGAAAAATTCTAAGTTTGGGGTTGGGACACCTATAATAACTAGGTAAGTGCAACTGAAAAAAAATAAAAAAATGAAACAGATTTGTGATTAAAAAAAAAGAAAAAGAAGAAAAAAGTATATATGAGAAGAAGAATAACGCACCTACCTAGAGGAGAGATTTAGTTTGAAAATTAAGAAGACACGCTCAAGAGAAACACTTGAGTAGAAACTAAAGAATCCAGATGAAAAGGTGTCTGATACCCCTGATTATGAAAAGTCCAAATAACACAGTGACAAAATGACAACACCGATTTTGAGCCCAAAACCACTAGTTTTCCCATTTTTCTTATTTATCCCACCTTAACCCTAAGCCCTGTTACAACCTGAAAATACCTAAAAAAAAGTGTGTGTGGTGTGTGTGTGTGTGTGTGTGAGATGAAAATAGATGGTCTTCAAGCTTATGAGTTAATTTTGCATGCTCTAATTGTTGAGTGTAAACACTTTAACCCGGAGAGATTTTGGTGAGAGTGTAAAAGAGCTGACAGATAAAGAGGTACTTTGATGCGGAACTGTAGCGGAATGTTCAAATCGGGGAAGCAGGAAACTTTGTTGGAAAGGATGAAAAGAGAGTTGTGAAAGATATCAACGGTATAGTGGTAAGTCGATTGTTTGTAATTTAGGGGTGACCTTTCTGCTGTCTCAAACATTGCTTGGGGACAAGCAATGAGATAAGTTTAGGGTTATGATCGGTTACCATTTCAGCTATGTTTCCGTCACTTATTTGGCATTAATCCATGAATCGGTAATACTTTGTGTTGTCTTTTCATTGTTAGTTTTATGCGTTGGTTTATGTTTCCGTCACTTATCTCACATTTTATGATTTTTAGTTTTATTTCAATTATGTTGCATTTTATGCGTTGGTTTATTAGTTTTGATGGTTTCAGGTCTAAGCGGAAAAGCCCAAAGGACTCGTGCGAAGAAAATGGAAGTTCTGGGAATTCATAAGAGTTTTTGGAAGAAAAATAGTGGCCTGACACGGCCACCCGTGTCACCTTACACAGGTCGTGTCAAGAAGAGACTACGAGAAAACAGAGATGAGGAGAGACAGTGGGCTGACACGGGTGCCCGTGTCACCTGACACAGCCCGTGTCAGCAAGCCTGGAGCTGGATTGAATCTTCAGCAGAGGACCAAGGAGCCAACACGGCCGACCATGTCAGCTGACACGGCCCGTGTTCGCTTAGGTGCTTCACCTTCTATTTTTCTTAGATTTTTCACTTAGGGGGCCTGTGAGGGTATTTTCGGTATTTTCCCACTGTTGTATTGGACTTGTGACTATTTTAGATGATTTTGGAAAGAAAAAGAGGATTTTTGAAGTGGAGAGAAATATTACGATCAAGATTGGAGCGACCAAGAGAAGTCGGGAACGAAAAATGTTCATGAGTCTTCGCAATTGAAGATCAAAGTAACCATATATCTCTTAATGTTTAATCTGATTATTATTGTTTTGTCTCTGAATACTATGAGTAGCTAAACCCCCCTATGTTATGGGGTTTCCCTGAATTGTTTTTGTAATGATCTTGTTTTCCTTTATTCAATGACATAAGTGATTTTTCATAATCATTTTTATAGTACAATGTGCTTAATGCTTTTTCTATCGGACAAATAGAATTTGATTTACAGTTAACTTTTAGGTTGGACAAACTGTTGTTAACGCGTTTTTGTGAAATAATGCATCAGTAGATATTATCTAGGACTAGGAATACCCTGTTGCACTTGGAACACTCTTGACATTATAATGCTTTATTTCAAACGTAATTATTTATGGACATAGTAATTAGGTTAATAAATCAAAGGTTTTCTCACTAAGGAGTTTGGATTAAACAACTTACGGTCAAGAAAGTGATTAGTTTAAGCCATGTCTCTGAAATAAGGATTAAGGTTGTTACAAGGCAATTCAGACACTATACCCTAGCATGCTTCTCATATCTGTTCAAAAATCAATTTTATTACTCTGCTTTATTTTCTCACTGCAAAATTTTAATTATAAAACAATCACCAAACCCCCAATTACTTTTTGTTTAATTGAATTAGTATTAGAACTTATATTCCTACGCAATCCTTGAGATCGATTCTAGGGATAAACCCCCTATTTTAACTACAATCAGCAAAAATAGTTCACTTGCTATTTTTCCGATCAAGGCTTCATCTTGATTTTTTCTCTTATTTTCATTTTAAAATCATTTTAAATTCTTTTTCATTCATTTTGAATTGCTTTTTATTGCATTTTGGCTTATTTGCTGGTTGTTTCCATGGATCATAACTTCTTGATCAAAGTTCTCCTCAATTTAAAGGGACTCTAGGTGTTGATGAGGTTAGATGAATCTTCATCAATTCAAATCTATCATTAAATGAATCATTTGATTCATTTTGGTGCTTTAAGTTGGTGATAGGTTTAGTTCCTTAATCCACCAAGAAAGGTGATTGAAATTGATGATGAATGGGTCTTGAGTTTTAATTCAATTTGGTCATCTCTTCATATTTCCTCTCCTTTTTTTTTCTTTTTCCTTTCTCTTGATCAATTAAATGATTTGTTGTCCATCTTGTTCATGATGTTTGGATTGATGCTTGATAAACTTTCATCATTTCAAACCTGCTATTCAATTGATCAATGATCATTGGAAGTACTTTGGATTTATGCATAAGTTTGTCTTAAGTTGTCATGAAGGGTTGATTGATTTAATGGACCAATCCCCACCTTAGTGTTTGATCCCTCCTTGGTTTTTGCTTGTGCTACATGATTTTAGGAGTATGGTTTCAATCATATCTCTAAAATGTATGGTAAATAAATTGTTATTGATCGGTCTCCCATAGTATGATCTTCCTTATAGATTGTGCTACGATTGCTTAACATAGCGTTAAATTTGTCCCAAATTGAATTATTAACTCTAACATCAACGCTAACAATATTATTGTACTAAATTTTACTTTATGCCATTTACTTTTATGCACCTTTATTTATATTTCATTTAATTAATTCCTTGCTCTTTATATTATGCTTTTATTTCATCATTTACATTTCATATTGTTTATGTTTATGCTTCTTTTTCCTTTGTCCACTTGGACTTTTATTTTTCTTTAAAGGCATTAATAAAGGAAAAACCCGTAAGAGACTTAATTGTTTCCTTGGACTATTGGTTACTATCCCAAGCTTGGGTATTGTACTTATGGACTTAGATTTAGGTTCTTGATCCTTTGCTTTGGAGTTGTGATTTGAGACCTTGGAATTCATCTGGTACCTTTAACCTTTGGTTGACTTCTTGAAGACTTGGCTCTGATATTTTGGTTTTGACCTTTTGGCATGGATTCTTCTTTCATCTGATATATTGATTTGTGATTTGCTTACTTGGCTTGCTTGTGGCTTAATCCAAAGGATGGGAGGATTGGTCTGACTTATGTCAATTGGCTTATTTCACTTCTAGTTAGTACACTTGCATACACTTGCACTTTATTGCTTTCATTAGGGCAGTCTCTTCATCTCATCCCCTTCTTAAATTTTCAAAATCTTCTCCCTTTTTCAAAACCTTCTTGTTTTCAAACTTCAACCACTTTCTCAATAAAACTTGACTTTGTCAAGTGATTTTCAAACTCTTTTTCTTAAATAAATGCTAATTCATTTTAAGCATATCAAAAGCATTTCAAAAGACTTAAAAAATACACAACTCATTCAAACTATTTTGTGCCCTTTGTGCACTTTTCTTTTTAAACATTTTCTTAAGGATTAGACATGAGTCATTTTTTAGTTGAGATGTAATTCTCATATCCCCGTGGTGATGTTTGATGTTGATTATTTTCCACTTGAGAGAGTTAGTGGCACACTTGTTGATTTTTATCCAAGTTGGAGCCCTTCTCAATAGTAATGCAAAGGTCCATTTTCATATACTTGTGCGTGACTAGTTGAGTTTTCTCCTTAAAAAGACAACTTGTTTTTCCATTTAAAATCAATCAAAATAAACTCCTTTTGTTATTTTTACCATGAACTATGAGGTTTTGATCCCTCCATTGCACTTTGTGGGTAAGTAGGCACGAGGCTCGGGAAGTCTTGTCAAACACAAAAACCCAAAAAAATATTTCTCTTCTCATCTCCCCAATCTTTTGTGAACAACATATTTTAAGACAAACTTAGATTTTCAAGAGGTTCCTATAGAGTACTATAGATGTTTTGGGTGCTAGTACCTTCCCACTGCATAACCAACCCCTTTACCCTTTGCCTCTATATTGTATTAGTTTTGTTTTAAAACTTTTGTGGGTTTTATTCGTTCTTTCCCCCCATTTATTTGGAAAAAAATAAAGTGCGGTGGTGGCTTTGCTTTGTGAGTTAAGTTAATCAATAGCTTAATCTCAAATTTTCCCCGCTACAGCAGGATTGTGAAATCTTGTCAGGCCCCCTAATAATAAAAACCTTTTCAGGTCCTGTCTTTTTTGCACCCTAATTAAAAAAGAATCTTTTTTTAGTCCTTCGCATATTAATAAAAAATCAAAAAACTTTTATTTTCTCTCTCTTTTTCTATCTCTAATAACTAGAATATTGCAAACTAACACCACACTAATGGCCATTCGACACTAAATAAATGGTTCCCCTTGAGTACAACGGACGTGATGGGTGATAATACCTTCCCATTGTGAAAACGACTCATGAACCTTGATTTGGTTGCGATGACCAATATCATTGTCATTATTTTTTTGGTTTTATCGATATTTCCCCTTTCCTTATTTGGGAATAAATAAATTTCCGTGCCGACTCTGTTCATTCCATCCCACGAGCATGCGATTGCACTTCGCGAGCATCGTATTCCTTTTTCCGAGGTGCGACACTGAGCATTCTTCAAATAGATCAGCACCTCCATAGTATACACAGGAAACCATTGATGTGTTAGTAACTACCTTCACAGGTTTAGGTTTTGTCACTTCAGGAGTCATCAGATTCTTCATCATCTTATGGATTTGAGCCATCTGAGCAGCAAGAGTTGTAGTCTCAGTGACTTCATGAACACCAACAGATCTTTTTTTATTTGAATTAGCATTTTCCCTAGTGACAGCCCACTGATATGTGTTGGCAGTAATACTATCAATCAACTTGTAACCGTCGTCATAAGATTTAGACAAAAGAGCTCCATCACTAGAAAGTTTTAAGTTGAATACAGATTGGTATGCCATGGTGAGGACATTATCTAAGAACCTCCTTAAATCTTTCCCAAGCATCAAATAGGGATTCATCCTCTCCTTTTCTAGATAAAGTTATCTCATTTCTCATTTTTACATTTTTGGAAGGAGGGTAATATTTGTCCATAAATTTTCCTGCCAAATCATTCCATGTGACAATGGAACTAGGATCCAAGGAATTTAACCAACTCTTGGCTCTATCCCTTAGAGAGTACACAAAGAGCCTCAATCTGAATGCATCATCAGTGACACCAAGAATTTTAAAATTACTAGCAACGTCCAAGAATTGCCTTAAGTGCAAGTGAGGATCTTCGTTTGCAGATCTTGAGTATTGACTAGTGGATTGCAACATTTGAAACATCATAGGCTTGAATTCAAACTATGGTGCATCAATTGTTGGTCGTATGATCCCAATATTCATGGCGTTTGGATCAAAGATTTTGTAATCTCTTATTCTTCTGATTCCTCTTCTAGATTTGACTCATCTCCTAGCTTAACGTCAGCCAGAATGAAAGGAGGAGGGCTCCCTAACAAATCTTCAGTAAGTTAAAATCTCATAAGTACTCTGAGAGTTCTTTCAGGTTTAGGATCTCCTCTGTAGACTGGGTGCAACAAGCAATGCATACAATAGCTAAGCATATGTCGTGACACCAGAGTACAGGAAATGTTAAAGGCTCAATATTAATGAATACAAAATAAAAATATATATAACTTGGCACTCCCCGGAAACGGCACCAAAAACTTGTTGCTTGTAAATGTGTCACATGCAAGTATACATGTATGTTTAAAGTAGAAAGTGATAAAAAGTAAGGATATTGTACCCACAGGGAGTGAAATAATGCAAGGTGAGAGTGAAATAATATCAAGAGAGTGCATGTTGAGCCAAGGTCCATTAATGTTAATGATGTAACAATGTGTTCATGAAGTGTAGTGTCGTGCCTGGAAAGGTCAGAGTGATTCAAAGGTGTATTTCTACAGCATCATAATATATATTATTAAGGCAAGTGAAAAAATCTCTAAGTCACACTTATAATCCTAAAATACATCTATTATAGTCTAAGATCCCTTATAGTTGTAGTTCCTTATCTCTAAGTGAACTAATCAAGTGAATATCTATATCCTACTCTTTTCAACTACTTCAATTATGAAATCCACTTGTTGGATCTCTCACAACAACAAGTTGTTATCCTTTTCTAAATTGATCACTCAAAGAATCAGATATGTAAGCAAGTTAACACATAATAAAAATAAGGCATTAAAGACACTTTATTTAACATAAAAACATCATAACATTAACTTTCCAATGCTCAGCTTACAAAAGGTTTAGCTCATGATGAGCTAAGAAAATGCTATAAACATGGTTCTCAAAAGCTATATTCTTAAACAAATAGTGAAAAAGAAATGTAAACCTAAGAGTAACTTGAGGTCTCCTTGAGAGGGATAGTCAGTAAGGGATAACTCCAATCATGCCAAGACTTAGCAATTGGTCCAGGGAATGGTGAAAAGAAGAACGCTTTTTTCTTTCCACTGACCTCACACTGTTATGCTCTGTCTTGTATTCTTGGAATTATGAATTCCATTTCTAATCTTCAACAAGGTCTATTTACAATCTTCCACTAGGGTTTCTTGAGGTGTCTTGGATCATGGTCCAACAATAAGTAAATCACATCAAGCCTAATAACTAATTCAACGCTTTCGTCCACATTCTCTCTACTTAGCCTCCAAGGAATCAGGTACAAGGAAACATTTGTGGGAGATAAAGTGTCTTGTGACAGACTGCAACATCAGGGTGCAGGCGGAGCTTTCCTTTCTTGCAGAGCGTGTTGTCCTTTCTTATAGAGTGGTGGTTGTACTATTGTACTAATTTTGTTTTCTAGCGCCTCTTTGATCTTATCAACTAATTCAAATGAATTTCCTTTAATACAAAGCATAATTTCCCTCTAGTACTCCATCCCTTACAAGCTTTCCCTCTGACTCAGCTGCTTTTTCCATTTAATCTCCTTGGTAAAGTCCATCTTCCTACTTCAACTAGCACTCCCAGGTGCTATATACTACAGTATTGGCTTCACTTGTTAGAGTTAACCTTAAATCAAGAAACAAAAACATTAAACCAACAAAAGGGAGCACCTATTATGCTCCAATCTAATTGCTATAAAATAGTTAAAATGATCTATAAGAAAGCTACTAAAAATGTAATAAAACTTATAATGCGAAATAACTAAGGTAAATAATAACTCACAAAAGGTGGGTTATCACTTGGTGATATAAAGGAGCTATCAGGTTCTGTGGATACCCTTGATCAAAAGACTGTTGATAATCAGAAGGAGCTGCTTGTTGGTAAGTTGGCGTAACAAAAGATACATAGGGTTGTACCTAGTATAGCATGGGCACTGCCAACTGTTGATACACCAAAGGGTGTTATAGCCTTATCTGGTAAGATTTTCCTCTGTCAGCATAGATAACATTAGTTTCCCCCTCTTTCTTTTTCTGGAAATTTCCTGAGAATTTCTTGGGAGCGTTAGATGCCCCTAGCATTGTTGAGAATCTTACCATCTTTTATCCCTTTCTCAATTCGGTCCTTGATTGCAATCAGATCAGCAAATCCAAAAGCTCTGCTACTGACCAGCCTATGAAAGTAAGGCCGCGCATAGTGTTCACGAATATTCCAGTAATTTCCTTTTCAAACAAAGGAGGTTCCACTAGGGCTACTAGCTATCTCCAGCATTGAGTATATTCCTTGAAGGGGTCTTTTTCATTTATTGGCAAGCTTTGCAACTGGCTACGATCACTCCATGTCCAGGTTGTATTTGTATTGTTGAAGAAAAGCATCATCCAAATTCTTCCAATTCTGAATACTACTTTTCTCCAAGTCCATGTACCATTTCAGTGAAGCTCCGCTCAAACTGTCTTGGAAATAGTGAATGAGTAGCTTATTATTCCTATTATGGGTGGCCATCTTCTGGTAATACATTACCAAGTGGCTCATCAGACAAGTAAGGCCTTTTTATTTCTTGAAATCAGGTGTTTTGAACTTAGCCAAGATGACTAAATCTGAAACTAAACACATGTTCAAGGCTGGTGTACCAAAAATATCATTGCCCTTCATGGCATTTGCCTTCTTCTTCAGGGTTTGATACTTTTGTTTAACCTCAATTAGCCCTTTATTGATTTTATTTACAGGGAAGCTCTATATTCTCCAGTTTGAAATAACTGTAATCTTTTAGATTCCTTGGAAAAATGCAAATGCTAAGCTCCATAAATGTAATGATATGAATGTAAGGAAGATTCAATGTATGTTAGGTATATGGATAAAGGTAGTTTCAATTGAGTCTAGGTACTGATTTCAGGACCTTTCTCATTGCTTTTCACACAATGTTCAAGGTGACTCTAAGGTTTGAAAGGTTCCCAAAGTCATAGGTTACTCTTGATAATATTGCCCCCTTAGCAAAATTACTTGCTAGTTGATAATACCCTTAAGAGGACCTCCTCTGGGTGTGATTATCGTGTTACCCCATCAAAACAAGTACGTCCAGCAGGCCAACACTAGACAACCACTATGTCTCGGGTTCTAAAAGGTCCTTAGAGTCATAGACCCAATAGGAAAATATTGTTGCCATTGCCAAATTACTTGTCAGACAAAAATACCCTCAAGAAGATCTACTCTAAGTGTGGTTTTTGCATTACCACACTTAAACAAGTATGTCCGACAGGCCAACACTATGCAACCACACCCTCTCTTAATGTTTTTATCGAGACTCGGGTAGAGATTCTATCTCATTGAGTGTACCAAGCAATTAGAACATCCTTCGCAGTATCAGGGACCAATGACAAATGGTAATAATAACATAAAGGTCATAAATTAAAGATATCAGAAGAAAACAAATAAACAATGACAACATTCATAAAAAAATCGAACTAAATTAGGCTTGACTCTCTCTTGCAGGAGCAATCTCACATAATCCCCAACAGTGTCGCCAACTGTCGTGGCACAAAAAATGACCACGAGCGCTCGCACGCTCGAGGTAATTGAGTTGCCACCGAACATTATTTATTCCAAAAAGTATAGGGAAAATATCAATAAAACCCTTAAAAGAAAAAAAAATGGTTGTCGCAACCAAATTCGGGTTCGGGATTCGATTATGCGAGGGGAAGGTACTAGCACCCCTCATATCCATTGTACTTAACGGGAACCATTTTGTTAAATTTTCAATTGGAATGTTACCTTATGTCATTTGTTTTCTTTGAGTGCTAAAAGATTGATAAGGGAAATAAAGGGGTCGCAAAAAGGTTTTTATTAAGGGGAATGACGAGATTGCGGGTCTCGCTCCTATGTATCCTTATATACAATGTGGAATTCAAAGCTACGTATTTCTTTGTAGCAAATGTTTATTTTTTGGTCGATTTTACCGAGCAAATGTTTAAATCACACTCTAGCGGTAAAACGCTGCTCACAATTGGAGACTTACGACGTTATTTGCATCGTGGTGGAACAGATTAAACAACGTTCTTTTGAAAAAGCTTTAGATCGCGTGGGGGCGAGAAAATAACGTCCATCATATGAACATTCGAGAAAAGAAAAGAAATTACTTCCGCCCTAATCCTTTTTCAATCAAATTGTTTGTGAAATTCGTGTGGAGAATATGAAGGTGAGGAAAATACACAATAAGGGGGTTGAATTGTGTTTTCCAAATTCGTTACTACTTCTGAACAGAGTCCATATTCTAAGGCAAGGTTCAAAACCTGATAAAAGGTGTAGTGAATATCAACAATAGTAAATAAAAAGATAAAGAACACAACAGATTTATCATGGTTTCTCTCAAACTGAGAGTAGTCCAGTCCCCTTGCAGTGCAAGAGATTTTCCACTATAATCAAATCATGATTACAATTGCTTAATGCATTTAAGTATAATACTTTTCTTTGCTCAGACCCTCTGCCCGAGACTTCCTGCTTAAACCCCTATGGTTCAAGAATTTCTGCTCAGATTCCACGAATCCAAGACTTCCTTGCTCAAGCCCCTCAGGCTCAAGATTTCCTTGCTCAGACCCTCAAGTCCAAGACTTCCTGCTTAGATTCCATTAACCCAAGACTTCCTGATTAAGCCCCTCAGGCTTAAGACTTCCTTGCTGAAACCGCAGGCTAAGACTTCCTGGCTCAGGTTCTATGAACTTAAGACTTCTGCTCATACCCTCAAGTACAACACTTCTGCTCAGACTCACTGTCCAAGACTTTCTTGCTTAATCAACAATTGATCAAGACTTTCAATGCTCTAGAACATAGCATAAGACTTACTTGGCTCAAGCTTCTCAGCAAGAGACTTTGATGCTTAAGCACATAGCAAGAGACTTTATCTAAACTACTAAACAACCTGTTTAGCATAATAGAGAACAAGGTGTACTTGATACAAAATCAGAGGTACAAGGTAATAACCATAACAAAGACCTTAAGAACTTAATATTTCTAATATATTTAATTTTTAAGAAATCTTAAGGCTTTATGCAATTTACAACAAATAACAGAATTTCTGCATACTCGATTATGTTACTTATTGTTGATCTTGTTATTCTTCCATCCAGATAGAAGTGTAAAACACTCTTATCCTTCTTGGCTTTCCTTCTCTATTTGCTCCTTGTTCCTTGTTAAAGATTCATATTGAATCTTTAGATACTTATATAGCCGTTGTAGAAGACTAGCCGTTGGAAGAGATAACTTGTACAAGTGTCTTTGTTTCTCCATAGTACAAGAGACGTTGAAGATAGATACACCAAAAGTTTTTAACTCATTATGTAACTTGTTTAACCATTGTGTCTTCCATGTAATCTTGTACTATAGATCTGTTGAGAGTATATATCCGTAAAGCATGTCAACTCTTCTTGATCCTTGTGAACATAGAATCTAGCTAACAAACTGATTTGATAATGCACATTGCTTTTTGCAGTACGAATAACTTTAGCTTTATTAATAACTTGAATGTTCACCAGAAGCTAATACATTTACTAAGTGTAGAGACAATATGCTGCTCTTCTGATGTTGAGGCCTTCAGTTTCATATTATACACTAGACTTCACTTAGAGAGTGTTCTTCAGATTCTGAACCACCAGAAACTAGTAACTCAGCTTCTCGCAAGTGCGTCCTTATATCATATTCTGAATGCATTCTCTTTAAGCTTTAGAACCTGCATACGTGGGATAACACCATTGTTTTGTCAATACTTTGTTATCATCAAAACCCAAGGGATATATGTCATGAACAAATATTGTTCTAACAATCTCCCCCTTTTTTATGATGACAAACATAAGTATTTAAAGAACAATGTTAGGGGTATTATAATTTTCATGGAAACATCAGGGTATGAGGTTTGTAAGCTCCCCCTGAGTCTAATAGTCCAAGGTTGAGTTCTGTAAACTCCCCCTAAGTACTACATTCAAGAAAAAATATTTTAATTTTCTTAACAACACCAGAGTCTGAGGTTTGTAAGCTGCCTCTTAGTCTAATAGTCCAAGGTTGAGATTTATAAGCTCCCTCTTAGTTTTATATTCAAGAAAACTAAAATATATCACCCGGGCAAAATAACCAAAATAACAAAAATTTAAAATACATTAAATTATAAATGAACAACTAACAGAAATTTAAAAGTACATTATATTATAAATGAACCACATTAAATCTGAAGGTTTCAGGTCATTTATTAAATAATATTATATTTGTCTCCCCCTTTTGTCACATCAAAAATATTGGAAAAAGATATAAGAGGTGACAAGTAAAGAAAATGTTGAACAGAGGTGCAGTGTTCCAAGATAGTCAATGATACTTTATAGGTTTAAAAGTAGTCAGAGTCAAGAAAATGTTGAACAGGAGTGCAGTGTCCCAAGATGGTCAAAGATCAGTTTTCATTGGTGCACAGATTCCATATTTGTACTTGAACGAATACTCAAATCTCACTATAAAATCAGATTGACATGGTTTCCCCAAGAATTCATCCAATTCTCATAAATACTTCAAGGAAAAACTAGTTATGAAGAGACAATCTCATAACTAAATTCCTCATAAGAGTGAAAAATGATATTTTGCAAGAGAGTTTGAATTACTGAAGAAGGCTGAAACAGCAAGAGAGAAATGTTTGGCAGTCATGGAACTTTCTACAAAACTTCATGCTGGTGCAGCAAAAGAGAAACAGAAACTGAAGGAAGAGGAATGTGTTCAAACCAGATTGGCTGCCTACAGAGCACAAAATTCAGGATTGAAAGAACACATAAATGTTACTGAGGAAACTTCCATTAATGATGAAGTTCTTTCTTTTGAAGACGAGGAAGCAGATCAATCATGAAAAGAATTTATTTGCAACATTGAGAGAGATGACTGAAGCAACAAGGAAGACTAGAGATAGGCTTATTTGTTGTACCGTCTTATTTATTCTCATGTAACTTTTAAATTATAATCAAATTTCCCTTTTTCAATTTCCATTTATTTAAGCCAACAAAAGCAAGTTTCATTCATTTTAAATAATCAGGAGAGAAACATAAAGCACAAATTGATTAAAACAAGAACAACTTGTATAAAGTAATCTGAAATGAGACAAGTTCACAAGCATGTCATAACACATATAAAATATAAACAAGTCATCTAACACATAAACAGGTTATACATCCTAGACCTAAGGTTTCTTCAACAATTCCATGGTTGTCTTCAGATCAGAACTGATTTCTTCTTGTCTTGCAACAACAACCTTGAATTAAGCATCTACTGAAAGTTGGTTATTAGCTATCTGAATCTTCATTATCTCTTGACATTCAGCAATTGACACTACTTTAGCTTCTAGATTAAGCAGTTGCTTCTGGCTATTTACAACTACTTCCTTTGTCGAGAAAATTTTCAGACATTGAATAATCAAGTTAACAGATCTTTTGAAGTTTTCTCATTTTGCATCATAAGCCATATGATCTGTAGACATGAACCCTTCTTCCATTATTATTTTTGCCTCGTCATATAACCCAGTCTTAAAAACTTCTAACTGAGAAAGTACATGGTTGGGTAGAGGCTCAAAGTTGGTTATGTGTTGAGATGGTTTGGATGTGTTAGTTTCATCTTTTTGCAGGGTTTCATTAATAGATCCAAAAGATTTTTCTTTGCTTAAAGCATGATTTGATGGTGATATGTGTTAGGTGGATTCTTGATGGATTGATGGTAAAGGCTGATCCTGGATATTGTTTTTTGGTTTTGGTTCAGACTCAACATATTCAGATTCATCATTAAAATAGTAATGAACAAGTTGATTTGTAATGGTTTTGGTGGAACTGTTTGAGGGTGATGCAAAATTAAGAGGCTTAGCATGCAAATCATTTTCAGATTCACCAAGAATTGGTGAAGGCGAGCCTACTTGAATGATAGCATTAATGTCTTGATGGGTTTCTAGGTGATGGAACAATATTATCTGGTGTTTTGTTTGGAGAGGTCTTTGAAAGTGACGAAAGATTTGTACTTATAAGGATGATTGATTGATAGGGTTGTATTGCTAAGATAGAAGTTTGGTTAGATTTAGCAGATGATGGTGACTTTCTCATTGAAGCATTAAGATTAAAGTCATGAACGGGTTCAACCTCAATACCTGATCCTGCAGCCAATGGAATAAGTTCCTTTGTAGCTTCTACCTCTTTTCCACTTTTAGTTGGACTCTCATTCAACCAGTTTCTATATCCATCATTCTTTTCTGCAGACACGGCTTCCATTTCCACTTCTGAAGCATCTTCCTCTACTTCCTTAGCACCATGATTTTTATGTTCTTGAGCAGCATCTGAGTGATTTTTGCTGATTTCAAGAAATTCTTTCAGGAGAATATAGGATAGACTCAAGTTTGTCTCCTAGATGTTCTCTCAAAACTTTCATGCCCCTCTCTGTCACCTTTATAGAGTCCTCAACAGGATTTCTCTTGATCAGTTCTTCTACTAGAACTTCCATACTTCTCTTGACAACTGATGTCATGAAACTGTCAACTTCCTTTGCAACATAAGAATTATTTGTTTCCTTTTCTTCTTCCTGTTGTCTCAACTTCATCAGCTTTATTTTCTTTGGTGTAGATACTTCTTTATCCAAATTACTGCCAGATCCTCCTCCTCTAGTTTTGGTAGGACGAAACTCAATAGTTTTCATGAGTTATTCAACTTCATTTTGCATGGCCTTCTTGGAGCTGTATAAATCCCTTTCCTTTCCAGTCTTTTGAACAAATATTTATTCATCCTTGTGAACTGCATTTTGAGCATCTCCTAATAGTTTCTTCTTAGTAGGCATAGGAGTGTCTAATTCTTCTTCTTCTTCTTCTTCATCATCATAAGTGAGTTCCTTCCTTTTTCTTCTTGCTCTAAGACCATAAACATCAGGGTACTTATCAGGAAGTTGGTCACGAGTTATAGTTACACCATATTCCCTCTTAGCTTCTTCCAGAAAAAAGCTGATGACATCAGGACAATCTTCCTTGGTCAGCAAAGGATAATCTTCTAGAAAACTCTTTTTCTATCTTTCCTGAGTTTGATAGGATTAGGAATCATTACAATTTCCTTCTTCCTTCTCTCATTCATTTAAGCGAGAAACGATGCAGATAGCATACTGCCATAGGCATCATCCAAGTCTTGTGTAGCTTTAAATTCCATCACTATGTTAATTAATTTGCATTGATAGAAAGGTTTAGAAAGCAGCCTTGCATAAGGAACTCTTCTTTTGAACTTCTTAGTGAAGTCCTTGATGGATCCACCTAGATGATGAAAAATGTAACCAAGAAGATTTAAATGTTGATCAGTAGACAGATACCAAAGAAACATCTTATGATCCCACGAAATTTGATATGAACTTACTTCTCGAGGAATTAAACAACCGATAAGAATTTTGAACAACAACTTTTGCTTGAAATACATGTTCTTCACTTTTCCATAGTCATCTTTCTTTTCAAATAGAGCCTTCTTAATATCCCTGGCATAATCTCCTCCATCCTTTTTGGTGATTATTACCATTCCTTTATTTTCAGCCCAAATTAGCTGAGCAATGCTCTCTTGAGTTACAGTGATTTCTAGACCCATTACAACATATCTTATTTCCAATCCTTTGAACTCTTTCAGACCCATTTCTGCTCTTGCTTTTCCTTTCAAACTTCTATCTTTTTCTACAACATTTCTTTCTTCATCTTGTGCAAAGTACTCATCATACACTTCTGCTCTAACCCATAAATCTTTTACAAGAGTTGGGTAAGTTGGTCCATTCAGCATATCAAAGAAGTTCATCCAACCTTGAAACTCAAAGTAACTCTTCAGTGGACAACCATTTGCAGCAAAAATATCAAAATCAACCACTTGTTCAATGAGAAGCTTTAATTCATCTTTTTCAAGCAGAATAGTCTTCGGTTTAATCTTAAGCTTTTGCATGGAATTAATATTTAAAGGATTGGTTGATGAGGATGCCATTGATGAGGTTTTAGGGTTTTCTAGGGTTTGCAGATAAAACACAAATGAAGAACGGTGATAAAGGTTGTGTGTGTTGAGAAGGTGTTGAGAGAAATAAATGACAATTAAGATACTTGAACACAAAAGTACTTAAAACAAATTTATTCCCCTTCAAATTCAAAACACAATTAATTTCAAGGGTGTTCAAGACATTTCAGACAGGTGTAAATAGTAGGACAAGTGTCAAATAGATTTTCTACTTCTGTGCATGTCGGAATCAAAGATTTCTCCATACAAGTTTCAGAAACATAGATTTTTCAAAATTCTATTTCATATCAAGAGTTTGTTAGCAAAGCTTTTGACTGAGACATCATTTGACAAATATCTTATTTGGTTTCTTCATTGAGAATTAAGCATAAATTACTATGTTCAAAATTTTTATCAGTTTTTTAACTCTATCAGAATTACGATTAGTTCTTTGAAGAACTTAAGACATACTAAATTCTCCTGAACAGTAGTAAGAGAACTTGATTCAAGAATGTTTGAAGGGATTTCTTTGATTCACTAAAGAACTTGATATTATCATAAACGATAAGAATACCAATAACACTAATCTGAATGTTCTTAAATTAATATCCTCCAAAGTATCTGAGTGTAAAAATATACACACAAGAATACCTTGTAAAGAATATTATACTTGAAAAAAACTAACTGAACTTACCTGAATAGAGTTTCTGATTTTGAATTCCCAGCATGTTTTGATGAAACTTTTCTGACTTACCTCGATTGTGTTGATTAATGTTGATCTTGTTATTCTTCCATCCAAATTAAAGTGTGAACACTCATATCCTTCTTGGCTTTCCTTCTTTATTTGCACCTTGTTCCTTGTTAAAGATTTAGATTGAATCCTCAGCTACTTATATAGCAGTTGTAGAAGACTAACTGTTGGAAGAGATAACTTGTACAAGTTTCTTTATTTCTCCATAGTACAAGAGACGTTGAAGATAGATATACCAAAAGATCTTAATCCATTGTGTAACTTGTTTAACCATTGTGTCTTCCATGTAATCTTGTACTATAGATCCATTGAGAATAGATATCTGTAAAGCATGTCAACACTTCTTGAGCCTTGTGAACATAAACTCTAGCTGAAAAACTGATTTAACAGTGTAGCTTGCTTTCTGTAGTACGAATAACTTTACCTTTATTACTAACTCTAAATATTCACCAAAAGCTGATACATTTACTAAGTGTAGAGATAATATATTGCTCTTCTGATGCTGAGGCCTTTAGTTTCAGAGTATACGCCAGACTTAACTTAGAGAGTGTCCTTCAAATTCTGAACCACCAGAGACTAGTAACTTAGCTTCTCTCAAGTGCATCTTATGTCAAATTCTGAATGTATTCTCTTTAAGATTTAGAACCTGCATACTTGGAACACATAATAGATAACACCGTTATTCTTTCAATACTTTTTTATCATCAAACCCCAAGGGATATATGTCATGAATAAATCTTGTTATAACATAATCAAGTCATGTTTCTTTAACGAACGACAAACATTCGAACGGTAGGCGTATTATGGTCATCACGTGAATACTCGGGGAAAATAGAAGAAGTTACTTCCAACCTAATCCTTTTTCGTCCACAAAATAATTAACTTGATTCGGTTATTTAAAAGTGTTTTAATGTGATTGATGAATGTTCAAACGGTGGGCTAACTATGGCTGTCACATGAACATTCGGGAAAAAGAAGAAGAAATTACTTCTGCCCCAATCCTTTTTCAAACGAGTTTTATTATGAAAATAAGATAAAAGGAATTTTAATTTAATTAAGAAAATACACTCGATGTTGATCGAGGTTTGATTTGTGTTACAGAATGAACTATGAAATTATTTTGAAATTGCTTGAAATTATTGGATCGATTGTAAAAAAAATGGTTGAAGAAAAATGAAAAGTGAGAAACATGGTCATGAATTGCATCGCGAATGGCGCGAATTCTAGTGTAGTGACGCAAACTCTAGCGCGATGCATAAGTTAATGCCACAAATAAATCGAATTGCAATATTGCATATGAACGAACACAACATAATAAGTGGATCAAAGTGCATACAAGATATTTATTGCATGCGTTCATCATAATCGGATCAAAAGAGTAAAGAAAATCGAAATACGCATATCAAAATATCTTGACACGACAATGTGAATTGAGGTTGTTAAACGCGAAGATGTGCAATGCAAAGCTGCTAAAGTAGAATTCAAATTTGGTTTAAATGTAACGAAGTTTGATCATTGTATCTCAGCACAAATCGAATTGTGAATTGCTAACGAACAATGCACTCATCGCAAATAAATTGAAAACATAAAAAAACCAACGCAAAGAATAAAAAACGTAAAGAAATAAAACTTAATGTACAAAGACATAACATAACATAAACGAAATTTATGCGCGTGAATTATAACGTAATGCAACCAAACATGCAGAATGTAACGCTAAAATGCAACCAAAACCATGCATACGCATCAAAATGTTACATCGATATATCAAATGAAAATTCGACAAAGTAATGGCATATAAATCATGTAGAATCTGCGAATTATATCATATTTAACGCAACGCAACGTAATAAACAAAACAACACACAACCACAACTTATTTATAATATGAAAAGTTATTACAACATCTGAAACCAAACACAACGCAATCGAAACGAGAATCAACTACAACTAAGCAAACAACATATACATTAGATAAAAATCTAACACAGTCCTTGCATATTAAACAAATCAATTGATAAACAACATATACGCAACGAAATGTAAAATGCAAACATGAACCAAATTGTTACCAACTGGCAATTAGTTGTTATGCTGCTTCAGCGGTGTTGGTACAGATCATGCTTGTAGTATGATCTGAGAGGTTGTGTATTCCGTCGAAGGTTTTAGTTAGGAAATTGTGGCTGCCGTGAATGGTTGTGGGAAGAGAAGGTTTTGAAGTAGAAGGTGAAAGAGGTGTTGTTGATGGTGTAGAGAGCTCGCCACAGATGTGGAGTGAAGGGAGGATGGAGGTGTTCATAGACGGAGTGAAGGCGCCTCAAATTGGAGGTAAGGGTGGTCAGCGATGCATTTTTTATGAGGGTGTATGGCTTTCGTCGTGGGTTTATGGATGGTTTACATTGAAATGGAGGTGGTCGGTTAGTGGTTTGTGGAGGTTTGGCATGTGTGTTTGTATGTTTACATAGGTTAAGAAGAAGAAGAAGAAAAATGTTTGGGTCTTTGTTTGAAGAAAGAGGAAATCGATTTTTTTTTGTTTGTGGAGAGATCTCTTTTTTATGCATGTAGGAGCCTCATGTAGTGATGTTTAGCGTTGAGTCTATAAGGAAAAGAAATGGATATGAGTTCTCATCCTCTTTCTTTCATTTCGTTTTTTTTTTCATTTAAAAAGTGACAGAGAAAATTTCTTTTGGATTGGTGTGGCCGCTGGTTATTGTTGATTGGTTCACTCGGCTCTCTCAATCAATGCCCTCAAGCTTCTATTTATATCATAGACTTAGGGTTACGTTTTTTGGTACAATCCCCACAATTCCCCTTGAGATTTTTTAGTGATTAAAAGGAGTTTACAAGTTAAATGCAATAAAAATCACAATTTTTTAAATAAAGCAAATAAAATCAAATCAAATGTTTCATCATTTCTATTTATTTTTTCTTGACATTTTGTTAAAAAAATGAAAATAAAAAGAATAAAAACCGGGCGCGAAAATGCACGGAAAAATAAATGAATGCATTAAAATGATCTACACGAAATAAAGTTGTGGAAACAGACAAATAAAGATCAGATTTTGCAGTAAAAGGTACCTGGTTGAAAAGGTTCAGGATGATCAAAATACGACTGTGTGAAGAGTCGAAAAACTAAATCAAGCATACCAGGTTGAACTACACGAACCTTAGATCAATAGAACTAACAGCTGTAAGGCCGATCTTGAAATTTTTTGCCCGCTTTGAAAATTGATTCAACCAATTTGTCTATAAAACTCAATATTTATTCTGGTTGACCTTTTAAGCATTATACAGAAAGAAATACATGTTATGATATGCAAATGATGCAAATGATGCAAATGTATTGTGAATGCATTGATTTATTGATTGAGGGGCAAAACTGAGGTATGACAGTGGGGCATAGATTTCATGGGGCCATTTCCATAATCTTTTGGCAATATTTACATCCTTGTTGTTGTGGACAATGTATCCAAATGGATGGATGCAGTAGCAACTGTGAAGAAGATATTCATCATCCTTCTTAACTTGGTTTTGATAAGGGGAACTAGTATACATCATTATGTTAATTTACTTTACTACAGTTTACATTTTTATTTATCATTCGTTCATCGTTCATAATTCCGAAAAATTTCAAGAAACTAGAAAAGTATCATAAATATCTAAAAATACCATTACACCTAATTCACCCCCTCTTAGGTTATGCACTCAAATACTTACAACAACCCCTACCAATGATGCTAAGGTTGTGACCAAATTTTTAGTAAAAAAAAACATCTTTTCTAAACATGGTACACCTAAAGTTATCATCAGTGGAGAGGGTACTCATTCTTTTGCAACAATTTGTTCAAAAATATAATAAAAAAATATGGGGTGAAACACAAGGGTTGTACATCCTATCACTCGCAAAGTAGTGGGCAAGCCGAGTTGTCTAATAGGGATATAAAGAGTATTTAAAAATATATGGTTAACCCTTCAAGGAAAAATTGGTCCAAACATCTTGATGATGCATTGTGGGCTTATATGACTGCTAATAAATCTCATTTAGGAATGTCTCCCTATAGGCTATTTTATGGAAAGGCTTGCCACTCACCCTTTAGACTTGAGCACAAAGCATTTTGAGTTATAAAAAATTAAAATTGTAACCTTCCATCTGGTGGGAAAGCAATAATTCTCCAACTCAATGAGCTGGAAGAACATAGATTTTTATCAATTATAAATGTTGAGTTATTCAAGGAGAGACCAAAAAATGGCATAACAGCAAATGTTAGAAATGAATATTGGTGGAAGGTCAACAAGTTCACTTGTTTAACTCAAAATTGAAACTATTCCCTGGAAAACTTAAGTCAAGATGGTCAGACCCCTTTAGACTTCTTAAAATTTATCCACATGGAGTTGTAGACCTTTTGAATGAGAAAGCGAGGGATGAGTTTAAGGTTAATAAAAAAAGCACTAATGAGAGGTAGCACGGCTTAATAAAATTTTGTTTTTAATTATTTTGTTTTAGATGATTAGGATGAAAATTGGTGAAACTTGGTGGAATTTGGTGAATAAAGCAAGTTGGACAAAAGTGGAGAATTCTTCTTCTCATCTCCTCAAGTATAAGCTATCAGTATTTTGCGTGACAAAACTCGTCTCTTGCTTATTGAAGATTTCAAGAAGACGAAGAAGTTACTCTTATATATATTTTTTTTTTCATTATGTGTTTAGGAATGTTTAGCTTAGGATCCAGTGTTGATGTATGTACTAAGCTCATCATGAGCTAAACTCCTTTATGTTAAGCAATGTGAAGTTAATATGAAGTAGTCTTTGTGTTAAATGATGTGTTTCTAGCTCTTTATTTTATCATGCATATAATGTTATAAATTTTATTCTTTAGCTGATCAACTTAGGAAAAGATACAAGCTTTTCGTTGTGAGGAATCCAATAACAAGCAGATTTCATGATAAATGTGATTGAAAATAGTATGACAGGAATATTCACTGGATTAGATACTTTTAGGCATAAAGAGCTACAATTATAAAGGAAATTTGGAATGAAACCTGACATGAATTAAAGTTACAAATGAGGCTTAGGAATTTATCCCATTGCTTTATTGTATATGTTTATGATGTCGTAAGAATACACCATAAGATCACATTCTGACCTCTTCTGGCACGAAATAGCATATCATGTACACACAATAGGCAATTTATATTAATGGAGCATTGCCCAACATATTCTCTATTATTGATTTCATTTACTCTTACCAAAGTATTTCTACCACTGTTTACTTTAAAAGTTGAACTTGTGAAAACCATCAATTTTTTTTTTGCTTGTACTCGTTTACAAAAGATATTTTTACAAATCAATCTATGTTGTTTCTATCCCCTGTGGGTTCGACATCCTTAATATTCTATAACTTTCTACTTTAAAATAACATATATACTTGCATGTGACACCACATATTTTCAAGCAACAATTTGAGGGGAGAAGTGGGAATCTCAATGATTGGCGAAAACACGGTTTATTTACATATTATGCCTAAGATGCAGATTTTCTTTGATAGAGCCAGGAACACATATGTTCACATAAGTGCTCTGCTTCCATCTCCATCATCTGCTCCATCTTTTTTTGAAACCTCATCCTTATATGCACCACCTATTCCTCAACCAGTTCTTAATTAACAAACCATCATTACGAACGGAATGCTTATGGATAAACTGATTAGGATGCAAGGATCTATATCTGACTTAAGGAATGAAATGTATCAAGGTTTTGAAAATGTTCATTCTGAGATGGAAAATATTTGCTCCAGACTTGAGACACTTGAGGGATTTAGTTATGATTATGATGGTGATGAAGAGATAGAGGAATAAGGTTCCACCATGTTCTATGTCATTTCGTTTATGTTTTCATTATGTTTTATGTTTAAGACTTTCAGTTTCTTTTCTTTGTATGCATTGTAGTACTTAAATTTCATTTGTATGTTTGTACTTGTGTGTTCATACTTTTATTATTATCGTAATGTATGGTTCGTTGATTGTTATCCCTCTATGCATGTGTGAGTGTACGCTTGTTGATATGTTATTACCTCTTTTTCTTCTTTTTGATAATGTCGAAAAGGGGAGAAAAGGTTGGTTGTGTTGTGGTTTTCTAGTTTAAACAAATTTACAGGATCATAATATTTCACGGGTATAACTTTTAGCATTTAAGGAGGAGTCTTACATTAAGGGGAATATTTTCAAATCTTATAAACAACACAAGTCCAAAACGTTTGTAATTGTCAAAAGGGGGAGATTATGAACAAGATATTTATCCTCTATCTAATTTATTTTTAATGTGGACAAAGATTATCAAAGAAGAAGAAAATTAAGATGTTGATGTCAAGTTTTGATCAATAATGAAACTAATCAAGAAGGTTAATCGCGATAATCAAGTTAAGAATTAAGATAATTTATCATGATCAAGGTATACATTGTAAATCATATTATATTACTTTATATGCTGAGAAAATTCTATTCATCTTTATCTATAATTCTTCTAAGCATAATGCATTCAAACAAATGAAGCATATCCTTAATATGTTGTACTTTACAATTATGGTTCACTCGTAATCAATTACAGCACTATCATAATCGATTACGTGCTTTAAATTTTTGAAAATTTTGAACATTTCAAAAGTCGTAATCGATTACAGCCTTACTCATAATCAATTACGATTTGAAAAACGGCACATTTTCATAAACATCATGTTTGTAAATCAATGCAAGGCTTCATAGAACCATTTCAAATTCACACATCTTTTCATAGAGGTTCCTAAGGATGTATATAAGTCTCTATACATCATAAAAACACTTTATCTCTTTCAAAAATCATTTTCATACAATTCGAACACTCTTTTTCTAAGTGTTCATACTTTTTCAAGTTTTGAACTTTTTTGCATAAATTTCACATCATTCAAAAGTTTCATTAAAACGTTATGAGCATTTAAAATATATAAGTTTGAATTGTGATATAGAGAAAGTGAAGATCAAATTACTCAATTTGGAATCATGCCAAGAGCAATCTTACTCAAAATCATTTATAAAGTGTGTTGTAATTTAGTTATCGGGTTTGTGGTGATAAGTTGTTGCAAAAAGAAAGTAGGGTTCTTTCTTTTGTTTATGTTATTAGAATGTTGTAAAAGAGGTCTTGGTGAAGACTTTTAGAAGGATCTAAAAACATAGTGGATAATTTTCTAAGGAGTGGAGGGACTACTATATGTACTATTGGTAATAAGTGGAAATAGTATAATTCTCTTGTGTTCTTTACCTTATGCATTAAAAGTTCTGCACGTTAAATTCATCTTAAAGTAACATTCTAATTATTGCTTCCAATAAAATAACAAAGTTAAAAAAAGTTGCGCAAGAGCAAGCAAAATTCAGCAATCATAATCCCTCTTAGATTGCATCTCATATTTACAAATTTCATTGACAGGAGAATGCATTAAACTTGAATAAAAGTATATAATCTTAAACATAAATTCAGTATAGAGGCAGCCACATAGAATTACATAAATCACATGTTTAGTGTAGAATCTATAAAGAATTTAATAAAAAGGGACTAGCCACCCATCCTTAAGTGATTCATGGTTTTAACAATATAAAATAAAATAAAATAAAGACTTACAATGATTAGAAATGATCTCCTAATAGTAGCCTTCTATTTTCCCTTTTTTTAATATCGAAAAACAACTTAGCCTCTTCAAAATTTGGAACACAAAAGACTAAACTTGTTTTTTTATTTATAGGGAAAATTCTATAAAAAAAACATAATTGTGATGCGATACTACTTACACGTGCACCATGATTGTTGGATATATCTAGTTGAAGATTTGGCAGATTGTTTGGATAGTGTCACTATGTTGATGAATGTATTATTTTTGCCTTATATGGTTTGATAGTGCCTTAGTGTCTTGTAGGCATGCCAATATTTGATGCTTTATTTATTTTTGCAATTCAGGCAGAAAGTTTGGATCATGTAACCTTTCTTTCTCATCTAAACTTTTATAATAAAGTACTATGAAATTTGTTATGTTAAGTTGATTTCATGGTACACTTCGTAGTCCATTTTTTTATAATTACACAAGACAAGACATAACATACTCACATTTAAGGTACACTTCAAAAATTAACAAACAATTATCCAATAGAACATAAACAGATTGAAATAATATTTTCAATAATTTTTAAAAATAGTTTGTATTTTCAAATATGGATTTGATCCTAACAACAATCGTATTTTGAAATCTGGATGAAGGGTCTGTATTTTGAAATTCGAATGATCTTGACACGAACTCTTATCAGCAGCACAACTTTTATCCCAAATTTCGCAAATTCAAACTAAATCTAAGTAGGAAAAAAAAATGAGGATTTCTTAATACGCCACATGATTTCTTAGGCACCGCCGCAAATTTTTTTTTTTTTGCCTTCTGATTTTGGATGTACACATCCGGACGCACCATATTTTTTTTAAAATGTTGATGTGTTCCGGATGTGCAGATCCGGAAGAAATTCTTATAGAGCCTTCTTCCCCCTTATTCTTAACTTTTCAGAAGGATCTAGAGCGAAGTTATAAGAATTTCTTCTGGATGTGCACATTAAGAAAAATTTCAGATTTGCACATTCGGAACAAATCAACGTTTTTTAAAGAAATTATGTGTCCGGATGTGCACATCCGAAATCAGGAAGCAAAAAAAGAATTTCGCACGGTGCCTAAGAAACTCATGTGATGCATTAAAAAATCCTCAAAAAGATACTACATTTATGTCAGATGGAATATAATGTAGTTTAATTAGAATATATGAAGAAATTGCATGCATCAAAATCAGAAAAAACAATGTGGGTATGAGAAAATTTATGTCAGATGGAATATAATGTAGTTTAATTAGAATATATGAAGAAATTGCATGCATCAAAATTAGAAAAAACAATGTGGGTATGAGAAACTTACCGAGTATTCTTCAAACATGAGAGATGAATGTGCTTAGTTCAAATGAGAAAAGTTAGAAATTGATTAAGGTGTTTAGTTTGATTAAATATAAAGTATAAATTGAGAGATTGTTGAAAAATTGTTGAATTAGGATTTTGAGAGAGTTTTTTTGTATTTTTTAGAATTGATTTCAAATGTAAGAAAATGAGGAGTGAAAGAATAGTTGTGTCATTTAAAAAGGTGCATTCGAATTGCAGTCTTCAAAGGATGTGTATGGAGATTGTAATATAGTTATATTTCTTTGCAATAGGTGCTTGTATTTCTGATGAACTCGGTGTGTTGTAGTGTGAGGTTCATCCAGATTACAAACTCTGGACAGAGAAAGAAATAGTGCAAGAGAATTCATAAATATGGAGTAATAAACAACCCAAATAAAATTAAGATGCGCCTACCTTGTGATGGCCTAGCGTGCAGTTCTCTTACTTTATTTCACCCCACCTCAATAAAATTTGGGCTGGGTTTATAAATTTTCTGGCCCACTTCACCATTATCTTCCCCACATTAATTACTCTCTATATCAGGGAGATTTCTTATTCACCCTATAAATTATTTACACACCGCGTGAAAATACAATAATACTCTCAAATTTTAAAAATACATCTTGAGACACCTCCAAAACACACATAATTTATTTGTTTTTAAAACAATGTAATTAAATTTATTCTGAAAATGTACTTCTTGAATAAATTTAGTCATAAAATAATAATATCTTCAGATTCTAAAAGTACATCTTCAAACACAATCCAAACACACATAATTTATTTGTTTTTGAGACACTATGACTAAATTTATTTTAGAAAACGTAATTAAATTTATTTCGAAAATGTACTTCTAGAATAAATTTAGTCATAAAATAATAATATCTTCAGATTCCAAAAGTATATCTTCAGACACATCCCAAACACACATAATTTATTTGTTTTTGAGACACTATGACTAAATTTATTTTAGAAATGCATTTCCGAAATAAATTTAGTCATAAAACTGACACTTAACTCATAAACAAATGAATTATATGTGTATTAGATACGTCCGATGATACATTTTTAAAAATTAAAAATATTATTATATTTTAACACACTGTGTAAATAATATCTTCCTATATAAAACATTTAGCCCTTCATCCACTCTTGATGTTTCATCCCATTGTATGAAATTCCTGTCTGATATCTTTTACCATAAAAGTCAGCATTTTTCTATTTCTTTTCAAATTCTTCAACTGAAAGCTCATTAAAACGAGAATTAATCAGAAATTTAGATAAAAATAAATACTTTGTAATATGCTCATTTTGTTTCGTAAAAACTACTATTACTTTAACTAACAATATTTGTTTTAGAAAGAATTTTGATTTTTCACAAAATATTATAAAATATTACATTGTGTTTTATAATGGCACTGTAAAATATCAATAATTAAATATCAATGATCAACGAGATTAATTAGATAAAATATTTTTCGGTAATTATAGCTATTTTCCAATTATATAAAATGAATAAAAGTGACATTGGTTGTGAAATTGAGGAAATTTGCTATACACAAGCTAGCGAAAATTTATCATTTTTGGGGGAAACTTGCCGGCTTGCTTTTGTGTGTTACCTACCACCCCTCACTTATATTTGGTACCTCCTATTTTAACAAAATTTCATATTAACCCTTTCCAAAATTTTCGAAAATATAAAATTTTTGTATGGAAATCGGAAATTTCGCTAAAATTACTGTGGATAGACTTGTATTTGACACACATGCCGAAAATTTTAGAATTTCCAAAAATTAATACTGGAAAAGTTGAAATTCCCGGTATGTGGTATACCGGATATATTATAGTTCCGTAAACTGGAGAAATATTTTAGAAATTTTAAATTTTTCGGTATTAGTCTAGAACTTCAAAAAAAACGCATAATTTCAATATTTTGCTCACATCTCCCTGCATAAATAGTTTCACATATAATAAATACATAATATCCACAAGATTACATAGAAAATTAAGATGACTTCCTAAGTTTTTCCTCCTGGTGCCTAATTCGTCTTGCATATGCTGATTCCCATGCTTTTGCTTCCTCAGTACAGTTTTGTCTCCAACGGTCAGTGATGGGAGGCAATGGACTATCAGGTTTTAATTTAACCTGAACCCATTGATTGTCGTTGATGAAACCAACAACAATGATTTTATGTCTGCTCTTATACATAGATGGAGCTATGGTAAGAGGGAAAAAGGTAATGTTAAGTCTCTGTGACAAGGAGACAAAAACGACATTGTATCTACTCGCAATAGGGTAACACATATAAGGAATCGACATCCATTTTTCTCTACCCTGCACAGCCCAAGTGTTCTACTATTAAGGAAGTCCTAACTTCAGCAACAGTGTCATAGAACAATTTGGAAAACAGTTTTGGGTGTTGATGAATTTGAGTAGCCAACTGAGTCCGGACCAACAACCATGACTCTTCGCCTCATCCATGTAAAGCTGCAATAGCCCGAAAACCACAATTTCCATCGTCACCCACATCAACAATTTCATCAATGTATGGATGCAAGAAACCATGAAACAGAGACAAGTAAAGATGCTAAGAAGATACATTAGACGGTTGACTTTGACCCGGCATACTTGAAGGTTGAGTTAGACCCGACATAATAGAAGGTTGACTTCCTGTTGGGTTTGTGCATGATCTCTTTGTAGTTTGACTCCCCTGCGAGCCCTCACCATATTCCCACTATGAGGGATCATGAGGCACATCACTCTCTTCACCCTTTTTGCTCTTTTTAACTCCCCTCTTTGACTTGTACTTCATCGGCGGTGGACACATAGAAGTTGTGACTGGATGTGTTAGTTCCCAGATTTTTTTCTTCAACACTTTCTGACCTATAATATCCAAATAATTGAAATATGTCTTCAACTCTTCACATTGTGCCTCTAAATCCATCTTTGTGCCACTATCCTCATGACCGTTAGCATACTTTTGAATGTGTAATTTCTTCCAAAAAACATGAATTGGTTCTAAAGGAGCAGGCAAGCCTTGTATTTGGAAACCAACAAGTTGGCACGCACAAGGTAGCCCATGTGTAGATCTAATGAAGCAACTACAAGTATCCTTGTTTGTACCAACAAATTTTACCCTTTCTAGCACATTCCCTGTGTGTTGTATACACTGCCTTGAAACAAAACCGTGCAAGTTGGCATAGAATGGAGTGTTATACCGATACTCAATCTTGATAATACTTTTTTGAAATGACACTTTGATTGAACCTAGCTGTAACTTCAGCATGGTGTTCATAGCATCCCAACTTTTGCATAAATCTCCCCGACTTGAAGTCAACGAGTTTTTCAGTCTCCAATGAGCAGACTATGCCCTAAACCGCAATAATTAAACCATAATTAGACAATAATTTAAATTATGCTTAGTAATAACATCGGAAAGAAGTTGGTATACATGTTCGTTGTTGTGTTCCCTAAATGAGTGACTTTGTTAGTCTAAGCAGCCACAAACCTTTCTTTATACAGTGTCAACCATGTTTCATTCACATACTTAACAAACAAAGGTATATCAGCACAAACAGTCTCAAAGTACTTTAAGTGTGCGAGATACTCACTTTCTCTATTATCATACATGATGTTGTTCCATATATCCATGACATGTTCATGTCTTTCTGATTTAACATACTCCTTACATTTCATGCTAACATTTTGGTAATATGGAACAAACTTAACAGATGTGTTGAATTTGGAAACACAACTTGAATTGCATTCATCAATACAAGCTCTCGATCCTTCACAACAACATTGGGTAGCAATTTCTCAGAAGAAAACAACTTTTTGAGCTTCTCCAATGCCCATGTGAATTTCTCCTCCCTTTCATGTTCGAAATAGGCAAACCCTATCGAAAATGTTACCTTTGTTGACGTAATGCTAACAATCTCAAGCAATGGTAACCGGTACCTGTATTTTCCCGATTCAAATAATCAAGTATCTGATAAATCAAAGTATGTCAAAATGGTATCAAGGTATGAACAGGATACACGTTCCCTATTGGTCTTGTATGTACAATCAAATATCAATACCAAGTGAAACATATTCAACAACTTCACTGAATCAAGATGTGTCTAGAAGATATCAGCAATAACATTTGAGTATTCCCTATTTCTTGTCCAGCACAAGTATTTTTCTTTATGAATGAGAGTCAACAATATTTGCATTTTCGTCAATGAACCTCTCGTACTCGCATTTTACGTAGCTTTAGCTTTATACACTTGGGTAACATTAGTGAGGTTTTCTGGATCTTTGTCTTTCAAGGCAGAAACTATGTACTGTGGAGCCATGTTGTACTTCGTCATGTCATTCACAAACTGTCTCTCGTGATCTTTTAGACGACCCAATATGTCATAACCATCTAAATCCTCAGATAGTTTATGATTGTGAAACCCACACCTAACATTCACCCTCCAACCAATACCACTTGGCGAAGAACTCGACCTAAAAGGACATTTCACTTTCATACTATAAAGGTCATCCTTGTCTTAAGATTGACTGCTTCTGCTTTCAGACGTATTTTTTCTTTTATGATTTTCTCCTCTCTCACAAGCCATAATCAATTTGTCATTCCTACCTCGCTGGTCATTTGTAGTATCAGAACGAACAGTCACAACTATAATACCATGTTGCTTGCCAATATGTTGTGTCCAGGCTAATACTTCAACTCGGCTATGAAATATTTGTCGTTTACATTACATAAAAAGTATAGTATCAATATCATATAACGCAACTAAAATATTAAATTTGAACTTGTTACATAGAAAACATACTTTGTATGTGGTGAAGAACTGCGTGCAATCGCTTCATGAATCCGTAGATGACCCTGTCGGTCCCGGACCACGCAAAACAAGCATTTTTGAACTAGCAGCTCTGTTACCGAAAATTTCAAGTGCGGGCGTTACCGGATATTTTGAAATTTCCGGAAGTTTTTGCTATGTACCAGAAATTTTCAAAATTTCCGGTATTGATGTCAAAATTATAATGATATTCATCGGATATTTTGGAATTTTCGGTAAAAAAAATACCGGATGTTTATAAATTTCCGATAAAATATACCGGAATTTTTGAAATTTCTGGTATAAATACAGGAATTTTTAAAATTTGCAAAAATATGTGTACCTAAAATTTAGAAACAACTACCGAAAATTTTGAAATCTTAAGTAGGAAAAGTGAAATTTTTTGCAAAAATGATAAATTTTGTAAGTACAAATAATAACAAGGATATTTTTAGAATATTAAAAATATGGAAGGGCGTCGGATATGAAATGGGAGTAGCATATAGCATCCTCAAATTTTAATAGTTAGAAGCACTTTACCACATTTCCTCTCCAAGAAATATTTCTACGAATATGTTTGGTAAATATCAAAATATAAAAATAATTCTTTAATCACAAATATTTATCTCATTTGTGATTTTTATAAAAAAAAATGTGATTAGTATATTATAATTGTTGCCATTTTTACTTAAAAGATATAAAATATAAATTAAATTAATTGATAAGAGACAAACAAATGTTTTTATGTATAAACTGTATGCTTCAATGAAACTGCTTAATTACTTTTTTTTTTAAATAAATATATTAAAGCGTAAAAAAATATATTTGTTGTATTGCATATTTTTGTTGAAATTGTAAAAAAAAAAAATTTAAGTTATTATCTGTGAATTTTAATATTATGGAAGAATACCAAAACGATTTTAACATTCAGGATTATTAAAAAAAAAACACCGAAACAAAATTCAAAAATTCGCTAACATGCCTGGACGATTTATCTATTTTAAACCTAAATAGTAATGTATAATATTTTTATTTTTATAATTCTTTTTATGATATAAACGATCAAAAAAATTAAAGTGTAATAGGTATTATAATCTCTCTCTCTCTCTCTCTCTCTCTCTCTCTCTCTCTCTCTCTCTCTCTCTCTCTCTCTACAACAAAAAAACGCCTTTTACCTCAGTTGAAAAAGGGATCTTACCTCGCTTTTATAAACGAGGTAACAAAGGGCGTCATGAAAAGTGCACATTTTACCTCTCGGTTTTAAAAAACCCGAAGGATGTGTGTAAACATCTCCCCTCGGTTTTGACATTTCAGTGACGTATGTATCACATTTTCACCGCGGTTATCTCTTATAACCGACGGGTAAAACAATTTTGAGTTTATTAAATCTAATGTGGATTGCTTATTTCACTAAACTCTATATTGAATATATAACTTCTCAAAATTGGTTAGAAAAATAATTATATGAACAATTGTGTTATATTTGAAGAAAAATTTACATGGATTGGGGATTTTGAAGCATTCTGCAACTCATTATTCATCTCACACTCTTTTATGGTTAAAATATCTTCAATGTTTTAAGTTCTTTATTCAACACTTCCTTTTCTACTAATTCATTCTTGAAAGCATAAAACTTGATGCTTTGAAAAATGAACAAATATGGAAAAGAAAGTTGAACGAAAACTAGAAGTATTGGAGAGATTTAACGATAAAATAGCATGAGATTAATGATGAGTTGTAGAGTGCTAGAAAATCATTAATCAATGTAAGATAAGTTTCAGATACAACATAATTTTTCATATGATTATTTCCAAAAACAATTTAAGAGGTTATATGTTCAAATAGGGGTTAGTGAAATAAACAATCAACATTAGATATAATAAACTCAACTCGACAGAACAAGATGATAATTGCACAAAGAATCACAAAAAAGATAATCTCAATATCAATATCAATATCAATCTCAAACTCAAACACAGTTAAACAACAACTAAAATACAACATATAGATTTAATAAACTCAACTAAAAACCATAACTTACATTAAACAACAACATAAAAAACAATCAATAACATCAATAACAAGATCAACAACAACGTCAATAAACAACCTCAAGGGTTTAGGATCTCAACAACAAGAACAACATCGACAAAAACAACATCAATAACAACAACAAAAATAACAAGAAAACCTCTAGGGTTTCAGATCTCAACAACATCAACAACAACAACACAACAACAACAACAACACAACAACAACAACAACAACAAAAATAACAAGAAAATCTCTAGGGTTTCGGATCTCAACAACAACTACAACACAACAACAATAATAACAACAATATTAGTAGTGATATTTGACGTACCAGGTCTCTGAAGAAGAAGTAAAATAAAATGATTTGGATCTCTGAAGAAGAAACGAGAGCACTAAACACAAACATATTCGTATTGAAGATGATATGTGTTTATGACTCTCGTTGTTTATGGCTCTTTTGTTAGGGGATCTTTGTTAGGGTTGTGTTTATGTTGTTTAGACAAGTGAAATTGAAAGCTACAAGATAAAGCTATATATATATATATATATATATATATATATATATATCATAGAAACATATTCACCTTAGTGTGAAAGAAAACTGAGGTGAAAAGTGGCGTATTTTTAGAATAAAAATAAAATATTCAAGAAGACGCCACTTTTATTGAGATAAAAACATAAACTGGAGGTGATGGAATTCGAAGCATTTACACTGAATAAGTTTAGCATTAGTTTTCCAAATAACTGACAGAATGTGTTGTATATTTTGCTTAACAAAAAAATAGGGCTCGTCCAGGAATTATATCTCGATTTTTCGATACGTAAGGTGAAATCGTTATCATGAAATGTATTATTTGTAGTACTCTCTCTCTCTCTCTCTCTCTCTCTCTCTCTCTCTCTCTCTCTCTCTCTCTCTCTCTCTCTCTCTCTCTCTCTCTCTCTCTCTCTCTCTCTCTCTCTCTCTCTCTCTCTCTCTCTCTCTCTCTCTCTCTCTCTCTCTCTCTCTCTCTCTCTCTCTCTCTCTCTCTCTCTCTCAACATATTGAAAATAAACAAAAATGGTAGAGAAAATTGATTAGTGTGAAGGGAGAAATGATAAGCACAACCACATCCAATGAAAAAATTCTTAAAGTTTTAAATCACATATGCCCTTCAAAATCAACATGTGGCAAAATTTTAAAGCCAATATAAGAAGATGGAAAGTAATTTTAAAATCATTTTTTAAGTGATTCACTTAAAAAAAACTACTTTAAAAAATGGAATCATGAAAAATTTATAATTGATATTTTTTATATTGAAGACATAAAAAAACTCTAAGTTTAAAGTAATTCTTTAATGAAAAATATTTGTTCTATATTATTTTTATAATAAATTTTAATTGATATATTAAACAAATTCTCATTTGTAAGTAGAATATATAAAAAGTTAAATTTAACTAATTAATTAATAATAAATATTAGTCATATATGTTGGGAAAATTCCAATCTTAAAGTTAACCAAATCAATCTTGATGAACAAGGATCAATCTTTCTGATTCATAACATCTCTTCCTTTTCACCCTTTACTCAGGTGAAACAACAACTCATTGGTTGCAAGATGATTATACACTACACAGAGAATTGTAAGAATAAAAACAAAATAATTGAAAGTGAGAGAAAAGAAAAATTATGGAGGAAGGAGAAGAATGTAATGTTGTTGTTCAAATTGCATTCTAAATGTTTGATACTGTGTGTTTATCACAATTGTGATTTCAGAAACTACACCATGCTTTCTTACACTTTATATAAATGAAAATAGATAACCTCTCAATTTATAAATGAAATTAATTGCACTCCAAGTAATCACAAAAATAATTAACTCAACCAAAACTAAGCTAAGTCAGACTATTTCTACTTTATTGACTCCTTCGATAACGACATGCTTCAACAGAATATATTTGACTTTCAGTCAAATATAAAAAATACCAACTATGTTTGACACAGGCTAATTTCGACACCCATCGAATACTAACATACTATTTCGACTTCGACATAAAGAATTACATATTTAACACACCACTTGATTCATTGTGTTTAAGCTTTATACATTCATCATTGTTGTTAATCTCTTGAACAATTTGACCTGCATAGCCTTCGCTATTATATATGCAATCTGATTCTCTGATCTGCAATGATCTAGGCTCAACTTTCCAATTGATACCTGCTCTTTCAGGTAATGGAACCTTATTTCGATGTGTTTTCTTCTTCTGTGTGCCATCGGATTCTTTTCCAGGTTGATAGCCGACATGTTGTCGATCTTCATGGTCATTGTTCCATGTTTCTTACCTGTAATTTCTTCGACTAGATCTGTCATCCATGTTGCTTGGCATTCAAATAGCGAAGATGTTATGTATTCAACCTCACATTATGATAAAGCTACCACCGGTTCCTTTCTCGAACTCCATGCGACTGGTACACCATCTAACATGAACACATATCCTACTGTCGATTTTCTATCTTCAACATCACCACACCAACTAGAGTCAGTGTATCCCACAAGATTGCATTATTTTCCATCATCAACTGAAGGAAACAAAATACCATAGTCGAGTGTTCCTTTGAGATACCTCAGTATCCTCTTGGTGGTTGCAAGATGAGATACCTTCGGCTTCTTCATTAATCTGCTAACCATGTCTACACAATAGGCTAGATCTGGCCTTACATGACAGAGGTATTGAAGTGATCCAAATAGTCTTCTGTACTACATTGGGTCGACATCATCTTCAGTCAAGTCTTTTATCATTTGCAATCTAGGCTCAGCTGGAGTCGAAGTTGGGTTGCAATCTTTCATCTCAAATCTCTTGAGTATTTCTCCTGCATATCTTCTTTGGCGCATCATCAAGCCTTTACTACTCTTATAGAATTTGATACCAAGGAAGTATGAAAGACTTCTCAAGTCTTACATTTCAAACTCCTTACTTAAGTCATGTTTGAAGTTTTCGACCTCCTTATTGCAACTGCTTGTTATCAACAGGTCGTCGACATAGAGACGTAGTATAAGCAGCTCGCTCCTTTTTCTCCTAGCATACACACCATGCTCAGTTGAACACTTCTCAAATCCTTTCTCTCTTAGAAATCTGTCTATTTTCTGGTTCCAAGCTCTTGGAGCTTATTTCACTCCATACAGGGATTTATGCAGCCTATATACTTTCTTTTCTTGCTCCAGTTTCACAAACCCAACTGGTTGTGTTACATTCAACTCTTCATTTAGAGGTCCATACAGGAATGCACATTTAACGTCCATCTGACATATCGACTAGTTGTGCATATTGGCTAGACCAACGACCAACCTGATTGTTACAATTCTAGTTATTGGTGTAAAGACTTCATCATAGTTGATTCCTTCATTCTGAAGAAACCCTTTTGCTACAAGTCTTGCCTTATGTCAAATTACTTCACCTTTTGGATTCAACTTGACTTTGTATGCCCAATTCACATTAATTTCCTTATTCCCTTTTGGTAATTTGACTAGAGACCGTGTATCATTGTCTTCTATGGATTTTATCTCATCCACCTTAAGTCTTTCAAAGCTTCAGCTGCATCGACTGGCTCAATATCTGCATAAAAGGCGTAATGTACTAACTTACCTTTATCATCGACCACATCATCTGATGTGATTGCACATTCCTACAATCTTGTAGGAATTTTTCTGGTTCTCTGGGGTCTGCTTGTGCTAGCTTGACCTTCGACAGCTTCTTATCTAACTTCTCTAACAGTTTTACTATTTGGTTCATCACACATGATTCTCACTGAATCCTTCTTAATGTTATTAGTATAATCCCACTCCTTAAGTTCATCTACAATCATATTCCTGCTGATCACAACTTGCTTGAGCATTGGGTCAAACAATTTGTATCCACTATTCGAATGATATCCCACTAGGATCATCTGAATCAACTTATCATCTAACTTTCTTCTCAGCTGATCTGGCATATTCCTATGTGCTATGGATCCAAACACCTTCAAGTGGCTTAAACTAGGTTTTACATTAGACCAACATTCTTCCGGTGTGATACCTTCAAGCCACTTTGTCAAACATCTGATTAGCATGTATGTTGCAGTCGACACAGCCTCACCCCATAGCTCATTTGGGAGATGATTGCCTTTCAATATACTTCTCACTATATTCATAATGGTTTTGTTCTTCCTTTCCGCAGTACCATTTTGTTGAGGAGTGTATGGTGGCACCACCTCATGAATAATTCCTTATTTTGTACATAGTGCGTCAAAACTTTCAACACGTATTCTTCACCTCCATCTCTCCTCAGGACCTTAATCTTGTGACCACTTTGTCTTTCGACCATTGCTTTGAACTTGGTGAAAACATGAATCACATCACTTTTATTCTTGATTAATTAGTTCCACAGCTTTCTGTTGTCATCATAAATAAATGTAACAAAGTACTTGTTACCTCTTAGTGAATCTACCTGGATAAGACCACACACGTCTGATGAGATTATCTCGAGAGTTAATTTCTACTTACTTCTTGCATCCTTGCTGAAGTTGTTCTTATGTTGCTTTTCTTGAACACATTCTTCACATACTTATTCTGGAATATGGATTTTTGGTAGGCCTGAAACCATGTTCTTCCTCTTCAGATTACTAATGTCATTGAAATTCAAGTGACCAAGTCTGTAATCCCATAGCCATTCATCTCTGCTAGCTGCAGTCGCCAAGCACTTGTGTTTCAACACATTAAGTTTAATCCTGAAGGTTCTATTCTGAGACATATGAGCCTTCAAGATTAACCTGTTTCTATAGTCGATCACTTTCATCATTTGATCTTTGATCAATACTTTGTATTTCCTCTCGATCAATTGACCTACACTTATCATATTACTCTTCATGCCAGGTATTTACAAAACATTAGAAATTACTGATTGTTTACCATCCTTTCTCCCAATCAGAACATCACTAATACTTTTAGTAAATAGGGTATTATCGTTTTCAAATTTTACCTTGTTCTTTGACGAGGAATTGATGTTGATAAACCAATAATTTCTTCCAGTCATGTGCGACGAACATACTGAATCGAGATACCATTGATCTTTGAAATTTTTTTCTTCTTTTGTTGTGAACATTAGCATCACTTCGTCTTCTGCAATCGTTGCATCACTTTCTTGATATTTCTTCCCTCCTCGACATTGACTTGCATAATGGCCATATTTGTGACAATTGTAGCACTAAATATGACTTTTTCCAGGTTTTCTTCCATCGCCTATTCCTTTACCCGCACCACCATCTTTACGATTGCCTTGGTTAGAAGATTGTCTATGATTTGATGAACTACCTTATTGATGTTTTCCTCTACCAATTAAATAGTTTTAACTTCATTTGCCCTTGTTACCATTCCCTCTTCCTTTATATCTCTTAGTCTATTGAGCTTGCAAAGCCACATCAATCTTCAACATGCTTGTAGCTCCTTTAGCCATTCTTTTTTTGTGAGATTCAAGAGTCCCTTGAAGCTCTTATTTTGTCATACTTGACAAATCCTTCGATTATTCTATGGATGTTATCACATGATCGAACTTTGGAGCCAATGACCTTAAAATCTTTGACATTATAGATTTTGATGTCAACACTTCTCCATATGTTTTGATTTGATTCACCAGTTTCGTTACTCTGGTGAAGAAATCACTCATGTTTTCATTGTCTTCCATTTGAAGTAAATCATACATTCTTTTGTGAGTTTGTAACATTGCCTTCTTCACCTTCTCAGTGCCTTCAAATGATTTCTTCTGGATGTCCCATGCTTCCTTTGTTCAATTTACATCACCAACTTTCTCAAAGTTGTCTCGATCAACACATTGATTGATTAAAAAAGATCCTTGTAATCTTTCTTCTTCAAATCTTTGTGTGCAACCTTTTGTTAATCTGTAGCATTCTTTCCAATTGGTGTTGCTCCATTCTTCACAAGATCCCAAAGATCTTGATAACATAAAACAACCTTCATCGGCTTACACCAATTTTCATAATTTTTATCATTCAAGATTGGAATATTTGTTGGAAAATGTCCTTTCAAATTGTTCATCGTGATTCAATGTGTCCCAAAAACCACACGGCCAGTGCTCTAGATACCAGATGTTGGGAAAACTCCAATCTTGAATTTAACTGAATCCATCTTGATGAATAAGGATCAATCTTTCGAATTGATAATGTATCTTCCTTTTCACCATTTACTCGAGTGAAACAACCACTCATTGATTATAATATGATTCTACACAACACAGAGAATTGAAAGAAGAAAAACAAAGCAATTAAAGTGAGAGAAAAGAGAAATTCTACAGGAAGAAGAAAAATCTAATGTTGTTGTGCAAAATACACTTTAAGTGTTTGATAATGTGTGCTAATCACAATTGTGATTTCAGAAACTACACAATGCTTTCTTACACTTGATACAAATGAAAATAAAGATCCTCTCTAAATGAGATTACTTCCACTCCAATCAATCACAAACAATAACTAATTCAACTAAACTAAGCTAAGTCAGACTATTTTGACTATGTCGACTCCTTCAACAACTGCATGTTTCGACGGGCTATATTTGACTTTCAGTAATCAAATATAACAAATACAAACTTTGTTCGACACAGGCTAATTTTTTGACACCCGTCGAATACAAATATACTATTTCGACTTCGATACAAAGAATTACACATTTAACAATATATATTGTATTCTCCAAAGATATACTTTTCTGACTCATTTACATAAAAATAATATATATATATATATATATATATATATATATTGTTCTGGACTGGGCCAACGGCCATGCGCGACCCAATCCATGATTGCTACAGTAACGGCCCAAACACTTGGATCCAGTCCATTAAGAGGACAAAAGTACCCTTTTGCCCCTACAACCGGTCACGAACTGCTCAGTCCTACCCAGAATTATTGCCCGTCACACACGGACTACAACTCTCCGACAGCTGACAAACAGACGCCCGCAACTACCTTCCTGCCCGGTATAACGGCTAGTTTGGGCAGTTACCTATTCTTCAGGAAAACGGTTATTTCGCCCTGAAAATAGAATCGTTGGCCACGCGCTGGGGAACATTATATAAACCCTCTCAAATGAGAGGGTCAAGTATCAAATATTCATCCTAAGAATACACTTCGTACTTGCCCCTTTTCTCTGACCCTTTCTTACTTGAGCGTCGGAGTGCCTTGTAGGTACACCCCCCTCCTCTCCTCATCAACATTCCGAGCACCTTGCCCATCTGAAGACCAGTATACGTGGACCTGTTCGAATACTCCGGATCAGTGGCGCCGTCTGTGGGAACTCCTTGTTCTCCCCTTCTTTCTTTCCTCCTCGGAAACTAGAAGATCTAAACATACTTTCTTTGATCCGCCCACCATATGGCCGCTCAGAACTCCGCAAAAGGTGCTGACATTACGGTTCTCGTTCCCGTCAACAAGATGGACGTTGACGGCAGATCTTTGTTACTTTCTGATCCCCGTTTCCTTCGAGACGGGGCTACTGCGTCTCCAACTCCTCCTCCCACCGAGCAAGGAGGAAAACAGCTATCGTCGGGTGAACGACCAATTCCTGGCCCTTCCAGCGCCGACCTGGCCGTTGTAGCTCTTTTGGAAGCTGTCGACCGCACAAACCTCCTTATCTTGCAGCAAGGAGAGAGAATAGGAGCTCTCGAGGAAGCATCTCTTCCAAGATCCTCTCCTCCAAAAAGTAAGCACCAAAAATCAAGAAGCCCGCCACCTAGGCGTGGGAAAGACCATAGATCGAGGCATGAGCCTGAATAACAATACATTCGAAAGCGCGACCAGATCTCCCCGCGAGATCGATCATCACCAAGACATAAGAGAACGAGGCAGGATAGGCATTCTCCACCGGTCAGACCTCGTGACCGGCTAGGTTCACCATCACCTCGCAGAGACCGCTGCTGCGAGCGTAGACAACGGTCACCATCAACTCCAAGTTCAGACAGTGACGACGAGCCTCGCGGCCCGTTGTCCCGCAGGATCTTGGCCACCCGTCTCCCTAAAGGACTGGAGAAGCCTCCATCTCTAGGGACTTACGATGGAACCACTGACCCAGACGAGCACATAGAAAACATAGATGCTCTTTTGGATTACAGAGGGGTACGAGGAGACATCAAATGCCGTCTGTTCCCGACCATGCTCCGGAAGGGAGCAATGACATGGTACAAGCAACTGCCAGAAGAATCCATTACATCCTGGAGGCAGCTGGGGAGGATTTTCTCCCGTCACTTTACTGCATCGCGACGCCATCCAAAGACCGAGGCGTCCCTCGGAGCTGTCGTACAGGGAAGAGATGAGCCTCTTCAGGCTTACATTGAACGGTTCAACAAGGAGGCCGTCCAAATGCCAACAACCGACAACATGAAGAGATTCCTGCTCGATAAGGGATTACGTCCTGGCTCAGAATTCACGAAAGCCATCAGCCTCGATCCACCGAGGAACCTTAACGCCCTTCTCCTCCAAGCCCAGTCGCATATACAGTACGAAGAGAAGGTTGTTGCACACTCTGTTCGGGCCTCTCGACACCATGAAGGTGCCCGCTTGTCCAGAGCTGAAGAAACCTCGACATCCCGTCGAGGAGATAAAAGACGCGACGATCGGCCTTGCGATGCACGCGAACAGAAGGGACCTTCTGGGCGGTTCCATGACTATACCCCATTCACTGCCTCGAGGGAGAAAATCTTGTCTGAGTGTGCCAACTCGGAATTCAAGCAAGCGGGAGTCCTTTTCCCCAAACAGCTGCCGTCCAGACCGGGTGTCGACAAATCCAAGTATTGCCGCTTCCACAAGAGTCATGGTCATACGACGGAAGAATGCATCCACCTCAGAGATGCAATAGAGATCCTTATTCGCGACGGCCACCTGAAGCAGTTTGTGAAAAAGAAAGATGCTCCCCGACAGGAAACCCAGGAGAACAAAAAGGTTGCAGAAGAGACTCTGCCCTCTGATGACACCAACGTACAGGTCGCTATGTCCATAACTCGGCCAGAGGACTTCCGCATCCCTGATAGTCTGTCCGTCTCCACGTACCTCGCTGCTCACAGCCAGTGGGAGGCCTTCCCGTCAGCCATGGTCATTTCTAGTGGTGGATTCAACAAAATCACGGTCGGCTCCGTCAAGAGGAGATTCGATCAATTGATCAGCAAAAGCTCCAATGAAGTCACTACGCTGGACACCACTCACAAAGGATCTGTTCCTATTTCCTTCTACAAGGAAGAGCTCCTCGGTGGAGCACCGAACTCAAGCATTCCGCTGCTTATCCGAGCAAAGATGGCGAACTTCGATGTTCGCAGAATACTCGTGGACTAGGGCAGCTCGGTTGATATAATGTACAACCACCTGTTCGAAACTCTGCAGCTGAATGACTCTCACCTTACTCCATACGTTGGATCCGACCTGCAAGGATTCAACGGATCGGTGACGAAGCCCCGGGTTACGTAGAGCTCATCGTAACCTTTGGTTCAGGAGAGACAACCCGAGCAATTAAAGCACAGTTTCTGGTAATTGAATGCCCGTCACTATACCAGTTCATTTTTGGAAGGCCAACCCTGGTAGAGTTGATTGCTGTACCTTCCACCGTACATCTCAAGATGAAGTACTACACTTCAAAAGGGATGGTCGCCACCCTCCACGGCGACGTCGAAGCTGCCCGTCGGTGCTTTGAAGCAGCATCAAAAGGACTAAGCACCATCTCAGTGGGACCAAGGACTTCTGGTCGTTCCCCCTGCCCAGCAGCTCCGAGCAGCCAAAACCGCTCCCCCAGGTCGAATCTATCGACTTGGACAGCCGTTTCAGCGAGGAAGATCACGCCAAGGACCCAACGACTTCGAGAAGCCAGTCCAACAACAGCGGCCATCTCCTACGCCCCGTCCCAGATGGAAACTTCGAGATCGTTCTGTTCGGAGAAGACCCCCAAAGGGGAGTAAAGATCGGAGCAGACCTCCCCGACCTGGCCAGGAGACAACTAAAAGCATGCCTCCGGGAGAACGCAGACTTGTTCGCATGGAGCGCTGCTGAAATTCCAGGATTGGACCCATCCGTCGCTTGCCACCAGCTTACAATTGATCCGGCCGTCAAAGCCATTGCCCAGCGCAGAAGGAAACAGTCCCCGGAAAAGATGGAAGCTGCGGAGAAAGCTGTCAAAGACCTTCTAGAAGCTAGGTTTATTTCTGAGGCCAAATACACTACATGGCTCTCAAACGTTGTACTTGTAAGAAAAAATAATGGCAAATGGAGGATGTGTGTTGACTATACCGATGTTAATAGGGCCTGTCCGAAGGACGCCTACCCCCTCCCCAATATCGATAAGCTCGTAGATAACTCAGCAGGTTTTAAGCTTTTATCGTTCCTCGACGCCTACTCGGGTTACAATCAAATCCTAATGGCCGCGAGCTATAAAACTTACACGACCTTCATGACCGAATCGGGCAACTATTACTACAACGTAATGCCCTTCGGGCTGAAGAACGCCGGCGCTACATACCAACGAATGATGAACAGAGTCTTCCAAGGACAAATAGGCGACATGCTCGAAGTATACATGGACGATATGATCGTCAAGTCCCACAAGGAACTAGATCATGTCGCCCATCTTCGCAAAATCTTCGAGCAAGCAAGAAAGTATCGAATGCGTTTTAACCTAAAGAAGTGCACGTTTGGTGTACGGGCGGGTAAATTCCTTGGCTTCTACCTAACAGAACGAGGAATCAAAGCTAACCCCGATAAGTGTCGGGCATTCTCTGAGTTCCCAACGCCCACGTCTAAGAAGAACATCCAATCCCTCAACGGGGTGCTTACTTCGTTGTCCCGCTTCGTGGCAAAATCTGCCCAACACGCCCTTCCTTTCTTCAAGCTCTTGCGGAAAGAAGCAGCGTTTGAATGGACCGAGGAATGTGAAACATCCCTCCTTCACTTGAAGCAAGCTCTATCAAAACCGCCCGTATTATCACGACCAGATAATGGGGAAGTCTTGTTCCTATACCTCGCCGTCACTGCCGAGGCCGTTAGCGCCGTTCTCATTTGCGAGAATCCTGGCGGACAAAAGCCAATATACTTCGCGAGCAAAGCATTGCAGGACCCAGAGTTGCTATATCAACAGATAGAGAAGGTAGCATTGGCCCTCGTCAACGCTGCCAGACGACTGAGATACTATTTCTTGGCTCACACGATCGTGATAAGAACGGATCAGCCCATAAAGCAATTACTGGGACGACCAGACATGGCACGCAGATGCTCAAATGGTCATTGGAACTGTCCGAGTTTGACATCCAGTATGAAATCAGGAAAGCTCTTAAGGCCCAAGCTCTGGCCGATTTCGTAGCGGAAATGACGTTCTCAGACTCCCCGGTCCACATAGCAAACAGATGGACCATCTATGTAGATGGAGCATCCAGCTCGACCGGCAGCGGGGCAGGGGTAATTTTGGAGAACAACGAAGGGACCATAGTCGAGGCTTCTCTCACATTGTCCTTTCCCACGTCAAACAACCAGGCCGAGTATGAAGCCTTCCTCGCCGGTTTGCGCATAGCCGAAGACCTAGGGGCTGAAGAAATCATCATCTGCACGGACTCTCAGCTTGTAGCCCTCCAGATATCAGGAGAATATCAGACCAAAAATGACACTCTCTCTGAATACCTAACCCTGGTCAAGGGAAAAATGGCGAGGTTCAGAACGGTAGAAGTGAGACATGTTCCACGCGAACATAACGTGCGAGCAGACATCTTGTCCAAACTAGCAAGCACTAAGAGAAAAGGCAGAAACAGGTCAGTCATCCAAGAGATACTTCCTCGGTCTAGCATCGATAAGGGATCCTCGACCCTACACGTACACGCGATTGGGGACAGCGATTGCTGGATGACACCCGTGTACAACTACCTCACCAGGGACGAGCTTTCGGATGACCCCAAGGAAGCCAGCACCATCAGACGAAGAGCTTGCTCGTACATCATTCTTGAAAACAAACTTTATCGACGAGGCTTCTCCATCCCACTACTCAAATGCATAGAGGAGGAAGTTGTCCCTCACGTATTACGAGAAATCCACGAAGGCATTAACGCCCAGCACCTAGGAGGAAGGTCCCTTGCCCGCAAGGCCCTCCGAGCAGGGTATTATTGGCCAACCATGCAGCACGATGCCAAGGAGCATGTGAAGAGATGCGACAAATGCCAACGACACGGGGATATGCACCTAGCTCCACCTAACGAACTGAAAAACATGACCTCCCCGTGGCCATTCGCCTGGTGGGGCCTAGACATCCTAGGACCCTTCGTGACGGGGTCCAGCCAAAACAAATACCTGATAGTTGGCGTAGACTATTTCACAAAGTGGATAGAAGTAGAAGCCTTAGCAAAGATAACAGCACTTAACATTCTGCGCTTCTACAAGCGGAATATCCTTGCCCGTTTTGGGATTCCCCAAGCAATTGTCACGGACAATGGAACGCAGTTCACGGACAAGAAGTTCCAAGACTTTGTCGCCCATCTCAGAACAAAGCAACATTTCGCATCTGTAGAACATCCCCAGACCAACGGGCAGACAGAAGCGACAAATCGTGTCATTCTTCGTGGCCTCAAGCGAAGACTGGATGAAACAAAGAAAGCCTGGGTCGAGGAGCTCCACAGCATCTTATGGGCTTACCGCACCACTCCTCAGTCTACCACCGGGGAAACACCTTTCCGCTTAGCATATGGTACGGAGGCTGTTATACCCATTGAAATTCACGTACCATCCAGGAGGACCGAATCACCTCTAGACGAGGAAATGAATGACGAAGCAATAAGAGATGAGCTCGACCTTGTCGAGGAAATCCGAACAGGAGCAGCCCTCCACGAAGCATCTCTTAAGCAAAAAATAGCAATCAGGCACAACGCTAAAGTCTCACGACGAGAGTTCGATGTGGGCAGCCTTGTCCTGCGAAGAAACCACAAGGACTCTCGCGAAGGCAAACTAGCAGCCAATTGGGAAGGGCCGTATAGAGTCCGTGCAAGAACGGAGAATGATGCCTACTTCCTCGAGACCCTCAACGGGGATGAAATCCCTCGACCATGGAACGCTGAAAAACTTAAGCAGTACTACAGCTAAAGTCACAATAGGCTTCCTCGCGTCAAAGGACCACCTAACGGTCATCATGCTCGTTCAGGTACAAACGATGCATACGCACAAAGTGGAATCCCGCTCAAGTAAATGAGTCGGAGCTCTGTTCATCGGAGGTCCTCAATCCAGCATCGCCTTCGCCCAGGTACCACGATTGGCAGAACCCCAGCTCGCGATGGGACGTTCATGTCGCGACCTCAGGCCTCAATCGCGACCTGAGATCCGCAACCTCGCCAGGACCTTCCCCGACTATTCGACCAGTTCTCCACACTGGCGAATTCACACACAACGAGCAATCTTTCAAAAGAAAGCTCTGTTAACAGACACACCCTCCGACGGGCAGTCATACATGCACCGCTAATGTAAAGCACAGCAATATAAACAAAAATCATATAAGTAACAAAACCGGCCAACATAAACTGGACATAAAGTAAGAAAGGCCACAAGGGCCAAAGATTGTACAAATTACATAAAAAGGGGGGGGGCCACGCCCCCCCAAATCAAATAAAATTACAACAAACTACACGGCACGCAGGCCGGCAAAACATCATCATCTGCAAACATCATTCCTCGGTGTCTTCGACTCGTTCATTATTGGGCGGAGAAGTCTGGGTTCTAGCTTGGCCGGCAAGGAGAGAATCTGGCATCACAATTTGCCCGTCTTTAACGTATGCCAGGAAATTGGTGCCTTCGGTCACCAAATCAACACCAGGATTCACCACCTGAAGCTGAGACACTGCGTTCTTGAAGGATTCCTCGCCAAGCACTACGTTGTAATCCTCAGCCACCACCAGTCGGGCAACTAACTCTGACCTTGTCATTAGCATCTTCACGTCCTCAGGCTCCTCCTCGCCAGGAGCATTGGCCGCCTGCAGTTGCGCGACCAAATCCTCAGCGGCCTTTTTCTCAGCCTCAAGTGTAACCTTCTCCCCCTTCAACCGGGCAACCTCCTCGCCCTCCTTTTCCTTCGCCTTCTTGGCAACCTTAGCTTCCTCCCTGGCCTTCCTCAAACTCTCCTCAAGAGCGGCCACCTTCCCTCGGGCAATAGTCAGCTCACTCTCAGTGGTCGTGTCCCCCTCGGCATAGGTGACCGCCATCTCCAGCAGCCTGACCACCGCAGAGGCATCCTGGGCCACCAGCGCCCTCTTGCTCGGACGGTCCAGGCTTTGCATATGTAGAGAATCAGCATGAGGAATCACCAAAGAGGTCCCTTCAAAGAACCTCTTATCCAATACACAAGGAGGCAGCTCGAATTTCGCTTTCTCTGGTGCCTTGCCCAGATCCACTGCCTCGTTCCTTGGACGCTTAGACCTGGTCACCAGGGGCATTGGAGACCGTTGAACATTGGCCGAAGAAGAATTCCCCTGGGGAGGCTGGGAAGGACCAACCGCACGGGCAGGGGAAGGACGAACCTTAGTAATAGTAGCTGCAGCAGCTTGTTTCCGCACGGCCACGTTCCTCACCATCCTTTCATGGGCTGAAGGCATAGTGGCTGCAAAAGACAAAAACAGGCGTCAGACAATAGAAAATAACGAGCAATGCAAAGCAATATGTTAAGGTTAAATACCGAGCAGATCCATGGCATCTCTGTAAGTTTTGCACCCCAGCAGTGCCCTAACATTAATAAAACGAGGCTCCACCCGAAGGCCACCGTCGGCCTCGAGGATCGCCTCCTTCTTCTTCGTGATGCACTCAGCCATCTGGAATGAGTTCACGTACTGTAACAACCTTTCATATGAAGCAGCATCCCCCTTGTCCAAATTCGCAGGCTCAAAAACATAGTCTTTTGGGGGCTTCGTAAAATGCTCCCCGGTCCAATGGAAGGGATATTTCAACAACCTCCGCCCGATGTATTTTCCCTCCTCGTTAATCCTCTCCTTGTCGTTCTCGTCCACTTCAACCTCCCAGCAGAACGTGCTTTCTTGGGCAGCCTCCGACACGGGCTCCACGATGAAGTACCTCGTCTTAAATGTCCGTATGGACTCAGAGAAAGGTTTGAACAGCTTGCGCGGCTGCTTCAAGGAGACCCAACCGTAACTCCTCCCAGAAGTCTGTCATTGGAGGTGAAAGACGGTGAAGAAGAAGGGGATGGTCGCCCCTATTTGCAGGTGCTCGCACACCAACTCGAACGCTCGCAGGAAGGCTAACGAGTTGGGATGGAGCTGAGTGAGGGCCAAGCGAAGATGTAAGAAGACAGATTGCTGGAAATCCATGAATGGAAGCCTCAAGCCCAGCTCTTTGAAAACATATTCGTACATCGTAAAGCGCTTCCTATAATTCGTGCAGACGCGCTCGTTAGTGGTGGGGAAATGGACTCTCCAGTCCCCGTCATCTCCCACCGTCTGGAAACAATCCCCTATGTAGGTCGCGAATTCTGACGCATGCTCAGAGGGTTCCGCCACCTCCCATTCCTCTGCTTTATTCTCCGCTGCACCCTCCTCGGGCACCTCTTTCTGATCATCGTCCAGCAGTTCATCCTCTTGCTCATAGTACATGTCCTGCTCGGTGGACCCACTCGAGGACTGAGTGCTACTGCTCCCCGAGGAACCAGACTCCTCCTCGGACGAATCTAATATAATATCTCCACGGGGCCCTGTCGCCATCACCTGAAAAGCAGAGAAAGACAGTGAATTCGACAGCTAATCAAATCTACCCTTCCACCACTGAACAAGTGAAAGGGCGCGCTAAGGGCTGAGGACGACGTCCCCGGCCTAAGCCCTGACAACACTGCGAAAAAGCCTCCCCGCGAGACAATGCCCGAAACTCTCCTATCACACGAAGAACTTCTCCAAAGCAAGATCACAAGGTTTCCATTCAACTCACAACTCCATGAAACGCAACGCTAGAACGGTCGCGTGCACGCCACTATCGCGACGACGTCACGGACATACTCTTCACACACGGCGTAACAACAGGCTAACGGCAGTGGAGACGGCGGAGCCATCATCCACCACCAGCGGCTACCACATATACAACCCTAAGTCTCCTAAAATCTAACCTAACCGCATGCAATGTCTAAATAAACATCTATAAGAAGCAAAACAAAGAAAAGAGATAACTTACTTATAAATAGAAGACTGAAAAAAGTTGCTCGGGGCTTCAAACGGTGAAGGATGCAACGGGCAGATTTCGCGAGCAGGAAATTTGGTGAAGATTGAAGGAAAAAGTTCAGAATGAAAATTTTTCCTCCTATTTATACAGGAGGTCACGCGCAGCCCCACGCGCACATAGGTCATAATGACTACCCGCTAGCCATCATTGCCTAAGCGGCAGTGGCACAAGTTCCAACACACACGTGGCAACCCCCGTATCGTTTCATATTCCACTAAACTGTTGGTATCCATCTGTAACGGGCAACGCTTAACGACCACGACCAACAGCCACAGCGGGCAATAGAAACCACGGGCATCCATAGCCAACGAGCAAAACACTCCACTTCCCCGGGACTGTACGCTATCCTTAAGTCATCACCTCCACGCTCGGAAGTAACGACTTGGGGGGCTACTGTTCTGGACTAGGCCAACGGCCATGCGTGACCCAATCCATGATTGCTACAGTAACGGCCCAAACCCTTGGATCCAGTCCATTAAGAGGACAAAAGTACCCTTTTACCCCTACAACCGGTCACGGACTGCTCAGTCCTGCCCGAAATTATTGCCCGTCACACACGGACTACAACTCCCCGACAGCTGACGAACAGACGCCCGCAACTACCTTCCTGCCCGGTATAACGACTAGTTTGGGCAGTTACCTATTCTTCAGGAAAACGGTTATTTCGCCCTGAAAATATGACCGTTGGCCACGCGCTGAGGAACATTATATAAACCCTCTCATTTGAGAGGGTCAGGTATCAAATATTCATCCTAAGAATACACTTCGTACTTGCCCCTTTTCTCTGACCCTTTCTTACTTGAGCGTCAGAGTGCCTTGCAGGTACACCCCCCTCCTCTCCTCATCAACATTCCGAGCACCTTGCCCATCTGACGACCAGCATACGTGGATCTGTTCGAATACTCTGGATCATATATATATATATATATATATATATATATATATATATATATATATATATATATATATATATATATATATATATATTATTCTTCAAAGAATGACTTTTCTGACTTCTTTAGATTAAAACAAAAATGAAAATAATGAAATGTAAAAAAAATATATAATTAATATTAATATATTATAATAATTATCTGTTTAAGTCAAACAATTTGAAAAATATATATTCTAAATGATATTTTAGTGATAAATATTTGTCAGATGTATAATATTTATAACAAATTATAATTGATATATTAATATGAAGTGCAACAAAATTATAATTAATATATTATAATTGTTAAATTTTAATGTTAAAGACATTAAAAACCTATTAAATTTTATTAAATTATGTTGTTAAACCCTTGTGATTTGCCCATATAACTTTTTATAGATAGAACCAATTTATCATATTTTCTTTTTCAATAAATATTTATATGAATATGTGTTGGTTAATAAAAAAATAGTTTTATAATGACAAATATTTATCTCATTTATGATTTTTATAATAATATTTTGATTAATATATTATAATTGTTGTCATTTTTATTTAAAGTATATAAAAAAATTGCATTAAAATAATTTATAAGTGACAAACAAATATTTTTATGTATAATTGTGCTCTTCAATGAAACTACTTAATTACTTATTATGAAAAAAATACATATATGAAAATGTATAAAGTTATATTTGATGTTTTGCAGGTGATGAACTACTGCTAACTTCTTCAGTTTGTAGTCATACAATATAAAGTGTAAAAGTATCTTTTTCCATATTAGATGAAACTATATTATGTGACATGAGGCTGGGACACATGAGTGAGAAAGGTGGTAAGGGCCATTTTGGTATCGTGCTAGTAAGGTAAGAGTTATTGTCGTTTCTGGTAACATTTTAAGTCTTGGATTACTTCATTCGTTAAGCAATTAAATCTCTTATATTTTTGTTGAAATTGTATAAAAAATAATTTTAAATAATTATCCACAGATTTTAATGTTATGGACAAATACTAAAAATATTTTAACATTCAGGATTATTTATAAAAAGAAAAAATTGAAATAAAATTAAAAAATTCACTAATTTACAGAGATGATTTACCTATTTAAGTCTAAACTATAATATATAATATTTTTATTTTTTTTATTATTTAGATGATATATATTATTATTGAAAGTATTAAAGTGTAAAAATTCATAATTAATATATTATAATTTTTCTATATATAAAATATTTAAAAATAATAATAATTTTATTTAACATATATGTATTATGTATATATTTTTGAAAATAAAAGAAAATGGTACAAAAGAAATTGATTATTGTGAAGGGGGAAATGATAAGCATAAACACATCAACAACAAAAAAATCCTAAAATTTGAAGTCATATATATTTTAAAAATCAACACGTGTCATAAGTTTAAAGTCAATATAAAAGGATGGAAAAGTAATTTTGGTGGTAATCTGTTTTCTCACATTTACAAGAGATGTATTCTTTAAAAAATAATAATAAATAAATTATTCTAGTAATCATTATCATGTTATTAAAAATTAATTTTATATCTTAATTATTACAGTCACGTCAATAAAATTAGAGGGGAACCAACAAAATCGTAGAAAGAAATAAAGTTGAGGGATTAAAAAGTTGGATTTTAAAATGAAGGGACTAAAAGTTTAAAAATGTCAAAATAGAGAGACAAAAAGTGCATTGAAGTCAATTTTAAAATTTATAAAAAAGAAAATTTCAATATTTCATAGGTTAGCTTTGCTGTACATAGTCGGTCCCAACCCCAAATAAAAGGAGAAGGTTGTGTTAGGCAGTCGATAACCAACATAAAACTTGTTCGAATCTCCATTACTTGGATCAACTACGAAATAATGTGAATGTTAGGTCGTTTCCCGTAAGCAACATCCTGTATGGGTCGAGTACAGTGTCAAAAGAGCAAGGGCAACTGCATCGCCGCCCGTATGTAGTTAAAAATAAGCAATGGTTTCCACATTTTTGTGAATGAGTGTAGGTAAAGAAGCTAGTTCATGAGAGGAGGATTTGTTTTGGATCATGGAATATAGGCACACTTACGGGAAAATCTATGGAAATGGTGGACGTTATTTTTAAAAGTAAGACCAATTTTATGTGTCTATAAAAACTAAGTGTACTGGTGAAGAGCGAAAGAATTAGATAATTAGGGATTTAAGTTTTGGTACACCAGAAAAGTTAGATCAAAAAATGGTGTGGGAATTATTGTGGACAAGGAGTGGAAGAAGGATATTGTGGATGTGAGAAGAGTAGGAGATCAAATCATAGCCTTGAAATTTATAGTTGAACAAAACACCTTTAATGTTATTAGTGCTTACACACCTCGGGTTGGGTTAGCATAACACCTTAAGGTAAAATTTTGGGAGGATTTAGAAGATTTACTTCAGGATATACACCAAGGAAAGAAACTTTTCCTCTGAGGAGATATTAATGGACACGTAGGTAGCGTATCAAGAGGTTTTGAGAGTGTGCATGAGGGGTTTGCCATAAGAGATGTGAATGCGAATGATAAATCTATCTTGGAGTTTTCTTCAGCTTTAGACTTACTATAACAAATACATGGTTTAGGAAAAGATATGAACATCTTATTACATATAAAAGTGGGAGATAGATTTCTTTCTTATCAGAAGGTCTGATAGGAAGATTTTCTTAAATTGTAACATTATCTCGGAAGAGAATTTAAATACCCAACATAGAGTTTTGGTTATGGATGTAAGAATTAAGGGGAGAACAAATAGAAGAAGTCATATGATAGCACTAAGGATCAAGAGGTGGCATATGAATGGTGAAAAACAAGGAATTTCCCAACACAATGTCATGGGGGGTTGGAAAACCACAAGAAAGTGCAAATTATGAGATTAGAAAAGTTGCTAAAGAGAGTTGGGTGAATCAAGAGGTTATGGACCTAGTGGTAAAGAATCATAGTGATGGAATGAAAGTGTCCGGAGTTAAGTTAGAGTAAAAAAGGATTGTTTTAAAGTTTGGTCTAGGTGTAAAAATGCTGAAACGTGGGGAATGTACAAGACATCTAAGAATGAGACTAAGAAGGTGGTGAGTGAAGCAATAACCCAAACTTTTGACGGATTATACCAATCTTTAGGAATTAAGTAGGGAGAAAAATCTATATATAGGCTTGCTAAGGGAAAAGAAAGAAAGACTACAGATTTGGATCAAGTGATGTGTGTTAAAGATGAAGAAGGCAAAATCTTGGTTCAGGAAAAAAGATATAAAGGGTAGGTGGAAGACGTATTTCTACAACTTATTTAATGAAGGATATGATATCGCATCGGACTCTAGTAGACTCGACATTAGAGAAGTACACCGGAACTATAACTACTATCATCGGATCTAGAAATAGGAGGTAAAGGAAGTGTTGAAAAGAATGAGTAACAGTAAGGCGGTTTGACCGGACAACATACCTATTTAAGTGTGTAAAATTCTTGGAGATAGAGGTATTGAGTGACCCATCAAACTCTTTGATGAAATTATGAGGTCTAAACGCATGCTGGAGGAATGTAGAAGAAGCACCCTAGTTCCAATCTATAAGAACGATGGAGATATACGAAATTGAGCAAATTATATGGGGTTCAAGATTATGAGTCATACTATGAAGTTATGGAAAAGAGTTATTGAAAGGAGATTAAGAAAGATACTCAAGTCTCCGAGAATTAATTTGGTTTTATGCATGGAAGGTCGACCATGGAAGCGATTTATCTATTTCGAATTGTGATGGAACGGTATCGGGTGGACCAACAAGACCTACACTCTATTTTTATTGACTTGAAAAAGGCACATGATAGAGTGCTAGAGAGATTTTGTGGAAAGCCTTAAAGAAGAAAGGGTTAAGATTGCATATATTTGAGTTATCCAAGATATATATGAAGGGCTATCGGCAAGTGTGCGGACACAAGGTGGAGAGACAGGCGAGTTTCCCATTACAATTCGTTTTCATCAAGATTCAACCCTAAGTCACTACCTTTTTGCCTTAATTTTGGATGTACTCACGGAACACATCCAAGAGCTAGCACCGAGATGCGTGTTTTTTTGCAGATGATATAGTTTTTTTTTAAGAGTCGAAAAAGGATTTAAATGAGAGGTTGAAAACTTGGAGAAGAACTTTAGCAACACATGGTTTTCATCTAAGTAGAAGTAATACGGGGTATATGGAATGTAAGTTCAACAAAAGAATAAGTGTTTCTAACCTAGAGGTGAAAGTTTGAGATCATATTATCCTTCAAGTAACATAATTTAAATATCTTGGGTTCATAATACAAAATGATGGAGAAATAGAAGGGAATGTAAACCATTGAATTCAAGGTGAGTGGTTGAAATAGAGAAGGGAATAAGGTGATTTATGTGATGCAAAGGTACCACCCAAGTTGAAGGGAAAGTTTAATTGAACTGCTGTCGCTCCCGAGGATTTGCATCCATGGTACAAAAGCGAAAGTGGCGCGGAAAAACAGAGTCGCCAGCAATGTGTATTTATCCCAAGAGAGGGAAAGGAAACACTGCATAAACCTGAAGGAAGGGAAAGAGCATGGTCTCACGACCAAGAGAAACGGGTAAGGGAGTCGGTTACACGAAGGGAAGGTGTTAGCACCCCACGCGTCCATCGTACTCGACGGGATCCACGCTTGTTGTCTAGATCTAAGGGTGTCGTCATATAGAACTCCGCTGCTACTGGAAACGAGAAAGAACGGGAACAGAAGAGAACGAAGAAACGGGTGAGAAAAGAAAAATAAGTGACTCGATAGGACATCGCTCGTCCTACGCCTACGTACTCCCTCGTGCAGTGGGAAAATCAGAGTCAACGTAGTTCGGACACGAACTAAAGGGGGGAGGTTGCTCGCCAAGACATCGTCGTCTTGTTCCTACATATCCTCAATCAGACGAGAAAGAGGAAATCAGAGCAGTCGTAGTTCGACCTAACGAGGTCGGTTAGTGTTTTTTATGAGCGACGTTAAATTCGCGTCCGGCAGTTAATGTCGATGCCTGTTTGCGACGAGACAGAAGTAACGTGCCCTTTTCTGAAAATGAGTAAAATTAACGATCCCAAAGGATGAAAAAGATTTGAATTTGTTTTTGTGTTTTTTAGACAGAAGTGGATTGAAGTTAGTTCGTAACTTACATTGCACCAAAGTCTATCATGCGGGAACGAGTGAATCGCATGGTCGCCCCCAAATGGAACGTATGCTAAACACTCTAGAAGAGGAGGGGAGACCCCTCGTTCTTCATTTCATACACTTAAGGCTCGAGCGCAATATTCGTTATATTTGTTAAGTGTTTTAGAAGTGTTATGAGATGAGAAGAGAAGACACAAGACAAAAGGGCGACTCTAAGGGAATCACTATCCTAGTGTTGTCATGCAAAAGGGAGGTCCTATGGTTAGTGAGGTTTAGAAGAGAAACAACTACCTAAGACCTAATGCTAATCCTACTCCAAGCTTAATTGAAAATTAAGTTGGACTAGGTAGCTCTAAGGGGAAAAGAATCCAAGACTTAAACAAGTCTTGAGATCCAAGGGAAGAAAAGAGTGAAAGAGACGAAAGAGGAAAGGAAGCGAAGAAATAAAAAACAGCAGCTACCACAGCGCCCCTGCACCAAAACAGCGGTAAAAAAAACAGTACACTAGCAAGGCAGCATTCAACAGCAAACAATTCAGCACAACAAAGGGTGTGAAAAGCTAAACAGCTGTACATACAACAGCGTACATAGACATAGACAGCCGTAGAAGAACGGGGCAGCATGCAATACATTTGAATTCAAATCAAGCATGGCAAAGCAAATGCGCATCAAACAACATGCATTTTGATTGCAAACACACCATATACCATGGTAAACAACATTAAAGAATGCACCATATCATGAACGGATGTACAACATTAAGCATGTGCACAAATCTGAACAAACATGCATCTCAAGGAATGGAAGCAATTAGGCATGCATAACACACTTCTAGCAACATAAACATTTAATCACATTCAACATGCTCAAAGAAGTGTGTGTATGGTGTTCATAGCATCAAGGAATCAACAACACGAGCATGCACATTCAATAGTGAAAACCAAGAATTGCGTGTCGACAAAATCATATCCATGCCCTAGTGTGAATTGTAACAGCTCAAGAATAATCCACCAATCAATGACATATTAATCCATGGAGTTTAGGTATGCATCGGATCTCAAACAACCAATAAAATGCAAGAAAATACACATTCTGTTCCAGAGTAACCGGTTAACAAACGGTGAGTAACCGGTTACTTAGTTGAAAATCAGACAATTTACGCAAAAAATACACAGAGTAACCGGCTAACAAACGGTGAGTAACCGGTTACTCTGGGACAGCAGTAAAAAAAATCTGTTTCAAAAGAACTTTTCAGCAGTAATCCACTTATGCAATCATATCCAATGATCATGTAACCAACAATGCACGAGAATTAAGTCCAATCACAGCAATCAAACATCAATTTCATCAATCAAACAACAAGATCACAAATCAAATCAAGCAAATGGATCAAATCACATCACAAACCAAAGATCTACATTGCATAAGTTGAAATTAAGCTAAATCAAACATAGATCTAAGGAAAACCAACCTACAAGGCTGAGATTTGCCTTGGTGATTGTTGAGCACGAAAATTGGTCAAGCAAGAAAACCAGAGATCTATACAATAATCTTCAAGATCCAAGCAAGAAACTTCAAGATCCAAGCAAGAACACTCCAAATAATCAAAAGCTGCTCCCAAAAGTGATTCCAAGATCCAAACTAGTAGCTATATCAGAATTGAACCAAGAATGATGATGTGATGGAGGTTTAGCTCAAGAATTCACAAATTCCAATGAAGAATTTGTGAATCTATGGATATGGAGCTTTGGTGAGAGGTTGAAGATGAAGATGAAAAGTGGAAAAAGTGAGAGAGAATTGAGAGAAATTCTGAAAAATTGGAGAGTGAAAATGATGTATGTTGTAGAGGTTTGGAATGAATTGGTTTAAATAACCCCTAGGTTAGGAGTTAAGTTTGAGTTTGGAGTGAGGTTAAGTGAGTGGAAATTGGGCGAAAAATGGATTAGGAAGTGAAATGAGGAATTAGAGTGGAAAAATGATGGAGAGAATTTGAATTTTGGGTGGAAAACGATGAAAATATCAATTCTAGATCCTTCCCCACGTGCACATGCCAAGCACATGATCACAAATGATGCAACCTTAATTTTTTTTCAAACTTGGCTCAGAGTAACCGGTTAACAAACGGTGAGTAACCGGTTACTCAGTACAAATTTTGAATTTTGGCGCCTTTTGGAGGGAAACTTGGAAAAGCGATTTCTGATAGCTGTTTTGAACCCGTTAAACCTCTTAAACTCAAAACTTGATATTGCTACTGAGTAACACCTGAAAAGAACACAAATTCTTGCTGACACCTCAGAATATCCTGCTGAAATAATAATGCCTGATACCGGATCGCTGGATCAGAAAATGACAGTTGAAGCTCCTGATTATCAAAACGCCTAATGAGCAAAATAAATGCTCCAAAAGACCTTGAAAACCATCTGCTTGCCCCTGAATACTGCTGAAAATAATGTCGAAGCTGATAACGCCATGAGCTGCTAGAAAATACCTTGATCCCATGCACAAACAAAACATGCAAAATGCAGAAATGACTATGCAAATGAAATAAAGCATAAGCCAAAAAGGTTAGCAGCACTATGGCAAATTTTGAGGTGTTACAGCTGCCCCTATTCAAACTTCTTGGATCCGAGAGTATGAAAGCAAAGGGCTTTCAGACAATCGGGATACACGGAGATTGAATACCAAAAGAACCTGGAAATTTGCAACCTGTGGGGATCAAAGGGAAGTGTTTGCCAACCGAAAGTGGACTTAGACACAGTAGATACCAACCAATAGTTGGGATAAAAGAAGGGTACCAACCAATAGTTGGGATAAAAGAAGGGTACCAACCAATAGTTGGGATAAAAGAAGGGTACCAACCAATAGTTGAGATAACCAAGAAAAGATACCAACCAATAGTTGGGATAAAAGAAGGGTACCAACCAATAGTTGGGATAACCAAGAAAAGATACCAACCAATAGTTGGGATAAAGGAAGGGTACCAACCAATAGTTGGGATAACCAAGAAAAGATACCAACCAATAGTTGGGATAAAAGAAGGGTATCAACCAATAGTTGGGATAACCAAGAAAAGATACCAACCAATAGTTGGGATAAAGGAAGGGTACCAACCAATAATTGGGATAACCAAGAAAAGATACCAACCAATAGTTGGGATAAAAGAAGGGTACCAACCAATAGTTGGGATAACCAAGAAAAGATACCAACCAATAGTTGGGATAAATGAAGGGTACCAACCAATAGTTGGGATAACCAAGAAAAGATACCAACCAATAGTTGGGATAAAGGAAGGGTACCAACCAATAGTTGGGATAACCAAGAAAATATACCAACCAATAGTTGGGATAAAGGAAGGGTACAAACCAATAGTTGGGATAACCAAGAAAAGATACCAACCAATAGTTGGGATAAAGGAAGGGTACCAACCAATAGTTGGGATAACCAAGAAAAGATGGACTTTCAAACCCGAAATAAGTAGAATCAACAGATCTACAAAAATGAATCCGCTGGGGAAGAGAGAAATCTAAACAGGCAACTTTGTGGGGGGGAGCGTAAGGAGGACCGACAAGGAGGGCGAATCCACTGGCTGCGGTGTGATGTTTGAACAAAATCTCCTGAATCAAGTTACTTTCTGCTAGGGAAAGGAACCGGTAAAGGATACCAAACCTAGCCTATGCTCGAATGCATATGTTTGAATTTTCTATGGCGTAATGCTCCATACGAAATGGAAATGCTACGTGTCTGGGAGGATGCTATGCAAAATGCTTATGCAATGCAAAAGGAATGCCTCAGCAAAATAAATGCTGAAGACGAAGGCAAATCCACCGGGGATGACAAGCTGAATTGTCCTCTAAAATAAGAGACCCTGCTGAGAAAAGACTTCACTCTTCTGAGGAAAATACTGATCACAAACTCTGCTGGAGATGAAAACTCCGAGAGAAAACCCACTCTGTTGGGGATGACAATGAAAATTGAAAGTGAAACCCAAAGAGAAACTTCCTTCGCCGGGGATTACCAATGACATCTACCGAAGATAGAACTGAAAATTTGGATCTAAAAACCTGCTGGGGATGTCAAATGCCGTTGAACAAAACCACCATGAAGATCATCACCAAATTCTGCTTGGGGAGACGAGTTGATAATACCGAACCTGCTTGGGAGATGCTCTTACCTTTACCCCGCTGGGGCATATCAGTCAATACCAGCAAAACTGCTTGGGGAACGGTAGATGATGACGTCAACTCTGCTAGAAGGTAACATCAAGCTTACGCATCTGAGGGGACTAACTCATACAGTTGCTGGTGTGAAAAATGCTTCTTGATTAGTTAGGTGCTCAGATCCTGTGGGAAAAATAACATCTTTACCCAAAGAATATATTCCATAAGTCTCCTGTCGGGGATGCATCAGCATCAACTTCTGATTGTTTGCTGAGAAAGTAATGAATCTATCACAACTCTAGTTGGGGAATTAATCTTCTGTACTATGCTGAGGAAGATAATTCTCGACACTCGGGCTGGGAAAACAACAACTTGCTGAGGAGGATGAACTTTTCAATGTCGAGGAGAGTAGCTCTACTGGGGAAGGACGAACCTGTTACCCTGCAAACAAAACCAACAGAAAGTCCTATATGCAAAATAGCTACTTTAATCACCATCGCATCGACCCTTGACTAAGCAATTACCACTATTTTCCAATATGCTTCGCAAAGCTCAACATTTTCGCATGCAATGTTTATCAAAATATCGGACGTCTTCACAAAGAAAACAGTAAAAGTAAAAACAAGAATGAAAAACTCTTTGAATAAAATGAGAATTTTATTGAATGAATTAGCCTGCAAATAGGCATTTACATCAGGAAACAATTCCTGGAAAGAGGTAATTGCACAAAAAGAAATAAAACAAAATACATATGTCGACAATGTGGGGAACAAACATCCACCATGATTCAATTCAACTATGACCCAATGTGCCTCGCTATCCGCATATGCTTTGGCCTTCGAAAAGACTAACTGGACTGATTCCTTTCCTTCAAAATTTCTGTATATCAAAAGTGTTCACAGATCGAACGCAGATCATAGCCTTTGATTTTAAAATCCCTAACTTTTGCCTGGATCGCCCTTTTCGGGTTTTCAATCCACTGGGATACCCATTTTTGCCAAAGTTGCCTTTTCAGGTTTTCAACCTTGCGGGTTTATTCTTTTCTTTTTTATCCCTAATTTTTGCCCGAACCTTTTCTTTTTATGGTTCGCCCGGATGCCCCTTTTTTGCATGGACTTTCTTTTTGTGTCCAGCTGGTCTATTTTATGCAAAGTATTTTTTGACTACGTCTGCGTTCACAGGGGACGTAAAATCTTCGTCATCCATAGTTGAGAGTAATAAGGCTCCACCAGAGAAAACCTGTCTTACTACATATGGCCCTTCGTAGTTTGGAGTCCACTTGCCCCTGTGATCTGTTTGAGGAGGAAGGATCCTTTTCAAAACCAATTCACCATCCTGAAAACACTGAGGACGCACTTTCTGATCAAATGCTTTCTTCATCCTGCTCTGATACAACCGACCATGTGCAATGGCTGCCAATCTCTTCTCTTTAATAAGGCTCAGCTGATTCAGTCTGGAACGCACCCACTCAGCTTCATCAAGCTTCACGTCTGCCAGAATTCTTAAAGAAGGAATCTTAACCTCTAATGGTAGAACTGCTTCCATACCATATACCAATGAGAAAGGAGTTGCCCTAGTTGATGTGCGTACCAAAGTATGATAATCGTGTAACGTATAAGACAACATCTCATGCCAGTCTTTGTAGGTCACTACCATCTTCTGTACAATCTTCTTGATACTCTTATTCGCCGCTTCAATAGCCCCGTTCATCTTCGGACGATAGGGAGAAGAATTGTGATGTTCGATCTTAAAGCTCTGACATAGCTCCTTCATCATCTTGTTATTCAAATTTGAACCATTATCAGTAATGATTCTCTCCGGGACTCCATACCGGCATATGATGTCCTTCTTGATAAATCTGATTACCACTTGTCTGGTGACGTTGGCGAACGAGGCTGCTTCCACCCACTTCGTGAAATAATCGATGGCAACCAAAATGAAACGATGCCCATTGGAAGCAGTCGGCTCAATTTTTCCAATCATATCGATGCCCACATGGCGAAGGGCCAAGGTGATGACAACACATTCAGAGGAGTAGGCGGCACATGTACCTTATCAGCGTAAATCTGGCATTTATGACATTTTCGGGCGTATTTAAAACAGTCAGATTCCATAGTCATCCAATAATACCCCGCTCTCAGCAGTTTTTTGGCCATAGCATGCCCATTGGCATGGTGTCGAAAGATCCTTCATGAACTTCCTCCATTAACAGGTTTGCCTTGTGTTTATCAACACAACGTAGCAAGACCATGTCAAAGTTTCTCTTGTATAGCACGTCATCCTTATTCAGAAAGAAATTTCTTGCCAGCCTCCTCAGAGTCTTCTTATCTTTGGTGGATGCACCTTCTAGATACTCTTGACTCTTCAGAAAAACCTTAATATCATGATACCAAGGTTTGCCATCTGATACACCTTCAACTGCAAACGTAAAAGCTGGTCTATCCAGACGCATGATTCTGATCGAAGGAGTTTCATTCTAATGATTCACCTGATACATCGAAGACAATGTTGCCAACGCATCGGCCATTTGATTCTCCAACCGGGGTATATGATGGAAGTCAATTCTGTCAAAGAACGGTAACAACCTCCTAGCATAGTTGTTATAAGGCACCAAGTTTGCTTGACGAGTTTCCCATTCTCCAGTGATCTGATAAACTACCAATGCGGAATCACCATAAACATTGAGGTTCTTGATTCTCAAATCAATTGCGTCTTCCAACCCCATAATGCATGCTTCATACTCCGCCTCATTGTTGGTGCATACGAACGTTAACCGGGCAGTAAAAGGTATATGAGAACCCTTTGGAGTCGTGATGACTACCCCGATTTCGTTACCATATGAATTAACAACCCCATCAAAAACCAGCTTCCATTGGGATCCAATTTCAGGTCCTTCATCAGGTAGAGGCTCTTCACAGTCTTTCATCTTCAGATACATGATATGCTCATCAGGAAATTCAAACTTCATCAGTTGATAATCCTCAATTGGTTATTCAGCGAGATATTCTGACAAAACACTTCCCTTGATGGCTTTTTGGGAAATATATTGAATATCGTATTCTGTCAGAACCATCTGCCAACCGGCTATTCTTCCAGAAAGCGCCTGCTTCTCAAACACATACTTGATCGGATCCATCTTCGAAATCAAGAGGGTTGTGTGGTTTAACATATACTGCCTCAAACGCTTAGCTGCCCAAGCGAGTGTGCAACATGTTTTCTCGAGCATCGAGTATCTCGACTCACAATCAGTAAACTTTTTACTCAGGATGTATATGGCATGCTCTTTTCTACCTGACTCATCGTGTTGACCGAGCACACACTCCATTGAGTTCTCAAGAACCGTAAGATACATAATCAATGGCCTTCCTGGCACTGGCGGCATAAGGACCGGAGGTTCCTGCAAATATTATTTTATTCTCTCAAACGCCTTTTGACAATTTTCATTGCACCTGACCGCTTGATCTTTTCTCAACAACTTAAATATCGGTTCATAAGTGGTTGTGAGATGAGAGATGAACCTAGCAATGTAGTTCAATCTCCCTAAGAACCCATGAACCTCTTTTTCTGTTCTCGGTTCAGGCATCTCTTGTATGGCTTTTACTTTCGTCGGATCAACTTTAATACCTTTTTCGCTGACAATGAACCCCAGTAGTTTTCCAGATCTCACCTCGAAGGTGCACTTGTTCGGATTCAACCTCAGTTTGAACTTTCTTAACCTTTCAAACAGTTTCTGAAGATTCACCAGATGTCCTTCCTCAGTTTGTGACTTTGCAATCATGTCATCAACATAGACCTCAGTCTCTTTGTGAATCATATCATGAAAGAGAATCGCCATTGCCCGCTGATAAGTTGCCCCTTCATTTTTAATCCAAAGAGCATCACTTTGTAATAGAATGTTCCCCACGGTGTTATGAATGTCGTCTTCTCCATGTCCTCTGGGGCCATTTTAATTTGGTTATACCCAGAGAAACCATCCATGAAGGAAAACACAGAATATTAAGCAATGTTGTCAACTAACACATCAATGTGAGGAAGCGGGAAATCGTCCTTCGGGCTTGCTCTATTCAAATCTCTATAGTCAACGCACATCCTGACCTTTCCATCTTTCTTAGGCGCATGCACAATGTTAGCAACCCATGGAGGATAATTTGTCACAGCGAGAAATCCGGCGTCAAACTAAGTTTTAACCTCTTCTTTAATTTTGACAGACATTTCCGGTTTCGTCCTTCTCAGCTTTTGCTTAACTGGAGCACATCCTTCTTTGAGGGGTAGCCGGTGTACCACGATGTCAATATCGAGCCCAGGCATGTCTTGGTAAGACCAGGCGAAGATATCCACATACTCTCGAAGCATTTCAATCAATCTTCCCTTTATAGTGTCTTCCAGAGCGGCCCCTATCCTCACCTCTTTTCTTGCGTCCTGGGTTCCCAGATTAACAACCTCAATCTCCTCCTGATGAGGGAGAATGACCTTCTCCTCTTGTCTCAACAGTCTGGCCAATTCCTCGGGTAGTTCACAATCTTTGACAGTCTCTTCTTCAGCCTGATAAATGGGATTGTCGAAGTCATATCGAGCCATAGCTGAATCATGAGTGGTGGAATCTGAACAAGGAAACCTGCATGATTGATGATTTATGTTTATTATGTATGCAACAAATAGAAACATATTTCCATTTTGATGTGATTTTTATGCACAAAATAAAAAATAGAAAAACAGAGATCAAAAATATTTGAATGTGAAAACGTCCTTTATTAATGATGGAATAAACACGCAAAAAGTTAAAGCCCTACAAACAAGAATCACTATGTCTTGGGCAGAACGTAGGATTAACATAGCAAGAAAACAGAAGCAATTACTCTAAGCCGGTCACTTGAATGACTTTCTCTGATGTCCAATTGCAAAGGCTTTGACCCGGTGTACAGGGGCGAATCCAACTATCCATGTCACAGTCACTGTCCCCATCTTCGCCAATAGCATTAACCCTATCGAAGAACACACCTATGCTGGTAAAACGAACTGGGCCATAGAACTTCGGAGGCTCTTCCTGACGCCTAGGTGGTTTGTACCCTATCCTGTAAGTGTTCCTCTTCTCTTGAACTTCAACAACTTGGCCCCACCTTTGTGAACTTCTAGCTTCAACCACGGCCCTAGCATCTTTGAATGAAGACATTGAGACCTCAGACCGATTCACCAATGCAGGCTGCTCTACCACTTCAGACTGGATAACACTTTTAGGAGGTTCATCAGAAATTTTTACTGTCTCGAATCCTTGGCACAAAGTCTCGTGTATCTCACCATCAACTTCTACATACTTGAAGGTAGACAACTGGCTTATCATAATGTCTTCCTCCCGACAAACTGTTACCACATGACCATCCACCATATATTTCAGCTTCTGGTGTAGCGTAGGTGTCACAACTCCAGCACTGTGAATCCATGGGCGTCCCAATAATCAACTGTAGGCCGACTGGATATCCATGATGTAAAAAGTAGCATCAAAGAACTCTGGACCTACTTTAATAGGTAGCACAATCTCTCCAAAAATGGACCTTTTAGACCCATCAAAAGTACGCACCACCAAATCACTCGGTGTGCATATCAACCCACAGGTATCCAGCTTCAACAATGCTTTCTTAGGAAGAACATTCAACGAAGACCCAGTATCCACAAGTACATGAGACAACAATGACCCACGACACTCAACAGAAATATGCAAGGCATTGTTGTGGTTTCTCCCAACTGGAGTCAGATCTAAATCAGTGAAACCCAAACCATTACCAGCGTTCACATGCGATACAACCCCTTCTAGCTGATTGACAGATATTTCTCGAGGACTATAAGCAGCGTTCAAAACTTTCAAAAGTGCATTCCTGTGAGCTTCTGAACATAACAACAGAGATAGAATGGAGATCATTGACGGTGTTTGGTGCAGTTGATCAACAATCTTGTAGTCGTTTTTCTTGATAATCCTCATAAACTCTTCCACATTCTCTGAAAAAGAGTTGTCAGTTGGCTTTATTGTAGAATCATTCACTACCAGTGTCTGCACGGTATCATCCATGATCTTCTTTCCCCTGTCCTGTCTAGAGCCACTGGGTTGACCATCAGCAGGGATAAAGACCCTACCACTCCTTGTAATAGCATCAGTTTCAACTTTACCCTCAGGACTGGAATTTGTTACCGAAGTTTCCACCAGTTCATGCTTTTGTCCATTAACAAATACACTAGCATCATAATTCCAAGGGACAGCTTGGGTACTTTCATACGGAATTGGCTTAGGGCCTGAAATAACAATCGGCGCCGGTCTCGCTGGCCCTGATATTACAACTGTCCTGAAAGGAATAATAATAGCAGCAACATCATCATTAACAACTTCTTTTTGCTAATCACAACGGTCGAATTGCAAACATCCTTCATCAATCAAAACCTGAATACTAGACCTCAATAGACCACAACCATTAATCTGTACCATGCACTCTGGACAATTTTCATCACAGCCAAGATATATCCCACCTTTTAGCAGCCTATCCTTTACTACCTTCAACGGTGTCTTCAACTCGTTCACATTCATAACCAGGTTCAGAGACTCACACTCTTCTATCACAACATTAACCCCTGGCCCACCATGGTTAGGCATTGGGTTCTGCACAACATTAGGTCCATCATTAGCGAAACTGATAGCCTTTGAATCTACCAAGTCCTGGAATTTATGCTTAAAAGCTTTACAGTCCTCAAGATGATGCCCAGGTGCCCCAGAATGAAAATCACAATGGGCGTTAGGATTGTACCCGGGAGGCGGAGTACCAACAGGAGGAGCCAAAGTTCTCTTTTCAACTAACTTCAACTGAAGCAAATGCTGAAACAATTGTGAATATGGTAGAGGTGGAGTATCAAAGTGTCTATCAGTTGTTCTCTGTCTGGCTTGATACTGGCGTTGAACTCGGCTCTGTTGTTGAGGCGCTGCTTGAGGTGGAAGTGCTGCAGAAATAATCACTAAGGCCACCTGCTGATTATAATTTTGTTGTTGCTTCCCTTTTCCCCGATAGGATGATACATAATTAGTTTCCTCCTTCTTTTTAGAGTTCACGTACGGCCACTTCCCTTGACCAGAAGATGATTCCTCACTGCCTGAGACCTTTCCAGCTTTAATCCCACTTTCTACCATCTCTCCCAACATGATCAAATCTGTGAACTTGCCTAGCGCACAAGGCAACAATTTCTCATAGTAATGTTTGGGCAAGCTGTCCATGAACATTTTCAACATTTCTGTTTCCAACATTGGCGGTTGCACCCTCGCCGCCAACTTGCGCCATCTCTGCGCATACTCCTTAAAGGTTTCACTGCTTTTCTGGGACATGCTCTGTAGTTGTGTACGATTGGGAGCCATGTCGGTGTTGTATTAATAGTGTTTGATAAAAGCCCCTGCCAGCTCTCTCCAACTATGAACGTCTTTCCTCTCTAGCTACATATACCATTCCAGGGATGCCCCAGATAGGTTATCCTGAAAGCAATGCATCATCAACTTCTCATTCTTTGCATGAGCAGCCATTTTACTTGTGTATGCCCTCACGTGAGTCCTTGGGCAAGTCATACCGTTGTACTTTTCAAAAGTAGGAGTCTGAAACTTGTGTGGGATAATGACGTCTGGAACCAGTCCTAGATCATCCAAGTCCATACCCAGAGTATTTTGATTCACAACCCCCTTCAACTGCTCTTCAATCAGCCGGATCCTTTCATCATTAACAACAGGAATACCAGCATCCATGCTTCGCACTGAGAAAACATCGTCTTGCTGGTCATCATAGTGATGGCCATGAACTGCACGAATAGTGCTTCCTCCTCCTACCAAAGAAAGAATTGCCACTCCACCTTGAGCTCCATTATGAACAACATTTCCATTAACACCTCCGTCGGGAGGAATAACATGACCGCCATGTAGTACACCATTTCGTCTACTCTTGCCACAAGAGGTTGCACTAGGGTTCTAAGCTCTTGTTGCCCTTGTGCGACTCCTTGCATCATCTCCATGAATTGGTCAATACGTGCCTGCATGGCAGCCATTTCTGCTTACATCTGCTCCATGATTCTCTTCTGGTTGGACCGAGTAGAATACCGATGAATACGTTGGTCGGCAATCCTGTATGGAGAAAGGAGAACATAAGAAAACCAGAGATAAACCTGTTATGAAAAAATGATTATGATTATGCAAATGCAAATGAACATGTTTGAATATTTGCAGGGCGATCCACCCCTTGATTCCAGTTTAAAGACAAGATAGGATGAAACTGCTGCTCATATATAAATCAGAGAAAAATCACTGTCAGAGATTACAACCCAAAATAACATAATAAGTCTGAAACAAAAGAAGCAAAGACCCCAGCCAACAATCCTAGTGGTGACCCAAAATACAAAGGAAACCAAATTACAGAGTATCATCAATACGTGAGTTCTCTTCAACCATCATGATCTTGCACCCTTTGAGGACCACTGCCTGAGCTAGAGCTTTCTCCCCTAGACCTCTTCACCTCCGCTCGTATCTTCAGCTCTTCTATGGTTGTTATGGCTTCATTGAGTCATTCCTCGACTGCGTGTCTTTGGAACGTCCCTGATAAGATCTCCTCATCTTTCTTCCTGAGCTTCAACTTCAGACTCTCAATCTGCTCCAAATACTTATCCTCCTTCTGCTTGTTGGCTTTGATTGCGGTATCTCGGTAAGCATTGAACTTGTGAATCTTTGACCAAGCCTTGGCTAGGTCTCCCTTATTGGATTTGAGAATCTTACTAACACCTCTTAGAGCTTGCCCTACCTTTTATCTGGCTATGACCTCTTCAGCCAACTCCCTTTCTTTCTTAGCGAGCAACTCTGTTTTCAACTTGGCGACATGAACAGCTTCACCTCGCTCATGTTTCAACTGGTACATTTCTCTTTGCAACTCACCGTTCTCCTCTCGAAGCTTCTCCTTTTCAGCCCACAGTTTGTTATACTTCTCTATTTCAGTTGTGGTCGTAGATTCAATCAGCAGGGGGTAAGATGGAGGTTCTCTGCAGAATGGTAGAAATACACTTTCTACTCTTCTCTGAATCCAGTCCTCGTATGTAGGGAAGGCTTTGTTGTTACACTTTCCAAAAGAAGTCTTTCCCTTCTTGTGGCGATCTCCCCAAGTATTTACAGCTTCTTTTAGCACTTCCAGATCGGCTTCTCCACTTGCATATAGAGACTCTTGAACATCTTGGTCCTTTGGCGGCTCCTTCAAAGCATACCCAAATTACCTAACAGCAAGAATAGGGTTATAATTAATTCCCCCTTTTCTTCCTATTAAAGGTACGTTTGGGTAACCTCCACAGCTAACCAAAACTTCTTGGCCCAGCAAATCACGATTGATCCAAATCAAGTTGTTAGCCCTTAATCCCATCAATCTCTTTGACCAGTCCAATGTTTCCTTACTGTCTTCGAATGCCCCAGATTTGGGAAGGCGATCGGCAAACCACTTGTAGAGTATTGGAGCACAAAAGTAAAGAGGTCCTCCCCTCCTCTTCTCATTCTTATAGTGCATCAAATAATACAGATCCCCAAGCAAGGTAGGTACCAGATTCTTCATGGTGAATATCCGGATAGCGTGCACGTCTACAAAATCCTTCACATTAGGGAACAATGTCGTTCCATAGGCACACATAGCCAAAATTGCATTGAACACCGACCAACACTTAGCCTTAGCATAAATAGCAGCCTGCTCGATCAAAAACTTCATGTGAAAGCCTTTATAACCTCCTTTACTCGTAACATTCTTCTTCAGCAAAGACTGAACCAAACGTAATGCAGCAGCAACCTTTTCCAGATCGGGAAACTCCTTAGAAGGATAGAAGGGAACTTCTTCTTTGACAGAAACATCCAGAATGAGAACATACTCTTCCAATGTCGGAGCTAAAAGATAATCCCCAAATAGAAAACACCGCAGGTGAGGGTCATAGAACTGCGCCAGAGTGTGCAGAGCCCTGAACTCATAGTTGGTAACATCTCGGGCGAAACTCAGAATCCTCCCATATTCTCCTCTAAAGTCTGCCAATACCTCGGGTTTTGCCATAGCCGAGATCTTGTGCACAGCATCTAAATAAAGCTCTGGGAACTTGTACGGGATGATATTCTTCCTCTCTTCAGTGCTAGTACTCATCATGGACAGTCTTCGGACAACCGAAATCAAAGTTAGGATGCAACCCTACAAATGAACAAACATGTTAGAATGCAAAATGATGATGCAAATGCAAACACGGGATCAAGGTATCCATGCTGCTCAAAACTGCTGTTGTTCTGCTGACTGAATAAAACCCCAGATATCAGAACCCAGAAGTCCAGAATAACAGCCCATTCAAATTGCCAGAAAAATCAGGATAATAACAGTATACTGATGAGAAATCCAGAAAACCAGGTAGGTTAAAGGTTTCAGTTACCTGCAGACCTGCAAAACACCCATCCCCTCTCACATGTAGGTTCTACAAGATGGGATCCTCAGTCTCGGATTCTCGATTTGAGAAGAAATAGTACATTCATCCCTCAGGGTACAATACTATCGCCAAACAAAGAGGTCGTCCACTGATTCCCCCAAAAATAAGGGTCATCCTATAGTGAGTTCTTAGCATTGGGTCCTCGGATCGACAAGTGTAATGGGTTTGCCATTTTTGGATTGCCATTATCACATGCCGGGAGGAGAGGCGTTGCTGAGTCCTCGGGAGACGGTCGCCAGAGTCGACAGTTTTCCCAGTTATATTCCATCGTCTGCCCCAAATGCGCAGGATAGAATATTACCAAGAAAACCTCGTCTGGATGTGGAGTTTTCGTGTATACTAAGTCTGGCCAAATGCCAAACAAGTCACACTACTTTCCACGCTAATCATAGTTGTATGCTCAAGCCTGGGTATTGGGCTTTCCTCTCATGAATCCAACTCATCCTGCAAACAGAAAATCCAGCAGCAGAACAGTACAGCAGTAATGAAATGCAATGCAATAAATGCGGTAAAATACAGTAAAATAGTAATATACAGTAATATACAACAAAACAAAGCACCATAATAAACACCCAATGAAATAAAACAGACAAGCGCTAGGATTGACTCGCAAAAGGGATGGACCAACAAGAGGTCAACCTGTCCCCAGCAGAGTCGCCAGCTGTCGCTCCTGAGGATTTGCATCCATGGTACAAACCCGAAAGTGGCGCGGAAAAACAGAGTCGCCAGCAATGTGTATTTATCCCAAGAGAGGGAAAGGAAACACTGCATAAACCTGAAGGAAGGGAAAGAGCATGGTCTCACGACCAAGAGAAACGGGTAAGGGAGTCGGTTACGCGAAGGGAAGGTGTTAGCACCCCACGCGTCCATCGTACTCGACGGGATCCACGCTTGTTGTCTAAATCAAACGGTGTCGTCATCTGGAACTCCGCTGCTACTGGAAACGAGAAAGAATGGGAACAGAAGAGAACGGAGAAACGGGGGAGAAAAGAAAAAGAAGTGACTCGATAGGAGATCGCTCGTCCTACGCCTACGTACTCCCTCGTGCAATGGGGAAGTCGGAGTCAAAGTAGTTCGGACACGAACTAAAGAGGGGAGGTTGCTCGCCAAGACATCGCCGTATTATGCCTATGTATCCTCAATCGGACGAGAAAGAGGAAATCAGAGCAGTAGTAGTTCGACCTAACGAGGTCGGTTAGTGTTTTTTATGAGCGACGTTAGATTCGCGTCCGATAGTTAGGGTCGATGCCTGTTTGCGACGAGACGGAAGTAACGTGCCCTTTTCTGAAATGAGTAAAATTAACGATCCCAAAGGATGAAAAATATTTGAATTTGTTTTTGTGTTTTTTAGACAGAAGTGGATTGAAGTTAGTTCGTAACTTACATTGCACCAAAGTCTACCATGCGGGAACGAGTGAATCGCATGGTCGCCCCCAAATGGAATGTATGCTAAACACTCTAGAAGAGGAGGGGAGACCCCTCGTTCTTCATTTCCTACACTTAAGGCTCAAGTGCAATATTCGTTATATTTATTAAGTGTTTTAGAAGTGTTATGAGATGAGAAGAGAAGACACAAGACAAAAGGGCGACTCTAAGGGAATCACTATCCTAGTGTTGTCATGCAAAAGGGAGGTCCTATGGTTAGTGAGGTTTAGAAGAGAAACAACTACCTAAGACCTAATGCTAATCCTACTCCAAGCTTAATCGAAAATTAAGTTGGACTAGGTAGCTCTAAGGGGAAAAGAATCCAAGACTTAAATAAGTCTTGAGATCCAAGGGAAGAAAAGAGTGAAAGAGACGAAAGAGGAAAGGAAGCGAAGAAATAAAAAACAGCAGCTACCACAGCGCCCCTGCACCAAAACAGCGGTAAAAAAATAGCACACTAGCAAGGCAGCATTCAACAACAAACAATTCAGCACAACAAAGGGTGTGAAAAGCCAAACAGCTGTACATACAACAACGCACATAGACATAGACAGTCGTAGAAGAACGAGGCAGCATGCAATACATTTGAATACGAATCAAGCATGGCAAAGCAAATGCGCATCAAACAACATGCATTATGATTGCAAACACATCATATACCATGGTAAACAACACTTTGAGATAACATGAAAGAATGCACCATATCATGAACGGATGTACAACATTAAGCATGTGCACAAATCGGAACAAACATGCATCTCAAGGAATGGAAGCAATTAGGCATGCATAACAAACTTCCAGCAACATAAACATTTAATCACAGTCAACATGCTCAAAGAAGTGTGTGTATGGTGTTCATAGCATCAAGGAATCAACAACACAAACATGCACATTCAATAGTGAAAACCAAGAATCGCGTGTCGACAAAATCATATCCATGCCCTAGTGTGAAGTGTAACAACTCAAGAATAATCCAACAATCAATGACATATTAATCCATGGAGTTTAGGTATGCATCAGATCTCAAACAACCAATAAAATGCAAGAAAATACACATTCTGTCCCAGAGTAACCGGTTAACAAACGGTGAGTAACCGGTTACTTAGTTGAAAATCAGACAATTTACGCAAAAAATACACAGAGTAACCGGCTAACAAACGGTGAGTAACCGGTTACTCTGGGACAGCAGTCAAAAAAATCTGTTTCAAAAGCACTTTTCAGCAGCAATCCACTTATGCAATCATATCCAATGATCATGTAACCAACAATGCACGAGAATTAAGTCTAATCACAGCAATCAAACATCAATTTCATCAATCAAACAACAAGATCACAAATCAAATCAAGCAAATGGATCAAATCACATCACAAACCAAAGATCTACATTGCATAAGTTGAAATTAAGCTAAATCAAACATAGATCTAAGGAAAACCAACCTACAAGGCTGAGATTTGCCATGGTGACTGTTGAGCACGAAAATTGGTGAATCCAAGCAAGAAAACCAGAGATCTATAAAATAATCTTCAAGATCCTAGCAAGAAACTTCAAGATCCAAGCAAGAACACTCCAAATAATCAAAAGCTGCTCCCAAAAGTGATTCCAAGATCCAAACTAGTAGCTATATCAGAATTGAACCAAGAATGATGATGTGATGGAGGTTTAGCTCAAGAATTCACAAATTCCAATGAAGAATTTGTGAATCTATGGATATGGAGCTTTGGTGAGAGGTTGAAGATGAAGATGAAAAGTGGGAAAAGTGAGAGAGAATTGAGAGAAATTCTGAAAAATTGGAGAGTGAAAATGATGTATGTTGTAGAGGTTTGGAATGAATTGGTTTAAATAACCCCTAGGTTAGGAGTTAAGTTTGGGTTTGGAGTGAGGTTAAGTGAGTGGAAATTGGGGTGAAAAATGGATTAGGAAGTGAAATGAGGAATTAGAGTGGAAAAATGATGGAGAGAATTTGAATTTTGGGTGGAAAATGATGAAAATATCATTTCTAGATCCTTCCCCACGTGCACATGCCAAGCACATGATCACAAATGATGCAAACTTAATTTTTTTCAAACTTGGCTCAGAGTAACCGGTTACTCAGTACAAATTTTGAATTTTGGCGCCTTTTGGAGGGAAACTTGGAAAAGCGACTTCTGATAGCTGTTTTGAACCCGTTAAACCTCTGAAACTCAAAACTTGATATTGCTACTGAGTAACACCTGAAAAGAACACAAATTCCCGCTGATACCTCAGAATATCCTGCTGAAATAATAATGCCTGATACCGGACCGCTGGATCAAAAAATGACAATTGAAGCTCCTGATTATCAAAACGCCTAATGAGCAAAATAAATGCTCCAAAAGACCTTGAAAACCATCTGCTTGCCCCTGAATACTGCTGAAAATAATGCCGGAACTGATAACGCCATGAGCTGCTAGAAAATATGTTGATCCCATGCACAAACGAAACATGCAAAATGCAGAAATGACGATGCAAATGAAATGAAGCATAAGCCAAAAAGGTTAGCAACACTAGGGCAAATTTTGAGGTGTTACAACTGCGATAAGACCTACGATTTTGTACGAGACAGAATGTTGGGCGGTTAAAAATCAAGACGAGAATAAAGTGAGCTGAGACAATGATGTTGCGGTGGATGTTTGGTAAGACTCGACAGGATAGAATTAGAAATGAAAATATTATATAGTGTTGGGGTAACATCTAATGTGGACAAGATGGTGAAAATAGACTTAGGTGGTTTGGACATGTAGAGAGAATACCAGTAGATTCTATAATATGGAAGGTAGACCAAATGGAGATAAGATAAAATATTAAAGGAAATAGAAGACTTAGAAAGACAATCTAAAAGTTATTAAAAAAAATCTTTTAACTAATAATTTGGAAAGAAACATGATCCTTAATAGTTGACTCTACTTAGTAAGATGAGACAAAATTTCAATTATCTCCCCAAACACTTTTAACAAGAATCTCAATTTGGCATGGAAATTTCTTAACACACCACCCAACCTTCTTAGGCACCTAGCGCGCTGACGAAAATACCCATGCGTTCCGAATGTACAAATTCAGACGCACCGTTTTTTTAAATTTTTTCAGTTTTTCCCGGATGTGCACATCCGGTAAACGTTCGTATTTGCAAATCCGGAATAAAACCTGATGTAGAACACCAAAAATCCAACAATGTTTCTCACATTCATAAAATAAAATCGGGATTACATTGAGAAAATCGCCATGACATCGACAAAAATTTAAATATTACAAGATCAATAACCCGGTGGACGCTTGCACATCTCTAAGATGTCATCGACCGTTCTTCGGATTTTGACGGTCGCCTCGAACTCGAGCGGGAATCGTTCTTCGTAGTCGAAAAAAGTTTGCCACATCACTCTAACATCCTCTTGATTCTTGAGCTCAACAAGGCTGTAAGCGACGTTCCCTTCGTTATCAACGGAAGGTGAACGATATTGAAGCTTCGCAACCTTCCGTTTGTCTCCGTAAGGTAGGAGATGTTCGATGTCGTCAATGATCTCGTCGATTGAGATGTCCCTCGTTAACTCATACTTGCGACCGATTGTTATGCCGTCGGTATAGAAGACAGTTGCGACATACCAATGGATCTTGATATCATACAATTGAGACATTTAGTGTTTGTGTGAATGATATCAAATGAAACCCCTAATTTATAGAAAAGTTAGGGTAAAGTTATTTCTGCCTAAGTTCGTTCCGGATGTGCAGATCCGGACAAACCCTACAAATATTGGTTTCGAATGTGCAAATTCAAAAATTGTCCAGATGTGCAAATCAGAATGTTTTACTGATACAATTTTAAAACAGAATTGAACAGCTTATGCAGCCACTTGGAATACTTTCAGTGCAATAAAATTCATAAGTGTATTAAAAAGACATATGGATAAAAATACAATATATTTCACTTCAATAATGTACATTGTGTCGTATGATTATACAAAAGAGTTAAAACAAAATTCTCCGTCTAAATATATTGGATCTAGAACTTTCGATTTTTCCGCATTTGATGCCTTTTCAATTGCGTGCAATCTTTCGAATTGAAGCATCTTTTCGACAAAACTATCCAGCCAAGACTCGGCAATTGCGGTTGCATGCGTCGCCCATTGCGGTGATTTAGGTGGTATCGGGCATCCGGGTTTCAAGATAACTTGTACGAAATGTCTTGATTTTGCAAGCCATCCGATACACATGATGCGATCATTTGGATTCGACGGAGGTGCGGTGTGGAGTGGAAAAAAGGTTTCTGAAAATCCGTATCTCGTCAAGTCGATTGATGACACTGAATTTCACTGTATTTTTGACTCCGATTTCGCATGCATTCTTAGTCTTTTAATGTCATTTTATTATGTTATTATTATGTTTTTCTTTGTTTTCAGGTTTTTAGTCTAATCGGAGCCCCGAGCGAGAAAAGGAGCGAAAAGGAAGTCGAAATGAGCTAAAATAGAGAAAATCAGCATTTTACACTTATGGCATCCACTATGGCGGCCGCCACAGGGTCTTCCATGACGTGGCCATGTCTCAAACTCCTCCCAACTGTTTTTCCCCACGATCTCCAACTGCCCAAGCAAGTTTACACTCATGGCGGGCGCCAAGGTGTTGTGGCGGGCGCCACAAGAACAAAGCGAGTTCCCTCCCAAATTCAAATGCTAGGGGCATCCTTGTCTTTTCCACATGTTTCCTTGCCTATAAATAGGACTTTAGATTTTCGTTTTTCTTCATCCAAGCTTAGTTGTTCATAAGCATATATCAGTGTAATAGTGGTAATCGCTTCACATCGAGGTGTTACTACATTCGAGAGATCGAGTCTGTAAGAGCCTGTGAGATTGAGTCTTGGAGCACTCTGGAAGGAAGTTAATCCTGCCGCCATTTTACTTTCAGTTCGCATTTTATTCAACCACTCCGATTGGAGCAGGTTTCATTACTTTACCTTTTGTCAACTTTATTTCTTGCATTGTCTTTTAATTTCGTTTATTTTCCGCACTCGCATTACTTTCGTTTACTTTCCGCACTCGCACTACTTTCATTTACTTTCCGCACTCGCACTTAAATACCTTTTTTATTAAAAATCTAAAAATGAACTTTTACTTTACCATGTCTGGCTAATTTTATAAAGGTTAGAATGTGAAGATCATAACCGAACCGATAATCTGTACAATTGTTAGTGGAAACACTTAAGGGCTATTTTAACTTTCAATATAAGTTTTCCTGTTCTTAAATTCCGTTGGGTAAGATCGAAAGCCGTCCAACGCCTATCTAAACTTAATTGTTTTTAAACTATTTCAAAAACAGCGAAAGCGCTTTGTTTAGTTTATTAGGAGTTTTTAATTTAAAAAGAAAAGAGATTTTAAAACCATTTTCGGACGCGTTAAGAAGTTTAAAGTCTGGTTCGTAAGGACCTCTTTTTTTTAGAAAATCCAGGTTAAAATACTTTTCAACTTGGTCAAGATACTATATTTCTTAAAAATAGGTTTACTACTCTAACGCAATGCGCGCCTTTTTATCCGTGACAATAAGAGGGTTTGATTAGGGGGTACAACTCGGTTCTGAATACGCGAAAGCGACAGTTCCTGTCAAATTAGTTCTTTTCAAAGTAGAAAACATTGCCCGTAAGTAGTTCTATTAGCAAGTACTTGGATTATCAATTGGTTGTGTGAATTGCATTCGAACCTGTCTTTATCAATTAATTTTAATTACTTTATTTACTACCGTGCACTCTTCAAAACTACTATTTTCAATCACCTTAGATACACACCTTAACAATAGATAGCGATAGATTGACACTTGGTCTCTGTGGATACGATAATCTTTTATATTACTCTGACGCGTTCGTACACTTGCGAAAAAAAACACGCATCAAGTTTTTGGCGCCGTTGCCGGGGACCAATTTCGTCAAATTTTGTACCCTGTTGTTATACCGTTTAGACTAAGGAAGTTACCCGCCGGTCAATGCGAAAAACTCGTAGTACCGGAAGTTTAGTAGACCCTCTAGCTGAACCAGAACGTTACGCTCGCGCACGTTTATATTTCCGTAAACTTAGGAAAGCTATGGCCGAAGATCAAAATCAAAGACCTCTTAAGGATTTCGCCCAACCATCCAACGAGGAACCTAGTTCTAGTATAGTAAATCCAGCCATACCAGCTAACAATTTTGAACTTAAACCATCCCTGCTGCAGTTAGTACAGCAGAGACAATTCGCAGGTCTTGCTACAGAGAACCCAAACCAACATTTGAAAAACTTTCTCCAACTAGCAGACACCTTTAAAACCAATGGAGCCCCTCCTGAGGCGATTCGCTTAAGATTATTTCCTTTTTCCCTCAGAGATAAGGCCCTATCTTGGTTAGATTCCCTTCCACCAAATTCCATAACAAGTTGGGAAGACCTTAGAAAAGTATTCCTTGCCAGATATTTTCCCCCGAGTAAGACCGCTGTTCTTCGAAACCAAATAACTAGATTTACCCAAAACCAAGGAGAATCGTTGTTCGAAGCCTGGGAGAGATATAAAGAGCTGTTAAGAGCATGCCCACATCATGGTTTAGAAAATTGGTTAATCATTCAAACCTTCTATAATGGACTTCATTATAACACTAAGATGACCATCGACGCCGCCGCAGGTGGCGCACTGATGAACAAACCTTACCCTGAAGCTAGTGCCCTTATCGAAGATATGGCCCAAAACCATCAATCGTGGGGAGTAGAACGAGCGACAGTGGAAAAGAAGGAAGCCCAAGGAGGAATACATGAGTTAAGCTCCATAGACATGATGCGAGCTAAAATGGACGCATTAGCCCTAAAAGTTGAGCATATGTGTACAACCCCGAATACTGCAGCCGCAGTTTCGTCAGATTGTGAGATATGTGGGACGAAAGGACACCAATCCGCAGAATGCAGTCTGTTAAACGAGACCAGCTCTGAACAAGTGAACTACACCCAAGGAAACCCATTTTCAAATACCTATAACCCTGGATGGAGGAATCACCCAAACTTTTCCTATAAGAATAATAACCCTATCCAAAATACTGCCCCTCCGAGACAATCAAGTTATCAAGCCCCAAGATCAAATCAACCTATGCAACCTGTACCACCAAAACCGAGCCTTGAGAAAATCGTGGATAATTTTGTCGCTGCTCAAATCCAACAAAACAAGGAGTTCATGAACCAAAACGTTCATGTTAACGAACTAATTACCCAGTTAGGAACCAAGGTTGACCAAATAATCACTCACAATAAGATGCTTGAAACCCAAATCTCGCAGGTAGCTTTAAACCAAGCCCCTCAAACCACACCTGGAGGACAATTCCCTGGACAACCTCAGCAAAACCCGAAAGGACAAGCAAATGCCATTACCCTACGAAGTGGGACCGCTTATGATGAACCTTGCAACCCGAGGTTGAGTGATCCCAAAACTTCTAAGGAAGATGACAACATCCCAGATAAAAAGAAGAAACCAGAGGAATCTGTAAACCAGGAAAGTCAAGAAAAAGGAGAAGAACCCAAAAACAAAACCTATATACCACCCCCGCCATACAAACCACCAATACCATATCCGCAAAGACTTAAACAAACCCAGATCAATAATCAGTATCAGAAATTCATTAAAGTTATAGAAAAACTTCACGTAGAAATCCCGTTCACAGAAGCCATTACCCAAATACCATCCTACGCAAAGTTTCTCAAAGACATCCTTACCAATAAACGTAGACTTGATGATCCGAAACCCTTGGAATGTAATTCTATTGCCGAAAATAAATTAGCAAAAAAGGATAAAGATCCTGGAAACTTTTCCATTCCTTGTACTTTGGGGAGTCATGTCATCGAAAAAGCTTTTCTAGACTTAGGAGCTAGTGTGAGCTTAATGCCCTTAGCGGTTTGCGAAAGGTTAAATTTAGGAGAGTTGCAACCTACCAAGATGTCACTTCAATTAGCCGATAGATCTGTTAAATATCCGATAGGCATACTTGAAGACGTCCCTGTTAGGATAGGTCAGCTGTTTATCCCTACTGATTTTGTTGTCATGGACATTAAAGAAGATGATGACATACCAATTCTTCTAGGTAGACCATTCTTATCGACTGCTGGAGCCATAATAGATGTCAAAAAGGGGAAGCTAACCTTTGAGGTAGGGAACGAGAAGATAGAATTTATACTTTCAAAATTTCTTATGGCACCTGTGATAGGAGATGCGTGTTATGCGATAGATATCATTGATGAATGTGTTAGGGAGTTAGAGCAAGAAGAAGTCATTGAAACAATTAAGCTGCCATCAACTCTTATTTTGGAAGATGACAATTATAAGAAACCCTACATCGATGATAACCTTTACGAATGTTTATCCCTTACCCCAGATCCTATGCCTTGCCCTATTAAACCAGCCTTGGAACTTAAGGAACTACCTAAGAACCTGAGATATGAGTTTCTTGATGAAGAAATGAATCGTCCGGTTATAGTTAGTGCTGCCTTGAGACAAAAAGAAACAGATCAACTCTTGGACGTTTTACGAAGATATCCCTCAGCCTTAGGATATAATATCTCTGATCTGAAAGGTATAAGTCCATCCGTATGCATGCATCGGATTTCGCTCGAAGTAGATTCAAAACCTTCCAGAGAGCACCAGAGAAGGATAAACCCTATACTGAGTGATGTTGTCAAAAAGGAAGTTCTGAAGTTGCTTGAAGCAGGTATAATATATCAGATCTCGGACAGTAAGTGGGTGAGCCCTGTGCATGTGGTACCCAAGAAGGGAGGCATCACAGTTGTGCAAAATGAGAAAGGTGAACAAATAGCAAAGCGGATAGAAGGAGGTTGGCGTATGTGCATAGACTATAGAAAGTTAAATAAAGCAACTAGGAAGGATCATTTCCCTTTACCGTTCATAGACCATATGTTAGAACGTCTTGCCAGACATTCTTACTTCTGCTATCTAGACGGGTATTCAGGATTCTTCCAAATACCTATACATCCAGAAGATCAAGAAAAAACTACCTTTACATGCCCTTTTGGAACTTTTGCCTACAGACGAATGCCTTTTGGACTCTGTAATGCCCCTGCTACTTTCCAACGTTGCATGATGTCAATCTTTGCAGATTATCTAGATGGAATCATGGAAGTATTTATGGATGATTTCTCGGTTTGCGGTTTTGATTTCCAAAATTGTCTTATCAACCTTGAGAAAATCCTGGAAAGATGTGTGGAGGTGAACCTTGTGTTGAATTGGGAAAAATGCCATTTCATGGTGACTGAAGGAATTGTTTTAGGACATATAATCTCCGAAAGAGGTATAGAGGTAGATAAAGCAAAAATAGAAGTTATAGAGAACCTAAAACCCCCCAAGACTATCAGGGAAGTTAGAAGTTTCCTTGGACACGCTGGATTCTACCGCCGTTTCATCAAGGACTTCTCCAAAATAACAAAACCTTTAACTGGCCTGTTAATGAAAGATGCTGAATTCATCTTTGATGAAAAATGCAATGAAGCATTCAACCTTTTGAAGCAAGCATTGATTTCAGCACCCATTATGAAACCCCCTGATTGGTCTGAACCGTTTGAGATAATGTGTGACGCCAGTGATTACGCTGTAGGAGCCGTTCTAGGTCAGAGAAAAGATAAAAGATTACATGTAATATATTATGCCAGTAGAACCCTAGACGCCGCCCAGCTCAATTACGCAACAACCGAGAAAGAACTCCTAGCTGTAGTTTTCGCTATAGACAAATTTAGATCATATCTAGTAGGAGCCAAAATTATAGTTTACACCGATCATGCTGCCATCCGTTACCTACTAAGTAAAAAAGATGCTAAACCCAGGTTACTTCGATGGATTTTGTTGCTACAAGAGTTCGACTTAGATATCCGAGATAAAAAAGGCACAGAAAATGTAGTAGCCGATCACCTATCTAGGCTAGAATACCTGAATCCTGAATTAGTACCCATAAATGATGATTTTTCCTATGATAGATTGATAGCCCAGTTGGAAACCATTGAAGATAAAGAACCAGACCCTCATGAGCACTTCCAAAAATCCTTAGCTGTAAGTAACGTGCCCTGGTACGCTGATTTTGTTAATTACCTAGCCGCTGATATCATACCCCCTGATCTCGATTACCACAAGAAGAAGAAGTTCTTAAGTGATGTTAGAAATTTCTATTGGGATGAGCCACTTCTTTTCAAGAGAGGTAAAGATGGCATTTTCCGCCGTTGCGTTCCAGAAGACGAGGTAGAAAGTATAATTCAGCATTGTCACTCTGCACCTTATGGTGGACATGCAAGCACCTCTAAGACCTACGCCAAGATTCTTCAAGCTGGCCTATTCTGGCCTACCATGTGGCGTGATGTCCATGCTTACATTGTCAAATGTGATAGATGCCAACGCACAGGAAATATATCAAGACGCGACGAAATGCCTTTAAGAAACATCCAAGAAGTAGAACTCTTCGACGTATGGGGTATAGATTTCATGGGACCATTCCCACCATCTTTAGGAAACAAGTATATCTTAGTTGCAGTAGACTACGTGTCTAAATGGATTGAAGCGATAGCTGCACCCACAAACGACACTAGAGTAGTGATTAAATTATTTAAAAATTATATATTCCCCAGATTTGGAACACACCGTTTAGTTATAAGTGATGGAGGATCTCACTTCATATCAAGAATATTTGATAAGCTTTTAAGCAAGTATGGAGTTAAGCATAGAGTAGCAACACCATATCACCCACAGACTAGTGGCCAAGTGGAAGTATCTAATAGGGAGATTAAACAAATTTTAGAAAAAACTGTCTCTGTATCCAGAAAAGATTGGTCGCAAAAGCTTCAAGAGGCTTTATGGGCCTACAGAACCGCTTTCAAAACCCCTATAGGAACAACCCCCTACCAACTAGTCTATGGAAAATCTTGTCATTTACCTTTTGAGTTAGAGCATAAGGCCTATTGGGCCATTAAAACTTTGAATTTGGATTACCTAACTGCTGGTGAGAAACGTATCCTTGACATCCACAAATTGGAAGAACTCAGACAGCAAGCCTACGAGAATGCCATAATATACAAAGAAAGAAAAAAAGCTTGGCACGACAAAAGAATCGTAAGAAAAGACTTCAACTTAGGCGACCCTGTTCTCCTGTTCAATTCTAGGCTACGACTCTTCCCAGGAAAGCTCCGTTCAAGATGGACTGGCCCCTTCAAAGTATCAAAAATTCTGAGGTCTGGAGCTGTTGAAATCAAAAACGAGACATGTAAACCATTCATCGTCAATGGACAAAGACTAAAGCTCTACGAAGGAGGAGACATTCCAACAACCTACTCCAGCCACACTCTAAGCGATCCACCAATCCCGACAAGAGATGTTTAAGTTCCAGTCGTCAAGCTAACGACGTTAAACAAGCGCTGCATGGGAGGCAACCCATGATTTTCTTACCTTATTTAGTCTTTCTACATTTTGTTTTATTTTATTTCCTGTTATATTTTCTCAGGACTAATGTTTAAAATGTTTGTGTTTTATAGGACTTTCTTCCTAACTCTGTGCAGAATGCAGAACTTTGACGACATGCATGTGACTTTCAGGAATGACGCCCAGAGAGAGCGTTACTTTGTCCACTTCAGACGTCCTATGGCACCTACGAGGTACCCAGATCAGGCTTGCATGGAGGCTTTAGGCATTGAGCCTAGTGTCAGATTCTTATGCCACCAGCTTCAATGGGACCAGTTCGACGACCTGAACAACACCTATAGGAACCTCACTTTGGAGTTCCTCAGCTCGTTTTCTTATGACCCCTGGGCCGGACCAGATGGATGTGCTATTTTCAGGTTATTTGGGACTGAGTACTCCTTCACTCATAAGGAGTTTGGTGATTTATTAGGTTTTCAGACGACCCCTGATGCTATTCCTGAGACACCTATGGGATACTTTCTGAGTAGGGAAGTGGAGAAGTTCTGGAGTGATATCTCTGGTGGAGGGAGTCAGGATCCTTCTGCCCAGTTCTCACATGTTATCCACAACCCTGCATTGAGGTATTTTCAGATGATCATAGCACACTCTTTCTTTGGATTGCCAGATGCTGAGACCTTGCTTAGTGAGGAGGAGATCTTTCTACTGTTTTGTGCGACCCAGTCACGTCCTGTGGCATGTGGGAACTTTCTGCTGAAAGGTCTTAGCAGTATTTCCAGGTCATCAGTAGGTATTATTCATGTGGGAGGTATTGTTACCCAGATTGCTGCTGCTTTAGGCCTTTCGCGTAAGTTGTTACATCTCAGGGTTTTCTGTGAATACACCACCATGGACGTTGATTTCTGCCTAGACAGAGGGTTGATAAGGAGAGCCTCTGCAAACCCCAACCAGTTCAGATTGTTGATCGACAACGAGGTTGTTCATTACTTTTTGCTGCCTGATCCGATGATGACCAGTGTTCATGACCCAGCTAATTGGAGATATGCTTTGGAGGGTTATGGAGAGACTATTGAGGAGCCTAGATCGCCTCCTATTGCTGAGTACACCCCTACACCTCCGTCTCCCAAAATCACTGTATTATCTAATAATTTGTCTTTGCAGCCACCCGATTTATACATCCAGGTTGTTGAGCTCCGCAGAGAGACTGCCAAGCTCAAGCAGGAGGTAGCTGATCTTGCTTTGCAGATTGAGGTATCTGATCTCACTCATGCTACTGAGGCAGACTCTTTATACCAGGAGATCGGAGAGCTTCGTCGCGAGATCGCTGAGCTTCGTGGATCCAGCCAGGCAGAGGAGCCAGCTGATTGATCATATTGCCCTGACTTACTACTCTATTATTTACTATTCAGTATTTCTGCGTTTTCTTTACTTTTTAGCATATCTGGACACATTTCGTATTTTCGCATTTCCTATGTACTTTGATTTTATATATATATATATTTATATTATGTGTGTTTTTATTTTTTCTTTTATATATATATATCCAATAATAATGTTATTTTTCTTAATATTTGATTTTTATTTCCACAAAAATTGTGCAAGTCCCGTGTTGAAGAAGAAAGCAAATGAGAACGCTATCGGGACCCCCGAGACGCAAAAGGTAAGAGAGGCCCATTCCAAAATTCAAAATTTTGGCCCAGGTCCGAAAATGACCTTATGGCGCCCGCCATAGCCTTATGGCGCCCGCCATAGCCTTATGGCGCCCGCCACGGCGTCCTGGTAAATACGGGGGAGAACTACATCTTCCACCATTTTTGAACCTCTAAACTCCCAAAACCCATTTTTCTCCTTTTCCAAAACTCCATTAAAACTCACAAAAGCTCCCACATTTATTTAATACCCACTATCCATTAACCCTTTCAAACTTCCATTTGAAATTCCACCAATTAAATTCCATAAAAATCTCACCTTTACCAACTTATATTTAAACCCATCTTCACTATCTTCAAATCAATTCAAGGAGCAAGCTATGGAGTTCGAAGGATATATTTTGCGAGAAGGAAAACCCGGGGATAGGCAGAGGAGGAATATTCAAAGGCTTCAAGGTCGAGAAATTCTCTCGACGAGGTACGTGGACGACAACTGTCTCTATACCTTGGGTATTTATCATAGTGTTTATCATTTACTTGATTTTTTGGGACTGCACTCTATTTTTGAAAACCGAGAACCAACCTTTGAGAAACTGACAGTTGAGTTTTTAAGTTCTTTGATCTACACTGTCCACCCTAACACTGCTAGCACAGTCGGTACTGTCCAATTTAGAATGTTTGGAATAGAATATAAGTACAGTACCAACGAACTAACAAGTCTGTTAGGGATTCCTCTTTGGGAAGGTGCTATTTGTGAGACCCCTTTGGATGACGGATGGTCGGTCGATGCATTTCTTTTTTGGCAGAGATTGTCAAATAATTTAATAACTTCTTTTGAAGGAATTCTTGCATCGACCATCCACAACCCGGCCATCAGAGTTTTTAGATACCTGTTGGCATGTACTATTTTTGGCCGGGATAATCCAAATAAGGTTAATGCTAAAGAGCTTCAGTTTTTACAAGGAAGTCTCACTAATAGAAGAATCAATCCGGTCCCGTTTATGCTTTCTCACATGTCTGTTACTATTAATAAAGCAGGACCGATTGTTTTTGGAGGACTGATTACGTCTATTGCTCGGGCCCTTAACTTGAACAATAAGATAGCCACACTAGAGCCCTTAACTCCTCGCACAATCAACCTAAAATTTCTAAAAGATATGAAATTGTGCCGAGCGAGAAGAGAGGGTGGTTTTGTATTGATGATCCATGGTGTAGCTATTCCATCTGTTGCCTTGCCCTGCAGTAGACGTACCGATGTACGTAATGAAAGGAACTGGACCTATGATTTAAATGCTCCACCTGTTCTAGGTCCACTTCCTCCTAATATTCCTGATACGGAGGGACACGACACTGACGAAGAATTTGAGCGGAGAGATCAGTCTCCCATACCTCATGTGTCCCCCCATCATCCTTCACCACCACACACCGCACCCTCTTCCTCTAACCCTTTTGCAGGTTCAGTCCCTGGATCCTATGTCACTGAGGAGATGTGGCGTGACCTTATGGCTAGAGAAGAAAGGCGAGATGACCTTCTCTCTACCATTCAGCAACAACTGACGGATAATATGAGCTTCATGGAAGAATCACGGCGGAGGACAGATCGATCCTTCGAGTCCGTTTCTCACACCTTGCTTGCGATAGCAAACGAGCAATCCCGTCAGCAAGACTTCAACCGCCGGCATTACGAGCTTATGGAGGCTACTCAAGGTTCCGTTCTAGGTAACCTTCGACAGGTCAGAGATGCCCAGGCGGCCTTATCAGCCCGATTGGACCGGAGAGACCAGCATCGTAGCAGATCCCGTCGTCTCAGGCATTCCCAGCAGGACGACGAGGGCACCCGTGGTCCACATCAGTAGTTTTACAGGTTACTCTCCTTATCTTATTTCGAAACATTGGGGACAATGTTCGATTTAAGTGTGGGAGGGGATTTTATTGCTTTCTATTTTATTGCTTTCTATTTCCATTTTTAGTTAGTTGTTTATTTCTTGTTTTTGTCTATGTCTTTTTTCTAGAAAATGCATGAGTCTGACGAGTCACCAGTACAGTGTATCCCTAGTGCACCCTCATTTTTCCCCATTTCTTTAGCCCTACAAAAAATTTTTTGCAAAAAGAAAACATTGTTGTTCTACACGTTTTTTGGGCTTTAAGACAGGTTTGGATTAGGATGTGGTGACTTAGGTGAACTTTTTGAAACATTAGTATCGTTTTAGCACCATAGACTTCACGAATATAGGAATCATTCCAAAACCCCATGTACCATGGCCTTAATTATCATTTCCAAATTTGTCCTAAGTAGTTTATTTCAGCAGTCAGCTCCGGCCTAAGCATGTTCTACGTAGGGGATCGATGAACATAAGTGAATGATCCAGTAAAATAAATAAAGAATAAGGCAAACTCCGGATAGATGACCCTCACAAGGTCGTTTAACCCAAAAAGTTGAATTGTTGCCACACAAAAAAATATAATTTTAGCTCACCCATTGTTAGTTGGTTCAGAGGTATCTGGCGCTGAACTCGGTAGGGCGGATTACGATCCGATCCCCCACAACTGCATTTGGGTTAAATAAAAGGGTTTACACAGTCTTATGTGCCAGAAACCCTATGTTTTGGATCAGAATCACTAACAGGTCACTCTACTATGAAACATGTACGGATAACGGGCTTAATGTGATTGCGCCTGAATGAAAAGGACCCAAAAAAGAGATGAAGAGGTAGGCCTAGTTATTGTGGGATGGTACGGTTGATTAATATAAGAATGAAGTTTATGTCCGCCTCTGCGGATAAGTGTCATTACGATACCCTTGGTTCACTTAGTACCTGTCACTGCATCCTGACTTGAACTTAGAAGCCCTTTTTGCCCGAATCACGTGTCAGCACTAGTTTTCTTACTTTGAGCTTTAAATGTTTTGCTTGAGGACAAGCAAAGGTCTAAGTGTGGGAGAATTTGATGACACTGAATTTCACCGTATTTTTGACTCCGATTTCGCATGCATTCTTAGTCTTTTAATGTCATTTTATTATGTTATTATTATGTTTTTCTTTGTTTTCAGGTTTTTAGTCTAATCGGAGCCCCGAGCGAGAAAAGGAGCGAAAAGGAAGTCGAAATGAGCTAAAATAGAGAAAATCAGCATTTTACACTTATGGCATCCACTATGGCGGCCGCCACAGGGTCTTCCATGACGTGGCCATGTCTCAAACTCCTCCCAACTGTTTTTCCCCACGATCTCCAACTGCCCAAGCAAGTTTACACTCATGGCGGGCGCCATGGTGTTGTGGCGGGCGCCACAAGAACAAAGCGAGTTCCCTCCCAAATTCAAATGCTAGGGGCATCCTTGTCTTTTCCACATGTTTCCTTGCCTATAAATAGGACTTTAGATTTTCGTTTTTCTTCATCCAAGCTTAGTTGTTCATAAGCATATATCAGTGTAATAGTGGTAATCGCTTCACATCGAGGTGTTACTACATTCGAGAGATCGAGTCTGTAAGAGCCTGTGAGATTGAGTCTTGGAGCACTCTGGAAGGAAGTTAATCCTGCCGCCATTTTACTTTCAGTTCGCATTTTATTCAACCACTCCGATTGGAGCAGGTTTCATTACTTTACCTTTTGTCAACTTTATTTCTTGCATTGTCTTTTAATTTCGTTTATTTTCCGCACTCGCATTACTTTCGTTTACTTTCCGCACTCGCACTACTTTCATTTACTTTCCGCACTCGCACTTAAATACCTTTTTTATGAAAAATCTAAAAATGAACTTTTACTTTACCATGTCTGGCTAATTTTATAAAGGTTAGAATGTGAAGATCATAACCGAACCGATAATCTGTACAATTGTTAGTGGAAACACTTAAGGGCTATTTTAACTTTCAATATAAGTTTTCCTGTTCTTAAATTCCGTTGGGTAAGATCGAAAGCCGTCCAACGCCTATCTAAACTTAATTGTTTTTAAACTATTTCAAAAACAGCGAAAGCGCTTTGTTTAGTTTATTAGGAGTTTTTAATTTAAAAAGAAAAGAGATTTTAAAACCATTTTCGGACGCGTTAAGAAGTTTAAAGTCTGGTTCGTAAGGACCTCTTTTTTTTAGAAAATCCAGGTTAAAATACTTTTCAACTTGGTCAAGATACTATATTTCTTAAAAATAGGTTTACTACTCTAACGCAATGCGCGCCTTTTTATCCGTGACAATAAGAGGGTTTGATTAGGGGGTACAACTCGGTTCTGAATACGCGAAAGCGACAGTTCCTGTCAAATTAGTTCTTTTCAAAGTAGAAAACATTGCCCGTAAGTAGTTCTATTAGCAAGTACTTGGATTATCAATTGGTTGTGTGAATTGCATTCGAACCTGTCTTTATCAATTAATTTTAATTACTTTATTTACTACCGTGCACTCTTCAAAACTACTATTTTCAATCACCTTAGATACACACCTTAACAATAGATAGCGATAGATTGACACTTGGTCTCTGTGGATACGATAATCTTTTATATTACTCTGACGCGTTCGTACACTTGCGAAAAAAAACACGCATCATCGATACACACCATATCGTAGGCACATGCTATAAGATGACCCATCTCGGGGAAGCTCATCCATTTCAATACCGGTGCCGGACCACTCAACCACGGAACAAGTGACTCGTGAACCTTGTTGTAATTTTCTTGATTTTCATAGAGACGCAAGTATGCTTCTTTATGCGTCTCCAACTCTAGGATAAGTTTATGGCGTACAAGTGCATGACCTTCCTCTCCTTTATCGAGTAGTGCCGACACGGCTCGGTAACCGCAATTACCATCCCCTACAACATCGATTATACCGTCGATATGCTTGTTTCTTACAACCATCATCATCATAACTAAGTCTCATCCAATGAGGGCAAACTTCGTAAATTTGTATTGGCTCACCTAGTTTCAACTTTTTAGCAATGACACAAGCACAAGGAAGACCGTAGGTTTTCACAATAGTGCAACCACATTTTGCACTATCGGAACCTATCGTTTCGGCTCGGTTGGCCTCGTGAAAAATATAGCCCAACCCCGCCCGAGACATGTTGCCGATCAAATGAGAGTAGAGGAAGTTACCTTTAAACCGATGTTCCAAAACCGTGATGCTCCGACCAAAAGTGGTTTGTATCTCATTGTGTTGGTTTTTGATCATTAGATGCACGGAGTCCTAATCCCGACATAAATCCCCCTTGCTATTCCCCAACCAATTCTTCAAAGTGGCATGTGCCGACTCAACTCTATTAGTGGTAGTGTTTCCAAGATGTTGTACGTTATCGGTCCACGCACAAACAATCTTTTCTTTCACTTGATCAAGAATGGTGGATTCAACATATTTCAACAAAGCGGGGTACCGTTCACACACTTTCCGGAATTTAATGACAGAATCGGCATATAATTCTGTTATGGAAGAATTTAGAATATGAGTCCATGCATCCATAATTTTCTCTACAATGACACCCGACTTGACCACTTTTCCGTCTTCCGACTCCATTTGTTTCGCACCCACCGCGGTCTTAACCCGACTTCGCACATTCTTTGTTATGTGAAATCGACAAAGTAGTGCATTGGAAGAAGGAAAGACCTTTGAAATCGCATTCATCAAGGTGTTGTCGCGGTCCGTAACAATTGCTTTTGGCATTTGAACATGTTTTTATAAAAGTGACCGACACGTCTCCAACGCCCACGTGAAATTGTCCTCTTTCTCACACTCCAAAAAGGCAAAGCCGACGGCATATGTCTTATCCGTAGACGTAACACCAACCATCTCAAACAATGAAAGACGATACTTGTTTGTCTTGTAGGTGCTATCGAGAATGACCACTGTCGAGAACGTGTTGAACAACTTGATGGAATCCGAATGAGTCCAAAAAATATCTCGGACCATAATTCCATCATCGCGATATCTGTACCGAGACACGTAATCGTTGTCCTCCAACACTTTCAACAGTTTTTGCATCTCACTCCTACCTCCCCTAATTGCCTTGTTCGTTTGATACCGAATGTTATACACTTGCTTTATGTTTGCAACATTTTCGGGTTCTTTCCGTTTCAACGTCGCAAGTATATTCTTCGGTTGGACAAGGTTCAAGGTCATGTCGGCTATACATGTCTTCTCTTCCGCCTTGAGCCGACATACACTTGGATGGCCTTAAAGCTTTGAGCACATTTCGTGGTTATGTATACCACAACGAACGGTAAATCTCCATTTCTTGGAAACTAACATGTAACCACCAATCTTAAAAGGGCACACACATCTTCTAGTAGTGGTCTCGTCTTTCTTTAACTTCCGTATAGGTGCTTGATATTTGCCGCTTCTTTCGCAGCCCAAAATTACAAAAGCTTTTCTTTTATCCGACCCATTATCCGATCTCCCGATATTTACACCGAAGCCAAGCTCAATAGTCGTCCTACGAATGTATGCGATCATGCTTTCACGATCATCAAAGTCTCGCTTGTTGTTAAAGTCACCGCCGACATCAACCGACTTTACGAGCATGCCTTTATCTTTCGGGGAAATCGGCGAAACTAACTCTTTTGACATGGTATCGAGGTGCACCATATCTATTTATAAACAACAATAGAACAATTAATATGTATAAATAAAATATATTCGAAATTTGCTGAAAATTTAAATTAATTAGTTCCAGACACATTTCCGGTTTTGCACATCCGGAAATGTTCATGCTTAATTCGTTCCAGATGTGCACATCCGGAAGTAGCGTAACTTGTTTTTTTACAAAAAAGTAGATTGATAAAGTGAGCAATGTAGTTGATGAAGTTGAATATTTACCTGAAATTTAGTCTTTTCTTGCTCCCTTTGATTTGTTGCACCAAAAATTTAAACTTTTTGAGTGAGAAATGAGATTGATGAATTAGGGTTTTTTGAGTTGGTGAGAGTGAGTGTAGTAGAAGAAATGTTGAGAATGGGAAGGGGGAGTGATCATGTAACTTCAAATATATCAGCCATACTTCCGGATATACAGATCCGGAGGCCTACCGGATATGCATATCCGGAAAAAAAAAATTATAAAGATACGGTGCGCCTTGATGTGCACATCCAAAATCAGAGAACAAAAAAATAATTTCACGTGGTATCTAAGAAACTTGGGTGCATTAAGAAATGCTCATTTGGCATTATACTACTCTCCATGTTAACTCATGTAGTTGATTTATATACAGATGCAACAATGTCCATTACGTTTCCTATTCTTTACTTTCTTAATCAATTTGTTTCACTTCAGGGGGATGAAATCATTATTCCTATTCATTAGTTTTCTTGATCAAGTGTTTCCCTTCAGGGATATGAACACTATCATGTTACTTATCATGTCACTTTGTCGTATCATGTTACCCACACTAACATCTTTTGTATGTAATTTTTTTTTTTGCAATTTCTTATCCCACCACCCAACCTTCTTAAGCATCATGCGCGCTGACGAAAATATTCATGCGTTTTGGATGTGTAAATTCGAACGCACCGTTTTTTTTAAATTTTTCAGTTTTTTTCAGATGTGCACATCCGGAAGAATTCCTAATCTGCAAATCTGAAAAAAATCAAAAGAATTTCATAAAATCATTTACTTCTAAATATAATTAAATCCGATATAATTAAAATCCAAAATAATTAAAATTAATATAATTAAATGCAATATAAGTAAATCAAATATAATTAAAATCCAATATAATTAAAATTAGGGTTAATAGTCATTTATTCCCTACAATATAGGCGAGTTTTGATTTACCCCCCTTTAAAAAAAAGTTTTTTGGATTACCCCCGAAATTTTAAAATTCTAAGTCTTTTGCCCCCCAAGTAGAAAAATTACCTCCCTGTAAAATATTTTTTTTTATTTACCCCCTGGTTTTTACACGTTTAGGGGTACCCCAAAATTTCAGGGATAATCCAAAATTATTTTTTTAAAGGAGGGTAAATCAAAAATTGCCTATATTGCAGGGGTAAATCACTATTAACCCTTAAAATTAATATGATTTTTTCAATATAATTAAATTCAATATAATTAAATCCAATATAATTAAATTAATTTTAAAAGTAAATACCATATAATTTTAATTATAATTTAGAAGTAAATACCATATAATTTTAAATACCAATATAATTAAATCCAATTTTAGAAGTAAATATCATATAATTTTAAATCCAATATAATTAAATTAATTTTTTCAATATAAAAAAAATAATTTAGAAGTAAATACCATATTAATCATTTAAAAAAAATCATATTAATTTTAATTATATTAGATTTAATTAAATTGGATTTAATTATATTGAAAAAATCATATTAATTTTAATTATGTTGGATTTTAATTATATTTGATTTAATTATATTTAGAAGTAAATGATTTTATAGAATTCTTTTGATTTTTTCTGGATTTGCAGATCAGAAATTTTTCCGGATGTGCACATCTGAAAAAAAACTGAAAATTTTTAAAAAAAACGGTGCGTCCGAATTTGCACATCAAAAAATTAAGAACAAAAATAAAATTTCACGGAATACTTAAAAAATATGAGTGGTGTATTAAGAAGAAAAGAAAAATTTCATGACAAAAGATTGGCACTTAGACTAGCCGAAACTCTATTAAATGGTTGATGAAACTCTATTAAATGGTTGATCCGAGAAAAACATGCATGTAGACTTGATTGAAGTTTTCCTCTTGTGATATTGAGAATAAACAATTCTTAAAACAACAAAATAGTTAAATACAAGAAAACGTGTTTGTACAAACATTTTATAACACCATTTGCATTTGACATTTTTTACTTCCTAACAGCATAGAGTGGATCTTTTAAGGATAGTCAAAAGACTCATGCAAAATAATGTTATATTTCTTATAGTTGAGTAATTTTTAAAAGGACTGAATTCGTCATCCTAAAAAGGTTAATAATATTTTATTTTTTTATAGTTATGAGTAATTTTTAAAAGGATTGAATTCATCATCCTATAAAGATTAACTCAATAGCATGGTTCTTCGTTGGCCTTTTACTTTGATTTTTTTTTTTTAAAGTTTTATTAAGAGAAAAACCAGGCATTGGCTAAGTAAATAAGCCATGTGTGTTCAAAACAATAATACCCAAAAATAAGGATCTCACAATATACGGAAGTGTTGATTTCTTTTTATAAAACAAGCCAGCCATGTGCATATATATTAAACGTAACCACGTTTCTTTGGCCAAACAAGTAAATGAAATCAGACGACTTGGTCATGTAACTATAGAGTGCAGATACAAAAAGTTGGAAATATTCTAATAATAATGATACTTTTGAAATATAATAAAGAATACAACAGTCATAACTACTTTTGTGAACAAAATGAGTGATTATGACCCCACAAACAAAAACACCACTCATGTTTTACCATTATCAAGCACTATAACTAATATGACTAGTACAAAATCTAAAAAAGTTCATGAGTGTTTGTATATGTGGGGACTGAGATTATAATATGACTAGTAGTTTAAAGAGAAATCTTTGATTGTGACAAACCCTATAATCTTTAAACTTAAATTTAATTGTGCAAGTATCATTATCAGATTGAGTTGGGAGCAACACACAAATGATACAATCATTCAAAGGCAAACAAATTTACACAAGCTGATAAATGTCATTGTTGCCAATTTCCCCCCAATCACAAGTAATTGAGCAACCAAAAGACACTGGCAGCAGTAAGAAACTAGGAAAGAAGCTCACATATACAAGACTTTCCAAATGTTCACACCGCAGCATCTTAAGAGCAACAACCGCCGTTCTGTGGTGCTTGTGGTTCTTTTTTCTGTTTTAAAACATTTCTTTTTATTGCTGTTGACCCTTCTTCCAATAGACTAGGCGCCTCCATTATCTACATAATCGGATAATACTAGTTATTCGGGAATTGAAAATGAAAAACTATATACAGTATAAAATATAGAGAAATTATCTAACTAACTTAAAACAGAATTGCTAACAGCCGAACTGATTAACTAACTTCTAAAACTACCATCGGACTTAGTGAAGTGAAATACTAATAGGTAATGCCGGTTAATTGGAAAGTAGTATTATGCACAACACAGACAGAGATTTAAAGGAAACTCCTAAAATCGTACCTTAAGAGCGAGTTCTTCAAAGCACTTCTCCACGTTTTCTCGAGTTTTAGCACTACATTCAAGAAGCAAACATCCCAATTCTTTAGCAAGGGCTAATCCCTCTTCTCGGCTCACAGCTCTTTCAGACTCCTAAAAATAGAGAAATAAACCATAGCAGATATTAGTGAACAGACAATGCCATCATTCATGTGAAAATCTCATATGTAAGAAAGATCCATTCCCAGGAGTCCTGAAACATAGGATATATATATTTCATATTTTAATGAATCTAATGTATGCATCTAATAGTAAGGTATTCATAATCTTAACCTATGCTATTGCTATGTGCAATGGTTAATGACATTTATGCTAAATGAAATCCTAATACAAAAACCCATCTATCTCCGCAAGGTTTGTCAATAGTTTCAGAGTGTCCAGTAAAATTTTAAAGCTTTGGCTTAATTTGGCTATGCCTCCTGAAGTCTATACATATGATAATTTTCACATTCACTGAAAATGGAAGTGTTAAGATATGACAGTGGCCAAAAAGTGTGAAGTAATGTTATTGTAAGGTATGGATGACTCCTGTATGAAAATGCCTTTGTAAGCCATATCAGATTGAAAGCGAGACTTTCAACGCACACCTTCACGCTCAAAATTAAACATCTAGAGCGTGACCCATGTGACTCAATAATGGATAGCCCAAGGAAGTGATAAATTGGCTTTGTGATTTTGGAGAGGATCATAGGAATTGGAGTGATAAGGATGTCCTGAGTTCAACTTCTCCCACTAACAAAATAAGAGATAACATTTGTCATTAAAAATAAAATGAACTAATAACGGGTGGCCCGACAAATCCTTAATAGACTATGATATCATCTTAGAATTTAGACTGAACCTAATGCCACCCTACGAAACCGGGTTGTAGGTGAGAGATGTCTTCCTTTTGTAAACCTGTTTTAGACCATATTACATCCAATGTGAGCCTCTCTCCAGTATCAACGTGTTCATATACACAAATCATCCAAAAGATAAGGTCTTCTAAGTAGGCCGACATTCATAATTCCGATAGGATAGAATTGAACTTGTTTGAAATCATGAGTATTGACTCATTGTTGTTAATTCAAACAAATGGTGAAAGAGATTTGGAAGAAAAAATAAGATCAAAGCCACAAACTTCCAACCAATCCAATAAGGAATATTTCAAGACAATTGCAAATTCATTCCCTACAGTAATCATAAATTCAAATTTCAGACACATTATTTGTTAGATGATCTATCTATTATAAGAAAAGTCTTTTTATAATGACACATGGTGGAATTTCACACAACTATTTCCCATCACATTTTTCATATCTATGCAATCTTACACAAGATTTGACAAACTAAAACATAAAACTTACTCTGTCAACTTTATTTCCAACTAGCATTTTCACGCACTCCCGGTTAGTTGAATAGAGTTCCAATTCCTTAGACCACACTTCAGATAAGTTTGTAAAGGTTTCTCTCTTTGTGATATCATAAACTATAAGAAAACAAAACAAAAGACTCAATAAATAGAATCATTAACATCATAAAAAGTCCTTCATCAGCAATTTAAAATCACACTTTAACTACTACAAAATTATGGTTTCACAACACGGTAAATATGCTTAATGAACCCTTGACACCATAAAATAGGAGAAAAAGACAATGTAACAGATATCTATATGTACATAAACCAAACCGCATACATACCGAGAATAATTCCTTGCGCTCCTCTATAGTAAGAGCTTGTTAGAGTCCTGAATCTTTCCTGCCCAGCTGCAATGGATCCATTGCTATTTTATAAGTCAATATACCACTTAATTTAAACTAGTCATTTCGGTCAATTAACAAATGAATCAAAAGAAACCTATGAAACACAGACACACTGAACACATTCCAACACTGACACAACAGCACCACAATGATACGACCGCACCAGTAATAATTTTTAACAATGAATAAATTAAACATAATCACAAGTATCGGTATTACAGATAAAGGAACACTACATCGAAAGGGATACACATACATACCTGTGTCCCAAATTGTAAGTTTTAATCTCTTCCCACCTACAGTGAGTGTTTTGATCTTAAAATCAACACCTACGGAACATAGAAATGACATTAGATCATATGAAAACTGAAATCAGATAAAAGAAAACTAGCTACGGGACGAGAGCATGAAGCGATAGATCGGCGGTAATTCGATAGAAACGAGAATTGTGAGAAATACCAATGGTTGGTGAAAGATCTTCTACGGAAGAACTGGAAATGAAGGTAACGAGTAGACAACTTTTTCCAACACCAGAATCACCGATGAGTAAGATCTTGAAAGAGAGATCATGGCCAGTAGTCTGACCTGAGGATGAACTCATTCTTTGTAGGTATTTACGCTAAATGTTTATGTGGCGTGGCTTTCTCAACAAAGTACAGTGAAAAGTATCAGAGAGAGAGAGAGAGAGAGAGTCGAGTGTATGTATAGGTAAGTATGGAAATGTATGTATCAGTTCATTTATGTGGTATTGGGACTAAGGAGAGAGAAGAAGATGAAATGAAAGTAAACGACTACACTTTTTTGCTTCGGTTGAGGAACACCACCAACATATTCATTCTTTTCTTTTCTCTTTTCTCCTTCCCTTATGTGATTGAGACTCTAAAGTTTCTTCAATTACAAATAAATATTGTAGGAAATTTATTATATTTATTAAAATAATATATATTATAATTATTATTATTAAATTAAATTTGTATAGGGACTATGCATTCTTCTTGGAAAATAAAGAATTAGTTAAAGATAATTTTTGAACAATGATATTATTTTTTGTTTTAATAATTGAAATTTAATTTAATGAGTTTTACTTATATTTACATGAGAAAAGAAATAAATACTGACAATCTAAAATATTTTCATAATATCATCCAATGAGAGACGTGTATCCTAATAGGCCATTATATTTTTGTTGTGTATTTATTTGTTGCAAATGTATATATTACAATTTTTTCCTTTTTAATAATTTAATTTATTTTTTAAATATTAAATATTAATATAACATTAATGTTTAGTAAATATTAAATATTATTTATATTATTTAATATTTATTTATTAAAGATTACTATTTTAATTAAAAATGTTTTTATTTTCAGTTTATTATTATTTTATTTTTTTAATCAAGATAAAATTTATTAATTCAAAAAGCAATACAACTCAAGGTGATCCCAAAGATCCAACCAAACAAACAAGACTAAAGCCAACAAAGGGCATTACATCAAAATTCTAGCAATGTGGTTTCGCAATTTAACATTGTTCCACCCTCTATACACCACATTCTTCAATTCATCAGTGAAGGCCATTTTCAAAATGGTAGCCCTTCATCCGTTTCCTTTGGTTCTGGCAGCAATCCACTCAAGTTCATTCTCTCAACTTGTTGTTAATTAGTTACATTAATGTTTATTTATTAGTTCCAAATTATTATTAATTATTAATATTAAAAATTACTATTTTAATCAAAAATATTTTTATTTTCAATTTATTATTAATTACTAATATTAAAAACTACTATTTTAATTAAAAATATTTTTATTTTAGTTTATTATTAATTACTAATATTAAAAATATTTTAATTAAAATTAATATTTTAATTAAAATATTAACATTAATATTAATATAAGTATGGTAAAATTAATATTTTAATTAACATTAATTATGTATAATATAAATATTTTAATATAAGTATGTTAAAACAAATATTTTAATTAACATTAATATTTTAATTACTATTAAAAAATTAAAATTAATATTAAACTAAAAGTTAAAATTAAATAATTAAAATATAAGTATGTTAAAATAAATATTTTAATTAACAAGCCCATTAATATTTTAATTACTATTAAAAAATTAAAATTAATAGTAAACTGAAAGTAATAATATAAGTATGTTAAAATAAATATTTTAATTAATATTAATTATGTATATTATAAATATTTTAATATAAGTATGTTAAAATAAATATTTTAATTAACAAGACCATTAATATTTAAATTACTATTAAAAAATTAAAATTAATAGTAAACTGAAAATAATAATATAAGTATGTTAAAATAAATATTTTAATTAAACATTAATTAAGTATATTATAAATATTTTAATATAAGTATGTTAAAATAAATATTTTAATTAAGATTAATATTTTAATTACTATAAGTATTTTTTTTTAGAATAAGAAAATATATTAATATCCAAAAAAACAGTTTAATACAAGCCGATCAAAATGATCTAGGCAACATATAGACTACAAATCAAAGTAACAAAAAGAAAAAGCTATGAAGCCCTATTGCAATATTCTAATACTTTCTTGTTATTCTCAGCTCTAATCAACACCATATCTTTGATTTTTCCACTACTAAATTCATCCTTATTATCATTATGAAATACACATTTATTTCTAATATTCCAAATATGATAAACCGCTTCAGCCACTATACACTTGATCAACTTAGCTTTGACACCTTTTCCACGGGTTGCCTTAATGAGCCACGGCAAATCCAAATTCCACGCATCGGGGTCACGATGAAATTGAAACTGCTGCAGGATTTGATGCCAAATTTGATTTGTCTGGGCACATTCAAAGAAGATATGGTAGCAGTTTTCAAGCACATTGCAGAATGTACAAAGTCCATCAGTAGGAATCCCATATTTGATCACTTTGTCTTTTGTCATCAACCTATTTTGACATGTCATCCATAGTGTGAAAATTGCCCTTGGTCTAGCAATGTGAAATTCTGGCCTATGCAGACAGCAGATCTCCTAACACATGTCAAGACATTGTGCTGCATAATCTTTTAAACTCAGAGGCACAATAGCAGACTGATACCTTGAATATCAGAACTGCACACTCACAGATGTCACGACATCTGATCCAACATGTCAGTCAAGAACATTAACTAAACTGTAAATTGCAGAATGTTAAATAAGACAGTAATTGTTAACCTAGTTCGGTGCAAATCACCTACATCTGGGGGATACTAATCCATGATGAAGACTTCACTATCTGTAGAACTGTTACAAAGCTAAACTCCTCCGTTTACAACTTTATACCTAACATCTACCCAATGAACATCTTTGCCAAGGTTAAACTCAAATGTTTACAACCCTGGTATGAGATACCCCACTCACATCCTAATCACAACTTGTGATACCTCTGTCTTCTGCCAATACAGAACCAGTCGCGGTTTCTTGACCTCTAAGTTATCTTGGATTTGCTTCAAAGCTTCGTTCAAGAACAATACAAAAACCATTACCTACAGGCTTCTAGTTGTGTCCCTGTACCTATGCCTTCCACTCTACATCCCATATTACAGAGTGGAGACTTACAACTCCTAAGAGAGCCAACGACTCTCAAACCCTAAACCCTTATTCAACACAAGAGAACTAGGTTACAAAGTTATAAGCGATACAAAAGTTACAGTCACAGTAAACCCTAGGTCTAAGGCTCCTTATATAGTCTTCTGTTCTCTTGGGCCTTTAATCGTCTCTCCTTTATCCACTCTGCAAATTTGCACCAAATCTTTTGACAGATTTGTTAAGTAATTAAACCTGCTGTATTAGTAAGATGTTAGAACATCTTTGTCGACATCTTTAATCTTGAGCAAATTTCTTCATCTTTATCATAATCATGTTTTACCAAAATTTCGTCAAACCACAGGAGCTTTCAATCTCCCCCTTTTGACAAATTTTGGCTAAAACATTCCCTTCTGTGCTGGATGGACGAGATTGATAAAGGACCTTGAGTCTCTTCATCTTGAGAGTTTACCTTCTGATATCTTCTTCCTGAATTCCAGAAAGAGCTTAAATAGTCGTGACATGGAGTTCATACAATATGTAACTCAAATCACAAGTCACAACCTGCTTTTCAACTCAGATCACAAGACACAAAAGAAACAAGTTAAGATGTAAACAAGTTAAGATGTCAGAGCATCTTATCCAGCATTCTTGCAGAACACCTGCAGGAATGTACCCAGAAAACAACAAAAGAAAAAAAAGACCAACAGAAAAACGACTTTCCTTCTTCTCCCCCTTTTTAGCCAAAACTTGGCAAAAGTGACCAAGACAACTCCAAATCCAGACACAACATACCCAGAATTTGAAAAATGCCATCGATCACTAAACAGGAATGATGAGACTAGGAGGAATCGATACAGTCTTATTTATAGTCAAGCAATTTTCTTAGGAAATAACGAACCGCAGAAAATAACTCTGGTCAATTCAAAGATCCATTAATCAAGGAAAATCACTCCACTAAATGCTCACCGGCCAAGACTGTTTACTGTTTCTTCTTTTAAGAATACCGACCAACAAACTCATTACATGCAAACATGTTTAACAACAATGTTCTGACATTGTGTCAGACATTGTCTATAAGAGCTTTTCTGATTTTGGTCTATACAGAGATTTCTTCACAAATTCTAATCACAGTCTGTAGAGAAAAATAAATTCTCCCAGACTTATCAATGATTCTTAAGTATCCAGTAAGAACCATTTCCAATACACATGTACTGCCAAGTTTCCCACAACTTGCAACAATACAAAATGTCAAGACAACCCCCTTGACATCTCAGTTTGCTTGACGCACAAATGCAAACTAGAACTTCAACAATAATGCCAAGCCATCCTCCTTGACATCTCAGTTTGCTTGACGCACAAATGCAAACTGGATCTTCAGCAATAATGTCAAGCCATCGTCCTTGACATCTCAGTTTGCTTGACGCACAAATGCAAACTGGAAATTCATCTCAGATCAAGAGGCCTCTCCCCCTGACTAAGGTAACTGGTGCTCCTCCACTGAACACCCAAGCTAATGACTGGAAAATATAAGACACATCTTCATGTCTTCAAGAGCGCACCCTCTGTTCAACACATCTGCTGAACGCAACCATTAACTCATTATTGTTCCCTCTGACAATAAACAATAATTACTCACACATGATCAAAGTCATGCATCCCATGAGTACGTGTATACCACCCATAACAAACTCTTGGCTTGAGATCAAAGTCCCATTGATCCCCCTTATACACGAACTCCTCTTGAATTCTCATGTATAGATATCTCGTTGCTTGAGGCACAAACCAATTGAATTAGAATGCTTCATATTCCTCAAAGAGACGCACAGGGCCCCTTAGTTTGTTATAACGATGTCAGCTATCATATGCATGCTCCAGAACTTCACAGCTGCTAAACTGATCCACTACTAGCATGACTTGCTCCAAGGGCTCCAATGTCGTATGCAATATTTTCCACTGACCTCACCCAGCCAGCAATAGAGATAAACCCCGTAATCCAAGACAGTCATTCCTATCATTCTCCCGTATGATAACCTGGAATACTTCTGATTTATGGTAAATCTCCACTTCTGAACGCATTCAGGAAACAGACTTCCATGCAATCACCACATGATTCACTTCAGTCTTCACAAATACTTACATCCTCCTTCCAAGGGACCCTTCTACTCCATCATTCTCCCAGATGATCATGTAGATACTTCCTGGACACGATGCAAGTAACCAGTTCATCACAGAACCTGAAATCCTTCACCAAGGATAACTAACCCAAAGATGTTCTAACATCAGTTAGGACATCATCCACACATCACAGACACCACATACCATGGTTCTTGATATGCTCCACTACTGGACTTACTATCAGCATAGTAATCCATACTGAAGATCTTCACATAACACTGACCCACCAGCTTGAACAAAGAAGTCTTCAGGAACCTAGAGAGAAATAAACTCTCAACCACTAAGAAGGTATGCTTCCATTCTCAACCCAGAACTTTTTCCACAAGCTCCAAGAGAACCAGAACCTTAAATAATTTCAACTAACTACTATTTTACAAAAGAGCAATCAGTTTCAAGCATCCTGCTTGAACGCACATTGTGAAACCAATCAAATGCCACTTTTTAATTGACCTCACTCGTCTTCAGAACTCCCACAAGATACCCTGATCTACTAATGAAACCAGATCTTCAAGTCACACGAACTACTTGCCCTATAGCAAGACATCTTGGATCCATCAAGCCTCTTAGTCATGTAACATCTTCTCATCCACAGCTTCCGCAAACTGCATGAGATGGACCTTTTTGAAGAATCCATCACTCCCATTCTTCTGTAGATCATCTTATCTTAAGCTGATGTGCCACATCACCAGCTGAGACTTCTGATGTTAAGCTAGATGTCAAAACATTATGACATCCAACTGTTGAATTCAACTCTTCCTTCTGCCACTTAGAAGAACCTCCTCCTTTTGCAGAAACAGATTTTCATGCTCTCACAGACTTTATTCAACAACCAAGTTTTGAGTAGACAACCTTCATTCTGCTTTGAAACTCCAAAGACTTCAAACCCTCCACGTCTGAATCTTCAGAAATAAGTAGTCCAAGACTACCCCATAGCAATACCAAAGAATGCGACTTCCCTTAGTAGAGCCCTCAACAGAAAGCCAGGGATAACTGCCACTTATCCTCGACCTTCACAACCAGAGCAAACACTATGCTCCAAAGCACCTAAATTAGAAATAAACTGACCCAAGCTGTAACCATCAAGATTATGATGTCTTCATAGTCTTCCATCTCCATCTTCAACAGCATCACCATCTGGACAAGTCATTCACAATACTTTCCAGGAAACAGATGCTAAGCCAATAATCCCAAGTCAACACCTAGGAGACTTTTAAGCAAATGCAGAACCCCTCCCATGATTCTCCAAGCCTCTGATGAAAAGATGTCAGAACATCTGACAGAATATCCTTAATCTTGAATCTCAAGGATAATCAATTAAATAATTGTGGATTCCACAAATAACAATTGATCTTAAATCCTTGTACGATAACCCTTCTTCACTGATGTAGCTGAGCTCCACCAGATCATGTCATGAACACTTATACAGTATTCAATCTTTTTGCAAGTATCTTCTTCAATGACAGTGTTGAGATACCAAGGTTGTCACCCTTGACTCAAGTAACTAAGACGTTCTCTGAACGAGTCTTATTTACCTCATAACTCTTCAATCAGATTAGATCCACTCTTAGGGTCAAGAGAGATGAATCCTTCCTTGCTATTTTTGGATGATGAAAATAAATCACCTCCACTTTCTTCAGATCGTGTTTCAAAGAAACACCTTCTAGTCAGAAGAGTAACTAGAAGACTCCAGATACACGACATAGATGTCTTTATGAGTGGACTTGAGAGAATCCTCAAGTATCTTTGACAACCTAGCCGTTCAAACATCTATCAAACTCCTAGAGCAAGAACCTGATAAACTTTACACCTCAACACATCTCCTCTTCAACTGACTCCAAGTTGTACCGGGAAACAAGCTTCCAAGTACCAAGTCATCATACTAGATATCTGACCACAACTTCCTTCACTCCATCGCTCCCGAATCTGGAATAAAAGAATGCAGATACCTTTAAGATTATAGAGGTCGACTATTGAGACCTTCCACCAACTGTCTTCAGTAACAACTCCAGAATCCCACGATTCTATAGCTCTTTCATCAGAAACACATGCAGCGGAACCACCAAGGAACAGATCCTGCTTGCCCTAATAAGATGTCACAACATCTTATAAGAGACACCAACAAGAGAACTAGCCACTTCTCATGTAGTTGTTGTAGAATCTCCTCAGCGACATGAACAACCTCCGGGTTGCTCCCTTCGACCCATGACATTCATCTCATCCATCAATACCCTTGGGTATGTTTGAGTTGATTGATATGATCTCCAAAACTGCTCCTTGTTTAAACGCCAGAAAGTATCTCCCAAAGATCTCATCCAGAACCAGACAAAATGTCTGCTCTGATACCAATTGAAATTCTGGCTTATGCAGACAGCAGATGTCCTAACACATGTCAAGACATTATGCTGCATAATCTTTTAAACTCAAAGGCACGATAACAGACTGATACCTTGAATATCAGAACTGCACACTCACGGATGTCACGACATCTAATCCAACATGTCAGTCAAGAACATTAACAAAACTGTAAATTGCATAATGTTAAATAGGACAGTAATTATTAACCCAGTTCGGTGCAAATCACCTACATCTAGGGGATACCAATCCAGGATGAAGACTTCACTATCTGTAGAACTGTTACAAAGCTAAACTCCTCTGTTTACAACTTTATACCTAACATCTACCCAATGAACATCTTTGCCAAGGCTAAACTCAAACGTTTACAACCCTGGTATGAGATACCCCACTCACATCCTAATCACAACTTGTGATACCTCTATCTTCTGCCAATACAGAACCAGCCGCAGTTTCTTGACCTCTAAGTTATCTTGGACTTGCTTCAAAGCTTCGTCCAAGAACAATACAACAACCATTACCTACAGGCTTCTAATTGTGTCCCTGTACCTATGCCTTCCACTCTGCATCCCATATTACAGAGTGGAGACTTACAACTCCTAAGAGAGCCAACGACTCTCAAACCCTAAACCCTTATTCAATACAAGAGAACAAGGTTACAAAGTTATAAGCGATACAAAAGTTACAGTCACAGTAAACCCTGGGTCTAAGTCTCTTTATACAGTATTTTGTTGTCTTGGGCCTTTAATCGTCTCTCCTTTATCCACTCTACAAATTTGCACCAAATCTTTTGACAGATTTGTTAAGTAATTAAACCTGCTGTATTAGTAAGATGTTAGAACATCTTTGTCGACATCTTTAATCTTGAGCAGATTTCTTCATCTTTATCATAATCATGTTTTACCAAAATTTCGTCAAACCACGTGAGCTTTCACAATGTTTCCACAGAACATGACCCTCCAGTTAACCTTTGGTTTGTCACCTCTCAAGCAATTATACATGTCTCTTGTCTTGTCAAATTACTATAAGTACTAGCGTCCAAACGGGCACTCCCGTGCCCGTTTGTCCGCTTTTTCTTACTACGCTGACGTGTTAAAATATAAATCTATATTTTTTTTTAATTTTGATTTTAGTTTAAGTTATTTGTATGATAATTTTTATAACTCTCTTTCTCTCACATGTGTGCGTGTGTGTGGCCTAGTGGAGAAACGCTTGGGTCTTGAGAGTGTGCTCCTCTCAAAGTCTCAGGTTCGAATCCTACTGGGTACAAATTGCTTATTAAAAAAAATAAACAAATTTTCTGTGTATAATTCTTGAAATAGATCATAAAAGTGTTTTTAAATATGATAACATATTCTAACTTCCATCTATATAGATTTAAAAAAAGAAAAATACAATAAGTGTTATATTATAACTTGTATTAAGTGCCTATATGTATGACAGTTTTTTTATTTACATTGGCAGTTTTTTATGTAAAAATCATAGCAAAAAATAGTATTAATTAACCATATCAGAGGAAAAAAACATTGATCTCAGTATAAATATACCATCTATCTAAGCAAAACAACAGATAGAATCAAATAAAAAATAAAAAAAGAAATTGATGGTATATAATAGAAAAAATAAAGAATACAATAGATACAAACATGCACTACTTTGAGTTCATTTCTATTGGATTGCAAGATCAATGATGAATCAGTAAAATATAAAGTTAAATGATTAGAGTGAAAATAGCAAATTTTTGAGTTGTGATCTTTCTATAGATCTTTGATCGCCATCCTTTATTCCCTGCCAAACAACCAACATAAATTTAAAAAGATAGGGATGAAGATAGGGATGGAATGAATAATATTAGTGATTAAATTCCATGTTGATGCACGTGGATTTTTGTAGTAATCAAATTTCATGTTCATTCAAGCGAGTATTTGTCCCCAAAAACATCTAAAACAACAATATAATAAAAATGATGATGAGATAAATAGAAAGAGGGAAATGGTTTTTGATAGAAGAGAAAGAAAACCTGTAAATGTTATCGTATAATTTCCAAAAACATGTTTAAATAAAGGAAAATAGCATGTGGAGGTTACTAATAGTTGATTTTGTAGAAGTTAATAATAATGAGTTTTGTGGAAATGATTAGTAGTGAGTTTTATGGTAGTTATTAAATAAACTATAGATAAAAGAAGTTAAAGGGTAAATTAGTCTAAAAAATAGGTCAGCCTAAAATGTGGTATCCCCTTTATATATAGTTATAGATGATAAATTAAAATAAGTATTTTAATGTATACTATAAGTATGTTAAAAATCAAAATAAATAGTAAACTGAAACTATAATATAAGTATTTGATGCAAACAAGATATTTAACATTTTAAATTCAAAGAATAAAATAATAATAAAAAAAAACCACGCATGTAATTAAAATAAAAAGATAAAATATATAAAAATCCAACAAAACAGAGACGTCACATATTCTGCTGATTGTGTCCACTGAGGGGACAAAATGAAACAATCTTCAAATGGTAGGGGCGAAATTTGTGTTTTTTTATAGAGTCCTTTTTCGAATTCGCTCCAAATATCATGGGCAAAATGTGTATTAGGCTCTGTTTGGTAAAACTACCTTATAGCTGATAGTTGGTAGCTGATGGCTAGTAGCTGGTAGCTGATAGCTTATAGCTTATAGCTAATAGCTGGTAGCTGATAAGTTAATTTGAGTGTTTTGTAAATTAGCTGTTACACTAGCTGATAATTACAAAATGACTTAAAATGACATTTTTAATTAAAAAATTAGTGATTTCATTATCTTATTATATTATATTATTAAATTAATTTTTATTCGATAAAAGTAAATGTATTAATAACAACATACAAAACAATTTTAATATATATGAAAATTTGAAGATATCATCAAAATATATAAATTTGTATATAAGTTTGATGAGCTTTGCTATTTAGTATGAATATATTGACAACGAAATTCAATGAATAAAAGAACCAGCAAACCATACATGAAGCATGGGTATTTCATAAAGCCATTTATGATGACATAAAGTAAAAGTAATCATAATAATTACAATTCTTGGTCTGGTTAACTCATTCTTTTGTAAAATATAGTTTTTTTTTCTAATTTTATAATGAAATTTAATAAAATATGTGAAATAATAACATTGTAATTTTAAATTTAGTTATATTAATCTAAAATAATAACAAAAACAAGTTTATTGTCTAATATTTACAATAAAACTGTAATAATATTCTAAATTTTCTTCACCTTAGGTGATTTTATTGATTCTCCTCCAATGTTTCACTAACTTGAGAATTATCAAAACTATTTCTAAATTAATTATATAATTTATATTTAATAAATAAAAATAATGTTTAATAAAGTAGAAAAAAATAGTAAAAATCTTCTATAACATTCTTCAAAATCTCCTTAAATTCAATATTTTAAAACCACTTTTTTAATAGTAAATATTATATATATATATATATATATATATATATATATATATATATATATATATATATATATATATATTTAAATAATTAGGGTATAATTGAAATAAAAAGTCATAAGCTAAAAGCTACAAGCTCAAAAGCTACTTCAAATAGCTTTAGAAAAAAAAGCTAAAAGCTAGTTAAAAAGCTATAAGCTAAAAGCTAAAATGCAGTTACTAAACAAAGCTTTTTAATCAAAATGAGCTGAAAAGCTAAAAGTTATAAGCTAAAAGCTCTTTTTCTGGTTTTACCAAATAGACTCTTAACATTTTAAAATATTATTATGATTTTAAAGTATAAAATAATTTGATTAAATATCTGTAAAATATTTATTTATTTTTTTGGTAGAAGGGAGGGCATTACGCCAAAAAAAAAAGACAGAGAACCGCTACACCACAACAAGACGCGGTGTAGTAATTCCAGATAAATCACTAGCTAACAACTTAGAGACAAAAGTGGAACAACTATTAAAAACACGACTTCCATGCTGGAGGGATAAGCCAAAATGGGCCAAGGCGTCAGCACAAATATTTGCTTCCCGGTAGACATGATTAATAACGGTATCATCATTCCTGCTAGTGAAATCTCTAATCCTCTGGAGCAAATTCCTGCTCGTGGTGTTGATTATCTTATGGGAATGGAAATCCATAACGACTTGCCGAGCATCAAGATTCACTTCAATGTGATTGAATCCCATGCTACTTGCAACGTTTCAAACCTTCATATATTCCCCAAAGCTCTAAAGTGTAACTATCGCACACGCCAATGGACTTAGAAAATCCACAAATCCATTCTCCTTGATCTCCCCGAATAATACCTCTGCATCCTGCATTTCCATGCCTATCCATAGCTCCATCAGTGTTAAGTTTCATTTTCCCCACCACAGGAGCCTCCTACTTGATTTGAATAATCTCCCGCCGATGGTCTTGAATATCTCCCAAAGCAGCATAAGCTTGGTTGTAATCTAACACAAGTCTCTTGATGATTTGCTCCATATTAGTGGGTCTCGAGAAATTTTCTTCATGAAGTTCCTTGTTATGCCAAATCCAAATATTGTAGCAAGCAGTTGCCCAGAAATTCTTCCAGTCATCATTGATCTTCCATCCCATATTTTTGGAAAAATTACTAAGGATCCAACTTTTTAAATGACCTGCAAAAAAAATAAATCTCATGTTGGTGTTAACCGCCGATGCCCATAACGCCATGGCACACGGGCAGTCACGAAGAACATGAAGGGCATCCTCTTCAACATCCAAGCACCACGGACACATCACGCTCCCATTCCCAAAGCGACTCTTTTTTAAGTTGTGAGAAAGCCGTCGTGCATTAACATCCAAAGGAAAGTTCGGATTCGTTGGCTAACTTGCAGTTTCCTAATGTTGTTCCACAAGTTGTTGTCTATACCATCTTCATGATTTTTGAGAATGTTGTACATGTTTCCAACTCCAAATTTCTTTGCATGCTGGCCTATTCCTATAATTTGATCCTCACCTGCAGTTTCATGAGGAAGATAAAGGCTACGAAGTCTATTTCCAATTTCCACCGGTAGCCAAGAAACCATAATGTCCCAATTCCAGTCACCGCTGTCAGTGACCAAGTCACGAACCTTAGCTTCAATCAGGTGCACGGGAATATCCACATCGAGGTCAGCAATCCTGATACCCGCTCCTAGCCAGCAGTCATTCCAAGCAGCCACTTTCTTACCATTTCCAATAGCCCAGGTGGTGTTTTGAGCGATTTTCTACCAGATTCGCTGCATATTTTTCCAAAAACAAGAGTCTGAGTTTTTAAGTATCAGCTCTTCAGTATTTCTACCCCCAACATACTTCACCCAAATAACTTGTTTCTAGAAATCATCCATACCATTGTGTAGATTCCAAGCCAATTTGTACAGGCATGCTTCATTCATACTGTCGAGATCCCGCAATCCCAAACCACCATAACTCTTAGGTTGCGTAATCTTGGTCCAATTAACAGCATGGAATTTCCTTTTGTCATCTTCGTCTCCCCATATAAAGCGACGCTGAATTTTATTTATCTCCTGAATGCAAGCTTTAGGTATCATCGTCGTCATCATAGGGTAGATAGGTAAAGCTTCGATCACACTATTGGCTAACGTAATTCTCCCTGCGAAGGCTAGTTGTTTACCTTTCCACCTTGATAATTCGAGTTGACTTAATCAATGATATATTGAAATTCATTTCTTTTGGGAGTTTTCCCAGTTAATGGAACTCCAAGGTATTTTCCAAGAGAGTTTGTTTCAATAAATCCCGACATATGAACAAGTTGATCCTTGCAATGCCTGCTAACATTTTTTGAGAAGAAAATTCTTGTTTTTTCTTGGCTGACCTGTTCACCAGACATACTGCAGAATTTGTTAAGAATTTCATTCATGCATTGCATTTGACACGACGTAGCTTCTCCAAATAAAAGGAGTTCGTCAGCAAACATTAAATGTGATACAACTGGTCCTTCTCTTCCAACTTTGACAGATTTTCACTCTCCTCGGTCGACTGCATGCATAATAAGGTGGGATAATTTGTCAATACATAACACGAATAAGTAGGGCGATATTGGATCGCCTTGCCGAATTCCTCTACACCGACGAAAATACTCCGAGTTCGAACCATTCATTTTAATATTCATTTCGACACTCGTCACGCCATGCATTATGATATTTGTCAGCTGAATATGAAGCTTAATTTCCTTAAGGATTCGCCAAATGAATTCCCAACTCAATTTATCATATACTTTTGATAGATCAACTTTAATTGCAAAGCATCCTCTCTTGCTCTTCATCCTATTCATGCTATGAACGACCTCTTGGGCAACGATAATGTTCTCGTGTATGTTTCGACCCGGTACAAAACCAGATTGGAAAGGAGAAACAAGAATAGGCATACTAGTCTTTAGTCTGTCAACAAAAATTTTGCTCACAATCTTATACAACACATTGCCCAAGGAGATTGGTCTGTAGTGAGTGATAAGTTCAGGGTGTTTTGTCTTGGGAATTAAGCAAATGTCAGTTTTGTTGATGTCAGAGACTGCACTTGGGTTCTTCCAAATATTGTGAATGAACTCACACACATTTTTACCGACTAAGGGTCACGTCTTTTGGAAAAAACCCGCATGGAACCCATCAGGGCCTGGGGCTTTCCAAGGGTTCATGCTAAAAAGAGCTTGCTTAATTTCTTCATCTGTCAGATGCTTTTCAAGAGCAGCTAGCGTCGTGTGGTCGAGGGGGGGAAAGAATAAGTCGTTTGCTCCCACTGCAGCCTGGTATTAATGAGGGCAAATAAATTCTTGTAATAATTAACAAACAAATTCCTCACTTGCTACTCATCCTTTTCCCAAGTGCCATCATCTTTTTTGATCATACTGATTTTATTATGCCGTCTTCTTTGGACAGTTTTAAGGTGGTAGTATCTCGTGTTTCTGTCGCCATCTGTCAACCACTTCGCCCTTGATCGTTGAAACCACATTTGTTCTTCTTCCTTGAGGATGTCATTTAGTTCACATTGCAAGTTATGTTCTAGCTTTCTCAATCCACCAGCATGCCTTCTATTTTGAATAATACGTTGAATGTCACCTAAACGTCGAAGGATTCTAGTTTTCTGTCTGTTGACTTGGTTGAGAGTATTGAGTTTCCAAGTTTTTGCTCCCTCCTTTATTTTTTCTAAGTTGTCCAGAATGTTGTTCTCATGTCCCCATGTGTGCTTAAGCATATCATGATAGGATTTTTTCGCCAACCACACACTCTCAAAACGAAAGCAATGGTTACTCACTTCTTGGCGCACAGGATCAAGAGAAACCAGAATGGGGTGATGATCCGAAAAATCAATGTGTGGCAAGACCTTCACTATACCTTCAGGATATTGCAATCTCCAAGCATCATTGCACATTGCTCGATCAAGTCTTTCATATATGTGTTGGCCTCCATGGAAAATAGGCCCCCTCCAAGTGTATTTAACACTTATAGCCCCCATGTCCATGAGCCCACAATTTTCAATTCTCCTCTGGAATTTATCACATCTGCTTTGAGAAATAGGTGCACCTCATTTTTTCTCATGAGCAAAGGCAATGTCGCTGAAGTCTCCCGCCATAAGCCACGAGCCATTAGTAGCTTCGCTGATTCATTTAAGATTTTCCCACAGAAATTTTTTATTCTCAACAATAGGGCTAGCATAAATAACAGTGAAATGCCACCATTGGCCATTGAGGGGTTGAACAATCGTATGGATGAATTGGAAAGTATCATGAACCAGCACCATCTCCATATCTTCCTTCTTCCATCCAATGACGATACCACCCGCAAAACCCATATTATCAGTGTACATAAACCCATCAAAAACCATTCTCTTAAAGCTCTTCCTGAGTTTAGCCGGAACACATCTAGTTTCAAGAATGACTAACATTTTTGGACGATGCATGGTCATATACTGATTGCAGTTACGGAAGAAACTAGAGCTAGAGGCACCTCTGCAGTTCCATATAAATATATCTTGTTTTGACTTAATCATGGTAAACAAAACGGGAAAAAAGAACACCCAACTATCAAAAGCTACAGCGGTGATTCCGCCACAACCTCCATCTGTTCTTCTACAAACTCATGCGTGGTCTGCAGAATTGTGGCTCCTTTCCTTTTTTCGTTCTCCTTAACTCCGGATGTTCCCTCATGAATAGGTGAAATAATGCAAGCATGAGGGCCTGAATTTCGACTGGTGGTCGTGTCGAATTTGGATGCCTGGTGCCATTAGAATTTTCTAGTTTTCCATTTTGAGTATGTCGAGAACTACAAATTTTGATGGGTCCATCTGTAATCCTCACATTTGTCATTGAAGTAATCCATTTATCAATGTCTTTTTCACCCAAAATTTCTTCCAAGTTTGTAGCAGAGACCATGGTATTCCCCATAGTTTTCCCTTTGAAATTTTTCCTTAAAACTCCTGCCACGTGTTTAATCTTTTTATCTTTTGATGCCTCTCCATGGTTTCTATTACTTCCTTTTTTTATTTTTCTACCGGTTTCTCTTTCCTCCATCTGGACATTCTGCAAAATTCCCTGAACACGTGTCCCATTCTTGTCCCCCATTGATTCCTCATTTATTTTCTCTGACACGCTATTAATCACTAATGATTGAGAATGACATTTTCCTTCTTGGACTTGATTTCTGTTGCCACTGAAAGTCATTACTGCATCATTTGGTTTTGGAATATTCTCAGATTCTTTATCCCCATCATTAATAATATTCTTCAAAGCATTAAATCTAGATCCTGATATTGTCGTTCCTGCATTTATTTTCGACGGAGTTTTGTTTACGTGGTTGCCACTTCCATCTCCGCTTGTCAATGCCCTATCAGAACTTCCAGCATTTCCTCCACTCCTCTTCAGTCGTCTTGGTTTTCGAACCACAGACCAATGACCCTCTACTTCTCCATATTGTTGGTGACCCCTCTCATCATTGTGCCGAGTCTGAGCCTCTCCATTTAAATTGTCTTCAGGTTGTTGCATATTCTTTTCCGTAATGGCCAAAGCGACCACATATGGTGCATAAAAGGTGTAGTCCCTCATATTCAACCTTATACTTCCTTTCCTTGATAGTAAACATAGCAAGTAAAGGCTTAGCTAGGTTCACTTCAACTCATAGTCTAGCGTACTTCCCTCGATCATGCGTTAAAGTGTTATTATCAACCTTCATTGTTTTCCCAATTCTATTACCAATGAAAGAGAGTACCTTTTTGTCATAGTACTCTATTGGTAAGCCAGATATCTTTACCCACACTGACATATTCTCAATAGTATCACTACCCGGATGAAAATCGGGACTCTAAGCCTTCACTGTCAGATAATGATCGTAAATAAACCACAATCCATTTGCAAGTGCTGCACCATGATCCTCTTCATGAGAGAAAATTACTAAAAAGTAATCGTTACTCAGATCAATGATGTTGATCACTCCTTTCCGAACCCACATTTGTTTCAGTCTCGTCTCCAAAGCCTTATAGCCGATTATCCTTCCAAGCAATTTGACAATGACTCCTCTCCTCCATGGTCGGTGAATTCTCCTTTCCTCATGCTTAGAGAACACGAATTTAGGGCATGCATATTGGCCTTCAACGTGCTCCTCAATTTTCATGTTTTCCAAGTCAAGCACTGTCATGTCCATATCTCCGCCTTTATCTATTTCGATTCCTTCCTCTTCAGCATTACCACTTGTTACTCCTAAAACCATTTCCTTGTAGGATCTGCTCCCACTGCTTCCTTGATCATTTGCATTTTTTGCGTTTCGTTCCTTTGTGTCATCTTCATCCTTATTGCCGCCGATATTTTTCTCATTCTGCCCTAGCAGACCCATCCTTTTTTGACAATTTTGGACCTACAGGGAGGAGGATTTCCCTGGTAAAAAAATTGAGATTCCTTTTTTAGCCTTTTGTTTTCTCCACACCACAAATCTCACTCCTTGTTCTTTTGATCCAATCTTCTCCCTTTGCCTCCCTTTGCCTTAGACAGGTGGACGTTGATAGGAGTTTTTAGGGTAGTTGTTGATGTTCTTCAATGTGAAGAACAACAACTTTAGGAAAAAAAAAGCTAAAAGCTAGTTAAAAATCTATAAGCTAAAAGCTAAAATGCAGTTACTAAACAAATCTTTTTAATCAAAATGAGCTGAAAAGTTAAAAGTTATAAGCTAAAAGCTCTTTTTTTGGTCTTACCAAACAGACTTTTAACCTTTTAAAATATTATTATGATTTTAAAGTATAAAATAATTTGATTAAATATCTGTAAAATATTTCTTTATACTGACCGTGCATTGCCTTTAAACTTTATTACAATTATGAATCCTTAAAAAATGACTTTTATATATAAATAAATTTAAAAAAAAGTGTTAAGAAGCATATACCGAATAATATAAAAAGTAAATCAAACGAAAATTAATTATTAATGAGAAATGTTGGTTACAATAAATATAAGTGCATACTAGTAATTATATACGGATCTTAAGACACGTGAAACTCATGTTATAAAGAAAACGTCCCAACATTTATAAAATAAAATGAAATTGAATTTTAGCTATTGTAATTTAAAATTTGTGAAAACTTCTTAATGACGTAAAAAACACATTGCTATTCAAAATTTAAAATAATTAAAAAATTAAATGGAGCATTTCACGTGGAGGAAAATTTAAAAGTTTCAAAAAATTTATTGTGACGTGTATTTCATGTCGTTAATAAAGAATCAATTAAGAGGTATGAGAAAGGAAAAGAAACTCCATTATTGATCAAAGTGATGGCGTACTAGATTCGGTGCATTCATGGAAGATCTTTTCCCTGAAATTGTTCAGGGTAACTGTTCTTTCTCTTCTAAACCAGGCATTCCAAACATTCAAAGTGATAAGCAAGTTCCCTTTTTGAATGGAAATCCAAAACAACCTAAGTCGTTTGTTGAAGCAGTGAACAATGTTTGTGACATTCCTCTGAGTCAGCTTCCCACTCCTTGCGTCAAAGGAGATCGGTTGGCCATTGTTATTCCGGAAGAAGAGTATCAAAAGGGCGTTGAAGCTTGCAAGCATAACTTACACGGCAGAGTAATCTGGACAAAAGGGGCTTCTCCTCTTACACTTCAATGTCTCAAATCAAAGCTTCCAGGGCTCTGGAAATCGATTGGAAAGTGGAGAATCACCTCTCTGGGAAAAGGATATTATGAATTTTCTTTCTCTTGCTTGGAAGATATGTGACGGGTGAGGTCTATTGCTTCGTCGAATCTTGGTTCAGGTATTTTAAAACTTTTTAATTGGAGCAGGGATTTCAACCCATTCCTGTAAAGCAAACTTCTGCTCAGGTCTGGGTGAGAATTCATGGCTTGGCTCAAGAATATTGGAGGCCACGTATTGCTTTTGCTATCGCGAGTAGTGTGGGGACGCCTCTGCGCACGGATTCCGCTTCTAACAACTGTTGTTTTGAGCACCCTTTTGGGCATTTTGTCAGAGTTCTCGTTGACATGGATATGTCCAAAGAACTGAGGTACAAAGTCTTAGTGGAAAGAAAAGATTATGCTTTCTTTTGGAATTGGAGTATGAGAATCTCCCTGATTTCTGTACAACTTGCAATGTCATAGGACATAATCTTAGCAATTGCAAGAGGAAAGGGGAAAATGTTGTGGCAGAGGAGGTCATGGGCAATCAAAGAAAAACTGGAAAGAAGATTTATAAGAGAGTTATAGCTAAGGATTATGAAGAGGATACAAGCAAAAGCAAGGTCAATGCTCAAGATGAAGATACTTCCCATAATGTGTGTTATTTCATTGATTCTGTGGTTGGCATTTATTTTGCTAAAACTATTCTAGCAGCAAGATGTTGAAACATGATGTTCTAATTTGCTGCACTCAACATGTCGTATGAAGATGTCCCATACCTGCTCATAGGACATCGTGTCTGGATTCAGTTTAAAAGCAGATTCTGTTGCTGAGATTTGTTACTGAATATTCTGTGAATATTTGGTTATCCTATGTGGCATCCAAAGCATTTTTGGATTGTGTTTATGTGTTGTTTTTTTGGATTTTCAGCTGTTTCTAATTATGGAGACATATTAGGAAACTTTAGATTGAAGACCTATTTTGTTGGAGTTTATTTTGCAGATTTGTGAGCAGTCTATTTGCTGTGTTTTTGAAACCCAATTCAGTCCAGATTTAATGCTATATATTGACTGGTGTAAACCTAGTTTAGGAGTAGAACTTACGTGTGTTTTTGTTAGGGTTTTCGTGTGTTATTTGTGAGCCTAACTGGTACCATTCTGATAACAGTATAAGGACTGATTTTTTTGTGTTGTAAGTTCTGTCAGTTACTCATAAGCTTTTAAGCATTGAGTTTCTTGTGTGTCAATTCTCATAAGCTTTGAAGTATTGAGAATTGTGTGTTTTGAAAGTGTGACTTTCGGTTTGTTACTTGTGTGGAAAGAAACCAATCACGGGTTGTGGTTGTAGAGGGATTTGAGGAGGGCCTCATACCTAGGTGAGTCTTAGGTAGAAGTCATAGGAAGGGTAGTGATTAAGTGAGCAGATTATAACAGGGTTTTGTTATTGTATGATCTGTGAATTGATACTATCGTATATTGGTTTCGTCCCTGGCTTGGTAGCCCCCAGAGTAGGATTGTTGATCCGAACTGGGTAAACATATCACTGTGTTATTTACTTTCTGTACTGTTATTATTATTGCTATCTTGTTCATTGTGTTGGATATCAGTGTCTCAACATCTGTGTAGGACATCTGATATCTGTGCCAGAATTTCAATTGGCATCAAGAGCTTGCACCCTTGTTTAGTTCTGGGTGAGATTCAGGGAAGGTACTTTCTGGTACAATGGACAAGGATGGAGGATTTTTGAACAAACCACCTTTGCTTGATGGTTCCAACTATGACTATTGGAAACCGAGGATGATAGCATTCATCAAATCCATGGATGATCAAGCATGGAAAGCTGTTATAAAAGGATGGGAACCCCCAAAGGTTAGAGATGGAGAAGGTAAATCTACTGATGTGGTGAAGGAAGAGGAAGACTGGGATGATGCAGATTACAAAGGGTCATTGGGAAACTCCAAAGCTATGAATGTGTTGTTTAATGGTGTTAACAAAAATATCTTCAGGTTGATTGAACACTGCACCATTGCAAAAGAGGCCTGGCAGGTCTTGAAGGTTGCTCATGAAGGGACTTCAAAGGTGAAGATGTCAAAACTTCAGATTCTCACTACCAAGTTTGAAAATTTGAAGATGAAGGAAGATGAGAGCATTCGTGATTTTCACATGAACATCATTGAGATAGCTAATGCCTCAAGTGCCCTGGGTGAAAAGATGTCTAACAGCAAACTGGTCAGAAAAATCCTCAGATCTCTACCTAAGAGATTTGACATGAAAGTGACTGCTATAGAGGAAGCTCAGGACATAGATAAGATGAAAGTGGATGAACTTGTGGGATCACTTCAAACATTTGAATTGGGGATTAGTGAAAAGACTGAAAAGAAGAAGAGTATAGCTTTTGTATCAAAGGCAAGTGATTCAGAAGGAAAAGGTAATCTGGACAGAGATGAAGGCCTCTCAGAAGATCTGGTGTTACTTGGCAAATAATTCAACAAAGTGCTCAGAAGGATGGATTGGAAGTCAAGATCAAATGTTAGGGACAAGCCATCTGACATCAGTAAAAATCAGAATGTTGGGAGAAATACCAGTACTGAAGATAATTCCAACCAAGGGAGAGGAGCTCAGTTTCATGAGTGTGAAGGTTTTGGGCACATAAAATCTGAGTGCCCCACATATCTCAAGAGGCAAAAGAAGGGGCTATCAGTCTCATGGTCAGAAGATAACTCTGAAACTGAAACTGATGAGAAGTCTGGAAAGAGGGTTACATCATTAACAGGCGTGTGTGAGTTTGATAAAGAGTCAGTCAGTGAAGATCTTACTTTTGAAGAGCTAGCTGCTTCCTATAAGAACTTATGCATTAAAAGTGAAGAAATATGTCAGCAGAAAGAAGAACAAAAGAAAGTTATTGCTCATCTAAAAGCTGAAAAGGTAGTGCATTTGGCTACTATCTCTGATCTGAAAAGTGAAGTGGTTGTTCTGAATTCAAAATTGGATAATGTTATCAAGGCAGTTAGAATGCTTAATAGCAGCTCTGATGTGCTTGATGAGATTCTGAAGTCAGGGAGAGATGTTGGAGATGTTAGTGGTCTCGGGTTTGAAAGTTACAGTGAGATGGACAAGGGAAAACGGCCTGAAGTGACACCTGCTCAATCTAAGAAAAAATAAAAAATGTCATATAGCATGTTGCAACATCCTTACAGACATCAGAAGAATTTCACAAGAAGAAAGAATCAAAGATGGAAATGCCACTATTGTGGAAGGTTTGGCCATATAAAACCCTTCTGCTACAGATTATATGGCTACCCCAAGACTGGATTACAGTCTAGTAGGGAACAAGAGTGGGTTGGAGCAATGAAAGTGTGGACTCCCAAGAGTATTGTGGAAGAACACATAGCTCATAAGTCCTTCAGTGTCTCTGCAAGGGAAAAGTGATACTTTGACAGTGGATGTTCCAGGCATATGACTGGTATCAAGGGATGTCTGTCAGATGTTAAGTCTCATTCTACTAACTATGTGACCTTTGCTAATGGATCTAAAGGGAGAGTAATAGGTGTTGGAAAACTGGATTGTACAGGTCAACCCAATCTGGAGGAGGTATTACTTGTTGAAGGCTTAGATGAAAACTTGATAAGCATAAGTAAACTATGTGATCAAGGTCTCAAGGTCAACTTTACCAATGCTGAATGTTTGATAACAAATGAGAAGGGTAAGGTTATCATGAGAGGCGAGAGAGCATCAGATAATTGTTATCTGTGGAGTTCTGAGAACACTGCAATATGCTTGGAGACTAAGAAAGCTATTGGAAAGACTATTGAGTTAGAACAGGTGCTGATCAATTATAAAGCAACTCATAATGTTTGCATGGTGAACTGTAATAATAAGATTAAACTTGGTAAGTATGTCAGCAAGGTAAATTTAGAAGGAGAATTTGGTGAATGCACTCTTGAGTCGAATCGGGTGCTCAAAGTTTGTGGATACCGCGCTTCTCTGGGCCCAGTCCTCAAAAGTATAAATAGGCGGGCAAACACACTCTACCTACAACAAACTTATTCTACAAAAATTCCTCTTGCCCTTTCTCTCCAAAGTTCACGAGTCTTAGGGTTTTCTCCTAACATTCTCAATATTGTATCGTGTGATCAATCAAAAATGTCTCAACATCATGGCTCAGAATCTATGCATGGCTCCTCTGATAACTTAGGATCTCCTCGAACCAATGCTGGAGATGATGAATCACTGCGAATAATCAACCTCTCTGATCTTGTGCTTGATATTGCTCCTTTGAACGTTGTACCGGCTGACCCTAAAGGAAAACGGCAAGCTTCTCACACAACAAATGTCAATATTCCTGGTAAGAAGTCTAAACCTTTTTCACCTAGGAAAAAAGTTCACTCCATGACTAGTTTGTATGCTGACCAAATAAGCCCTAGAAAAACGTGTCTGAAAAGGGGTCTAAGTCTGGTTTAGTTGAGAAGAAGAAGAATACTAAATCATGTGGTGTAAACAAGAATTCCACTGATGATGATGTTGTCAAAAAGGATAAGGAACTTAGGAGGTTTGTTGCCACTATTCTGAGTGGAGTAGAGACAGATGTCGGGTCTGATGTTCCAACATCCTTGACAGGAAATGTCAATAGCAGCCCTACTGATAGGACTGATGATGGTGTTCCCATGCATATGGATCGTGAAAGAAAGAGTAAAAAGAAAGCTGATGTAAGAAGGACTGATGATGTTATTAATGTTGATGACCTCACTTCTGATGAGGAACCTATTGCAGGAATGTTGAGGAAAATTAAGAGAAGAAGAGAGAAAACTGTGATGAGTGAAGGCTCAAAGTCTTCGAAACTGGAAAATCTGGAGGTGGGGAGGGAAAAGTTCGAGCAGGGCCTCCTAAACAATGGAGTAAGGTTGTTGTGCCAACTAAGAAGAGAAAAGTCACTGATCACAGTGAGTCTGACTATGAGGTTGCAACAGATGTTCAAGACATCATTGGTATGAAAACCTCTACCTGCAAAAAGACTTATACTGAAAGTTCTATGAGAAATGCAGATAGATGGAGAATTGTGGATCAAAGGAGGATTGCTCTGGAGAGAGAGTTGGAGAAGGATTTCGATAAGTACAAAGAAATCATGGATCTTATTGCAGCTGCTGGATTGATGAGAACTGTGTCTAAGATAGGACCCTGCTATGAGAATCTAGTCAAGGAATTTGTGGTGAATATATCTGAAGAGTGTGATGAGAACAGGGGTAACAACCTCAGAAAAGTGTCTGTGAGAGGAGAAGCTGTCATTTTTTCTCCTGAAGTTATCAACAACTATCTGGGCAGGTGTGAGGAACCTCAACCTGAGTTAGAGGTTACTGATAATGCAGTATGCAAGGAGATTACAGGTGGTTGTATTAAACACTGGCCAAAAGAAGAAAAGCTGTCGTCTGGAAAACTGAGTGTTAAATATGCCATCCTCCACAGGATTGCTGTTGTGAATTGGGTTCCTACCAATCACACATCTACTATTTCCTCCATACTTGGCAAATTCATTTATGCTATCGGGAAAAAGGTTTCTTTTGATTTTGGGTCATATATCTTTGAACAGATTCTGAAACAAGCAAGCTCAACTGCTGTCAAGATGCCTATTTGCTTCCCATCCTTGATCTGTGGTGTTATTTTAGACCAGTGTCCTAATCTTGTGTTAAGGAGTGACACTGCTCTCAAAAGAAAACCTCCTCTGTCCCTACACTACAAGTTACTTAGTGGAGCACATGTCTCAGACATTGTTGGGACATCTTCTCAAACTTCTAGTCATGCTAACCTTGATGATGAAGTCATTGCACAACTGCAAGAAACGTGCAAGGAACTGGAAGATTCCATCAGAAGAGACACTGCTCGGAAGGCCAAACTTGAACAGTTAATCAAAACCTTCATGGAGAAAAGGAATGCTTCTGCTGGAACAGCCGGTAAAGACCAAGGAACTGCTGAAGGTGATGCCTCTGGAGAATCTGATAGAGAGTGTGAACAGAGTTCAGATGACTCAGGATCTAGGAGTGGTGATACTGATGCTATTACTGATGGAGAGAGTGAAGACATTGCAGAATCTGACGATGATGGTGCTGCAGAATAATGGCATAATCTCTGCAGAAGATTTTTTCTTGTTTTTGACTGAACACCTAGAATAGCTTTTCTATGTATCTCTTCTGAACTTTAACCTTTGTTGTGTTTTACTTTTAACTGTTCTACTTGCCTTTGTCATATTTCTGGCTAAAAAGGGGGAGTAGTATGTTTGTGTGTGGTGTGTTTGTGCTGGTGCTGCAGCTGAGGGGGAGAATGTGGAATGTTTGTGTTGCTACAGTAGTTGAGGGGGAGAATGTGGAATGTTTGTGTTGCTGCAGTTGAGGGGGAGTTTTTTTTATGCTGTGCTGTGTGTGTGCAGTTGAAGGGGAGTGCTGCTATGCTATTTTATTTTGCTGCTATGTGTGTTGTGTGTTGGTATTTCGCTGCTGTCTATGATATGGATTTTTTTCTTGTGCTTCTTTACAAGATTTGGTTGGTGTGTAGTTTTAGCCAAAATAAGCCAAAGGGGGAGATTGTTATTTCATTGATTATGTGGTTGGCATTTATTTTGCTAAAACTATTCTAGCAACAAGATGTTGAAACAATATGTTCTAATTTGCTGCACTCAACATGTCGTATGAAGATGTCCCATACCTGCTCATAGGACATCGTGTCTGGATTCAGTTTAAAAGCAGATTCTGTTGCTGAGATTTGTTACTGAATATTCTGTGAATATTTGGTTATCCTATGTGGCATCCAAAGTATTTTTCGATTGTGTTTATGTGTTGTTTTTTCGGATTTTCAGCTGTTTCTAATTATGGAGACATATTAGGAAACTTTAGATTGAAGACCTATTTTGTTGGAGTTTATTTTGCAGATTTGTGAGCAGTCTATTTGCTGCGTTTTTGAAGCCCAATTCAGTCCATATTTAATGCTATATATTGACTGGTGTAAACCTAGTTTAGGAGTAGAACTTACGTGTGTTTTTGTTAAGGTTTTCGTGTGTTATTTGTGAGCCTAACTGGTATCATTCTGATAACAGTATAAGGACTGGTTTTTTTGTGTTGTAAGTTCTGTCAGTTACTCATAAGCTTTTAAGCATTGAGTTTCTTGTGTGTCAATTCTCATAAGCTTTGAAGTATTGGGAATTGTGTGTTTTGAAAGTGTGACTTTTGGTTTGTTACTTGTGTTGAAAGAAACCAATCACGGGTTGTGGTTGTAGAGGGATTTGAGGAGGGCCTCATACCTAGGTGAGTCTTAGGTAGAAGTCATAGGAAGGGTAGTGATTAAGTGAGCAGATTATAACAGGGTTTTGTTATTGTATGATCTGTGAATTGATACTATCATATATTAGTTTCGTCCCTGGCTTGGTAGCCCCCAGAGTAGGATTGTTGATCCGAACTGGGTAAACATATCACTATGTTATTTACTTTCTGTACTGTTATTATTATTGCTATCTTGTTCATTGTGTTAGATATCAGTGTCTCAACATCTGTGTAGGACATCTGATATCTGTGCCAGAATTTCAATGTGGATGCTGCTGAGCCAGTTGCAGTTGTCAATGATGGCGAAGCTGTTATGGTTGTGCAGCCTCAGTCTCGGTTTGATGGAGCATCCAACTCTGATTTAGATCAAAGACTTGTTGGTGTTATAGTTCCTCAGCTGAACTTCATAGGTGCTGAAGATGCAGAGTTCTCAGGTGGGGACTCTAGTTTCATTGAGGCTTCACTTGATAGAGATGTGGAGGATGTCCTCGAAACCAATTTTACGCAGGTGGTTAATGATGTGGAGTTCCTGAGTTCTTCATGGGCAAATATGGTGGAATTGGAGCAAGGTAGACAGGGCAGTGGAGGAGGAATGGGCGAAGGACCAAGTGGTGATGGTTTCCAATTGGTCAAAGCTAGAACAAGAAATAAATCCAACAAGAAGTCTTCTGCCATAAGTAATTATGCCACAAGGTCTAGGCCTGGGAGTGCTCAAAACTCTCCATGAATTGCATATTTTGGAATGTGAGAGGTATTGCCAACTCTCCAACAAAATTGGCTTTAAAAAGGTTAATTCAATCTAACCATCCCCGGTTTGTCTTCTTAGCCGAGCCTTGGATGGATGCTGACTCTTTCCCCACCTCTTGGCTCAATAGACTCAACCTTAAGTTTTTTGCGGTTAACAGTAGAGGAGATTTGCCTCCTAATCTGTGGTGCCTTTGTGACAAAAGTATTGATCCTATCATTGTGGATATTGGAGACCAACACATCTCTTTCAAGTTCAAGTCGAACGAGCAAACCCTTGGTCTTACGGCAGTGTATGCTTCCACGTGTTATGTAGCTAGGAGAAATTTGTGGAGTGGTCTTCAAGGTGTTTTAAACCAGGCTAGCCTCCCTTGGTGTATCATTGGCGATTTTAATGCCATTATTGGAACTAATGAGTATAGCGGTTCTTTTTCCCCTGCTAGAGGACCCATGGAGGAGTTTCGGGATTGGACGAATCTTAATCTTTTAGTTCATATGCCCACTACTGGTGCTAAATTCACGTGGTCTAATGGCAGAAGTGGTGATAGGCACACGCAGAAGCAGCTGGACCGTGCGATTTGTAACCAATTATGGCTTGACACTTGCTTTAAATCTGCCTGTTCTACCCTTGTTTGTAACAGGTCTGACCATTATCCTCTTCTTCTTTCCTTTGACTGCCAAGAAGCTAGACATAGATCTCAATTCAAGTTCCTACATGCCTGGACTTTGCATTCTGACTGTTATAGAGTGGTGGAAGAGACTTGGAAAGTTAAAGTAGTGGATTTTCCTATGTATATTTTGTCGAAGAAGCTTCAAATTATTAAAGTTATTCTCAAAGTTTAGAATACAAACGTTTTCGGTAATATTAACGATCAGGTTAAATTGGCTGAGACGAAGTTAAGTGGCATTCAGGATGTTATTTCGCGGCAAGGGTACAATGATGATCTGGCTGTTATAGAAAGGGAGGCTCAAGCTAAATTGGATTTGGCTCTTAACTTTGAGGAGGCTTTTTGGAAAGAGAAAGCTAGAGTTCAATGGCATGCTGAAGGAGATCGTAATACTAAGTTCTTTCACAGAATTACAAAAATCAGAAATGCTACGAAGATCATCCACTCCATTAAGTTTGACGGAATAACTTATGACAACCAGGATCTAACAGCTAAGAATTGTATGTAACATTTCAGGGCTTTATATAACAATGTTTCTGTTTTATAGGATAATAATCTCATCGAAAGTGTCATCCCCAGGGTCATTTCAGATCAAACCAACTTCTTGCTTACCATGTTGCCCTCTGAGCTTGAAATTCGCAGCGCCATTTTCAATCTTTGTCGGGATAGTGCTGCTGGTCCGGACGGATTTGGCCCCATTTTTTATCAACATTTCTGGAAAATCATTAAGGAGGATGTTATAAATGCCACCTTGCAATTTTTCAAAGAAGGATGGATCACTCCTTGCTATAACTCTAATACTCTTGTTCTTATTCCTAAGGTCAAGGAGGCTGACAGAATTGAGGATTTCAGACCCATTGCGTTAGGAAATTTCAAATTCAAGATCATCACGAAGATTCTCGCAGATAGGCTTGCTAAGGTGTTGCCTCTTATTATTTCCAAGGAGCAGAAGGGTTTTATAGGTGGTCAAAACATAAAAGACGGTATTAGCCTTACCTCTGAAGTGGCTAACTTGCTTCATAGGAAGACTCTTGGAGGAAACATCATCATGAAAGTGACATTGCGAAAGCATTCGATACTTTAAGCTGGAATTTTATTATTAAAGTTATGCATCAGTTTGGCTTCAGTGATACTTTTTGTTCGTGGATTAAGGTTATTCTCTCGTCGGCGAATGTTTCCGTTTCAATCAACGGTCAACAACATGGGTTTTTCAAGTGTCAGCGGGGTGTTAGGCAGGGTGACCCGCTCTCCCCTCTGCTGTTCTGTATTGTCGAAGATGTTTTGAGCAGGGGTCTTTCCAAGCTTGTTCTTGATAATAAATTTAAGCTCATGAATGCTACCAGAAACTTAAAAGTCCCTTCCCACATTCTGTATGCCAACGAAATTATTATCTTTTCTCGGGGTTGCTTCTCCTCTATCGAAGCTATCGCTGATTTATTCCATCTTTATGCTGATTGTTCTGGGCAGGTTTGTAATCCTAGCAAGTCTATCATGTATGTCGGTTCGATGACTTACGAGCGTCATTCTTTGTTGGCGCAGAAAATTGGTTTTTCCATGGGCCAGCTTCCCTTCATCTACTTGGGTGTCCCTGTTTTTAAGGGCAGGCCCAAAGCGTCTTATTTTCTCCCTTTTGTTGATAAAATCAAATGCAAACTTTCAGCTTGGAAAGTCATTCTTCTCTCTATTACTGGTCGTGTGCAGCTTGCGCGTTCGGTAATTCATAGCATGGAGATTTATACAATGATAGTGTATTCTTGGCCTATTAGCATCATTCAATTGGTTGAAAGATGGTGCAGGAACTTTATTTGGAGTGCGGATATTCAAAAGCGTAAATTGGTGATTGTCGCTTGGAAGCATTGCTGCAAAGATGTCAAGGATGGCGGTCTGGGTATTAAGTCGCTTAGAGGTCTTAATGAAGCTTCGGATCTGATGCAATGTTGGAGTGTGTTTAGTAGTCATGAGGATTGGGCGAAACTGATACGTGACAGAGTTTTCAAACGGGGCAGGCCTGTTAAGTACCACATTTCCTCGTCAATTTGGACGGGAAGCAAACACTTTCAGGAGGTTATCAGGAATAATTTTTAGTGGTTGGTTGGGAATGGTGAAAGAATCAGGCTTTGAAGCGATAATTGGTGCGGTATTCCGTTGGTGGATTTGTTTCAGGACAACGGGGATGTATTAGAGATATCTAATGTTTTCTTAAAGGATTTTATACCGAACGACCAGATTGTTCTACCTACAGCTTTTTATGACTGTTGCCCTTCTTTATCTTCTCTTGTTGGTCAGGTTGTTGTAAATTCTCAGCAGGATGACAGGTTGATTTGGAAAAACACGGAGAATGGCCTTTTTTATTTTAAGGTTGCGTATGCCTGGTGTAATAAGTCTGTCAGTCGTGATTGGGGGCGGAATGTTTGGCATGCTGCCATCCCTCCTTCCAAGTCCCTTTTGTTTTGGAGGTTGGCCCACGGGAAGTTGCCAACGGATGACATGCTTCAACGTCGTGGCCAGCAGCTTCCGTCTGTTTGTTCTCTCTGCTGGCAGCACGCTAAATGTCTGACCCATATTTTCTTCGATTGTCATTTTGCAAAGAAAATTTGGGACTGGTTGGGTGACATGCTTAACCACGGGAAGATCAACACTTTGGCGGATTGTGTGAAAATTATTGATGGCCATTACTCCGCTCAGAGTCAAGTGGTGCACGTTGCTGTTGTCCTTAATTCCATTGCCTGCCTTTGGAATGCACGGAATCGTGCCAGATTTCATAACAAGTTGCTTCATTGGAATTCGGTTTGTGTTGAAATTTTGTCTTCTACTTCTCTCTCGGGCAACTTTTCGAGTTGTAGCGCTAGTTCTAATATCACAGATTTAGTCTTGTTCAAAAAGTTTAAAGTTTCGCTTCACCCGCCTCGTCCTTTGGTTTTGATTGAGGTTTTGTAGACGTCACCCTAACAGGGTTGGATCAAGGTCAATGTTGATGGCTCTTCTGGCGGGTTTCCTATGTAGGCTGCGTGTGGTGGTATTTTTCGCGATGCTTCTGGTCAACACCTCGACAGTTTCGGGTGTTCTCTGGGGTCGGTGAATGCGGTTCATGCTGAGTTTATGGGGGCTATATTAGCCACGAAGCTTGCTTTGGATCGTCAATGGTGCAATCTTTGGTTGGAGTTGGATTCCACTTTGGTTGTTTCAGCTGTTGCTAATCCTTCAGTCGTTCCTTGGGGTATTCGTTCTAGGTGGGATCTTTGCTTATCTAGACTTAGACATTTTAATTTTTTTGCCTCGCACATATTTAGGGAAGGTAACCATTGTGCATACTTATTAGCTAATTTAGGACTGTCGGTTAACTCGTTCACTTGGTGGAATGAGGTTCGCCCGGAGATCCTTGCTGACTATAACAAAAACAGGTTAGGATTACCTTACTTTAGATCAAAGTAGGTTTGAGGTCAGGTTTTTTGCCCCCCTCATTTTTGTATCTATTTTTCATTTATAATATTTTGGGCTCTCACCTTTTGCTTAAAAAAAATGTCGTTAATAAAATTTTAAAAATGAAAAAATTTAAGTGGGAAATGTTACCAGTAAAATTGATTGTGATACATACACTTTGACATGCTTTTAAGTAGTGATATGAAAATCATGTCGCTAGCACATTATCGTTCTGACACGCTGGTGCATAGTGAAAGGAAAATCATATTGCTATTTTATTTTAGTAATGACGTAGAACACACGTTGCTATGACACGCTATGAATTAGTGGCATGGAAATGATGTCGCAACCACCAACGATTACTTTAATTGTGACGTGATTTTCCTAATGTTGGAGTGGCTATTTATTAAACTTCCTTGTTAACTTTGGATTATTTATTTAATTAGTCTCTTTTTCTATCAAGAATTATATATTTTAAAACCTAATATGTAGTTATAAAGAATATATATATATATATATATATATATATATATATATATATATATATATATATATATATATATATATATATATATAAACATAATATATACTTTTAAAATATAATATATAACTTTTAAAAGCATAATACATATTTTTAGCATTTTTTATAGTATTTTTTTTATATGTTATATGTTATAAAATATTAAAACAGAATATATGTTATAAAATAATAAAATATAATATATACTTTTTAAAACATAATATATCTTAAAACATAATATATATATATATATATATATATATATCAGGTCTAACAAATAAAAAATAAGCTTGTTATGAAAAACGGTACCTTGAAACAAAATATTAACGGTTTCTTTATGGGCAAGAAACACGCAAGGGTTAGGGTTAATAAGGAAAAACAACTAAAACCCTATTAGGGTTCACAAAGGAAAAGAGGAAGAAGAATAGAGAATTGGTTAAATCTGTTTTACTATTCACTTTCTCAATAGGTTTAAGGATTACAAGTGAATATCAACAATTAACCTCTCTCAACCTAATAAGGTTTTGTCACACTTAGGAAGTGAGACTAGTATGTTATTTATAATAAACCTAACATACTAAACTAATGGACTTTTTAACAATTACCCATTACAAGCTAACTTAGGGTACAAGCTAACTTAAATAATTGAATCCATAACACAAGGCCCAATTCGATCTCCTACATACTAGAACACAATTCGACTACAGCATGTAGGTCTTCGACAACAACATATGAGCGGACTTCGACGACATGCTAAAACTAGAGTTCGATCCAATATCTCACAAATATCCACCTTGGATCTAACTTTATATCCTCAAGAAATAAACTAGCTTTCTTCATGCAGCTTTATCAATTGCATACAGTGGAAGAACTTGCAACTGGTCAACGTCTTGGTGATCATATCAGCAGCATTATGATCTATGAAAACCTTCAGCACTTGGACTTCTCCACGCTCGGTTACCCCTCTGATGAAATGCAGCCTCACATCAATGTGCTTGGTTCGCTCATGATAGGCTGAATTCTTCGACAGGTGTATTGCACTTTGACTATCACATTTAACAGTGATAACTGGACCTTGAAGTTTTAGCTCCTTTGTAAAACCTTCAAGCCACAATGCTTCCTTTACAGCTTCAGTTAGGGCGATATATTCCGCTTCAGTGGTTGATAAGACAACAACCTTCTAAAGTGTTGCTTTCCAACTGTTTGTTGTCCCAAACATAATGAACACATATCCAGAAATAAATTTTCTGGAATCCATACAACCTGCATAATCAGAGTCGACATATCCTTCGATTGCTGCTTTACTATCTTCACCCAAGGCTCCACCATAAATTAGGACTCTGTTCAGAGACCCATTTCTGTACCTTAAAATCCACTTCAATGCTTGCCAGTGAGCCTTTCCAGGATTTACCATGTACCTGCTTACAAGACTTACTGCATATGCTATGTCAGGTCTAGTACAGACCATAACATACATCAAAGAACCCACTATATTAGCATATGGAATGTTATTCATATAAGCTCTTTCGACATCAGTACTAGGACACTGATCTAAACTCAGCTTGAATTGAAGGTTTGTCGGAGTCACAACAGGCTTGGAATTCGACATACCATACTTTTCGAGAATCTTCCGTAGGTATGCCTCTTGAGATAATCATAATTTGACTGCTTTCTATCTCTTTGGATGTCATTCCCAAGAATCCTGGACGCAGCTCCCAGATCCTTCATTTCGAACTCCTTATTGATTTCAGCCTTCACCCTCATTACATCTTCGACATTGTTGCTTGTTATTAGAATATCATCCACATAAAGCAACAAAATAACAAATGAATTACCAGGTCGAAATCTGAAGTAAACACAGTGGTCGAACTGACTTCTAATGAAACTTATGCGTGCCATGAACTTGTCGAATCTCCTATTCCACAGTCGAGGAGATTGTTTCAGTCCATATAAAGATCTCTTCAGTTTGCACACATAATCTTCCTTCCCTTTTTCGACATACCCTTTAGGTTGCCTCATAAGGATTGTTTCATCTAGATCACCATACAAGAACGCAGTCTTCACATCCATCTGTTCCAGTTTAAGGTCGAACTGTGCTACCATGGTAAGCAACATTCTAATGGACATGTTCTTCACAATAGGAGAGAACACATCATTGAAGTCGACACCTTCTTTCTGAATGAACCCCCTAGCGACCAATCTTGACTTGTATCTCTTCAGTGCCACTCCTTCGATTCCTTCCTTAACTTTGAAAATCCATTTATAGCTGACTAACCTGGCTCCAGTAGGTTTCTTGATCAGTTCCCATGTGTTGTTATCACGAAGAGATTTCATCTCATCATCCATGGGCTTCAGCCATTCAGTCTTCTTTCGACTCCTCATAACTTCCTTATACTCTCTAGGTTCTTCGTCGAGAACCTCATTTACAGAGATTAAGGCATAAGCTATAAGATCTGCATACCCAAGTCTCTTAGGTGGCTTGATGACTCTCCTCGACCTGTCTCTTGCTAGCAGGTAGTCATTATCAGTCTCCTCATCTTCGACAATATCTTCTGCTTCTTCTTCGACTTCATCTGGGGTACGCAATTCAGCATCAACATGTTCCACCTCAACAGGAATCTCTCCATGTTCCAGCTTTGGGGTGATGTTTCCCCTTGATGTGGAATCCTCGCGCAGAGTTTTACCTCTCGTTATGATTGCTTTGATCACTCCCCAAGCAAAGAGAAATGTGGACTTCTTATTCCCCCAATTGGTTGATATCCCTATTAGGATTTGCTTTGTGTGTACTCCTTGACAGGATCTCTTTTGGTATCTCTATATTGTTGAGATTAGCCGAGTATTCAGCTGAACTGTGGTGTTTATTCATCCTCTGTTCATCCTTATGTCTCTTCTGTCAGCATACTCATACTCATACGCATTGCATACGCATTCTTTTGTTATGCATAGCATTGTTGTGGTTGCATTGTGCATTTTGCATCTGTTTTAGTGCTTCCCGGCTCTTTGGTATTGTTATCCTCCGCAGAGAGTGTGTGTGTGTCCTCTCTCCATTAGAGTGTTGACCTTAAGCAGAAAGTGTTTATCCTTTCTTATTCCCTACTGAGTTTATTCCTCGTGGAAAGTTTTGCTTCAGTTTTCCTTTCCAGTTCATTATCTGGATGGGACCAATCCCCAGTTGAGTTATTTCCTCCTTGGGATGAATCTTGTTTGACCGTTTCTCTCCAGTTTGTTCCTGGATTGAACTTTGGTCTCCGGCGGTGACTATTTTGAAACGCTCTAGGCTATGCAACCTAGTTGATTGGGAGTGCATTTATTTTGCACCTTTGAGGATTTTGTATTCCTCAGCAGATAATCTTTTTATGTTTACCATTAGAAGATGAAGATTTTGTTTCCTCCAGTAGTGTTGTTGCAACACTCTTTTGGAATCCATTGCATGACAACAAGCAGCAGCCTTTTTATTTGAGAAACTTGTGTGTCCCCAGTTATCAAACTGTATCTTTTACATCAAATGGTATCTCTTCAGCCGTTCCCGTCAGAGAAGTTCACTATGAATTCCCAATAGATGGTTGTCTCTTTATTTGAGAAGTCTGTTGAATGATCTAACTTGCCCATATCTCCTATGAAGATCCCTGGTAGATATATTGATTCCTAGTTCCTGGCAAGTCTCAGCAGAAGATTTCCAATTGACCTCGGCAGAAGGTATTTTCTTTCCAAGAATCTCGGCAGTAGATTTCTTGGATATTTTCAAAAGATTTCCAGCAAACCTCGGCAGTAGGTGGCTTTATTTCAGATTTATTTGGTTGATCTCGGCAGTAGATTCTCCAGTAAGTTTTAAAAAATAGAATTCTCAACAAGCCTCGACAGAAGGTATTTTCTTTCCAAGAATCTCGGTAGTAGATTTCTCGGATAATTTCAAAAAAAAAATTTATTACAACAACCTCGACAGAAGGTATTTTCTTTTTAGGATCTCGGCAGTAGAATCCTTAAAAGATTTTTCAGTGAAGCCTCGGCAGCATGCATGTTTTCGATTATTCCTCGGCAGTAGGAATTACATATAAAATCTCGGCAGAAGGTGTTTCATTTGAAGGTTCTCTGGTTGATCTTGGCAATAGATTCCCCAGTAAATTTTTTATGGTTTACACATTTCTCAAAAAAAATCTTGGTAGAAAGTATTCCCAAATGAAATCCTAAGTCTCGACAGTAAACTCCTGCAGTTGATATCTTCTGAAATCCCCGCAGTGGACCTCGTCAGCAGGTTCTCCAAGTGGAATTTGTTAAAAGATCTCATTAAAATCTCTCCATTTGATTTTATTACCCTCGTGGTAGTTAATATATCTCGTGTTCTCTTTGGTTCGCGTACCATATGCCTGGTAGTAGGTGATCTCTACTCCAATGGATGGTAAGCCTCTTCAGCTAGATGGGACAGTTCGTTGTTGAGGTTTGTTACTCTGATGAATGGTAAGTCTCTTCGGTTAGACGGGACTGTTCGTTGTTGAGATTTGGTTACTCCAATGAATGGTAAGTCTCTTCGATATGCTAGATATAGTTCATTGTTGAGGTATTGATTTTCCCCAGTGGAGCCTTGCTGTGCTAAGTCTTCCCTGTTGAGTTATATCCTTGTTGTGTAGTGGTTTATTTCCATATCCAGTTATCCCCAGTTGAGATATTTCTTCCCCGGGATGAGTCTTGTTTGACCGTTTCTCTCTGGTTTATTCCCGGATTGAATTTTGGTCCCTTGCTTTGACAATGGAAGCTTATCACATTTGTCGTCTTGCCCATTTAGTTGGTAGTAGGTGATGTAGCTGGCTTATTACCTTTGTCGTCCTGCCTTTTAGTCGGTAGTAGGTAATATAGCCCGGTTTGGTTACCCTGTTATAGTTGTCACTTGGTTGATAACTGGTAATCCTTTCCCCTTTTTGAGATTATTACCTTTGTCGTCCTGCCCTTTGTTGGTAATAGGTGATACTTCTCGTACCCCTTTTTGAGGTTATTACCTTTGTCGTCCTGCCCTTTGTTGGTAGTAGGTGATACTTCTCGTACTCCTTTTTGAGATTATTACCTTTGTCGTCCTACCATTTGTTGGTAGTAGGTGATACTTCTCGTATACCTTTTGTGAGATCGTTACCTTTGTCGTCCTACCATTTGTTGGTAGTAGGTAATTCTTCTCATCTCCTTTTGATTGACTGCCTTGTTGTAGCTATCACTTTGTTGGTAGTTGGCAATATTTCCTTTTGATCATACTATTACCGGATGTCTGGTATTAGACGATCTTTTCCCCAGCGGAGATTTTTCTCTCCATGTTGGGACGATGTTATCTCTCTTTTATCCCTGGTGTTGGTAATTTTCCCTCAGCAGAATCTTACTCTATTTTCTTCCCCAGCGGAGATTGTTCCCTCCCCTGATGGGATGTGTTTTCCCTATTTTGTTTTCCCCTGTGGAGTCTTTTCTCTTTGCTCCCCAGTTTTTGTTTGTCTCCTGTGGCGTTTTCTCCCCACAGAGGTCTTGTGTCTGCATATCATTTGCACGATCATATCATTTTGTGGTCTCTTAAGGCCAAAAATCGGGTTGTTATTATATTTAAGTATCTTCTATCTCGTCGAGACAAAGATATCAATCTTCTTATCTCCAGATAGAAGAAACTTAAATAGGGGCAACTATAATACCCTAATTTTTGCCCCTAAGATTCTCTGCTTGTCATGTGCATTCATACAAACAAGATCACACATTGGTTCCCTCTTTTGTAGGATTGTGCCTTGCTGGGATCTTTGAGTATGTGTGTGTTTATTAGTTGTTTTATTGCTTAATTTGTTTATGTTTACTAACCATTAATTAAAATCCAAAAATATTTTGTTTTCTTTCACTAACATTTTCAGGGGAAGAACAGGTTAAAAATACCAAGAAAACAGTCCCCCAACCCGAATAAATTTCATCTGAACAAAGTCAATGTTGATCTACAAACAACTAAAAATCATCTGATCAACATTTTCCAAGTTTTAATTGATTATTATTCAAGAGACTCCAAGGTTCATGTGTTTATTTCCATGCCTTCTTTGACGAACATGAGAATCGAGCCAAGATCCAGCACAATATAGCAAGAATGACATTTTTGAAGATTTTCAACTATGCAATCGATTGCACTAATGGTCCAATCGATTGCACCCTGCAGTTTTTGCCTAGATATTGAAATTTCCAGCAGCGCAATCTATTTGCGCTACAGTGCAATCGATTGCACGAAGACAGAATTGGCCAAAATCAGCATTTTTCAAATTTTGAAGCATTTGGCACCAATCTTGACCATTGATCACATGTAGAATATTCTAGATCACCTCATTTTAAGTCCCCTACATCATTTTGATCATTCCCCACCATATACCATCACTAATCACCACTCTTTTGTGATTTCCCTCCAAATTCAAATTCCAAGCATAATTTTCATTTCCAAACCACCAAATTTCCAAGCCTAAATTCTATAAATAGAGGTCTCATTTCACAAGCTTTTGAGAGCTAAATTCACCTTGCTAAAATTTCTCTTGAAGTTTTTGATAGCCAACAAACCTCTTGCAAATTCTCTCCCCAATCACAAAATTCACTCAAAGCTCACTTTTCTTCTCTTGAAAGTTAACAAGAATTCACATTGAATCTTGTTCAACTTTGAGCTAAACCTTCATCCAAACTTGTTTTCTTCATTAATTCTTGTAGATCAAGGCTTTGGAGTTTGGCTCTTGAAGCAATTTGAAGGAATTTTCAGATTTGAAGTGGTAAATCATCTTTCACCATTGTTGAAGCTTCAATTTCATCTTCCATAATGTAGATCTTTGGAGACCCTTGTTACTTGATCTTTTGGATCTTGTAATTGTGTTTAATTACTGGTATTGGTTGCTATTTGCTTTGCATTTTCGTACACTTTTGATTCCACGATCATGAGGTATTTGAAGAAAGTTTTAGATCATGATCATGCTGAATTTTTGCTGTCACAGCAGGGTGCAATCGATTTGCATTTTCGTGCAATAGATTGCACAGTGCTGGTTTTTTTTTTGCCTTGTTTTCTGATAGTGTGCAATCGATTCGCACACTGGTGCAATCGATTCGCACTGAACAAAATGGTGTTTTTCACCTATTTTTGGGACCGTTTTGGTTTTTCTTCCTCCTCCTTCCCTTTTCTTCTTGTTTTAGCCTTGAAATGCATTGTTGAGATTAATTTCTCTTCAATTTCAATGGACTTTGGATATGGTTAAAGTAATTAAACATTCATTAGTTCAAATCTATCTTTTAATGAATTGTTGAATTCATTTGAGGTGCTTTAAATTAGTGATATGTTTTCACACTTAAACTCATCAATTAAAAATGATTGAACTTGAAGATGAAAGGTTCTTGAATTTGTAATTCAATTTGGCTTTCTCTTCATCTATTTCTTTTTATTTTTGATCGATGAAAGTCTTATGGATCTTAGAATTTTTTTGTTGAATTCTTGATCAAGACTAGATCGTTACCTATTTTCTTTTCGTGCGGTATTGCTTTCGGATGACGATCTACATATCGTTCATCTAGCATGCATTAGCACAAAGATCTATTGACCGACCTCATTATAGGCTAATTACTCCGTAAATTACTCGGCGATTGCTTAACATAACGCAACATTTGTCCCTCTTTATCCAATTGGGAATTTGAACTTTCGTGGTCCGGACCTTGATTGGTCGCGTTAACCCAATGTTGATTAATTTTTTGCATTAGGTCCATAACTTTTGAAACTTGGCATTGTAGAGGCTTTGGTTCTACCAATCTTCTGTCATGTTCATTAACCTTGGCCTAAGTGCATTGTTTAATCACTATAGTTCAAGACGTGAAACGGAATAATCGGTGAAGGCTTATGGCACTAGAGCCTTGTGCTACTAATCACTAACTTCTAACTTTATATTTCCTTCTCGCTCCCTATCTCTCTTTGACTTTTATGCAATTTTTCCTTTGTCCGTTGGACACATGTTTATGCTTCTGCATATTTTTCCTTTGTCCGTTGGACACATGTTTATGCTTCCGCAGTTTTTTCTTTGTTCGTTGGACACATGTTTATGTTTATGCCTTTTCCTTTTGTCCATTTTGGACTCAAAAACATTAATAAAGGATTAAACCACTAAAAGACTTGTGCTCTTAATTATTGGACTATGGCCACTATCCTTTGCATTGGAGGACTTATACTCTTGATTACGAACTTTGGACTTAGAATTAGGATCCTAACCTATGCTTGGGAGTTTGTGATGGAAAACCTTGGATTTTGGATACTTGGAGTCCTCTTTTGAAGACTTATTTTGAATCAAGATCAAATCAAAAAGGGAAAAATGCTTATGCTATGGAGCTTGTCCATGTGGTTAGATCTTTCTTATCCTTAGCTTTTATTTTATGCACTAGGATAGTCACTTCTTCTCCACCCCTTCTTCAATTTTCAAAATCTCCTCTCTTTTTTCAAAACCTTCTTGTTTTCAAACTTAAAACCGCTTTCATAATAAAACCTTGACTTCGGTCAAGCGATTTTTAAACTTTCTTTTCTTTAATAAATGTCAACCAATATTAATCATATTTTGACCATTTCACAAAAACATAAAAAATGTAAAAACTCATCAATCTTTTTTGTACTTTGTGCACTTTTTCTTTTAAACTTTTTTCATAAGTTTAGACATGATTCATCTCTTTAAGAGGAATTATTCGCTTGGAAATGACGACTTGTCTTTACATTTAAAATCAACCATAACAAACAAATTTTTGTTATTTGTACCACGAATTACGAGGTTTTGATCCTACATTGCACATCGTGGGTACGTAGGCATGAGGCAATAAGTCTCTCCAAACACAAAAATCTTAAAAAAATAATTCTCCTCTCATCTCCTCAATCTCTTTTCAAACAAACATTTTCAAACCAAAAAGCGGTAGATATTTCAAAGGGTTCCTATAGAGTACTATAGACGTTTTGGGTGCTAACACCTTCCCATTGCGTAACCAACCCCCCTTACCCATTCTCTGTTTGTTCTTGTTTTTTTAGAACCCCTTAGGTTTTGTTCGCTCTTTTTCCTTTCCTTTTTTTGGATAAAATAAAAGTACAGTGGCGACTCTTGTTTTTTTTAGTTAAGTTAATCAATAGCTTATACTCACAAATTTCCCCGCTACACCAGCAACACCGATCCACCATCTTTATCACATAGCTCCTCGAACAATTCTCTGTTTGGAGTCATGTGCCAAGTGCAACCTGAATCCATAATCCACTCTATTCTTGAGTCGAGTCTTGAAACTACAAGGACATCAGATGAGTCGAAGTCATCTTGAACAATGGTTGCGTTGCCATTATCCTTACCTCCATGATCTTTTAGGCGTTCAGGGCACACCTTTCTTGTGTAACCCTCCTTCTTACAGTGATAACATCGAATACCAGATGTTTCACCACTATAAGACTTCTGCTGACTTTTACCTTTCTTCTTGTCGAACTTACCATCCTTTCGCAAGAATTTTACCTTAATGTCCAAACCTTCACCAACCGTCGAAGGTTTATGCTCCTTTCGTTCGTTCAGGTCCTTAGAATACAAGTATGATTGAACTTCTTCAAAGCTTAGAGACTCCCTTTCATACAAGAGAGTTTCTTTGAAGTGAGCATGTGTTATGGGCAAAGCACACAACAACAATAGTGCTTGATCTTCGTCATCGATCTTCACATCAATATTTTCAAGATCAAGAACCAGCTTGTTGAACATATCGAACTGCTCAGCCAAAACTTTGTCTTCACTCATCTTGAATGAATACAAAGCTTGCTTCAGGTAGAGTCGATTCACCAGAGATTTTGTCATGTACAAACTTTCAAGTTTCAACCATAACCCCGATGCCGCAGTCTCCTTTGATACCCGTCGAAGAACCTTATCACCAAGGCTCAACAATATTGCGCTGTGGGCTTTCTCTATCATGACCGTCTTTTCTTTTACCGTTAACGCAACATCCATGGCTGCCTCTCCCTTCAACGCTTCCAAACAACCCTGCTGAACCAGTAGAGCTTTCATCTTCAAGCGCCACAGACCGAAATCGTTCACTCCGGTGAATTTTTCAATCTCATACTTTGTTGAAGGCATCTTCTCCACGCTCACCGCACCAATTTGTTATGAAAAACGATACCTTGAAACAAAATATTAACGGTTTCTTTATGGGCAAGAAACACACAAGGGATAGGGTTAATAAGGAAAAACAAAGGAAAAACAACTAAAACCCTATTAGGGTTCACAAAGGAAAAGAGGAAAAAGAATAGAGAATTGGTTAAATTTGTTTTACTATTCACTTTTTCAATAGGTTTAAGGATTACAAGTGAATACCAATAATTAACCTCTCTCAACCTAATAAGATTTTGTCACACTTAGGAAGAGAGACTAGTATGCTATTTATAATAAACCTAACATACTAAACTAATGGACTTTTTAACAATTACCCATTACAAGCTAACTTATGGTACAAGCTAACTTAGGGTACAAGCTAACAACTTAAACAATTGGATCCATAACACAAGGCCCAATTCGATCTCCTACATACTAGAACACAATTTGACTACAGCATGTAGTTCTTCGACAACAGCATGTGAGTGGACTTCGACGGCATTCTAAAACTAGAGTTTGATCAAATATCTCACAAAGTTAATAATAAAAATCAATTTTATTCCAAAACCCCTTAATTTCTTTCACGTTTCCAAAATCCTTCAACTTCTCTCACGCTTCCAAAATCAATTTTATTCCAAAATCCCTCAGCTTCTCTCACGCTTCCAAAATCAATTTTATCACTATTTCAGCTCCACCTTCATTGTTTCACCTTCACAGTTTAATAGCCTCCTCCAATCACGTTTTCTTCTAATCCGGTTTTCACTATCGTATTTTAAGGTGTGCATTTCTTCTTCTTTTTTTCTTCTTTACTTTTTGGGGGTTGAAAGTAAATATAGATTGAAATTGAAATAGACTAAAGAAGTATTGAATAAATTATATTTTCTTAAAAATTATACTTTTTTGAAGTTTTTTTTAAATTATATTTTTTGTAAGTATGAATAAAATTTATAGTTTGTATGAAATTTAGTATGAAAGTAAGTATGTATGGTTTATATGTATGAAATTTAAGTATGAAATGTAATTTGTTAGAAATGTATAATATTTATAAAATGTAGTATGAATTAAATTACTATGAAACGTAGTTTGTATGAAATGTAGTTTTATAAATTAAATTTAGTATAATACAATTAATTTGTATGAAATGTAGTTTGTAGTAAATGTTTGACCAAAATTCCCGAAATTGGTCGATAGATTAAAATCACATTCGTAATTAAAATGACAACGATTTTGTAAATATGCGGTATGGAATATTTTCGGTACTATCGTAGTTGGATGTACGACAGAATATTGCCAAGAAGACGTGGACTTAAAACAAAATTTGAGGAAGGAGTTAACGGGTTTATCATGTGGGCATTTGCTCAAGAATGTTGTCGAAGCCAAGGAGGAGTAAGATGTCCTTGTTTTAAATGTGAATGTAGACCAATAATTAGTGACTCAGAGGAAGTAGAAGTGGTTTCATTAAAAATTATTGGGTTTGGACATATAATGGAGAAAAATTGTCGAGTAACATACTATAGACTACTAATACGCATGCATCAAGCAGTCGATCACATATGGAATATGTGGAACAATTTAATCTGATCGATGACATAGTTGGCAATGCCTTTGGGGTGAACGTGGCCTATGGTTATTAATTTTTTGTATTTTATGAAATATTTATTATTTATTAAATAAATATCTGTGAAATAGAAACCACGCGGCTAGTTAGTCTGAAAAAAAAAATTAGTGGCATGAAATTCACGTCGCTATTGATAATTTTGTGGCATGAAATTAACGTGGCTAGCTAGTCACACCGATCCATTTGCTCCCTATTACTGGACGTTGTAGAGTGGTACAGTTTTTTTTTTTGCAACGTAATTTGCCTGCCACAAATTAGTGATGTATTTTCACGTGGCAGTGTGGTCCAATTATATTGTGGATAGTGACGTGATTAGCCTACCACAAATTAATGGCGTGTTTTTCACGTGACACCTTGTTTCCATGAGTGCTCCTGCGACATGTTTCAGTCACGTCTCTAATTTCCTTTTATGACATGATATTTAGGTTTGTGGCGAGATTTTCACGCGGCTAATGGCTGTTTTTTGGTAGTGAATATTATAAATCTTTAATACAATTGAATATATATATATATATATATATATGTTATGGAATTAAAATTGATCGCATAAACGACAATAGTGAGGGACAACGATGGACTTGAATCTCATATGCGGTGGAGGAAAGATTGACCTGGAAGGTTAACACTTCAATGCTCAAGTCAGTACATGAAGGAGAAGAGTGAATGAAATTTGAATTTGAAATTATGTACCGAAAATCAACATTCACGCCCTTTTATATAATAGGACAATTGTGACAATTTGTTATTCTCTAGACGTGTGATGACGGAAGCCATTTGATGTATTCTAACCCTAGATCTCCTATACTCTTCCATGGGGTAATTCCCCTGTGCTGCGAGCAATTCCAGCAAACCATTGCTTCTTTTGGGTGGTCAGTTGATGGCCATTCTGGGCAGTCCAGAACAATCACCCTTGTCACTGTATGACACTTAGGGGTTTGTCGTGTCCGTCTCATTCATGTCGGTTGTTCCTTTTGTATAAATGGAAAACCAAGAAAAGACATTATTGTTTTAGGAATTCACACTTTTAACGTGCCATGTGATTCAAATATATTTTCGTATGTTCTCTTATAATAATTTTTTGGGAACTGAAACACTTGAGCGTCTCGCTGAGGTGATCAGGGACGTGATAGGATTTATTCCTTTTAATAAGTCGGCATACGATTCTTAAAGAGTTAGTTTCACATTTCTTTGAGACGTTTTTTCTGCTCCATTGTTATCTGCATTTTCTACAATGTTTTTCTTATTTACACTTGAAGAAAGTAGTATACATCAGAAGTAAAAAATAAAAAGAAGATACTTTTGCCTCCAAAGTTAACTCTATTTTTGTCTTTGTTTGAGAGGGCGGACTTGACAAAGCATTTATGGGTGTTGGTATATATTTGGATTAGGGTGTCATGACTCCTAATGAATATAAGATAATTTGTATCGAGTATAACGAATGTGTCATCCCTTTTAACGAACGTACCTTTTCTATATTAAGTATTTGATTTCCTCCTAAAAGTTTTGAAATAAATTTTCTTAATTGCTTGATGGTTGTCCCCTCACAGTTGCATTTAGCGAGCTCGATGTATGTTAAAGTTTTTCGGTACCGGTACGAATATCAAAAGGGAAAACCCTCTTTGTCTCTTTTCTTCCATCTCTTCAAATTACAATGTAGTCCTACATTCTAAGCACGAGGCCATGCTTTGATTAATCTAGTGGAAATTGTCTGTAGCTTCGGGACGTTTTAGAAGAGCTTGAAGCATTTAGAAAATTGATTCTTCTTGGTTGTCCCTGCCCACGAATAAGCTCATGCAACTGTGTACACCATAGGGGTCGGAGTAAGAAGTAGGTGTATCGGCCTATTTCCCAAGTACTAGAACAAGGGCCATTTTCTTGATGGGGAATGGGTTTTACGTCTACAAGGAGGATGGTTTGTCTCAAGAGGGTCTTTATCTAAAGAAAGCACTAGTTGGTAATAATTATTTGTTGACTCAATGAAGAATGAGTAAGTGCTTCGCTTACTAAGATAAGGAATTTTTCCAACTCAGACTATTGTAGGTCCTTAAAACATTTTGCAACCAGTCGATGCTCATTCCTTCTAAGGGCCCGTCGAAGGTGCTTTAAATGATTTTGGTATTCACCGTGCGTGGTGAGTTCTCCAGATCCTGCGCAGTTGTCAAGGTTAGGTCCTCGTACTAAAAAATAACATTGGGCATCTACCTCGAAAGAGGATTGTTTTTATCTAGCCAACATGACCGGGCATGCTCTTGAGGAGGACCTGTCAACTCTGGCATATTATGCCTGACACGCTTCTGTTGTTCTAGCTATTGGTGGGGCTAGTTGTTAGGAAATTTTCTTGTCTGACTAACAACATAAGAAAAAGAAACATATGGAGGAAAGTATTTCTAGCTTGACATTCTAGCGGGATACATACTACAAGAAATACATACGACTTCTGCTTCTCATATTAGGGTAGGTGATTCATTGAGTGCCCTCAATCTCTCTGGCTCGCTAGTCGACCATGTAACTATTTTGGTGAAGTGTGTAGCAAGGAAGGATAAAACCTTAGCTTTTGCTCAGGCAATTTTATTGTCTACTCGGGCATCCTTCTATGCTGGTCATGGATGTCTATAAGCCATGCACCTTGAGAATGTCTCATTGGTTCAAAGTTTAAATGAATCATTTGTTGCTAGTATCACGACAATTTTAGAGTCCTTTGAGAATGATTTGCACCAAGTAGAGCACTTTCACCGTTCTCTGGATATTTTGAGAGAGCAAGTTTGGCTAAACCAGATGCTCAAAGATGGGAAGATTGTATTCCTTAGGGATTAGTAACCTTATTCGCTTTTTTTGTAATATCTTACAGTGTAAAGTATGAGTGAAATGAAATAGATGTGATGTTGTTATTTCTACCTATTCAAGAAAAACAAGGAAAAACGACAAAAGATAATTTTTCTCCATAGTAAAACCAAGGGGTTGCTACAGCCACCAGTAGCAGCTGCTACAGGCCGTAGCAGAAAGGTCGGTTAAGGTTTCCTTTGGGTGTTCCCCAGTACAAAAAATAGAGACCTAATACGGCCACCCGTAGCAGGAGGGCAAGGCCAACTTCTTTTGTTTTCTTTTTTAGATTGATTCTCAATGATTGTGGCTATTATGCATGATTTGATTTGATACAATTCTTATGTAATATGCATTGAACCAAAGATATTATGCTAGTTTTAATTTTTTTTTCTATAAAACTCATAGTCTGTTATGAGTTTTAGAATCCAAGTTTTATTCTACAAGTTTCTACGTATTTCCTATTCTCTTTTTCTTTGTACTCAAGCCTCTAAGGGAGCAAGATTGTCAAAACTTAATCTAAATCATGTTTTCTTATTCATCCCTAGTCAATTGTTTATCTATTATAATTGTTTGATATGAATATGTTGTTGAATACCTATTTTAATATGGTTTCCCTCACCATGAGTGAGTAGTCCATTAGGGACTAGGGGTTATGAGGATTATCTTATGACCTCTTGTGTGATCCATCATAATCGATTACGAAAATTTTAGCTTAAATTTATTTTATAATATGAGTTCATGCATTCTAACTCCATTACGAAAGTAAGGTGTTCTCATGTATCGTCCATAGTCTGAAAGGATATAGGTCGATACCGGAGCGCAGGTTTTTAAACAATCGAGTCCAATACAACGAAAGTGCTTGGATGAATTTGAGAAAACTATATAGCTAAGAAAAGGTAACGAATTGTCAACGAATAATCTGGCCATGCAAAAGCTAACGAATTATTCGTCGTCGATAGGGCAATGCGCTAGTGAAAACATGTATTGCCCATATTTATCTATTTTCTATAATTTACGTTGGATTCTCGTAATATAAGTGACATGGATCATGTGATTGTGTTAGAGTAAGAACTATAACCCTAGGCCATGTTTGCCTCAATTTGAATTTAAGTAATTTTACAAATAAGGTATTTTCATTTAAGTGCTTTTTCATTTAAGTTGTTTTACCAAAATCCATATTTTCAATTTCTTTAGATATACACCGATAGGACAAAATTCGGTACTTAAACCAGTGTATGTGGTTCGATATCTTTTTACTACTTTGCACAACCATGCACTTGCGGCTGCATTAATGAGTGAGGATTAGTCTTGAAGAAGAAGAAGAAAAAGAAGAAGAGAAACCTTTGAAAATACGGCAATCCTAATCCAAAAAAGGAAAACCTACAACGTTTACATGTTTTAATCGATTAAAAGTTATTCTAATAGATTAAGTCATTTACCTTTCACTAATAAATTAGACATTGTCCTTAATCAATTAAGCAGTATAAAAACTTTCCATATTGATTACAAATGCTTCTTAATCAATTCCATACAAGTATTAATAGGTTTTCAAGAAGTTTTTATAAAATATGGGGTTTTAAAATATATACATTTTTTTAGTGTGTGATTGACATAACATGTCAAGACTTACTCATGACCTTTTTCATTTTAAGTGATCACTCAGACATGCGCTTAGCGCATGACCAGGCGAGCTTTCACATTTTCACAACTTCGGAGCTTCATGTTTCCTTGCTTGATTCAACATTAACTTAACATTTCAACTAAAACTTTAATCTTTTCACTGATGAGACTTAATATAACTTCTTAATCGAATGACATCATCAGAGATTGTTGGATATATATCATCAAAGACTTCACTAGACATCATTTAACATAAGGTGTTGTCATCATTGACGTGGCTTGACTTTTGTCCTCACAAAGAATATCATGACTGTTGAATTGTTTAATAGATAAAGACTTCACTTGAATTTTGTTTGACATAAGATATTGTCATCATCAAAACCAACAAGATCATCTAACAGATGCAGTCAATTATACCTTCATAACACATAGATTTGTAAAGTGTGTTATTGAGAATAAGAGTAGATTATTGAGGAGGAATGTTTGCATTGAAGTTGAAGTTGCCATTGGAGCTTTTGGTTGAAACTTTTATGTGTAACAGAAAACTGTTTGACAGTTAGGAAAGCGAGGTTGGACGAGAACAAGGTTTCGTACCATATTGAAAAGGAATGAAACATACTGTTAAGTTGTCTCACATCAGATAATATATGACATTAACACGTTCTTATAAGTTAGGGCAATCTTCATTTTACAAAGCGATTTTGTAGGATTGAGTTAGGTCCAACCACAATTGTTAACACATATATCAATATGAGCTTTTATTATTGTTTTGCTTAGCACTTACCTACACAAACAACTAGTAGTTTGACATTAACGAAAAGCAACTGACTTAACAACCTCTAACCAGTTATTAGTTAAACTATAATGGATAAGTGTGATTTGCTATAGTTCTTCTCTAACACTATTAATACATTATAAAATTAAAAATACACAATTGTTTCATTTGAGTTTTGAATGATCCATTTTTTTTGTTAAATAGACTAATGGTTAGAATTCATCTTTTAAAGGTGAACAAGTGGGATATCGCGGGTTCGAACATGTGCCTCTGCATATGGGTGAGAATATGTCAGATCAACTAATAAGGGCCTACGGCTTAGCCAACATAGGCCCAGACCATGCCAGACTTTTTTTAAATAGAAAAAACCCTAGGCCTATTTAAGTAAAATGGCTAGGCCACGAGTCATAAAAATGTCTTTTACGCTTATTAAACCGACCTATTTAAATAAACATGGATATATTTTTTATTATTACATTGTATTTTGTTTTTTTTTTAATTAAAACATAAAAATAAACCTTAGTTATATTGAAGAACTTGAGAAAATAAATTTAAAAAATCTTATAAACAATGTTATAAGTTATTGTTATTAGTTATTTTTATAAGTTCTCTCAAATAAATAGTATCACAAATTTACGCTAATAAATAAACTTTAATGAGTAAATAAAAACAAACATTAACCATATCAAATTAAATTTGATCAACCACACACTCTAAATGTAAGATCGAAGTTTTGTTGAAAAATCATAATAAAATTTACATAGCATCAATCAACAAATTTTATTTTTAAATGAGATTGTAATGCATCTGAATTAACTATTAAAATTGATTTTAATTGTATAAATTGTTACTTTTCTTTAAATGAAGTTTTGTTTTCTCAATTTAAAAAAAAAAAGTTTTTTAGTTCATTTGTTTTAATTTTTCTTGAATTTTAGCTTATTGCTCAATTAATTTTGCTGACATGACAAGTATATAAATTTAATACTAATGTCATTAAAGACAATTTTATTAATGTGCCATATTAAATTTGTTCACTTAAACAACTTTAAATTAATAAAACTGACTCCAAGATACAGAGAAAGTCTAAATACAAGAAAAATAAGGAATGACAAAAAAATAAAATAAAATAGAGAGATTAAAATATTATTTTAAGAAAGAGATTAAAATATATTAATTTTATTGAAAATTTAGAGTTAAATATAAAAAAGTACATTAATTTTATTAAAAATTTAATTATTTAATTATTTTTTATTTTCGAATATAAAACATGCAGTTTTAGGTTATCTTTAACCTTATTTAAATTATTATTTCCAATTTTAAATCTATGAAAACTAGGTTTTCTCAACAAAAAAAATGATAACGAGTCATCCAAATGTTGATTAGTAGTTTAATTCATAATATTGTTACTCTTTTTAAAAAAGAATATTAAAATGTTTTTAAAAATTTGGGTGGAATGATCAAGTTTGAGAATATTTGTGAGTTTCCAACAACACGCGTGCCTTTTCCTGTGGAATGCAATGTTCTTGTCTTAAGACTCACTGCATGGCCCTCGTGCGAGGAACGGATTGGTGCGTGTGGTTTTCTTAGTTAAAGTTGAAAGAGATGCTGCTATTATTGAAGCGGAACATAGCACGGGCTTTTTCTTATTAATCCACCTAAATATTGAACTTTTTTTTTTCTTTTTCTCTTTTGTGTTATCATCATGCTACAAGCCTACAACACCTTTTCAATTAAGGTCACTAAACAATGAATACAAGCTACTTGCCAATTATTACTATAACATAGGTGTTTCTCTTAAAGCACACTATCATACATTATTATCTTCTTTCATTTTCCGATCGTAGGTCCATTTACATAAATGTTTTATAAACGGATTATTATCTAGGAATCAACAAAGGGCATTACGGTAATCTCATAATATCATTTTTTATTCATAACGTCGTCAACTTTTGAATTCCAAACTCCACTCTAATATTGACATGTGTTTTAATTTTAATACATTTATATCAAATTATCTATTTAAAATGGAATTAACGTTAATAAAAAAACTAGGCATGTAAAGATCAGGCATAGACACAAATTGATCATAAGTCAATAATTATTTTTTCAGTGACATACATTTGAATATAGACAAATACATTTAAATGAAAAACAAACATGGATATACACCTTCCAAATAACAAAAAATCATTTTGACAATGAGAATATATTGTTTTTTCCATCACAATCATATTACAGTGAAAAAAATTATAATACATAATAGCAAAGATAGCCAGTTATGTTGAATATTTGACTTTTTAACCTTTAGATAAAATCATGTTGACCTATCATAAACATGAAACGTGGAGGTGGTATGATTGGTAAAAAAACATTGGTATTACAACATTATAGGGGTTGTAAAGCAGAGCTAGTATATGGGACAATGGTGATGGTGAAAGTATAGAAAGATGAACTTTATGGAAGAAAATTAATATATAACACTTTATTGAAGAAAACTAATATATAACACTTTGTAGTTGCTTTGAAATGCATTATAGGTGATTATAAATATGAGAAAGGGAAAAATGGAAAAGGTGGAGAAAGGATAAAGTTGTCAGTGCCAAAATGGAAGGATAATTGAAATAGACATCTCAAGTTAAAAAAAACATTTGTATTAACTGTATATTGCTCACATCATACATCTCAAGTTTAAAATGCTAAGTTGTCACAACAATTAATAATGAATGAAAGAATATTAATACAAATAGTTTTGCTAATAGCATTGCACCAATCTGTATAGGCGCAGAAATGTTTAAATCAAGTTTATGATCCGAGCCTCCGCATGAGCGCGCGCATTGTCGCACATTATTAGTTAACGATTCTTATACTGTTTGTTTAGATTTATCTTACTGGTAGTGTCATGTGCTATAATTTTATTCCATGAGTAACAATTCAAATGCACATTAAGAGTAATATTTATACATTTTTTTCTTCTGAATCTAACTGGTAGTGTCCTATGTTATAATTTCATTCCATGAACAACAATTCAAATGCATATTGAGAATAATATTTATGTATTTTTTTTCTTAAATATACATGTATTAATGTATTAATTTATAATTAGATTAAATGAAGTCCTTGTTAGTATTTTACACATTGTTAGTATTTTACACATTGTACAGCAGAATTTTACTCAAATTCATATTAAGAAAAATGTTTATGCATGTTTTTTTATGGGATTTAATCGATAGTGTCCCGTGCCACTTCATGAGATGGCGAATGAAAAAAATTTTAATCTTTTATCATTGTATTAAAATCTACACTAAAAATAATATTTATGTATATTTTATTGTCTAAATATTTTTATTAGATCTAATCAGTAGTGCCTCGTGCCACTCATGGGGCGACGAATGAAAAAAATCTCAACTTTTATCATTGTATTGAAATCTACAATAAAAATATATTTTATTGTTTAAGTAAATCTAATTGATTGTATCACGTACCTCTTAACGAAATATTTCAAAATTAGTGTTATTTGTATATTACAAAGAAATTTATTTTGAAATTTCACTAAAATTGTCATAGCATATCACTTTCCAGTTTATATTTTATTATATAAATAAATTTAATTGTTTGTGTCCGTTTCCTTTCTTCTGTTTGCATTTCATGCCATATAAAATAAAATAATAATTTCTATAACTTAAATCTACCAGAATACAGTAGAAAGTGATATAAAAATTAGAACATATAGTATTTACTATGATAAGAGTCTTTTCAAATTTATAAGTTCTATGGAAACCCAAAACATAATTATGATAATTGTAACACCCATATATAAAATCATACATCAAAGCATAAATATTATATATGAACCCAAGTATTTGATACTGAAATACCATAAGTTCCTAGTTAACACATTGTATATGATAAATGCCCAAAATACACAATACTAAAATTCTGAGGCATAAATATACAAGATGTTCAAAATGATAAAAACTAAGAACTAGATCAACAATGATCTCAAAATAAACTCCACATCGGAAGCTAGCCATCAACAAGCAAGGAAAAATCACACGACTTTATCCTTACCCTTAGCGGAACCTGAAGTACCTGAAATATAATCAACAACGTGGGGTGAGATACATCAAATCTCAGTGAGTTCCCTATCTTATGGATTCTCTCAGATTTACAAGGTCCTAACAATCCTAACTCAAGTCCAAGGGAAGGGAAAAGACTTTTGAGTTCACATCTTAATTCTCACACTATATGGAAATATGTCATGAGTCAAACTGAAATTCTGGTATCAGACGTGTGATGTTAACTGCGATATCACAACAACACACTCTGAACAATGGACAATAAAAACACACAGAATTGTTAACCCAGTTCAGTTCTAAAAACCTAATATGGGGGCTACCAAGCCAGGGATGAATTTCACTACTTGTAGAATTAAATTACAGACTCAACAACCCAATTGACAATCTCCTAATCTTAATTCCTACTAGTGACTTTCTACCTAAGAAACCACTTAGATATGAGAACACTACTCAATCCCTAAAAACTCTCAAAGAACACCCTCTTTGAGAAACCTTGATCCTGCTTCACAGCTTTGATCAAGTTACACAAACTCTCTTTGCTTCACATCTTTAAGAGAGGACAGGACTTACCAATTCACTCTTGAATGGTGTACACAAAAACACGCACAAAGACTATGATTAACCTCCAGTTAATGCTCTCAATATTCTGTCTGCTTTCTGTACCTTCTTCCTTTGATCTATGCGCTTTATATAGCCACCTGAATTGGGCTTAGACTCCTTGCAATATTTGATCTGATTTGTTATTTAAAACTGAATCTTCAAAACAGATTTTATCCCCAAAATCTTTTCAAATCTTCAACCTTTTAAATCTCCTACAAATCTGCATCAAATCTCTATGCAACAAAGAATATCTAACCCAAGATATCCACATCCAATGAGACTACCAGCTCTCCACAATTCCAGCTAAAACGCAAACCCTAACAACATCACTAAACCTGATGTTATTAATTCTGCATACCTGATGTCACAACATCGCATGTGACATCAGACATCCAACTTAAACACTTAACACAGCCCAGTGTTAAGACTCAATGTTGTGACATCACCCATATGACATCAAACATTGAACAGCTTCACTACTTATCACAACCCAGTGTTAAGAGTCAATGCTGCAACATCACCACCTTGACATCAACATTGAACAACCTTTGTTTTACCAAAATTCTAGCCAATCCAAGAAACTAACAATCTCCCCCTTTGGCTAATTTTGGCTAAAACAATCTCTGCATCTTCAGAGACTTTAGCAACAGATAAAATATGATTTTTCCAACCTTTGCAGCAGCACAGTCTTCACAAACAGTTACACTTCACAATGCTTTCAGCATGCTGCACAAACACTCCAATACTCTATTGTACACAAACTTCAACACTAACCAACAGCATGGAATAAATCTCCCCCTCAAGGCAAGAACCAGCATACAAGTTGTTCAACAACTCTCCCCCTCAATGTCTGCACTTCTGCATCACAACTAGCAGCACTCCTTGTCATTGCAGCACCTCTTGTATCTTGACTGACTCTTGACTATTTTGACTATTTCCCCCCCTTTTTAACCACAATTGGAGAAACCTCAACAAGTAACTCCTATGACACCCTGTACAAAACCATACTTCTTCTGTCAGCAATATCCACATTTTGAAAATCCAGATATATTCTTCATTAATCCAGTTATGAAGGCTTCACACAATCATCCACAAGATCTGAAGCACACACACAATGCCTTCCACTGAACTCTAAGTCAACTCCTCACATTTAGAATAACACACACCAAGACAAGTTTACAATCTATTCAAGGCCATGATTCAATCTTGTCTTCAGACATCTCCTCAGAAGCATGTGCATACAAGATTCAAACAATTTGCTTCATATGACTAGAACCATTCAAGGCCACACCAAAACACCAATCAACAGCCTAATGTCATAACATGTTATCTAACATTATATCCTCATAAGAGGCAACCAATCTCCACAAGCTTGATCAGCATGCAATCTTCATAATAAATGCACCTTTGCTGCAAAATCCATAGACAAGTACTCCCCCTGTCATGATTAACAAATGCTCTAGATGGAGATGAACATTTGAGCACATTTTCTGAGTACATGCATTTTGGTACCACTGTCCCTTTCTCCAAAGGCTATCATACAATTCATCTTCACCATCCAAGGCAAACCTTCTACTTCATCATTCTCCCGTATGACTATGTAGATGCTCCTTAGATATAATGTAAGCACTAAGCTTCAGATCCAGAACAAAGACATCCTTCACCAAGGATACTCTTGACACTCTTGACACCAGGGTATTACATACATATGCTCCACTAATGGATTTACTATCAGCAAAATAATCCAAACTCAACACTGGTCACAAACTCCACAAATTCTCAGCTTACTTATAAGCTTTACTGAGATCCAGTCTCTTCAAGATATCACAATCCCTCTATCCTTACATCCACCAGTAGTTGTTGAAACTGGTGAAGTCTTCAAAGACAATAGTCATGCTTTGCCAGAACAAACTACTAAACACATGACCATAATCTCCACCTCTTCTGACAAAAAATGCTACAGTATCCAACTCCACATGTCCAATCTTAATCATCTTCCAGATATAACCACCAGCAAACATGATGTTATAACATCTTTTGGACATCAGCTTCTCATCACCATTCAAAGGACTCATTGCACAAAGAAGTCCTTCAAGAAGCTCCCAATAAAACACAGTCAGAGCAACTTATTCATACACACCTGAATACCATAAGTTCCCACACCCTCTCTGAACCATATCCTAGCAAACTCAACCATATCCAGAGTATCTATACCAAATTCTTTTTCCAGAACATACTTCCACCATTTTATGAAAAGCACAGGAATGTTATCTAGTATGGCCTTTTGAATTTTCTCAGAAGTTCTAACAACAACGGCTTCCTTCATTTGAGATATATCCTGGACATTGTCATCAGACTTATCTCTGATATTCCTATTTCTGGAAGAGATGAACACTTTACTCCTGGATTTTGTAGTACCATCCACATAGATCTTCTGCTTATCAGTTCTCATCTTTGGAGGTGACTCAATAGCTTTCCGCTTCCTTGATTTCAGTCGTTTAGCAACCCCAGGAACCACTTTTACAATTAGTTTATTATCACTCTTCTTTATTTTAAGGCTAGAAGTACCTTTCTTGACTTGAGGTGTTTTAACATCAGCTCTAACATCTGCATCTTCCAACCTAAGGATTGTCAACTTGTGAAATTTTTCTTCTGAACTATAAGAGTTATTAGTCAGGTTGTCATCTTTCTTGGCCTTGCAAGTATTCAGCTCCCAACACTTCTTAAGGTCACAGCTTTTGATCCTTCCATCAGCATTGTTGACTCCTTCATCTTGCTCACATAACTGACTACTCAAGTTGGCTTTTAACACATCATCCATCTTAGGAGTAACAGCACCATAAGTCATTAACCCAGATTGACTTTTCACCATACTTTCACACTTGATGTCACCATCTGATGTTACAACATCAACCTTAACATCACTAGATAAGCTGTCCACTTGAGGTATCCATTGATAGCAATTATCTTTGGATCTTACTCCCTTCATCACTACCTTATTCTGCTCATCAGCTACCACACATTCATCTTTGGTGTAGCTTACCTTGTAACCTTCATCACAAAGTTGACTTATGCTAATTAAATTAGTACTCAACCCTTGAACAAGGAGCACATTATCAAGAGTATGACCATCATGATTCTTCACTCTTCCAACTCCTTCTACTACTCCTTTTTCACCATTGCCAAAAATAACATCATTTGCATGGCAAGGATTGAACTCTACCAAATGCTTCTTGGATCCAGTCATGTGCTTTGAACATCCACTGTTAAAGTACCATGCATCCATAGCAAAATGTCCATCTGATGTGTGAGCCAATAGACATGTGACCTGAGCTTTAGGAACCCATTGTTTTACTACTTTGGGCCTGACCTCCTTCTGTCTGGGTTGAGGAGCAGAATTTGGATAACCATGAAGCTTGAAGTAAGAGAACTGCATATGTCCCAATCTGCCACAATAGAAGCATCTGACTCTGTCAATTCTGAAGTGGTTAATCCTTCTGCCACTTTGATGATGATACTGTTGGTGCTGCCACCCATAATGATGTCTCCTTCTACCATAGTTGGCCTGTCTTCTATGGTGCGGTTGTCTTCTCCTGTACTGAGGATGTTGTCTCCTAGGTTGTCTCCTATGGTGATGAGACTTCCTTCTTTCATAGTAATGAGGCATATATTGTTGTATCCATATCCATACCAGTTTCCCTGATGTTGAGACATCTGATGAGACATGTTCTGTTTGAACCTGGCAGCTTGCATGCTCTTGTGATATTGGGGAGGCATATACTGACTAGCTCCTTGGGGCTGCATCTTCCTCTGATGAGGACCATTATTCTTCTCAACATTCTGAGGCTGTGAATGAGCACCCTTCTCAGGTGTAGGATCTTGTCTCTTTGTTTGATGTTGAGACATTGGTTGGGACACCTCCTTCTTTGTTCCTGAAGTGCTTGCTTCTGTAGAACCCTTTTCCTCAACCACATATCTTATACCTGATTTATCTCCAGCAGCTTTCTCTGACTGAAGAATCTTATCAAGAGCAGTTGTACCACTGTTCATCATCCTAACAGATTTTGTCATCTGATTAAGTTGAGATTTAATTAACACAACCTCATTTTCCAGACCAGCTTTAGTAGTCTCAAGCTGAACAATCTGTTTCTTCTGTTTATCCCTTTCTTGACAGATTTCAACACTCTTTAGACAAAGCTCTTGATAGGTGTATGCTAACTCCTCATAAGCTATTTCTCCATCACTATCGGAAACAATAGTTCCTGTCAAAGCTCTAACATGCTTTGCTGACTCACCTTCACTTTCACTATCAGAGTCAGACCAGGAAACTGACATACCCTTCTTCTGTTTCTTCAGGAATGTGGGAAATTCTTTCTTGACATGTCCATACCCTTCACATTCAAAGCACTTAACACCTTTCTCTTGTTCAGCCTTTTCTACATCTTCCTCTTTTGACCTCCTGATGTCAGAAGAGATGTTCTTGACATTAGGCTTGTAGTTATTGTTCATCCTCTTGAACACTTTGTTGAACTTCCTTCCCAACATAGCAATGGCCTGAGATAGATCTTCCTGAGAATCACCATCTTTCTTAGCTTCTGCAGGAGTGGAGACCAAAGCAACACTTTTGGGCTTCTTTTTTGGTTCTTCCTCGTTCAAACCAAGCTCAAAAGTTTGAAGGGATCCTATGAGCTCATCAACTCTCATCTGACAGATGTCATGTGCTTCTTCAATGGCAGTCACCTTCATCTTGTACTTCTTAGGAAGAGACCTAAGGATCTTCCTTACAAGCTTTTCTTCTGACATCTTTTCACCAAGAGCACTGGATGCATTGGCCAGCTCAAGAACACTCACATGGAAGTCATGGATAGTCTCATCTTCCTTCATCTTTAAACTGTCGAACTTAGATGTTAGAATTTGAAGTCTTGACATCTTTACTCTAGATGATCCTTCATGTGTAGCCTTCAAAATATCCCATGCATCCTTAGCAGATTCACATGAGTTGATTAACCTGAATATGTTCTTGTCAACTCCATTGAAGATAGCATTTAGGACTTTTGAATTTCTAAGGGCAAGCTCATCTTCTTCCTTAGTCCATTCTTCTTCAGGCTTCAGCTTAGAGGTGCCTTCTTTATCTTTACCAGCATCATCCTTCTCACACACAACAGGTGTTTTCCATTCTTTAATAATGGCCTTCCAGACCCTGCTGTCCAAGGATTTCAAGAAGGTGGTCATCCTAGGCTTCAAATAATCATAATTAGAACCATCCAATATAGGGGGTCTGTTGACAAATCCTCCAACCTCTTTGTCCATCTTTACACCAGAAAGTAACTTCCCCAGATCTCACCCAGAGACAGACAGGATGCCTGCTCTGATACCAATTGAAATTCTGGTACCAGACGTGTGATGTTAACTGCAATGTCACAACAACACACTCTGAACAATGGACAATAAAAACACACAGAATTGTTAACCCAGTTCAGTTCTAAAAACCTAATATGGGGCCTACCAAGCCAGGGATGAATTTCACTACTTGTAGAATTAAATTACAGACTCAACAACCCAGTTGACAATCTCCTAATCTTAATTCCTACTAATGACTTTCTACCTAAGAAACCACTTAGATATGAGAACACTACTCAATCCCTAAAAACTCTCAAAGAACACCCTCTTTGAGAAACCTTGATCCTGCTTCACAGCTTTGATCAAGTTACACAAACTCTCTTTGCTTCACAGCTTTAAGAGGGGACAGAACTTACCAATTCACTCTTGAATGGTGTACACAAAAACACGCACAAAGACTATGATTAACCTCCAGTTAATGCTCTCAATCTTCTGTCTGCTTTCTGTACCTTCTTCCTTTGATCTATGCGCTTTATATAGCCACCTGAATTGGGCTTGGACTCCTTGCAATATTTGATCTGATTTGTTATTTAAAACTGAATCTTCAAAACAGATTTTATCCCCAAAATCTTTTCAAATCTTCAACCTTTTAAATCTCCTACAAATCTGCATCAAATCTCTATGCAACAGAGAATATCTAACCCAAGATATCCGCATCCAATTAGACTACCAGCTCTCCACAATTCCAGCTAAAACGTAAACCCTAACAACATCACTAAACCTGATGTTATTAATTCTGAAGACCTGATGTCACAACATCGCATGTGACATCAGACATCCAACTTAAACACTTAACACAGCCCAGTGTTAAGACTCAATGTTGTGACATCACCCATATGACATCAAACATTGAACAACTTCACTACTTATCACAGCCCAGTGTTAAGACTCAATGCTGCAACATCACCACCTTGACATCAACATTGAACAACCTTTGTTTTACCAAAATTCTAGCCAATCCAAGAAACTAACACAAACAACTAAAAAATGTCACTAATCAATAACCTCACCAAGGCATCTCCTCTTCCCGTCCGCTTCTACGTCTAGAAGGCGACCCGAGTCATAGATCCTTGTAACCTACTTGACATACGAATGGATTCGGGTTCTACGGGCCATTAACCGTTATGAACCGTCACTTCACACACGCCATTAACTGTCACAAGCATATGCTCCATGGGCGACATTCGTACTATACGCAGGAATCAAACCTGCCAAGTAGCCATGCATACATTTCAGAGGAGCTCGAGACTCATGAAACTGCATCTCAAGATAAACCGGTTACGATTACGTGATCTCACACACAAACGTGATTGTATTCGACAATCACAAGGCCGCAATGCCTTCTCACCTATACTAGGTTCTCCCATGTTCCATACTAGTGTTTCACTCTCACTAGACCATTACTCGGCAAGGATGCACCTTTCTACACATATGCCCGAGCATCGCCATCTAGAGTTATCTATCAATTTCTAGTCTCTTACTAGATTCTCTTATAGTTCAAGTTGAGGTTTCCTCCCTCTTCCTATTTCATTTTCGTATTAACATGCATATTCACTCACAACCATGTCTAAACAATAGTAGGACAACAAGGTATATCACAATTGCACAATAGAATTTCATATAACAAATAAAATATAATTATACCACTTTTGGAATTTCCTCAGATTATTTAATCGGCTGTAAAATCTATATTTTTCTCTTCCATTGCATAGAATATTTCCTTAGCTTCAAATCGATATAAAGAATGTTAAAAATCGGACACTCGAGTCAAAAGATGTGAATTTTAGAAAAAAACTCTTTATTCCAGGCCGCGCTAAGCGCGCTACGCTCTGCCTCGAAGGGTTGCAAATTCTCCAGACTGCGCTTAGCGGGCATACCCGCGCTAAGCGCGCTCTGCGTTATGCAGAAAAATACTTCCTTTTTCCAGCAACTTTCCACACTCCCAATTCATATTCAAACAACCAATTGAGGTATATCTTCATGGTTCTATCATAGTTTATCCCAACAAACTTCATAAAACATCAATGTATAGTTTCTACACCAAAACCCTAAGAATTTCCAATCAAAACAACCAATCCAAAACTTCATAAATCAATAGATTATTCTACACATGTTATAATCATGCTACGCAATTTATAACACATTTCAACCGTTAGATTCTTGATTTTCCAAAACATCCATTTTTTTCTCAAAACCTAACATAACTAAAAAACCTCAAGAAATCTACAACTAAAGTTTCTAACTAGAACCCACCTTGGTTAGAGGTTGAAGATGAAGATGAAGAAGATGAGATGATTCTTGCCTTTGAAATGTTGGATTTTCTCTTCTTTTCTTTCTCCCCTTTTCTTTCCTTTCTTCTCCCTTCTTTCTTCTTTCTCTCTCTAATGTTACTATCTTTCTCTTTTGTGTTTGGCAAATGGGAGGAAAGAAAACACATAGTAAGTATTATTAGTAAATAATACTACTAAATGTCCAAAAAGTCTCTAAAGCTCCAATAATTAATTACCTCAGAGTCAGATAATATTAATTGGATTTACTCTAAGTTCAACAGTTATTCTAATTATTTTATTTTTTTTACAAATAATTTCTCAGAGTACACTAGGACTCGGTTGGTCACAACTAATATTATCCAGAGTAACTAAAATACGGGGTATTACATCCTCCCCTCCTTAAATAGAATTCGTCCTCAAATTTAAAAGATTACCTGAACAGATGAGGGTAGGCATCCCGCATCTCCGATTCAAGTTTCCAAGTAGCATCACCCGGATACGTCACATCCCATTGCACCTTAACAAGAGGAATGTCCTTGTTCCTTAATACATTCATTTTTCTTCCCACAATGCGACTCGGTTGAGGCTCAAAAGTTAAGTCTGCTTCTATTTCAACAGAGTCTGGTAGAACTGGCTGAAGAGGGTCAGGAACAAACTTCCGTAGCTGAGACACATGAAAAACATCATGCATTTCTGACAGAAAGGGCGGTAAGGCCAACCTGTAAGCTACTTCACCAATCCTATCAAGAACTTGATACGGTCCCACGTATCTCGGACTTAACTTGCATGACTTAAACGATCCTTTCAATCTCAATCTCGGAGTAACTTTCAAAAATACATGGTCACCTTCCTCAAATTCTAAAGGTCTCCTACGATTGTCCGCATAACTCTTTTGGCGATCTTGCGCCTGTTTAACTTTCTCGCGGATCATTCGAATCTTTTCCGTAGTCTCTTGGATAATTTCGGGTCCCAAAATTCCATCTTCACCAACTTCCGTCCAACACAAAGGTGTTCTACATTTTCTTCCATGCAACGCTTTATAAGGAGCTATACCGATACTCGCATGGTAACTATTGTTATTAGAAAACTCTATCAACGGTAGAAGTTCCTTCCAATTCCCTTTACTTTCTAGCACACAAGCTCTTAACATATCTTCCATTGTTTGTATTGTTCGCTCAGTCTGACCATCCGTCTGAGGATGATTGGACGTGCTCAAACGCAACTTCATACCCATAGCTTGTTGAAAAAAATTCCAAAACCTTGAAGTAAACTTTGGATCTCGATTAGACACAATATTAGAGGGAATACCATGCAATCTCACAATTTCAGCAATGAACAACCTTGCAAGATGACTTGCTTTGAAAGTAGTCTTCACGGCTAAGAAATGCGCAAATTTTGTTAGTCGATACACAATCACCCAAATCAAATCATATCCACCTTGCGTACGGGGTAAACCTACTGCAAAGTCCATAGAAATACTATCCCACTTACAAACTGGAATTTCTAAAGGTTGCAACAGACCTCCCGATCTTTGATGTTCAATCTTTACCTGTTGGCACACTGCACATTCCGACACATACACCGCAATATCCTTTTTCATTCCGAACCACCAATAATCTCTCTTCAAGTCTTGATACATCTCCGAAGAACCAGGATGTATCGTAAAAGTACCTTTATGAGCTTCATCCAAAATCTTTCTTTTTAACACCGCATCGTCCGGAATATAAATCCTTTGGTTAAACATAATAATTTCGTCGGTAGCTTGAACAAAACCCGGTTGCACTAACACTTCTTGTAACTTCTCATCCAACAATTGTCCTTGTTGAATCTCAACTCTTAGAGTAGAATTGACATTCAAATTCCCCGTAATTACACCATTTGGAGTCCACACAAATTGAAGATTAAGATCCCTAAACTTTTCCAACAAAGCATACTCCAATATCATCAATTCTGCACTATGAACTACTTTCCGACTTAATGCATCTGCTACCTTGTTTGCTTTTCCTGGATGATACTTCAATTCTAAGTCATAATCCTTTAAGTGCTCCATCCACCTTCTTTGTCGCATATTTAACTCCTTCTGGTCAAATAAATACTTCAAACTTTTATGGTCACTGAACATTTCAAAACGTACACCATACAAATAATGACGCCACACTTTCAGTGTAAACACAACTGCCGCTAGTTCCAAGTCATGAGTTGGATAGTTCTGTTCATGAATTTTCAATTGTCGGGAGGCATAAGCTACCACCTGACCACCTTGCATCAGAACACCTTCTAATCCCATCTTAGAAGCCTCGCAAAATACTTCATAACAGTTGTTAGGATCAGGAATGATTAACACAGGAGCCGACGTCAATCTTTCCTTTAATTTCCCGAAGCTTTGCTCACAACTTGAATCCCATTCAAAAGCAAAATCTTTACGAGTAAGTTTCGTCACTGGCAAAGCCAACTGAGAGAAACCTTTGATGAACCTTCTATAGTAACCTGCCAATCCCAAGAAACTTCTGACTTCCGAAGCATTCTTCGGCCTCTCCCAATTTATCACTGCTTCTACTTTCGACGGATCCACTGCCACACCACCTTGTGATATAACGTGGCTAAGAAATTTAACTTCCGACATCCAGAATTCACATTTGCTTAACTTAGCAACGAGTTGCTTCTCTTACAATACCGATAAAACAATTCTCAGATGTTCTTCGTGCTCTTGTGGAGTACGAGAATAAATAAGAATATCATCAATGAAGATCACAACAAATTGATCCAAGTAAGCTTGAAATATCCGGTTCATATAATCCATAAAAACTGCCGGAGCATTCGTCACACCGAAAGGCATTACTAAGAATTCATAATGAGCGTAACGGGTTCTAAATGCGGTCTTAGGTACATCTGAACTCTTCACTCGGATTTGGTGATAACCCGACCTCAAATCAATCTTTGAGAACACAGGCTCCTTTCAATTGATCTAACAGGTCGTCTATCCTGGTAAGGGATACCTGTTCTTAATGGTGACTTTATTCAACTGTCGGTAATCAATATACAACCGCATTCCACCATCTTTCTTCTTTACTAACAATACTGGAGCTCCCTACGGTGAAACACTAGGTCTAACAAAATGCTTAGCCATTAATTCTTCCAATTGCTCTTTCAGTTCCCTCAATTCAAGTGGTGTCATCCGATACGGAGAAATAGATATAGGAGCTGTTCCCGGTACCAGGTCAATAAAAAATTCCACTTCCCTCTCCGGAAGAAGAGAAGTGACATCTTCGGGGAAAATTTTTGAAAACTCGCAAACAACAGGAATGCTCAAAACCTGATGGCCGCTACTCTTCTCCTTAGTGAGAACTAAAAGAACAAATTTCTCCTTCTCAAACAAGAAATTTATCATTCCAACCGTACCTTCTAGAATAGTTGTTAAAACATCTTTCGGGGTAGCATCAACAGATAGAATGATGATAAACTTCTTCTCACACCCAATAAACACCAAATTAGCATAAAGTCAATCCATTCCCAAAACGACATCAACTTTCTTAAGCGGTAAGCAAATAAGATCAATCTGAAAAACTCTACCATCCACAGACAAAACTCAGTTTTCACACATCAACGGTGTCTCAACCATTTCATCCATGGCGGTAGTGACCACCATAGGAGGAGACAAAGGAATAGCTTGCAACCCAAGTCGCTTCACACATTGCATTGACACAAAAGAGTGTGTCGCTCCACAATCAAATAAAACAAAACAAGGATGTCCGTTTACGAAACACGTACCCGCTATCAAAGATTTGTCACTCTTCTTCTTCCTTGCATCTAAAGTATAAACCCTTTCGGTACTCTTGCCTTGTGCCTGATTACCATTCTGAGGACAATCTCTCTTCAGATGACCCACCTTTTGACATTGATAACACTTCACACTTTCTATACCACACCTTCCAAAATGCATCCTACCACAAGTGCGACACACAGGAGGTGTACTCGCCGTAGAATCCTGAACTTGTTTCCCTTTGAAGGCTTGTTGCCTAGGCCTAAATTGTTGGCTGGATCTTCCACGATCACCCTGATTCACCCTACTCGCAACGCCTTCAGCTTGGACTTTCTTCAAACTATGTTCAGCCACATAGCATTGCCTTAGAACTTCAGCATAAGTAGTGAACTCCCTCTGAGATACAATATGAGAGATTTCAGCTTTCAGTCCAAAAAGAAACTGGTCTACTTTCCATTTTTCATCTGGAGCATACATAGCCTTCCTAGAGTATGCAGCCATGTCCTCAAACTTTTCAGCATAACTGGCCACAGTCATACTACCTTGTCTTAACTGTTGAAATTCAAACTCTTTTCGAGTCCTCAAAGAGCTAGGAAAGTACTTCTCCATGAAAGTATCCTTGAACTGTTCCCAAATTTTTGGCACACCTTGCATAGTCATCAACGCCGAAGAACTCTCCCACCACCTCATAGCAGGACCCTTCAATGAGTGAGAAGCGAACAACACCTTGTTCTCCTCGCTACATTGGACTATCAAGAAGATTCTCTCCATACCAGATATCCATTCGTGAGCTTTCACAGGATCTAATCCACCATGAAATTCAGGAGGATTCATGCGGATATAATCCCAGAAATTCCCACCTACATCTTCTGGAACAACCACTTGAGGATGCAGACCTTCATTCATTTGTTGTACCATCTGCTGCATGAATAGATTCTGTTGCTGCTACATCTGTTGCATAAACTGATATAAAGGGCGACACTGCTGCATCTGTAGGTCTACCACGATTTCTTCTGCGTCCGTCAGCCATGTTCCTAAGCGTCATACAGATAGGATTAATTTGATCAGGCTCAATGACATACATATAACATTTAAGACCAAGGGCGACATTATGCATATGAAACAGAAAGAAATACTTATACTATTTCATGGCTAGGTCGAGGATACGACCTGCTCTGATACCAACTGTAACACTGATATATAAAATCATACATCAAAGCATAAATATTATATATGAACCCAAGTATTTGGTACTGAAATACCATAAGTTCCTAGTTTACACATTGTATACGATAAATGCCCAAAATACACAATACTAAAATTCTGAGGCATAAATATACAAGATGTTCAAAATGATAAAAAACTAAGAACTAGATCAACAATGATCTCAAAATAAACTCCAAATCGGAAGCTAGCCATCAACAAGCAAGGAAAAATCATACGACTTTATCCTTACCCTTAGCGGAACCTGAAGTACCTGAAATATAATCAACAACGTGGGGTGAGATACATCAAATCTCAGTGAGTTCCATATCTTATGGATTCTCTCGGATTTACAAGGTCCAAACAATCCTAACTCAAGTCCAAGGGAAAGGAAAGGAATTTTGAGTTCACATCTCAATTCTCACACTATATGGAAACATGTCATGAGTCAAACAACTCAAAAATGTCACTAATCGATAACCTCACCAAGGCATCTCCTCTTCCCATCCACTTCTACGTCTAGAAGGCGACCCGAGTCATAGATCCTTGTAACCTACTTGACATACGAATGGATTCGGGTTCTACGGGCCATTAACCGTTATGAACCGTCACTTCACACGGGTCATTAACCGTCACAAGCATACGCTCCATGGGCGCCATTCGTACAATACGCAGGAATCAAACCTGCCAAGTAGCCATGCATATATTTTAGAGGAGCTCGAGACTCATGAAACTGCATCTCAAGATAAATCGGTTACGATTACGTGATCTCACACACAAACGTGATTGTATTCGAAAATCACAAGGCCACAATGCCTTCTCACCTATACTAGGTTCTCCCATGTTCCATACTAGTGTTTCACTCTCACTAGACCATTACTCGGCAAGGATGCACCTTTTTACACACATGCCCGAGCATCACCATCTAGAGTTATCTATCAATTTCTAGTCTCTTACTAGATTCTCCTATAGTTCAAGTTGAGGTTTCCTCCCTCTTCCTATTTAATTTTCGTATTAACATGCATATTCACTCACAACCATGTCTAAACAATAGTAGGACAACAAGGTATATCACAATTGCACAATAGAATTTCATATAACAAATAAAATATAATTATACCACTTTTGGAATTTCCTCCGATTATTTAATCGGCTGTAAAATCTATATTTTTCTCTTCCATTGCATAGAATATTTCCTTAGTTTCAAATCGATATAAAGAACGTTAAAAATCGGACACCCGAGTCAAAAGATATGAATTTTAGAAAAAAAAACTCTTTATTCCAGGTCGCGCTAAGCGCGCCCTACCCGCGCTAAGCGCGCTACGCTCTGCCTCGAAGGGTTGCAAATTCTCCAGACCGCGCTTAGCGGGCATACCTGCGCTAAGCGCGCTCTGCGTTATGCAGAAAAATACTTCCTTTTTCCAGCAACTTTCCACACTCCCAATTCATATTCAAACAACCAATAGAGGTATATCTTCATGGTTCTATCATAGTTTATCCCAACAAACTTCATAAAACATCAATGTATAGTTTCTACACCAAAATCCTAAGAATTTCCAATCAAAACAACCAATCCAAAACTTCATAACAATATCAATAGATTATTCTACACATGTTATAATCATGCTACGCAATTTATAACACATTTCAACCGTTAGATTCTTGATTTTCCAAAACATCCATTTTTTTCTCAAAACCTAACATAACTCAAAAACCTCAAGAAATCTACAACTAAAGTTTCTAACTAGAACCCACCTTGGTTAGAGGTTGAAGATGAAGAAGATGAGATGATTCTTTCTCTTGAAATGTTGGATTTTCTCTTCTTTTCTTTCTCCCTTTTTCTTTCCTTTCTTCTCCCTTCTTTCTTCTTTCTCTCTCTAATGTTACTATATTTCTCTTTTGTGTTTGGCAAATGGGAGGAAAGAAAACACATAATAAGTATTATTAGTAAATAATACTACTAAATGTCCAAAAAGTCTCTAAAGCTCCAATAATTAATTACCTCAGAGTCAGATAATGCTAATTGGATTTACTCTAAGTTCAACAGTTACTCTAATTATTATTTTTTTTTACAAATAATTTCTTAGAGTACACTGGGACTCAGTTGGTCACAACTAATATTATCCAGAGTAACTAAAATACGGGGTATTACAATAATTATATTTCCAAATTCATAAGAGAATGTTATTCTCTTAACATACCTAAATAATAACCAAGTATTATGACATGAAAAATGTCTAGTATTATGACAATTTCCCAATAGCATACTCCTCATGCTCATGCGATAACACACTTGTCAGTAATTTTAGTAGCAGAAAATAGAAATTGCAATAGATGAATATATATATATATATATATATATATATATATATATATATATATATATATATATATAAAGAAATTAATATGGTGAATGAAGACCAATCACCAATTCTGTTTGTCTTATATCAAATTAGAGTATAGAAGAACAATCTTTCACCAAGCTCTAGTTCATTCATGTCTGCATAAGAGCCAACTATTATGTTTGTTATATTAATTTAAAATATATTTTGAAATGCAAGACCATGGTCCTGCTAGAAATCCACAACTTTTAGTTTGTTGAAAGCAAAACCAACACTTTGAGCAGATTTTCTATTGGAACAAAAATAATGATAAACCAAACATAACCTGCTAGAAATCAAAATAGTTAAGGCCAAATTCTACTTATCATGATAAAGTAAACCTATATATCTACAAACTCAATACATGTATGGATATGGTTCCATTTTTTAGCAGTTAGAAGTTGAAGAGAAAAAAACCTATATATTCACAAGCTCAATACATGTATGGATATGGTTCCATTTTGGAGCAGTTTGAAGTTGAAGAGAGAAAATATCAGAGTATACACATGCACAATTTGAATTTTCAAAGAAAAAAATAAAAAATGTCAAATAGAGAGTTATGTATTTTTTAGGAAAAAAGATTTAATTTCAACAAAGTTTTAATAATTTTAAAACTTGATTGTATGTGTAATAATTAATCACCTAAACCAGCTCCAACTAAACTGGTTAATTTAGGACTTTAGTTTTCTAGGTTAGGTACCAATCAAGGGTCAAATCTGCACAGATATGTGTAATACCCGTCTTTAAAGGAATTTGACAGCTGCTTTATACGTCTCTAACTGTTGATCTTGCAGGGTAGTATTCAAAAAATATTGCACATCAATCTATAACACTACCTTTCGTAGTTTCGTATCTTAGTTAAGTTATTTCATGGATAATTTGAAATATATTTAGAAAATGTACCATACCTTTCTCATCTCAGTTCATAGGGACTGCAACTTTCATGAAAAAAGAGCAACCCTCCTGTCAACATCACATGATATCGGGACATAACAAAGCCTGAAATTTCAAAAGGCATCATTACAACATAACATGCAAGTAAGCATTAACTAATAACCATTATATATCGTTTCCAAAATCAATTTTCAAAATAAATTCAAAATAAATTCAGAAGTCTCGAGAGTAATTAAATAATTGCATTGGATATCCATAACACATTATAGCCAAAAAAATCCAAGATACTTTCAGAAGTCTTTAGAGTAATTAAATGTGATAGATTCAGAACCTGCATAATCGATCCAACACTTCCTGCTATTCCTGTCAAATAAACAATTTGTATTGAATCAACAACCAGAGCATGAATGGGAAGAAACTGGGTTATCCTTAATATGTCCTTACAACATTAAAATATACAATAAAAAAGAAGACAAATTATTGATACTTCTTTATATCGTGCTCCATGTGGTCAATTACAAAATAACAATATATGAGAGCAAAATTCTTTATATTGCAAGAAAACAACTTTATGATAAAAATATGAATTTAAATGAGTAAAAAGCAACATGCAACATTGTTTGCACCTATAGCTGAATTGAATTGGATAAGGCAGCAACATGCAATAAAAATATAAAAAATACACAGGGTGTTACTATTTTATAAAATAAATGTTTTTTCTTATTATATATCGATCATTTAACCAATAAAAAAATAAGGATACCAAAATTTATTGAAAATAACACATCCTTTCATCTATAATGTAACATTACTTTAATCTATACACATCTTCATAAAAATCATTTAATTGATCATTATAGACATTCAAATGAAAACTGATCATTGCATAGTCTGTTATCATCAAGTTCATAGTATTTATAAAAACCAATGTACCTATATTAGACAAAATGTTTCAATTAGAATTTAGAATTAGTTCAATATAGAAAGAGCAAAACTTTCTTAGGCAGAAAACAGACTAAAAAAACAATGTATAAATGTTACCTTTGGTGATATTCAAGGAATACAATTTTAGTTTGTTTTGTACTAATCATGCATCATTAACACTCTGTTGATTATTTTTTACCTGTCAAAAACATGCTTAAAAACCCGCATTAATCAAAACATGAATAACACGATGATGAAGTATGAAGTCAGGCATAAAAACTCAATAGAGAACAATATGAATCTAGTATGTGCACAAATGATTTCCTACAACATTCAAGTTAAAAATGAGATTATGAAAAACAAAAACCAAGTCATATAAGTCACTTCTATGTGTGTAGAGGAAATTGATACCCGTTATTCTCATCATGTACAAAAACCGACGAGTCTATAGAACTACATCTTCTTCTTCACTTAAAATGGAAACCACAACCCATAAAACAGATTTACATCTTTTTCTTCCCGTGAACTCAAAATCACAACCCACAAGCATAACATAAAGATGAAGAATGCGAATAAAAAGTGCGAATAGAACATATAAACATAGGAAGATGAAAACGAAGAATGAAGTCAAGCATAAAAAGGAAATATACAGCAATATGAACATAAGAAGATGAACACGTAAATAACCCATAAATGTACATGACCATGGATGTAGTTACCTGGGAGAAGCAACAGAAGAGAGAGAAGCAGAGGAGAGAGAAGAAGTTGTTCTTGAAAAATGCAGTGTGTGTTTTCAATGAGATAGGGAAAGGTGTATTGAATTGATAGAGGGAAGAGAAACAGATAAACGAAATATCCAGTAGTCAAAGAAGAGTTGTTTTGAGAGGGAAAATTTGTATTGAAACACAACAATAGAAATGCAGCCAGCTGTCAAGAAGTGTTGTTTTGATTGGCGGTATTATTTTGATTTAGTAAATTACTGAAATCGGCAATGTTTAGTGTAAAAATAATTTGGAAGGATAAATTAGGTAGTTAATATGTATGTTATGTGCTTAGTTTGATAGTTGATTAGGGTGCATTTAAAATGAATTTGAGTTTCATTTAATTTTTGAATGTGTAATATATTTGTCATACCTAAAAAAATATGATCATTTGCGAAGCGCAATCGCACGCTCGTGAGATGGACTTAACAGAGTCGCCACCGAACTTTATTTATTCCCAAAGAGGAAAAGGAAAAATATCGATAAAACCCCTAAATGAAAGGACAAGATATGGTCATCGCAACCAAATCAGGGTTCGGGAGTCAGTTACGCAAGGGGAAGATATTAACACCCCTCACGTCTGTTGTATTCAATGGGAACCACTTGGTTGGTTGTGCGTGTTAGTGTTAGCTTTAAAATGTTATGCTTTTCGAGTTATTAAAAGAGGAAAATAAATGGCAAAAAGGTTTATTTTTTATTAGGGTGTCTGACGAGACTTTGAATTCGCTCCTACGTATCTCTAGGTGCAATAGAGAATTCAAGGCTACGTAGTTCTGGGTAGAAAATTTTTGTTTATTGGTCGATTTTAGCGAAAGGTATTTAGTCGTATTCGACATAAAGCATTGTTTTACCCAAAACAGGTGAGGAGCGGACGTTTACATCACATTGGATGGATTTCTACATATCAACATTCACAGGAAAAACGCAACTTATCTCAACTCAAATGGTTGTGGACGAAGCAATGTTTTGTGTTGTCTCAAGACATAATACCTTACGTCTATGATATGGTTTGAAAGATCGCACGACGGCGAGAAAAAAAAGTTTGATGTGTTTGAAGAATTTTGAATGATGGCGAGAACTTGGATGAACGAGATAAGCATCTCGAATCCTAGCCTCATGAGCTCGTGGTAAGCACCACGTTCCTTTTCCATCTTATTTGCAAAAGTGTTTAATATGGTTAAATGTTTTGAGGTTTTTATTGAGAAAAGGTTTATGGAAGTCGCATTGAAAGTTTTATAGATGGTGAGAGCTTGGATGGGCGAGATAAGCATCTCGAATCCTAACTTCTGGAGCTCGTGATAAGCACCACATTCCCTTTCCATCTTTATTGAAAAATGTTTGAATAATAATTAAGTGTTTTTTTATTTTGATTAGGAAAATGGCTTGATGTTGAATCAAGCATTTCATTATTGTTTATGAAAAAAAGGTAAGTGTGAAAGTTTGAAAATGATTTGAATGGTTTGAAAAGAAAGGGTTGAAATGATTTGTTTTTTATGAAAATTACTCGACATTGTATTAAGCGTTTATTTTTTTTTTCTTTTGAAAGTTGTAGATTTTATTCTTGAGTTAGGAAAGCGGTAAAAATTATTCCACTTCATGAGAATGGGGATACATTTTGTCGAATGGGATATGATATAGCGATTAAAGTAAGTCCATCAAATAAGTGAGTAAAAGATCCCATTTTAAGGAGGCCCAAGAGTAAGGTAACATATAGGAGATAATAGCACACATGGCGTATGCACAACACACGTTCATTGCAATCGAATCGAAAGAAGTAAAGCAAAAGTGGAATGTGTGCGGATCAAGATCATGATGCGGGGATGCAAATCAAAGTCACATAACGCAAAGACGTGCAAATCTATGGAAAGTACGACTTAAGTTCGATTTAAGCATAACGATGTTGGATTGTTATAGGTTATCATGAATCAAATGAATTGTTAATGTGAAACATATAATCGCATAATGGAATAGAATGCGAATGTACTCAAAATGTTTGATAATAAAATCGCAACAACATGACTTTTAACATGTGCAATGGTGAAACAAATGGTATTAAGCCACAATGATGCAAAACTTCGCAATTGAGATTGAAAATGTCTGGAAGGAACAAAACCTGCCGCATGCTAACGAGAATGACGAGTTTCGGAAGAACAGACCGTCTACCTTCAAGGGGAGATATGATCCAGATGGAGCATAGACTTGGCTCAAGGAGATTGAGAGAATATTCCGGGTTATGGAATGTCCTGAAGCATACAAGGTGCGGTTAGGTACTCATATGCTAGCTGAGGAGGCTGATGATTGGTGGGTAAGTACCCGTCAGTTGTTGGGAGCTACAGGAGAGGTGATTTCTTGGGCTGTGTTTAGCAGAGAATTCTTGAGGAAATATTTTCCTGAAGATGTCCGAGGGAAGAAAGAGATAGAATTCTTGGAGTTGAAGCAGGGTAGCATGTCAGTGACTGAGTATGCTGCTAAGTTTTCAGATTTGGCAAAGTTTTATCCTCATTACAGTGAGGCAACGGCTGAGTTCTCGAAGTTTGTCAAGTTCGAGAATGGTTTCAAGCATGAGATCAAGTAGGCGATTGGTTATCAGAGGATCAGACAATTTCCAGACTTGGTTGATTGCTGCAGGATCTTTGAGGAAGATAGCAAAGCTCGATCAACTCACTTTAAGGGGTTGGCCGAGAGAAGAGGAAAGCAGCAAGTGAATCGTGGGAAGCCCTATGCAGCTCCAGCTGATAAAGGTAAACAGAAACATGCTGATGGCAAGAAGCCAAGTGGGTGATCCTCTCAAGAGTTACAGGTGTGGTGAATTGGGTCATCGTGTCAGTGAGTGCACGAGTGATGTGAAGAAATGCTTCAAGTGTGGATAGGCAGGACATCTGATTGCTGATTGCAAAATTAATGTGGTTACTTGTTATAATTGTGGAGAACATGGCCATATTAGTACTCGCTGTCAGAAACCTAAGCAAGCTTCGACTGGAGGAAAAGTGTTCGCTTTGACGGGGACCCAGACCTCCAGTGATGACAGATTGATCAGAGGTACATGTTATATTAATAATACACATTTGATTGTTATTATTGATACTAGTGTTATTCACTCTTTTATTGTTGCTGGTTGTGTAAGAAGGCTAGGCCTTGTTGTTTCTCCTATGAAGGGAGAGATGGTTATCGAAACTCCAGCAAAGGGGTCGGTGACCACTTCTTTAGCCTGTTTGAATTGTCTGTTATCAATCTTTGGTAAGGACTTTGGTGTGGATCTGATTTGTTTACTGTTGGGAGGTCTCGATGTGATTTTGGGTATGAACTGGTTGGAGTTCAATCATGCTCATATTAACTGTTTTAATAAGTCAGTTCGATTTCTTACTCCTGTGGAAGAAGGAAAAGATGGTTTTCTGTCTGCTAGAGAATTGAAAGAGCTTTTGGAAGTAGAAGCTCAGGTGCTTGCATTGTTTGCATCCTTGTCAGTGGAGAATAAGTCAGTGATTGATGAGCTGCAAGTGGTGTGTGAATTTCCTGAAGTATTTCCAGATGACACTGCTGATGTGCCACCAGAGGGAGAAGTAGAGTTTACTATTGATCTTGTCCCTGGTACCAGACCTATTTCTATGGCACCATACAGGATGTCGGCATCAGAATTGTCAGAGCTGAAGAAGCAACTGGAAGACTTGTTAGAGAAGGAATTTGTGAGACCAAGCGTATCACCTTGGGGAGCTCCAGTGTTGTTAGTAAAGAAAAAGGATGGTAGTATGAGGTTGTGCATTGATTACAGACATTTGAATAAAGTAACGATTAGTAGCAAGTATCCACTTCCAAGAATAAATGACTTGATGCATAAGTTAGTGGGTGCACGTGTATTTAGCAAGATCGATCTAAGATCGGGATATCATCAGATAAGAGTTAAGGATGAGATATTCAGAAGACAACTTTTAGGACTCGATACAGACATTATGAATATGTGGTGATGCCATTCGGAGTTACTAATGCCCCTGGTGTGTTTATGGAGTACATGAATAGGAATTTTCATGCTTACTTGGATCAGTTTGTAGTTGTCTTTATTGACGACATCCTAATCTATTCTAAGTTAGAAGAAGAACATGCTGAGCATTTGCGAGTTGTGTTGCAAGTGTTGAAAGAGAAGAAGCTTTATGCCAAGTTGTCCAAGTGAGAGTTTTGGCTGAAGGAGGTAAGTTTCCTTGGTCACGTTATTTCAGGTCATGGTATTATTGTGGATCCATCTAAGGTAGATGCAGTTCTACAGTGGGAAGCTCCGAAGTCAGCAACTGAGATTAGAAGCTTTTTGGGTTTAGCTGGTTATTATCGTCGGTTTATAGAAGGCTTTTCAAAGTTGGCACTCCCGTTGACGCAGTTGAACTACAAGGGTAAAGCATTTGTGTGGGACATTCATTGTGAGAAGAGTTTCATTGAGCTGAAGAAGAGATTGACTACATCTCCGGTGTTGATTTTGCCAGAACTAGATGAACCGTTTGTAGTGTACTGTGACGCTTCATTGATGGGTTTGGGAAGTGTATTAATGCAGAATGGTAAAGTTATGGCTTATGTTTCACGACAGTTGAGAATTCATGAAAGGAATTATCCAACTCATGATTTGGAACTAGCGGCAGTGGTTTTTGTGTTAAAGATTTGGAGGCATTATCTTTATGGTTCTAGATTCAAAGTATATAGCGATCATAAGAGCTTGAAGTATCTATTTGATCAGGAGGAACTGAATATGAGTCAGAGGAGATGGCTTGAATTTTTGAAGGATTATGATTTCGGCTTGAATTATCACCCCGAAAAAGCTAATGTTGTGTCTGATGCCTTGAGTCGAAAGACATTGCATATGTCTGCTATGATGGTGAAAGAATTGGAGTTGATTGAACAGTTTAGAGATATGAGTTTGATTTGCGAGCAGAAACCTTATAGTGTAATGTTGGGAATGTTGAAGATCATTAATGAGTTTTTGAACAGTATCAGAGAGGGCCAGAAGTTGGATGTGAAGTTAGTGGATTTGATAGTTGGAAATGATTAGACCGAGAATAACGAGTTCAGAATGGATGAACAAGGTGTGTTGAGATTCCGTGATAGGATTTGTATTCCTGATGACGCGTAGATAAAGAGGGTGATTTTAGAGGAGGGTCATAAGAGTAGCTTAAGTATTCATCCAGGAGCTACAAAGATGTATCAGGATTTGAAAAATATATTTTAGTGGCCTGGATTAAAGCGTGATGTGGCTCAGTTTGTGTATGCGTGTTTAACTTGTCAGAAGTCAAAAGTGGAACATCAGAAGCTTGCTGGTTTGATGCAACCGTTAGACATCCCAGTGTGGAAATGGGATATCATTTCGATGGACTTCGTGACAGGGTTGCCTAATAGGCCGAGAGGACATGACTCCATTTGGGTAGTAGTGGACAGACTAACGAAGTCGGCATATTTCATTTCGATTAATATCAGTTTTCCTTTGCAGAAGTTGGCAGAGATTTATATCCGAGTGATTGTGGAGTTGCATGGTGTTCCGTTGAGTATTGTGTCGGATAGAGATCCAAGATTCACTTCCATATTTTGGGAGAGTTTGCAAGGAGCGTTGGGGTCGAAGTTGGGGTTGAGTTCAGCTTATCATCCACAGATGGATGGGCAGACGGAGAGGACTATACAATCTTTAGAGGATTTGTTGAGGGCTTATGTACTTGAACAAGGAGGTGCTTGGGATACTCATTTGCTGTTGATCAAGTTTACTTATGACAACAGTTATCATTCCAGTATCGAAATGGCGCCTTTTGAAGCGTTGTATGGCCGAAGATGTCGGACGCCTTTGTGTTGGCATGAGTCTGGCGAGAGCGTAGTGCTTGGACCCGAGATTGTTCAACAGACCACGGAGAAGGTGAGGTTGATTCGTGAGAAGATGAAAGCTTCGCAGAGTAGGTAGAAAAGCTATCATGATAAGAGAAGGAAATATCTTGAGTTTCAGGAAGAAGACCATGTGTTTTTGAGAGTCACTCCGGTGACCGGTGTTGAATGGGCATTGAAGTCGAGGAAGCTTACTCCTCAGTTTATTGGTCCATATCAGATTTCTGCGAGAGTTGGACTCGTTGCCACCCAGATTATCAAATTTGCATGATGTATTTCATGTGTCGTAGCTTCGGAAGTATGTTCTAGATCCGTCACATGTGATTCTGATGGATGATGTAGAAGTAAGGGATAACCTTACGGTTGAAGCTTTACCTATACAGATTGAGGACCACGAAGTAAAGCAACTTAGGGGAAAAGAGATCACTCTTGTGAAGGTGGGGTGGGGAGGCGCTGCTGGTGGGAATATGACTGGGAGTTAGAAAGCAGGATGCGAGCATCGTATGCAAAGCTGTTTGAATAAGGTAAATTTTCGAGGACGAAAATATTCCAAGTGGGGGAGAGTTGTAACGCCCCAATTTAATTTAATTATTTTTCGTAATTAAATTATGGATTATGCGTTTTATGTGTGGTTGTAGGTATTTTTTAGTGTTTGAGTGCCCTCAAGAGGGTAGTGACCTTGGAATTGTGGGACTTGAGGTGTTGGTGATGAGATGAAAGGGTATGTGGATTAATAATATTTAATTATATTATTTTGTGGGATATTATTATTATTATAAAGTTAGTTGAAATGATACTAATAATAATAATAATAATATTTGAATTAAAATATAAAAATAATAATATTATTATTTTATGGAAATATAAGAGGGAAAAAAATAAGGGTTTTTGTTCAAGTACGCGAAAACAAAACCTAAAAGGCAGAGCTACGAGGCAGACAATGGAAAGGAAGAGAAGTCGTTGTTGAAGGTTGAAGGCTAACCGAAATAAAAACCTCAAGGTAAGGGTGGGGTTCTTCGATCTTATAGGGATTATATGATATTTGTATGTTGGGTGGGTAATCTGTATGGTATATTACTCTAAAGCTTTTAAGTGGTTTTGCCTTTGAAGGTCGGATTGAAAAGGCCAAGGTTTACCGTTAGGTTTCAGGGCCTTTTGATGTTAATGGTTTGTTTTGATGATTGTTGGTTGTATCTATGAATTTTATGTGTATTGTGATCTGTTTTAATGTGGACATCGAAGTTTGGATGGTGGCTGAAGTGATGGAACCGCGACTGCAATTCTGCGGAATCGCAGGTTCGCTAGGCGAAGGAAAAGTTTGCACAGCGAACGTTAGCGCCAGGTTCGCACAAGGAACTAGGCAGCGAACGAGATAGTGGAGACATTGAGTTCTGGATGTTGAAGGGAGAAGTTTGCCGGATTGTTCGCATGGCGAGGTTGTCAGCGAGGTGGTTCGCCCAGCGAGGACGATGGCGAAGGGAGAGTGGAAAAAGTGACACTCTCTGGATTTTGTATGAGGGTCGGGGCTTCGCGGTGAGTTCGCTAAGAGAACTCCCTAGTAAAGGGATTTGCTGAGAGGTATAGCGAACCTTTGGCGAACGTGACAGTAGCAGAATTATGCTGTCATGTGCAGAAATTTCCAAATTCAGAAATTCGTAACTTTTGACTCGAGTGTCCGTTTCAGTTGCCGTTTGGACCGTTGGAAAGATGGAAGCATGTTCTTTCTATTAAAAATATTTTTAAAAATCAGATTTCCAACTATTCGACGCAGAATTCTGTTTCGGTCCAGTTTTGTCGTGTTGAGCGCCGAAACGTGTAATCGGTCGCGTATTCTTGTATTGCAGTTGTATGATGTACCTCTGCAGGTTTAACAGGTACTGTTGGTGTGGATTAACTATGGTAAGCTGCACTGTTATGTGTTATAGTTGATTTCATATTGAACATGTTATTATGTGTGATGTCCTGATTCGTTGTTGATGATGTTTGTTGTCATGCTTTACGTTGCTGATGTTGTTATGTATGTTGCTGTTATGTGTTGTTGCTGGCCTGTGATGGCGTATTATTGGTGATGTTGCTGAGTATGTGATAGTTATGATTATCGTTGTTGTTGATGCATGCCATGTTGCATTAGTTACAGAATAAGTCGTGTGTCCAATGTGGGGTGTGAGCGACTTATTTAGATTCTTAGAGTAGAATCATGATATTGTTGTTGTTGAGGTAATCATGTGCCCATGTGGGGTGTGAGCGATTACATATGATCGCGTGCCCATGTGGGGTATGAGCAATCACGGATGTCGTGTGCCCATGTGGGGTGTGAGCGACGTATATGGAATTCCGACGGGAATATGATCATGAAAAAGGGATCGATTGATACCATATGCATTGAGTCGAGTTGTATGTCTCATTACATTGCATTAGGTCATTGTATGATGAGTTGTTTATTATGTGTTGATGTGTATGTTGTGGATTCATGGATGTGTTGATGATATGGTAGATTCCATATTTGATTACATGATCGTATGCTTATATCATGTATTTCTTTATTGATTGAGAATCTCACCCCTTCTGCTTGAATGTTACCTCCACGTGGGTAACGTACAGGTGATCAGGATTAGAGTGGAGTCAAAGTGAGTGAAGATGAAGTCTTCTACTTTGCTTCGTTCTGTCGGCGTCTGCTCTGATGTGTAACACCGGGGTTTTGGAACGCTTAGTTGTTTTGTTTATTTGGTTGATGTTTAATTGAAGGATCTGAACTAATGTTTTGGTTATGATGTTAAATGACTATTTTTCCACTGCAGATTAAAAGAGTTTTATTTTTGAAAAATGTCTTATGTGTTACATGTCTATTTCATGAGCAAGTTTTCGTTGAAGTAGCATCCTGAATGCCCTTGTTGTTTTAAATTGACTCTGATGTTTTATTATTTTATTAATATTTGTCGCGGGGGTTTAGGGTGTTACAACTATCAACATAGCCCAATATGATATAAATAAAGCAGCCAACACACACACACTATCCAAACACCAATACAATATAGTTGCTAAATCAAAACAACATCATAAATTCAAAGCGGCTAACATCGAAAGTAAACAAACACAAACAAAATCGAAACCAACAATTGACTAAACAACATATGCAAATTAAACTGAAGAGATTCTGAACTGAAGGGTTTACCCACTAATTTAAAACTGAACAGTGTAAAGCGGTCATAGTGGTTGTCGTTGTTTCTTTGATGCAGTTTTTCCTTTTGATTTCCCAACTCCAAAACAAGTTGTTCGACCCTCGTTGATGACTGAGAGTTATGAGATGTCGCCGAAGCAACTTGTTGGTGGTGGCTGGACGAACTTTATTGAAGTTTGGAGTTTGTGGAGTTATGGTGGCTGTTTGGTTGAGATGAGAAGCGGTGAAAGGGTGGTTGAAAAGGTGAATCGAAGTGTTTTTGCGGCGAGTTCGAAGGCGGAATGGAGAAGGTGGGGTCGAGGAAGATGCAGATGGTGATGTTTCTTGGTGTTGTTAAAGGTTAGACTGGTGGTTCTGCAGTGGTTTTATGGGTGAAGGTTTATGAGTTTAATGAGGGTTGATGGAAGGTATCAGAATAGTGGTGAATTGAGTTTACCAACAGTGGAAAAAGGTGGGATCGAAAGGCACTGCCGAGTTCGTCCAAAAGAAGAAGTAGAAGATCCTTTCTTCTTTCTAAGTTTTTTCTCTCCAAAAATCAAGTGAGGGACCCCTTTTCCCACTTCTTGTACGCGTCCCCCCTTCCACTTATGTAATATATTCTTGGCTTAATACCCTTTTTGGTCCTCTAACTATAGGGGTGGGTCCAATTTGATCCTCTTTCTTTTAAAAGTTCCAATTTGGTCTCATACGTTATTAAATAGGTTCACGTTTGTCCTTGCCGTTAGAAAAGTTAAAATTTCACTTAAAATGTTGATGACGTGGATTGGATGTGTTGATGTGTATGTTATTGAATGGGGATGTGGATTAAATTTCATAAACTTTAATATAAAATATTTGGACTTAAAGTCCATATTCTTAATAATAGGCCCAATAGTCAAGTTTTATTTTTATTGTATGAACAAACTATATAAACACTAAGATTTGTTATTGAATATTCTATGTGGGACTTCACCCAGGCCATGAATGGATTGTTTCAAACTTCCAAGTTCACCCAGAACATAACACAGAACAACAACATAGTAGCTTGTCAGTTAATTTATGTTGTACAGGTTTGCAATGTGTAACTGACTGAATCCAATCAGTTAAGCTACATTGACCTTGTAAATACTGAAACACAATGAGTTAATATTCCTTTGATGTGAAATGGAAGAAAAACATATTGCAAAATTGATTGAAATATCCCTTCTTTTATATAAATAACATTAATCAGGAAAGACAATGAGTTAATATCCCTTATATATAAATAACATTAATCATTGAAATATCTCTTATATATAAATAACATTAAACATATTGCAAAATTGATTGAAACATATTGAAAAACACAATGAGTTAATATCCCTTCTTTTATATCTTTCATGATTCCATTCCATGGCTTTATATTTATCTCAACCCTATTTTACATAAATAACATTAATAGGAGAAATATTTATCAGGCAATGCAAAAATATATAGTGCAATTACGTACCATCCCCAAAAAGACCAATCAGGAAAGACAATATCCAAGCTCCATTGATCTGAACAATATCCAAACAAAAGTGGTGGTGAATCATTTGGCCCTTGAAACTCATTTGACCGAATAACTGGTCTATCTTCGCAATCGAACATTAGTTCCAAATCATGGCTATTTCATTTAAACATGTTACACTTGCACCCATTGTCCTTATTACCTGTGTGATCACAAACTTCCGCTTGCACTTCTGAACTATTTTCAAAAAAGTGTCACAGGCCATATCCTAAAACAATGGAAACATGATTAATATATATTATCAACAGAATATTACATTATTTAAAGTGTAATGCAAACTATTTTTTAATATTTGACAGAGAGAGACATGCAGATATTATAAGGTAAATATATATTAGAATAATACTCCAGCAAGCCATAAATTAGACAGTGTTCACCGGCATATAATATATAATTGAAGTTAAAGCTCAATGATTTGAAGTATACCTGCATGTTGCCAATCAGAAGTGCGAAAAGGATGAGAAATTAAAATGTCATAAAAACTAGAAACTCCATGAAAATCAATTCTGTAACGCCATGAAATTAAAATGTCATAAAGGTGACGAGTATTCTAGATGTAGAAACTAGAAACTCCATGAAAATCAATTCTGTAACGCCAATTATGAAATATAAATAACTGTTATTTTGCCAATCACTATAACCTTGTGTGTGCTGGTTCTCACAATACAGGTAGTTTTTGTTGCTAATGAAATCAAATAAATAACTGTTATTATGCTGCTGCTACTGTCTTGATAAGTTCACCCATCACTAGCATCTAGTGTAGTTGATAAAGCTATTTATGAAATATAAATGTTTTTGAGGAATCTACACGCATGTTTCTGAGGTGAAGTTTAGCACTTTTGTTAAAGTCCCACATCAAGAATTTTACTGGTTCAACAAGTGTTTATAAAGCATTTCTTCACATTAGAATAATAAATCTTTATTATTGGGTTACTAGTGTAAAAATGTAAAAATCGTGGGCTTCAAGCCCAAGTAATAGAAATTAATTTTTTAAAAATTTGTATAAATTTAATTCTATATGAATTTCAAAAAAAAAATTAATAAAAAAAATTAATTAATAATTTACTAATAAAATGACATGGATAATGAAAAAAAATATAAATAATAAAAAAATTAATAAATCCTATGTCACGTCATCAAAAATCGCCACCTCAGATGCCACGTCATTTATTTCTAACGACGTTACAAATATTTGACGGAAAATACCAATTTGATTCAGTTAGATAACGTAAGGGACCAATTTGGAACTTTTAAAAGAAAGAGGACCAAATTGGACTCAGGCCTATAGTTAGAGGACTAAAAAGGGTATTAAGCCTATATTCTTTTTAATTTGCCAACCCATTATGCACATGTGTCAACAAATGATTGGACAGGATGACAAAATTAAAAAAAAACAACCAATTTGAGATGGACAAGTGTCACTCAATGAAAGGGATAAGATATTCAATATTTTTTATTTTTATTAATTAAGCAAATAGAATAGAATCTTAATTTATGATTGTTCCATAAGGAAAAATGAGGGTAACGCGTGTGGACCTTTAATTAAATTTGAATCGACGATCCAGATTAAATCAAAGAAGCACACCCAATTTAAAATGTCAAAGTTACCCCATCTAGAAGATTTAATTAATTTAAATGAGATTAAATTAATTAAAACAATTAAAATTCACAACTTCTTGAATAAATATGATAAAAATAAAATAAAAACATGGAAAATTCTAATTAATTTTCCCGAATATATTGACAAAAGAATAAAAATAAAATGACTAAAAATGAATAAAAGTCGGGCGCAAAAATGCTCAGAAAAATAAACTGAATGCATTAAAATGATCAGCACAAAATAAACTTCTAAAAAACATGCAGGTTTTGATCAGATTCTAAAATAAATTTTGACCGGTTAAAAAACTCAGGTTGTTCATAAAGCGACTGAAAAAGTCATCAAAAAAATAAAACGAGCACGCTAGGTTAAACTACGCAGACCGTAGATTAATAATACTGACATTTGCAAGCTCAATTTCGAAACTTTTTGCCTGTTGATTTTACGTACATTTGAAAATTGATTCGACCGGTCTGTCTGTAGATCCAAAGATTTATTCTGGCTAATATTTAAGGCATTATGTGTGATGAAAGGCATGTTATGCTATGCAGGTGATGCAAAGTGAAATAAAATCAGATGTATGAAAGTTTTTAAAATGCCCGGACAAAATTGGAGTACAACAATATTGTACTTGCATTCTAGTTAGAGAGTTAAAATTCATTTGTAACAAAATTTCTTATCAGTAAAAGTTAGTTACATATTTACATTCTCTCTCTTCAATCTTCATCTTCTTCCATCTTGTTCACCAATAATTACTATCTAGAACTCCGGTTCGGATCCACGGAAAACTCCAAGGAAAACATGAGTGAACGTGAGGTGTGTGTAAATGATTTTGTTTCTTGAATTCGTGTTGAATTTATGATAGGAAACGTAACAGAATCACATTTCTTAATTCTGAGGGATTGGGAAACATGAGTGTTCAGTGAGTTTTGAGTGAATTCTTGCACAAGGTCGAAGATGAACGATGGAAACGGTAACTTGAACGTGAAGCTTCTAGTTTTTTATGGAAAAAATTGGAATCAGTGGATGATTCAGATGCGTGTGTTATTTGGCGCTTAAGATGTTCTTGATCTCGTCAATGACAGTTACACAGTGGTTGTAGTATATGCAATTGAAGTACAGAGGAACGAATATAGATAGATGAGGAAGAAAGATCATAAATATTTGTTCTACATTCATCATTGTGTGGATGTGAATGTGTTTGATAAGATCGTTGATTCAACAACGACGAAGGTTGCATGTGACATACTAGTACGACGTTACAGTGGTGATGCATCACTGAAGAAGGTGAAACTTTAATCTCTACATAAGCAGTATGAGGATCTCAACATGAAGAATAATGAGAAGGTACCTGATCATATCTCCATAGTGATTCTGATCACAAATGAGATGAAATCTTGTGGAGAGACTCTCTCTGAAAAAGTAATCATTGAAAAGGTACTAAGATCACTTACTCCTCACTTAGATTACATTTTTATAGCAATTAAACATTCTAAGGATCTTAGCACCATGAGAATTGAAGATCTGCAGAGCACTCTAGAGGCACAAAAGTTGCATCTCACTGAGATAACATATGAAAGAGAGGTAGAACAGGCTATGAAGGCGTCTTTTGGTAAGAATAATCAGAAGCAGTCTTGGTCATAGACCAAGAAGTGACATGGTGGTGGTTATCAGAAGTCAGAAGCCTCCAACTCTGATGAGAAGAAACATCATAATGGAAAGGAGAAGTTTGACAAAAAGAAGGTTCAATGTTACTGTTGTAGGAAGTTTGGTCACTTTACTTCTGACTATTGGTCAAACAGGGAAAGGAAATCAGAAGAAGCAAACATAGCCAGAGGAGAGTTTGATGATGAACTTGTGCTATCAATGGCTTTTGAATCTGATAGTGGATATTTGGTAGACTGGTGATATATAGACATTGGCTGCTTAAATCACTTAACAGGAAATAAACAATGGCTGATTAATTTTGAATCTAGAAAGATGACAAAAATCAGATGTGCTAATGATAAGTATTTGAATGCTGAAGGAATGGGAAATGTCAAAGTCAAAGTGAAAAATGGCAATATTGTTCTGATCATGGATGTTTAGTATGTTCCTAGCATAAAGAGTAATCTGATGAGTGTAAGTCATCTAATTGAGAAAGGTTTCTCAGTTACTATGAAGGACAATCTCTTGAAGTTGTACGATTCCGATCAGAAGCTGATTATGCAGTCTTAGCAAGTGTAGCGCGATTTTCGTGACCGCCCACATCTGTCTGTGGATGGGATTTTCTTGTGAACCGCAATGTGCCACATATGAACTTTTATATTTATCCTATTGATGCTTTAAAGGAAGGGAAAAAATCTAAACAAACCCTGCAAGAATGCAAATGTTAAAAGAAATAAAGTGCAAATAAAGAGAACTGGAATCGGGGGTTGATTATACTAAAGGAAGCTATTAACACCCTAAGCATCTGTAATACTCTACAAGAACCACTTGTATATATTTGTGCTATTATTATTATTTGCTATTATTAATTGGGGAAAGAGTTTTATTGCTTTTGAGAGATGAAGAGAGTGAGAAATGTTTTTGTTGTTTTTGAAATAGATATGGAAAAAGGAAATTTGAAGAAACTAGAAAAGAGGATGAAAAAGAAAAAAGAGTACTCGTCAAGGGTTAAGACCTTGTGCCTACATATTCTCAAAAGAGAAATCAGAGCATTCGTAGTTCAGAAACACGGGGAAAAGCTGGAAGGAAATTTGTAAGAATTGATTGAAAAAGAGTTAAGGGATTTTAATGAAGAGTTGAAAGATTTGTAAAGGGAAATGCTTTTAAGAAGCCTGGGGGGCCTTGTATGAAGCCCAAAAGGAGGCATTAACATCCTAAAGTCTGAACTAAAGATGAAGAGGGTTTAAGAGGGGTTTCACCGAGAAACCTTCCTCTCTTTATTGAGGTGTTCTAAGGTTGTACAGTCTTAAGAAAAGTTTCATTAGGAATAATGCTTTTCTTTGCTCCATATTGAATAAAGCCTAAGAGGAGACAAACTATATATGAAGGTGAATATGAGCATCCGGGAAAGCATTGGGGAAGAAGATGAAGGAATGAATATCCGAAAAACGTCGGATGAAAAGAGAAGGTAAAAAGGAATATTCGGGAAAGTATCAGATTAAAAGAAATAAAGGAATATCCGGGAAAACATCGGATGGATAAAAGAAAAGAGGCCCATGGAAAGTTTGTTTATTGTTTAAAACATTTATTTATGTGCACAGTGTTTTTGGGGCTTATAGCTCAAAGAGAGACTCAATTGGTCTAAGAGCAGTTTCACCGGGAATAATGCTCCTCTTAGTACCATTGTATGTGAATCTTCTTTTAATTAAAAGGGTACGATATGAATATCTGGGAAAACATCGGATTGCAAGAGAAGATAGAAAAAAAAGAAAGGTTGTAGATATGAATATCTGGGAAAGCATTTGATGGAAGGAGAGACGTAAAAAATAAAAAGGTTGCTCGCTAAGATCTTACGATCTTATACCTACGTATTCTCAACGGGATCTTAAGAAATCAGAGCGGTCGTAGTTCACCCCTAAGGGGCACGAACTACAGAAAAGAAAATTTAAATCGCTCGGCGGCGAGAGGGGAAATCTAACCCAATGTTATCATGTAAAGATGGACCTAAGGTTGAGTTTTGAAAAGGGAAATTCTACCTTAATGTTATCATGTTTTGTTGAATATCCTAATGTCTGTCTTACTTCAAACCTAATCGAAAATCAAATCTAAACTAAGAGATCCTAAGGGAGCATACAGACGTGGCAAAACATCACAGAATAAATGAATACATGACAAAGCATCGTGTAATCAGCATACAAATGTGTTGTACCCCAAATTTTACCCTCCGATATTCTGATCGTTTGCATATCCTTTTCATTGGTCTTTGTTTTCACATTTTAGTAAACATATCAATAATCATGCATTTTTGTTAGAATTTAATTTGTTTTATTTCCTTTTTCACTAACTATTTTCAATTATCTTTTTTATTATTTTTAGTTTTATTATTATTATTTCTTTTTATTATTATTATTATTATCTTTTTTATTATTTTTAGTTTTGTTATTATTATTTCTTTATTATTATTATTATTATTATTAATTTTATTATTATTAGTTTATTATCATTATTAGTTTTATTATTATTAGTTTTATTATTACTAAGCTTTATTATTATTATTATTACTTTTATTTTGTTTATCTTCATGGTAAGTGGGGACCACTACAATACAAACACTTCACATGGATTGCCAACTTGGATTTATCAATGGCCAAAAAGTATTCTTACACTTCACTTATCAATGACCAAGAATCATTCTCATAAAGTCACATGGATTGCCAACTTGGATTTATCAATGGCCAAAAAATATTCTTACACTTCAATTATCAATGGCCAAAAATCATTATCATAAAATCACATGGATTGCCACATCAACACTCCCACTTTATTCACACTATAAATAAGATCTCTCATTCTCTTATTTTGGACACATCAGATTCACCCCACACAAAGGCTGAATACATCTCTTAATTTTCTCCCTCAATTATTCTTGCAAATTTTCTGGAGAGAAGACTCGTCTTCATTTTTCCATAACTCGTGTCATTGAAGAGGCAGTGGACCGTCTCCACTAGGTAACATTCACCTCTTTTATTTCTCCGTTTTCAAAGTACCATGATCATTTATCTATGCTGTTATCAAGTTCATTAGCATGTTAATATTTTTCTGGAAAAAGTATTGTAATATCCTATAATTTTTGTTTGGTTTTATTATGAATGATGTTTAAAAGTTAAGATAAAAATTCAAAAAGACAAAAAACATGCTTCATCACCACCCTTTTATTATTTCATACTATTTTTATTTTATTTTCCATTTATTTCTTAATTTTGTTTCTCTAGTTTTTATTTTAGGAGCACTTTGAATTTTTAGTTTCAATTTATCATGTTATTTCTTGAATTCATAACTTTTTCTTTCCAATTTTGTTTTGATTTTTATTTTTCGCTTACGATCTTTATTTCGATTTTTAGGGCCAATGATATTACAAAATCATGACTTAGTTGATTTATGCAAAATGACTAAAAAAGTCTTGATATGTATGAGGCTCATTTCTTTATTTTTGTTGGTCAATGAAAGTCGAATATCAAAAGATTATCGATCCTCCAATTAAATCTTGATCAAGACGAGACTAACTTTATTCTTCATTTCGAGTCCATTTTCTTTACTTTAGGTCGATGACATTGCACAAATCTTGACTTTGATTATTTCAAATCAATAAAGTCTTGATAAATATGAGGCCACTTTTTACCTATTTTTATTGGTCGATGAAAGTCAAAAATCTAAGATTATCGATTTATCGATCTAAATCTTGATTAAGACGAGACCAACCTTATTTTTTCATTCCGGTTTCATTATCTTTATTTTGGTCGATGACATAACAAACTTCATGGTTGGGTTGACTTCATTGAATCAACAAAACTTTGACCAATATGAGACCGCTTTCTCTTTATTTCAGTTTCATTCACTTTTTAGTCGATGAAAGTCAAGAATCATTGATTATCGATTCCTCGATTAAATTATGATTAGGACGGGACTAATTCTATTTCGTGTTCTTAGCAAGCAAACATAACATAACACAAACTTAGCAAGAGGTTCCTGTAGAGTACTACAGATACTTAGGGTGCTAATACCTTCCCTTTGTATAACCAACCCCCAAACCTTAGATCTCCCCCCTTTAGGTTTTTTAACGATCTTGAACCTTTCCTTTAGATAAATCAAAGTTGGTTGTAAAAGAAAATGATGCAAGTTAAGTAATAGCTTGTTATCCGATTTTCACCGTAACAGAAATGGCGACTCCACTGGGGAATCAGTTAGACCTATTGCTGGTCTTTTCCTAAGAGGGTTAAGCCAATCTTGTTTTTATGTTATTCATGTTTGCTTATTTACTTGTATATGCTTATGTATGTCATATTTGCTTATATACTTGTATCTTTGTTCTTGCTTTATTATCCTGTTTATTTTGGGTTATCATGGTATCTATGAGTGAGATAAGTCCTAACCCGGACTTGAGAGAACACATATGTTTAGGAACCGTGGACATAGTCAAGGAAACTTCGAGGGAGAAATCCCAAAGGAGGGAACTTGAAGTCCACACTCAGTTGTGGCCCTCTTGGAGGTGGTAAATGTTGAACGAGCAATCGTGAATGCGTTACTACTTTCGACCTAGGAGCCAGAGATACTGATGACCTTTAGTTATCCCTTTTCCCCACCTGGCCTATTTAGGATGTAGTGCGATGATTATGAGGGAGTAATCCTAAATGATTGCTACGCGATACTACGCTCAGACGAGACTCTCTTGAGGATTTTATTGATCACCGAGCAATTGGGAAGTTGATAAAATCCGAAAGATGGGTTGTTGACTCTGGGAACTCTTTAGAACCTTGCTCTGCAGATACAAGAACCCTAGTACACACCCTGTGGTTGGTTCTTTACCCATACTCCATGCTGTGATCTCGAACCCTTGATCCTGTTGCATGTGTTTCGCTTCCTGTTTGCATATCATTTGCATCTTTGCATAACTCATTGCATGCGTCTGTTTACCCAGCTACTCATTTCCAATGGTCTATATCCACCAGCGTCATCTGTGAGTCGTCAAGCTGATTCCTCGACACCAATACTGGACTAGAGCTAACTACAGACGAAGGATGTCAGAGCAAGAGGCACACAACGCTGAGGTCCGAATAGAGATCGATGACCTTAAGTCGAGCATGACTAAACTCACTGAGATGCTCCAAGTTTTGCTTGCTAGAGGAGAACCTCCCTAAAGGACAGTCATCCAGGAAGTTTCAAGTGCTGATTCTCCACCGGTTCAAGTGCCACCTTCAACTTGGCCCGAGTTCGGTTTGCCACATAACTACTCTCCACCGATTGCATCTACTGCTATGGTTAGTCAGAATGCTATGCCTGTCTTACAAGCTCCTGTTTTCACCCAGCCCAGACCTGTGGTTCATACTATTCCACAGACTAATCGAGCTCCTTTCGAGAATCCCCTTTATGAGTACAATGCTGCCAGTGCTCAAGGTGAAGACCGTTAAGACTTTGTTGAACCCGAAGTTGTCCGAGAGCAGTTTCAAAGCATAGAAAGAAGACTCAAAGCCGTTGAGGGTACTGATTTCTTTAATGTAGATGCTGACAACCTGTGCTTAGTATCAGACCTTGTCATACCTGCTAAGTTCGTAACTCCAGATTTTGTGAAGTACAAGGGTCACTCTTGCCCAAGAGCTCATTTGGTCATGTATCTTCGCAGGATGACTGCTCATGCCAAAAATCAGAAGCTGCTTATCCACTGTTTTCAAGACAGCTTGAGTGGGGCATCACTAAAATGGTACATGGGTCTTGAGCAAAACTATATCCATAGCTTCCAAGACCTCACCAATGCCTTCATGAAGCAATACAAGTATAACCTTGACATGGCTCCTGATCGCCGTCAACTGCAAAACATGTCTCAGAATGATAAAGAGTCTTTCAAGGAGTATGCTCAGCGCTGGAGAGAGTTGGCTTCCCAAGTGGAACCTCCCTGGCCGAGAAGGAGTTAACTGGAATGTTTATGGATACCTTGTCCCCGTTCTATTGGGAGAAGATGGTTGGAAGTGTTTCCTCCAATTTCACTGATTTAGTTACTATTGGCCAAAGATTAGAGGAAGGTCTTAAGAAGGGAAAAGTATCCAAGGCTGTTGAATCTTCTAATGTTGTGAAGAAATCATATGGGAATTTTCAGAAGAAAAAGGAAGAACAAACTAATGCTGTCATGGTTGAAGCAAGGAGGCATCGTCCCCAAACTCGGTATACCATTCGCCCTGTTGTTGCTGCTGTTACCCCTGTGGTTGTTGCACCACGACCAACTCAAGCTTTCCAACGTCCGGCTGCTGAACAAAGCCAGTATCGTAATAGGGGTCAATTTGATCCTATTCCCATGACTTACACTGAACTGTATCCCTGCCTGGTTGAGCAAGGTTTGATTGCCACAAGGCCTCTGCCTCCTCCTCTAAATCCTCTCCCAGCCAGCTATAGGGCTGATCTTCATTGTAAATACCATCAAAGTGGTCCAGGCCATAACTTGGAAAGTTGCTTTGCATTGAAGGCTAGAGTACAAGAGCTGATGAGGAACAAAGTCCTCTCCTTTAAAGACAATCCCAATGTCCAGAGTAATCCTCTGCCAGGGCACGCCAAGTGAAGCTTCAGTCGACTTCAGTATGCTATTCTCCTAAAAGCTAGTGTTTCAGACAGGACAGCTCATCCTTGTATTGATTAGTCACCGGGCCTTTGTTTCTTGTTGTTTGCATTTTCTTTATTTTGTAATAGCTATTTGCTTTCAACTATGTTTGTACTTTCAAAATTAATGAAATGAGCATTGTAACTTTTTGATTCAATTCATTTGTGTTTGCTATTTACATCTCCATGCTTTCTTTTTCAATAAATACTTTATCTCTTTTCCATTTTCTTTTTTGATTATGCAAAGATTGGATGGAGGATGATGAAAATGTTATACCCATAATTGCTGTTAGTATGCTTTCAGATCAAGACTTTGCTGATGATGTAAGGCATTGTTTCAATCCCTTAACACTGGAGTAATAAGGAAGATAACCCCTCTTTAACCCCTTTGAGCCTTGAAGTAGGAGTTTCTTTTCTTTACAAATAAAAATCCGCAATCTTAACCTGGGGCAGGGTAGTTCTCAGTTAACTTGATTGTGCATTCAAATACAAGAGTTTCATTCAAGACACCTTTCAACAAAGTTCACAAATGTTCCTTCGCACACAACAAGCAAGTGTCGAAGATGTCTTTCAAGTCAAACGCCAATGATGATTCACTGTAATCCTTAAGCCAGGCGGTCACTACAAAAAAATTATATATATATATATATATATATATATATATATATATATATATATATATATATATATATATATATATATATATATATATATATATATATATATATATATAAAAGAAAGAAAAGTTTGTATGACAACCAAAAGAGGAAATCTTTAAATCCTTTATCCTGAAAGTCCTCAATGGCAAACAATTTTGTAAGGAAGTAGTGACCGCCATTTCAAAGTCTCTTAACTTCTGAACCATCATCATTACTATCATCAGTGCAATTCCTAACCTATGGAAACCTGAGTGCATAGTTTGAGTTAGCTGAGCATAGGACTGGAGTTCATCACGTAGATTGGGTGGGTCACAAATAAACTTTGAGCCTTTATCCTTTGTTTCATAAGCCGTGAACCGTGCCACGTTATAACCCTCAAAAGACCTAACTCAAGCAAGGTTATTTTGAAAGTATACTGCAGCAAGATTGCGTAACCTGACTCCAAAAGATCTTTGCGGATCATTTATTTTTGCATCACACTTGTGCTTTAACTCTCACGTTGAATATCTTGAACCACCGTGTTCTGACCAGTATCCCATATACTTTGCACCTATTTCAAAATGATTTTGATTTCAAAAGTTGCATGAACTTTGCATTTACTATGTATGTACAAATACTTTTGTTTGCAAACTAGCTTTCTTCTTAAGGAATTTTCAAACAATTGAGAAACTTGGTCGGTGATCCAATCAGGGGCAAGTTCCGTCCATATCCTGTTGAAAATCAATTCAAGATTTGTGGTTTAATGGCGACTTCTTAGAATTGGTTTATACAGAAGATTTTGCAAGACTCAGGCTGGGGCAAGCTTTCCCAGTGTACAGTAGAACAATCATCTTTCAAGACTCAGACTGGGGCAAGCTCTCTAAAGAGCACCATGAAACAATCATTTCCAAAATCAATCAAGCTGAAGCAATGATCAGCTCGTCTACAATAATCAGCTAGTCTGGGGCAGTTTACTTGAAGAAACCCCAAGCAGCTCTCCATCCTTCTTTACAAGGATCATCACTAGATACAGTTTATTAGTGTGGCAAAGATGTGTTCAGCAGAAGCATCTCTAGTCCCAAGTAGAATGGCAGTGATCTCCGTGTAGAGGAATTAGTCTTCCAGTCTTGTCTTCCCAGAGAGTCAAGCCATGTCGTCGACATCTGCATTCGCATTTGATCATATATCATCTGCATAATTTATACCATATGCATAACATGAGTGTTTTATCCTCATTTGCATTTCTCCCGAGGTCGTGTCGTTATCCACGTCTTACCAAAACGTTACATGTCCTTTTCATTCAGTGTCATTCTTGAATGTTGTCATTCTCTTGCGCATCTAATTTTGTTGATAGATGTTGGTCTTCTCTCATTCCAATGCTATTCCTGGATCTTTATATTCTCTTACTCCAGTGCCATTCCTGGATGTCTGTCTCTTGTGATCTCTAGTGCCATTCCTGGATATCTTGTTCCCCTTGTTTCTCCCAGTGCTATTCCTAGAAGTTTTGCCTCTCTTTTGTAATCCTCATCAAATTTGCTTGGATATCTTTCAGTGTCATTCCTGAAAGTCTTTTTTGTCCATTCAGTGCCATTCCTGGGTGAGTTTTCTCCTTTGCATTTAGTGTCATTCCTGGATGTCTTTCTCACTATCATTTGATACCATTCCTAAATATAGTGATCTACCTTTACTTTCAGTGCCATTCCTGAAAGTTCATAGTCATCCAATGCTTTCTTAGATTTCACCTTTGTTCACATTCATTCAATGTTGTCTTGAATACTGTGGTTCCTTTTGTCCAAGGCTTTCTTGGATTTCTATCCTGTTCACTTTCATCTGATGCCTTCTCAGATATTATGATTTATACCTTTCATTCAAAGCCGTTATTGGATATCTGGTTTCTCTACCATCTGATGCCTATCCGGATGTGTCTCTCTTTCTAATATTTTCAGATAGAGTCTTTGTTCACTTTATCTAAAGCAGTTATTAGATATTGTGATTTATACCTTTAATCCAAAGCCATTATTGGGTGATTGGTTCCTTTGCATTCAATATCATTCTTGAATGTAGTCTTTGTTCACACTCATCTAAAGCCATTATTAGATATTTTGAGTTATACCTTTCATTCAAAGTCGTTATTGGATGTCTGGTTTCTCTACCATCCGATGCCTTTCCGAATATGTCTCTCCTTCTAATGATATTTCAGATTGAGTCTTTGTTCACTTTATCTAAAGTCGTTATTAGATATCGTGATTTATACCTTTCATTCAAAGCCATTATTGGATGCCCAGTTTCTCTACCATCTGATGCCTATCCGGATGTGTCTCTCCTTCTGATGTTTTTCAGATAGAATCTTTGTTCATTTTCATCTAAAGCCATTATTAGATATTATGATTTGTACCCTTCATTCACAGCCATTATTGGATGACTGGTTTTTTTTGTCATCTGATGTTTTTCCGGATGTATCTTTCTCTGTCTTTTCTGGTTTTTCTTGAAGATCCCGTTTGAACTCTTCATTATAAGAAAATCCCATAAAATATTTTGTTGGTGTCTATCCTTTTATCCCAAATTGATCCCCAGGGGAGATCATGTCTTCTTTCTGGTTCCATGCCCAGTAAAGAGTGTACTTTCATTTCTCCAGTGTCGTCCGGTCACCTATAAACCTGTCGTCCATCTCCTTGGACTTTCCCCAAGTGGAGAGCCCCTCTCTGGCTCCCATCCCCAACAAGGGCATGTAGGATTTCCTCTTTATTTTTCTATCCCCGGTGCATCCTTAGAGTCTCCCCAGTGAGTCTATCGTTGGACAGTCTGTATCCCCAGTGAGTCTTTCTCGTGAATGCTAACCTTATCCTTCCCCAGTAAGCTCACCTGTGGTGGATTGCCCTTCATCCTTGGTGTTTTGTTTGTCTGCCTCTTTGCATTTAGCATTACATCATTTTCATCATATTAGAGTTCATTGCATGTCAGCATTTTTGTCCATAGCATTGCATGTCAGTGCGTCTGAGGGCAAAATTTTCGGTTATCTATATTTAAATATCTTCCACCATGATTTCATGAAGACTATCATCACTCATGTCATCCAGTGAAGATATTTAAATAGGGGCAACTGTTGTACACCAAATTTTACCCTCCGATATTCTGATCGTTTGTATATCCTTTTCATTGGTCTCTGTTTTCGCATTTTAGTAAACATATCAATAATCATGCATTTTTGTTAGAATTTAATTTGTTTTATTTCTTTTTTCACTAACTATTTTCAATTATCTTTTTTATTATTTTTAGTTTTATTATTATTATTTCTTTTATTATTATTATTATTATCTTTTTTATTATTTTTAGTTTTGTTATTATTATTTCTTTTTTATTATTATTATTATTATTAATTTTATTATTATTAGTTTATTATCATTATTAGTTTTATTATTATTAGTTTTATTATTACTACGCTTTATTATTATTATCATTATTACTTTTATTTTGTTTATCTTCATGGTAAGTGGGGACCACTACAATACAAACACTTCACATGGATTGCCAACTTGGATTTATCAATGGCCAAAAAGCATTCTTACACTTCACTTATCAATGGCCAAGAATCATTCTCATAAAGTCACATGGATTGTCAACTTGGATTTATCAATGGCCAAAAAGCATTCTTACATTTCAATTATCAATGGCCAAGAATCATTCTCATAAAGTCACATGGATTGCCACATCAACACTCCCACTTTATTCACACTATAAATAAGATCTCTCATTCTCTCATTTTGGACACACCAGATTCACCCCACACAAAGGCTTAATACATCTCTTAATTTTCTCCCTCAATTATTCTTGCAAATTTTCTGGAGAGAAGACTCGTCTTCATTTTTCCATAACTCGTGTCATTGAAGAGGCAGTGGACCGTCTCCACTAGGTAACATTCACCTCTTTTATTTCTCCGTTTTCAAAGTACCATGATCATTTATCTATGCTGTTATCAAGTTCATTAGCATGTTAATATTTTTCTGGAAAAAGTATTGTAATATCCTATAATTTTTGTTTGGTTTTATTATGAATGATGTTTAAAAGATAAGATAAAATTTCAAAAAGACAAAAAATATGCTTCATCACCACCCTTTTATTATTTCATACTATTTTTATTTTATTTTCCATTTATTTCTTAATTTTGTTTCTCTGGTTTTTATTTTAGGAGCACTTTGAATTTTTAGTTTCAATTTATCATGTTATTTCTTGAATTCATAACTTTTTCTTTCCAATTTTGTTTTGATATTTATTTTTCGCTTACGATCTTTATTTCGATTTTTAGGGCCAATGATATTACAAAATCATGACTTAGTTGATTTATGCAAAATGACTAAAAAAGTCTTGATATGTATGAGGCTCATTTCTTTATTTTTGTTGGTCAATGAAAGTCGAATATCAAAAGATTATCGATCCTCCAATTAAATCTTGATCAAGACGAGACTAACTTTATTCTTCATTTCGAGTCCATTTTCTTTACTTTAGGTCGATGACATTGCACAAATCTTGACTTTGATTATTTCAAATCAATAAAGTCTTGATAAATATGAGGCCACTTTTTACCTATTTTTATTGGTCGATGAAAGTCAAAAATCTAAGATTATCGATTTATCGATCTAAATCTTGATTAAGACGAGACCAACCTTATTTTTTCATTCCGGTTTCATTATCTTTATTTTGGTCGATGACATAACAAACTTCATGGTTGGGTTGACTTCATTGAATCAACAAAACTTTGACCAATATGAGACCGCTTTCTCTTTATTTCAGTTTCATTCACTTTTTAGTCGATGAAAGTCAAGAATCATTGATTATCGATTCCTCGATTAAATTATGATTAGGACGGGACTAATTCTATTTCGTGTTCTTAGCAAGCAAACATAACATAACACAAACTTAGCAAGAGGTTCCTGTAGAGTACTACAGATACTTAGGGTGCTAATACCTTCCCTTTGTATAACCAACCCCCAAACCTTAGATCTCCCCCCTTTAGGTTTTTTAACGATCTTGAACCTTTCCTTTGGATAAATCAAAGTCGGTTGTAAAAGAAAATGATGCAAGTTAAGTAATAGCTTGTTATCCGATTTTCACCGCAACAAAAGGTACACGGTAAAACATCGTGAGTAACAAATAACAAGTACGCGGAAGAGTATCACGTAGTAAATAAACAGAGATAGAGACATTCACGTCAAATTATCATGGTCAAAATAAATGCACACGGCAAAGCATCGTGTAACAGATTAAACTGACAAAAAGTCACAGAATACACATGGAGAAACATCATGGTAATCAGACAACAAAAATCAGCTGAAATACACGGAAAAGCATCATGTAATCAGCAGACAAAGATACGCGGCAAAGCATCGTGTAGAAACATATATATTCACGAAAAAACACCGTTTTATAAATAAACATCCACGGAAGAACATCATGACAGATAAAATTTACACGGGAGAACATTGTGTCATCATAGAAAAAACGGCATGGTAAAAATAAACATTCATGGGAAAACATCGTGATAGAATCATAAACACATAAAATTAATAAACAGTCACGACAAAACATCGTGAGAATCAGATAGAACATGGAAATAAATCAGTCACAAATAGAATCGGGCGATAAAAGGAATTATTAATTAATTTAAATATAAATATTTAATAAGATTAATTAATAATTTAATTAATCAATATTAAATAAATGTATTTAAATTAATTAATAATTACAACATTTTTTACATTTTAATGTTTAACAAAACAAATAAACTTGAAAAATGACAACATTAAAAAAAAGAATTAATTTTTTTTTTGTATTTTTGTAGAATATTCAAATAAAAAGTGAAAGACAACTAAATTAATTTTTTTTCCTTTTAAATAGCATTAAAAAAATCAATGAGATAAAGATAAAACATATCTAAATAACTAGAGTCTTATTACAAGTTACAGTAAAGGAAATGGATCAAACCCACACAAAATCACTTGACACACACATCGTTAAATCAACCTAAATCTAAACAAACCTAAAAAACAAACGTGAAGTTAAATTATATATATTTGTTTAACTTAGTGTTAATGTAATACCCCGTAAATTATTTACTCTGGATAATATTCATTTGATCAGTTGGGTTCCGGTTTACTCTGAGAATTTATTTGGATAAAATAACTAAAGTAAACTGATGAGCTCAAGGCAGATCAAATTAATATTTCTCTGACTCTGAGGTTTTAACTTTTGGCGTTATAGAGACTTTTTGGACATTTAGTAGTGTTACTAACTAATGACATTTCTCTATATCATTTCATTTTTTCCCTTTTTCTCTTCATTTGGAACAAAAGCTAGAAAATAGAAAGAAAGAGAAAGTAGAGAGAAGGAAGAGGAAAGGAAAGAAAAAGAAGAAAAGTTCAAGAGAGAAAGATCAAGATCATCATCCATTCTTCATCAATTCATCTCATCTTCTTCATCATCATCTTCTAATCCCGGTGGATTATAGATAGAAACTTTAGAGTATGATTTCTTGAGGTTTTAGAGTTAGGTTGGGTTTTAGGGGAAAAATGGGGTTTTGTGAAAAATCAAAGAATTTAACGGTCGAAGTGTGTTATAAATTTCGTAGTATGATCAATATATGTATAAAATCATCCATTGATAGTTTTTATGATGTTTGTTATTGAATTGGAATGTTAGGGTTTTGTGTGGAGATTTTGGAATGTTGTTGGAAATTATGTTTTGTGAAGTTGTGGAATAACCCATGATTGAACCATGATCAAATACCTTTATTTGCTGATTGGGTATGGTTTTGAGGGTGAAATTGTGGATGGAGAGTTGCTGTTGCAAAGAGTTATTTTTCTGCATAACGCAGAGCGCGCTTAGCGCGGTGTTGCCCGCTTAGCGCGGTCTGGAAAATTTTCACCTCCATCAGGCAGAGAGTAGCGCGTTTAGTGCGGGAGGGGCCCGCTTAGCGTGACCTGGAACCAAAGAAAAAAACTATTTTTCTTCTAAAATTCATAACTTTTGTCTCGTTCACCCGATTTAATTGTTCTTGGTACCGATAGAAAGCTATCAAAATACTCTGTCTAATGTAAGTGAAATATTACTAGTTTGATGCCCGATTAAATGAGTCAGAGGGAACCAGATTTGATGTAACTTGTGGTTTTGTTGAATTGTGTGATTTTATTATATGATTGACTTGTGTTTACCTATTATTCTTGTTATTATACATGTTCGAGACTATATGCATGTTAAAATACGAAATAGGTAGAGTGAGAAATATATTATAACTATAATGAAACCTAGTAATGGCTAGGAAGTTGTTGAATAACATAGCGATAACGCTCGTGCAGGAGAGGCCGAGGCGTGTGTCTATTACCGAATGGTATGGAAATAATTACACTAGTATGTATCATGTTTTATTGTGTTTATTTTGAGAAAAGACAAAGAGGTCTTAAGACGAGTGTGGCCTTGTGATTGTCGAATACAATCACATTTATGTGTGTGATCACGTAATCGTAACCGGTTATCTTGAGTTGCAGTTTCATGAGTCTCGAGCTCCTCTGAAACGTATGCATGACTACTTGACAAGTTTGATTCCCGTGTGCAGTACGAATGACGCTCAGGGAGCGTATGCTTGTGACGGTTAATGGCTCGTGTGAAGTGACGGTTCATAACGGTTAATGGCCCGTAGAACCCGAATTCATTCGTATGTTAAGTAGGTTACCAGGATCCATGACTCGGATCGACTTCTAGACGTAGAAGCAGACGGGAAAAGGGGATGCCTTGGCGATGTTATCGATTAGTGATATTATGAGTTAAAGCGACTCATGAACATGGATCCACATAGTGTGTGTGAGTACTCAAGGTCGTTTCCCTTCCCTTTTGACTTGAGTTAGGGTGATAGAACCTTGTAAAGTCGAGAGGACCAATAAGATAGGGAACTCACTGAGATTTGATGTATCTCACCCCACGTTGTTGATTATTTTACAGGTACTACAGGTTCGGCGAAGGGTAAGGATAAAGTTGTGTGACTTTCCTTACTACCTTAGCTTTTTGGGATGGCAAGACTTCCGTTGTGAAGATTATTTTGAGATCATTAATTGATCTAGTTCTTAGTATTGGAACATCTTGTATATATAATGCCATAGTTTTGTATTAGTTTTTTTTTTTTGCATGTATATGTATAATGTGTTAACTAGGGACTTATTGTATTTCAGTACCAAAACATAAATTCATGTATGATATGAATGCTTTGATGTATTATATTATATGTGGGTGTTACAGTTAATGAGCCTTTATTAACCCCTAATAAAAATAAAAATGAAATAATAGTTTTAAAAAATATAAAGATTGTTTACTTTTTTAAAAACTCATGCAACAGAGGAATTAAAGCTCTTCTCTCTTTTATACTAAACAAAACAACTATCCAAAGATATTTGGCCAGCTGTGATAAGAAAACAAACTTAGAATGTACGTGAATAAAACAAGCAGAACCATGTATATAACAAGCAAAAATATCTCGGTTTCTTTACATGAATAAAACAAAGCCACACTGCACTTACAACAAGAAAGAAAAAAATGGGAATAGGAAACCATACTCATTCATGCATCACAAAGACGAAATACACAGAGGTGAAAGAAAATATTACCGTCGGAGTTCGAAGTTTCTGGAAGTCGAAGGTGCAGGTTTGTGTAGTATCGTAAAATAAACAAGAAGAATAAAAGTGAATTAACAAGGAAAATATATGCGAGGGAGAGAATTGTGAGAAAACAAAGTTAGAAATTTGTTTTGGTGTGTGAATTATGTGTGGCTCTCTTGCTAATTTATAGTAAAATTTGAGCTTAAAAACTAAGCAATGGTGATGTGTGAAATGAGGTATAAGAGTTGAAAAATGTGGTTATCATCTTGGATTTGAGTTTGAATAAGAGAAGACAAGTTGAAATTGAGTTTGATGCAATTAATGGTCTTTGTAGTTTGTGAGCCAGACAAAAAAAGTTTGTAGTATATGTGTTGAATATTATCTTGAATGGAAATAATAATTGGATATGTGTTGAAAGCCAAGTTACTAGAAGAAGAGAACAAACAAAAAGTATAGAAAGATAAGGGTGAAGTATTTTCTGGAAACACTATATAGCTTATACCACAGGAGATAGACCGACAAAATTTTACAGGGGAGGTACGATATTGTGGAATTTTGTCGAGGTGACAAAGAGTATTCAGCAGTTTTTTTGGAAAGAGAGGGATAAACACTTGGATAAAGATTCAGACGTCCGGAAAAGCATCAGATGCAAAAAAAGTATCATACTCTGGAAAACATATCGGAAACATCTAGAAAAGCCTTAAATGAGGAATGAGACCAGATCTGAGGATATGTTAGACACTTCCAAGAAAGTAGTTTAAGTTTACTGTGGAATACACGGGAACATCCAGAAAGCGAAGGTAACTTTACTGGGAAAATGGTTACAGTCATAAGAGATTTACAGAAATACATTGAGAAACCCTGAAAAAATTAATAACAAACGTAAAAGACATCCAGGAGAACGTTTAATGAGGTTTTGGAGCATAAGCAGACATGATCATCATAGACATTCAGAAGAGCATTAAATGGAAGTCTGAAAAATAAACCAGGTACATCCAGAAAAGCATTGGATGAACGAGGAAGACAACTGAGATTTTTTAGAAGACATCCAGAAAAGCATTGGATTGAAAGAGAAAATAACTCGAAAGCATCCAGAAAAGCATTGGACCGAGTTGTTGACCAAACTTGAAGATATATTAATGGCATCCAGAAAAGCGTTGAATGTGCATTGAAATAACTTTTGAAGGTAAATTCGAAACATTTAGAAAAGCGTTAAATGTACGGGAAATTTTTTGGAATACTGGCAGAATGATGGACATATCCGGAAAAGCATCAGATAAGCACATCAGAACAAAAGTTGTATCTGGAAAAGCATCAGATGAGAAAAGTCATATCTGGGAGAGCATCAGATAGACATGAATAGAGTTCTGGAAGAGTAATCAGAACAAATGTGATATATCTGGAAGAACATCAGATTGGACACAAAAGGGTTATGGAAAAACATCATAATGAGTTTTGGAAAAAGGTCAAAACAAAGAGACATATCTGGAAGAACATCGGATAAACACAAAGAGAGTTATGGAAAAACATCATAACGGGTTTTGGAAAAACTTCAAAACCAAGAGACATATCCGGAAAAACGTCGGATGAAGAAAGAAAGTTCTGGAAAAAACATCAGAACAGACAGACATATCCGAAAGAACATCGGATAGAAACAAAGTTATGTCTGAAAGAACATCAAATAAGACATAAAAGTATAGGTGCCAAGTAAGTTGGACTTTGTAAAAGGTAAGATGTTGATAACAACATGACCACTAGTGAATGCAAATGAGGATTAAAAACACTCTTGAATGCATAGTATATGAAAATGTTATGATGTATGATTAAATGTATGTAATGCAAATGAAAATGCTGACAACAAGTTTAGACTCTTTGAGGAGTGAAAATCAACAAGTTTATACTCTTTTGGGGAGTGGAGATCAACAAGTTTATACTCTTTTAGGGAGTGAAAAAGATTGGAAGACTGATTCCTTAACACGGAGATCACTGCCACCGTTTTGGGACTGAAGATGCTGTTTGTTGAACACCTCTTTGTCATACTGATAAACTATATCAAGTTGTTAATCCTTGGAGGAAGGTTGGATAGCTTGCTTGGGGATTTTTCCAAATAAATTTCCCCACACTTGCTGACTGTTATAGATGAACTGATCGCTGCTTCAGCTTGAATGATAATGACTATATGTTGTATACTTGGAAGGCTTGCCCCCAATAATGAGTCTTGAAAGTTTTTCTGAATAAACCAATTCCGAGAAGGACTTTCACTAAACAAATCTTGAACTGGTTCTTAACAGGCTCTGGAATGAACTTGCCCCTGATAGGATCACTGATCAAGTTTCTAAACTGTTTTGAAAATTCCTTGAGAGGAAACATATTTTGCAATCAAAATGTTTATTTAAACATGGCAAATTTAATGTAAAGTTCATGCCAATTTTTTTGAAAACAAAATCATTGTTTTAGAAAATGCAAAGCAATATGAATTACTGGTTTAAAAACACAGTGGTTTAAAACATTTTGAATGAAAAGTAAAACAGAGGTATGATACCAAAACAAAAGATTTGCAAAAAATGATTTTGGAGTCGGTTTACGCAACCTTGCTATAGTATGCTCTCAAAATAACCTTACTTCAATTAGGTATTTTGAGGGTTATAACGGTTTATGAAAAAAAGATAAAGGCTCAAAGTTTATTGTACCCACCCCTTTCGTGATGTTCTTCAGTCCTATGCTCAGTTAAACTTAGGCTATGCATTCAGGTTCCAAAAGGTTTGGAATTGTACTTATGATAGTGATGACGATGGTCAATAAGTCTTGAGACGACCGCTACTGCTTTTTTACAACATTTAGTTGTTTTTGTCCTTGTGGACTTTCTGAAGATCGAGGATTTAAGGACATCTTCTTTGTGTTATCCCTAACTTTTGCCTGAACTATTTCTTTTGAAGTTTATATTCAGCGGGATGCCCTAGTTTTTGCCTAAGTTTTTGAGTTAGAGGGCTTTTTCTTTTTGATTTAGAAAGAAAGTGACTGTTTGATTTGACAGATATGACGGACCATCATTGGCTTTTGATTTGAAAGACGTTTTCAACATCTGTTTGTTGTATGTAATCTTTTTGAACTTGAATGGTGTCTTGCATGAAACTTTTTGAAATTGAATGCACAACCCAAATTAAACTGAGAACTACCCTGCCCCTGGTTAAAATTGTGGTTTTTTTTATAAAAATAAAAACTCCTACTTCAAGGCTCAAAGGGGTTAACGAGGGATTATCTCCCTTATATCTCCAGTGTTTGGGAATTGAAAAAAAATGCCTTACATCGTCAGCAAAGTTTATTCAAAAGCATACCAACAACAATTATGGGTATTGCGTTTTCATTATCCTCCCACAAATATTTGCATAGTCAAAATTTTGAAAAAGAGGTGTATATTTTCTTGAAAGCTTTTTGTTTTTTGAAAGAGAAAGCATAAAGATGCGAATAAACAGATGATTTGAATCAAAATACTGTACATGCTCATTTCATTAAAACTGACATTTAAAGATAAACAAGCTTGAAAACAAATAAATATGATACAAACAAGGAAAATGCAAAATAGAAAGAAACAAGGTCAATGACTAATCAAACACAAGGATGAGTTGTCCTGTCTTTGGGAAGTAACTGAGCTGAATTTGATTGAAGCTTCACTTCCTATGTTCTGGCAGAGGATTGCGCAGGACATTAGGATTGGTGTCACGAAAGCTGAGGAGCTTGTCCCTGATCAAATCCTGCACTCTAGCCTTTAGTGCATATCAGTTTTCCAAATTATGGCCCGCAGCTCCTTCATGGAATGCACAATGAAGGTTAGATCTGAATCTAGGTGGAAGTGGATTTGGAGGAGGAGGTGTTGTCCTAGTAGTAATCAGTCCTTTCTGAATCAATACAGGGTACAGTTCAGTGTACGCTATTGGAATAGGATCAAATTGAGTCCTATTGCGGTTCTGGTACTGTCACAGCTGGGCGTTGAGGAGCTTTAGCTGGTTAAGCAGCAAACACATGAGTGATAGCAACAATATGAGCTCGATTAGGCTGCTGAGGTCTGTAATGAGGTTTCCTGTCCTCAGTCAAGACAGAATTAGTCTGATCTTCCCTCTTCTTTTGGAAGTTCCCATAGGTTTTCTTTAGAGCGTTGGAAGTTACAGTAAAGGAAATAGATCAAACCCACACAAAATCACTTGACACACACACCGTTAAATCAACCTAAATCTAAACAAACCTAAAAAACTAACGTGAAGTTAAATTATATATATTTGTTTAACTTAGTGTTAATAAGCCTTTATTAACCCCTAATGAAAATAAAAATGAAATAATAGTTTAAAAAAATATAAAGACTGTTTACTTTTTTAAAAACTCATGCAACAGAGGAATTAAAGCTCTTATCTCTTTTATGCTAAACAAAACAACTATCCAAAGATATTTGGCCAGTTGTGATAAGAAAACAAACTTAGAATGTACGTGAATAAAACAAGCAGAACCATGTATAAAACAAGCAAAAATATCTCGGTTTCTCTACATGAATAAAACAAAGCCACACTGCACTTACAGCAAGAAAGAAAAAAATGGGAATAGGAAACCATACTCATTCATGCATCATAAAGACGAAATACACAGAGGTGAAAGAAAATATTACCGCCGGAGTTCGAAGTTTCTGGAAATCGAAAGTGCAGGTTTATGGAGTGTAAGTGAAATAAACATGAAGAATAAAAGTGAATTAACAACGAAAATATATGTGAGGGAGAGAATTGTGAGAAAACAAAGTTAGAAATTTGTTTTGGTGTGTGAATTATGTGTGGATCTCTTGCCTATTTATAGTAAAATTTGAGCTTAAAAACTAAGCAATGGTGATGTATGCAATGAGGTATAAGAGTTGAAACATGTGGTTATCATCTTGGATTTGAGTTTGAATAAGAGAAGACAAGTTGAAATTGAGTTTGATGCATTTAATGGTCTTTGTAGTTTGTGAGCAAGACAAAAAAAGTTTGTAGTATATGTGTTGAATACTATCTTGAATGGAAATGATAATTGGATATGTGTTGAAAGCCAAGTTACTAGAAGAAGAGAATAAACAAAAAGTACATAAAGATAAGGGTGAAGTTTTTTCTGGAAACAAATGAGAAAGAGAGTGTGGCGCATGATCTTGTGTGTGTGTTTGTGTGTGTGTGGGGGGGGGGGGGGGGGGGGGTATGTGAGACAAACTCAATAGCTTATACCACTTGATATTATAGCAAACAAATGATAATAAACAAAAAAAATTATTAATAAAATAAACCATTTATAAAATAAAGTCTAGAATAAAAATCTAATTTAATTAAAATTAGAATTGAAACCGGTAAAAAAATGATAAAAATAGTTCGTATCGGGGTGTCCGAAAAAATAAAATGAACATACCAAAACGATCAGCAAAAAATATACGTATTGAAAAAATACAGCGTTTTGTCAAATTTTGAAATTGATTTTTCCCGTTAAAAAGGCTCAAACGGGTCTGAAACATGATGACCGAAAGGTCGAAAAATTAAAATAAGCACACCGGATTAAAGTACGCGAAAAATAGATTAAAAATGATGTCTGAAAGTTCGATTTTAAAAACTTCCCGGATATCGACTTTTTTGCATAGTTGACTTTTCAGTTCCACCAAAATACCTGAAAAAACGCGTTAATTCCGGCTGATAAATTTCAAATAATATTTATGAAAAAAGATATGATATGATATACAACGATATAGTATGAAAATATAGTCAGATAAATGAGAAAAAATAAAAATGTCTGGTCAAAACTTAGGGTATGACAACAGGGAAGCAACAGAACATTCAAGGTGATTGTGGAAACAACTGACGCTAAATGCCTTAATGTAGAAGGTGCTGAAGGTGACAGTGAGTTGTGGCACAAGAGATTGGGGCATATGAACTTCAGAAGTTTAGGGCATTTGATTTCTAAGAAGCTGGTATATGGCATTCCTAAGATATTGAAGCCTGGGAAGTCATGTGAGATATGCATGAAAGGTAAGCAACCAAGATTTCCATTTGCACCAGAAGTTGCTCCAAAAGCAAAACATGCTTTGGAAGTAGTGCATTATGATGTATATGGACTATTTGAAGTACCTTCACTTAGAGGAAACAAGTACTTTATGTCTTTTGTGGATGCATTCACAAGGATGACATGGGTAATACTCATCAAGTTTAAGCATGAGATGTTTGTTGAGTTTCAGAAGTGTAAGGTGAAGGCTAAAAAACAGAGTGGCCAGAAGCTGAAAATTCTCATAACTGATGGTGGACGTGAGTAGAACTCTATATAGGTCAAAAGGTTCTATGAGGAGAATGGAATTGAGCATGAGGTTACTGCTCCATACACTTAAATGGAACACATTCCCATACCGAAGCTAACTCTCAAACTAATGATAGAGATGTACGAGAATTAGTTGCAGTTGTGTTACTCCAAATACAACAGAACGCTCAAATTCTACAAATTGTAAGGGAACAACAAATATTCAACAACAACATAGTGATGTCGTACATAAGGATGAAGGACTTAACTCTTTTCTTAAGGGATAACCACCGCAATTTGAAGGAAACTATAATCCTGAAGGTGCGGAGAAATGAATTCAAGGGATGGAAAAGATTTTTGCGTTTACTCACTGTAGGGAGAATATGAGGGTCGGTTATGCAACATTTATGCTAACCGGAGATGTTGAAGCATGGTTAAGGGGGAAACACTGACTTTTGGAAGAGGAAGGAAGAGAAATCACTTTGAATTTATTTAAATAAGTATTCTGGGGGAAGTATTTTCCTAAGTTATCAAGGAAGGAAAAAGATTGAGAATTCAACAACTTTAAACAAGGCTCACTATCTATTAGGGAATATACTAGGAAGTTTGAGTCACTACTAAAGTATTATGAGTTTTATTGATTACATCCAAATGAGGAATGAATGTGTGAGAAATTCCAAGAAGGGTTAATGTATGATATGCAGAGGGTTGTCTTATCTATACATATTGAAAGATTTGGTGAACTGACTAACGTTGTTTAGAGATTGAAATGATACACAGTAGAAGGAATCAGTATGGGTCAAGAGGACCTCTTCATAACAACCACAATCAAGGAAACTTTACTCGAGCTCAAAATGGGAGACCTCAACATGGAAGGAGACCATTTCCAAAACTTGCACCTCCTCAAAACAATAGTGCTGGAAGGTTAGACCTGAAGTGTTTCTCTTATGGAAGAGCACACCTAAATAGAGATTGTCGTCATAGGAAACCAAACACTTACCACCGTTGTTGTCAAGAGGGACATTTTTACAAAGACTGCCCTCAAGTGAATAATCAACAAGGATTCCAGAAAAATTATAATAATGCGGGAATAGGAAGGAGCGGAGGTTCAGAAGCAGGGAAAAAACCCCATAATCAGAACAATAAATCAAAAATTGGGAGGTGTTTATTATTAGAGGTGGTGAAGCCTCTGGAGCTACTGAGTTTATTTAAGGTATGCGCTTAATTGATGATAAGTTGGTGGATGTATTGTTTGATTTAGGAGCTACACATTCTTTTATATATACAACTTGTGTTGATTTCTTAAAGTTAGAAGTAGTTAATTTGGGTAAAAGGATAACCATTTCTACCCCGCTAGAAGAAAGGATGGCAACACGATCGATTTGTGTAGGTTGTCACATAACCATACAAAATAGAATGTTTTTAGTAAACCTTATAGTTCTCCCACTACATGATTTAGACGTTATCTTAAGAATGGATTGGTTATCATCCAACAATGTAACCTTAGAATGTAAGAATAAAACTTTAACATTTGGAGAAGATAGTGGTGAAGTCAAGAAGGTGGAAGCTCTCTCTAAAAAATTCACGAAGATGTTTTCTATGTCAGTACAAGAAGCCCTAAGCGTTGAAAACTTCCTAATGGTGTGTGAATTCCTAGAAGTATTTCCAGAAGATGTTCTACGTTTACCACCAGTTAGGGAAGTAGAGTTTGCTATAGATTTGGTTCCAGGTACTGGGCCAATTTCTATACCTCCTTATCGGATGTCACCATCAGAATTGGTATAGTTAAAGAAGCAACTAGACGAGATGTTAGGAAAGGAGTTTATCAGACCAAGTGTATCACCACAGGGAGCTCCAATCTTGTTTTTTAAGAAGCAAAATGGTTCGTCTAGACTTTGTGTGGATTACCGACAACTTAACAAAGCTACTATAAAGAATAAGTATCCATTACCTATAATTTATGTCTTTATGGATCAGTTGAAGGGAACATTAATATTCTCAAAGGTTAACTTGAAGTCGGGATATCATCAGATTAGGGTGAAGGAGTATGATATTCCAAATACAACTTTTAGATCTCACTATGGACATTATGAGTACTTAGTTATGCCATTTGGTTTGACTAATGTTTTAGCAGTATTTATGGATTACATGAATAGGATCTTTAGGCCATACTTAGATCAATTTGTTGTAGTTTTCATCGATGATATTTTAATTTATTTTAATTTTTTGTAGTTTACAGATATTGAAAGATCGACAGTTGTATGCAAAATTCTTTAAATGTGAGTTTTGGTTTAAGGAGGTACAATTCCTTGGTCATGTAATCAGTAAGAAGGATATTGCAAAAGTCCCCAGTAAATTCGAAGCAGTTACTAAGTGGGAAAGTCCGAAGAATGTTGGTGAAATTAGAAGTTTCCTTGGACTAGCTGGATATTATCGAAGGTTCATCGAAGGACTTTCAAATATTACTTTATCGATGACTCAGTTAACGAGGAAGGGTAAAAACTTTGAATGCACAAAGGAGTGTGAAGAAGGTTTTCAGAAATTGAAAGAAAGATTGACTTCATCGCTGTTAAAGAGCAATTCGGGGGTGTTTTATCGTATCCACAGGGATTGTGCGTTATCAATGCTTGTCGTTCAATAGTTTTAAAGTGTTTCAAACTTTTAAAGTAACAAAGAGTTTGGTTTTTCGTTTCGGATCATTTGCATAAAATTTAGTAATCAACGGTAAAGAAATTGGTTTTAGGGTATGGTAAAAGCATGCTAATATTAGTGTCCGATACTCCGTTTCGTACGTATCTACTCAATAAAGTGTGTGAACTTGTTAACAATAAATATAACCACATATCCTCTCAACAAGTTTATCCCTAACCCTTGTTGTGAGATTTATCATATTGATCCTTTGATAATCTCTCACCCAAACTACCAATATGATAACATTCAAGCTTAATATTTATGAACATCAACTTTCAAAACTATCTCTAGCCTTATGATTATTGATGGATTGAAACTTAGGTCAAGTTTTAGAACATATATCTCGATCATGAATTAAAACAAAATATAAACCATTTAAACAAAACTTTTGTTCTATATTTATCATCAACAAAGTTCACATACTTACAATCAAGATCAATACATACAAAATGATGGATTACCTACCACTAATCTTGACACAAGATGTGTTTAGCTACACATATTCATGGTAGCTTGTATCACAAGTTTCGTGAGGAGATGAAAAAACATCTGCATCGAATAATCGAGATAGGATCCGACTTCAGCTTCTCAATGCGAAGAATCTCTATTGGATGAAGAAATATCAGAAAAATAGGATTTGGTATGATAAAGTGAAGTTATGATCCCAAGAAAGTACAAAATTTCTATTTAAAGTACACTTGAAATCAGACACATTCGCACTGCGAATGATTTGTTCGCCTAGCAAATGATGAAAGTGGCACATGAAGTGCCTTCTGATAAGCTAAACCACCCTTGTTTGTTTGCATAAGTTCGTAATGCGAACTTTTGTTCGCAAAGCAAACTATTCGCCTACAAGTTCGCAAAGCGAACTTAAGGCCTTTTTCTTACTGCTGATAAGTGTATAATGTACCTATTTTTGTATATATGTTTTGTTGCACTTATCATTACTTTGTGTTAAAATTGGTTGAATAAACCCCGCTTTGTTCGTAAATACGTTTACTTTACGTTTTCGGTGTATAGTGCGGTACCGTGTAAATATCATTGAGTTTAATTGATTTTCATTTATTTTTACAGGTGTTCCAATAATGGGATTTTTCCATATTCATAAAGATCATTGAATAAGCTTTCCAACGCTTCAAACCGTGCGTCAATCAGAGTTACGGTTCATGAGTTATGATCAAAACAAATTCTGGTTTGCTGTCATGTTCGCACTGCGAACCCCCGTGGCGAGCACTCGCTAGCGAGTTCGCACTGCGAACCCGGTGCGAATAAAAAGTGCCTGGAAGCATGAAAAACACCATTCTGGAGGAAGTTAAGGCGGCATATGTTCGCAGTGCGAACGGGGGTTTGCAGTGCGAACCTGGGCAGCAAAAACCACCTATAAACTTCAATTTTCAGCATTTTTTAGAGGATGGTTTTGGGGATTCTTACTCCAACTCCATCAAACTTCATTTTTTCAGTAGATTAGCTTAGAAAACAACATGGAAGCTTGCATGTGGATGATCCAAGGTGGATTTCTCATCGATCGACTCCGACAATCCGTGAAGTGTTTGGTTCATTTCTTTTCTTCTTTGTGTTTTTATTCTATGTTGGGTTTTGTATATGTATTGACTACGATCTCATGTATATTTGTCACCCATGGCGTTGTATAAAACTTGATTTACAAATCTTTATTGGTAATTGTCTCTGATTTTTGCTTTATGCGCGGGGTTTGGGTTGCGTTAGAGATAACCGTCGCAAACTTCGATTAGGGATGATTGTCTGTTAGTTTCTGGATTCTAGAGATAGATTTAGAGCTAACAATCTTCAATAGGCGTCGAAGCTTAATGCCTTCCGTGTTTCGAGGCTTCACTCGCGAGAGTGACGAAGAGAGTGACACGATTGTTATCTCAACTGTGCGTTAGACATAACCTTTGTTGTGAGCGATGCTGGGTGATATTGAGGAGTATTGTAGGTGAAGTATAACTGGTCGGTAAGTTTAAGTTTGTGAGGAGTGATTTATATGCATTGTCGGACGAGTTTTTCTCTCTGAAGAATGAATTTGTTTTATGTTTTAATGTTTACTTTTCTGTTTTCTTGTTTGAAACCATTCAAAACCAAACTCATAAACGCGAGAGACTATCGAACGGCATTCGTTCCCTCGAACCGATCTCTGTAGACACGACATAAATCCCGGAGGGAATTCTTCCAAAAATAAATATTTTGCTCCTTGCCCTATTCTGCAACCAACAAAATGGCGTCGTTGTCGGGGATCGGTTCTGATATTGAATCGCATTGTGATAGTTTCTTTGTTTTTGAGTTTTGTAGATATCGTACATGTTGTATATTTTTCACTTGTTTATATTGATACTTGTACATTTTGACGTTTGTTCAAGTGTTTGGTTAGGACGCTTGCTTTTGGTTGCGCGGTGAGACATCACCATGGCATGAATGAAGGAAGTTTCTAATTAAGCACCGTAAATACGTCGAGCTTACGACGTAAAACAAGCATGTTTTATAGTTTTTCTTTTCGAATGTTTTTGGTTGTTGTTTGCTCACAGATTTTGATTGACTTACTTGAGGATGCTGTTGTGATTTTCCAAGTTGGTTCGTTTCAACTTGCGGATGTATGGTAATGATTTTGTTAACTTTTGTACATGTCTGAGGTATGTATTTATCGCTTTCTATACTTTAGCATATTCATGATACTTAGGCTTTTTACAAACTTCCATGTCATCCATTCTTTTGTATACTTGTTCTATTGTGAATCACTTTAGTTCCCAACCCTTTTGTGAGGTGGTTTTCCATTGTTCATATATGCGCAGAGAACCAACATTCTTGTTCTAACTGGATTTTATTATGTTGAATCTTTTATTTGTGTTGATTATATGAATGCATGAAAAAGATCAAGGCAATTGTTTCATTTTGAGCACAACTACCTTAGCCAAATAGTCAACTCACCTTGTGAGTGTGTGAGAATTTGTAACCCCTTTGAGCTTTTTGATCCATGTTTTTATTTGAACTTAATGCTTGCCTATAAGTATTTAGTTCACTTATTTTTGAATGGATTTTGTTTTTTCTTGGACCTTAATTTTGTGTTGTTGTATGGATTTTTTTCCTTGCCTTAGAAAGTAGGGAGTATTCACATGATGGTGCGGTTGAATTCAAGTTGGGTAGAGAATAATTGTATACTCATCGGTTGGATTCTATGAGGATTGAAAAATAAAAGAAAAAAAGAGAAAAATATGACAAAAAAAAGAAAAGAAAAAAGTGAAAAAGAAGAAAAATAAAAATCCTTGAAAAAGGAAACAAAAAGAGTTTCAATAATTGTGCTAAATAAGTATTGTGTGTTGTGTAGCACTTGGGATTTTGGAAGAAGTTGGTTGAAATTTTGTGTGTGAATCTTTGTGAGTTGATCACTCTCTTAGGTTTAGGCAAGTTTTTGTTTCAATTACCTTTAGAAATTGCCCCTTGTTTGTTTACCCGACCATGCTACAACCTTGAAAAGCCATTGTGATTCTTGCCTTTGTATTTTCAATGTGAATTTATGGATGTATGCATAATTTAGTCTTTCGTTTGCATGAGTGTTGTGTGAGTGTAAAGTACCTTATTGTGTGTTTTTCATCTACCGATGATTGTTTTTACTAGGTGTGATTCACTTTGGAACTTGTGTTGTTTTAGAATTTTTGGCATGATTTTTGTATTTGTTTCGTGACTATGTTGTTGTCATAGTTTAGTGGTAAGTATTTACTTTTTGTGTGTACCGTTTTCATTTGAACCATTCATTCGTTTCCGTTTTTCAAAACCTGTTGATTCGTCATTCTTTGGATATTGCTTATGCATGTTCAAGTTTGTTTGATTCTTGTTTGAGGACAAACAATTAAATAAGTTGGGGAGAGTTTGATAAATGTATAATGTACCTATTTTTGTATATATGTTTTGTTGCACTTATCATTACTTTGTGTTAAAATTGGTTGAATAAACCCCACTTTGTTCGTAAATACGTTTACTTTACGTTTTCGGTGTATAGTGCGGTACCGTGTAAATATCATTGAGTTTAATTGATTTTCATTTATTTTTATAGGTGTTCCAGTAATGGTATTTTTCCATATTCATACAGAGCATTGAATAAGCTTTCCAACGCTTCAAACCGTGCGTCAATCGGAGTTACGGTTTATGAGTTATGATCAAAACAAATTCTGGTTTGCTGTCATGTTCGCACTGCGAACCCCCGTGGCGAGCACTCGCTAGCGAGTTCGCACTGTGAACCCGGGGCAAATAAAAAGTGCCTGGAAGCATGAAAAACACCATTCTGGAGGAAGTTAAGGTAGCATATGTTCGCAGTGCGAACCTGGGCAGCAAAAACCACCTATAAACTTCAATTTTCAGCATTTTTTAGAGGATGGTTTTGGGGATTCTTGCTCCAACTGCATCAAAATTCATTTTTTTAGTAGATTAGCTTAGAAAACAACATGGAAGCTTGCATGTGGATGATCCGAGGTGGATTTCTCATCGATCGGCTCCGACAATCCGTGAAGTGTTTGGTTCATTTCTTTTCTTCTTTGTGTTTTTCTTCTATGTTGGGTTTTGTATATGTATTGACTATGATCTCATGTATATTTGTCGCCTATGGCGTTGTATAAAACTTGCTTTACAAATCTTTATTGGTGGTTGTCTCTGATTTTTGCTTTATGCGCGGGTTTGGATTGCGTTAGAGATAACCGTCGCAAACTTCGATTAGGGATAATTGTCTGTTAGTTTCTGGATTCTAGAGATAGATTTAGAGCTAACAATCTTCAATAGGCGTCGAAGCTTAATGCCTTCCGTGTTTCGAGGCTTCGCTCGCGAGAGTGACGAAGAGAGTGACACGATTATTATCTCAACTGTGCGTTAGACATAACCTTTATTGTGAGCGATGCTGGGTGATATTGAGGAGTATTGTAGGTGGAGTATAACTGGTCGGTAAGTTTAAGTTTGTGAGGAGTGATTTATATGCATTGCCGGACGAGTTTTTCTCTCTGAAGAATGAATTTGTTTTATGTCTTAATGTTTACTTTTCTGTTTTCTTGTTTGAAACCATTCAAAACCAAACTCATAAACGCGAGAGACTGTCGAACGACATTCGTTCCCTCGAACCGATCTCTGTGGACACGACATAAATCCCAGAGGGAATTCTTCCAAAAATAAATATTTTTGCTGCTTGCCCTATTCTGCAACCAACAACTGCCTCAGCCAAGGGTTCTTCGCCAGGTCCTTCGCAAAGCAAGTAAATCAGTGAACATTCGCTGGGAGTTCTTAAAGCGAACTTTAGTCCCTTTTCCTACTGTCCAAATCTGGGACCATTCGCCGGGACTTCGCCAGTTTGTTTGCAAAACGAACTTGCTGATGTTTTCCCCTTTTCTTTTCCAGCACAATAGCACACGTATTACAAGCACCAAAGGTATATAAACAATGATTGAAGAACAACAACAATTCAATACTAAATTCTATAATTAAAAAATGAAAGTGTTGAAAAATGTCAAGTATACAATAGAAATATTAGTCATGTTTGACAACTAACAATCACCGATACTTGTCTTACCAGATCCATTGGGTCAATTTGATGTGTATCGTGATGCATCATATTAAAGACTTGGTTGTGTATTAATGCAAGAAAGGAAGGTGATATCTTATGCATCAAGGCAATTAAAGATACATGAGAGGAATTACCCTACTCATGATCTGGAGTTAGCAACAATTATTTTTGCCTTGAAGATTTAGAGGCATTACTTATATGGGTCCAAGTTCACATTGTGGAGTGATCACAAAAGCCTAAAGTACTTGTTTGATCAGAAGGATCTAAATATGTGACAAAGACGTTGGATGGAATTCTTGAAGGAATATGACTTTGAATTACAATACCATCCTGGAAAATCCAATGTTGTAGCTGACGCCTTAAATAGGAAAATAATCATGCGTCAGCAATGATGTCAAAGGAATAAGATTTGATTGAACAATTTGTATATTTGAATTTGAGTGCATAATTTTTTCAAGGAATGATGTTCTTAGGTGCTACAGTAGTTTCTAATGAGTTTATGAACTGTATTAAAGAAAAACGGGAGAAGGATGATCATTTGATGAGTATAAAGAAACTAGTAGAAAATGGTTAGGGGCAGACTTTCATATTGGGGGTGATGAGTTGCTGAGATTTGGAGAAAGAATTTGTGTACCTCAAAATATGGAAATACTGAGATTTATATTGGAAGAAGGTCACAATAGTAAATTAATTTTTCATCCAGGATCCACCATGTATCAAAATTTGAGGAAAATTGTTTGGTGGCTCGGTATGAAAAAAGAAATAGCATAATATGTCCAGTCGTGTTTGGTGTGTCAAAAAGCGAATATTGAATATCAGAAACCAGCAAGGTTATTGCAATCTTTAGATATGCCAAAATCGAAGTGGGACGAAGTAGATATGAATTTTGTAACCACATTGCCTAAAACCCGGAAGAAATTTGATGCAATTTGGGAGATCATTGATAAATTGATAAAAAATGCACATTTAATCCCAATCAATTAGACTTATAACTTGGAAAGGGTAGCTTAACTATATGTTAAAGAAATTGTCATATTGCATGGAATATCTGCAAGCATAGTTAGTGATAGAGACCTTGTGTTTTCATCAAAGTTTTGGCATCAGTTGCATTAGAATTAGGAACTAAGTTCAGGTTAAGTTCCGCTTACCATCCTCAGACATATGGTCAGTCAGAAAGGATGATTCAGTCGTTGGAAGATCTCTTAAGAACTTGTGTTTTGAAACACAAAGTAAGTTAGGATGAATTCCTACCCTTGATTCATTAATATTATAGATGCAATCCATCTAGGATTCAATAATATTATAGATGCAACCTTTTAAGGATGCTTGATGTTGAATTTTTCTGAAATTTATCAATTATTGATAAACACAATAATCAGTTAAATCCAGTCTTTGAACAATACTTTAGAGATAGTTTAATATTTAATTTTATAATATTAAATTTTAGTTCTACAAAAACCACATCACAAACTATTTTCATAAACAATGATCAAGAAATATTATTCTTCGTGCAAACCTTCAGGGATGCTTGAATGTTAAATTATCACTTTAACGTGTTAAAATTCAATTTCGGACAATCATAAAGAAATGTTTTAATGTTAAATTCTTCCCGAATTTAACAAGAATGATTAAAGAAATGTAATATGATTGTACAAGGTAAATAAATTTCTCTACAAAATATATATTAAAAAATAAACATATTTATATGAAAAAAAATAGTAAGAAGATCATGAATTATATTATATCGGTTCAAATATATTGAGAGTAGAAAAATAACGTAGAACCTGCCTATATCATCACTTGCACTGTAAAGTTTCGTGCTGATAACGTATTATGAAATTATCCAAAATGATATAGAGATGAAGGAGACAAAGAGAAGAAGAAAAGTGATATTATATTATTCACCTCAAGTTTTTTTAGCATTGCGACATGGACCATATTTATAGTACATGACCAGAAAACAACCATTAACTTAAGGAATACACAAAGGTTAGGAAATTAACTCATAGAAGTTAAGAAATATATAAAGTTGGGTAAATAAACATTCACATCTATTTACTATTATTCATAACATAAACCATTTTAAATAATTTTATAAAAAATTTAAACAATTTTTTTTTATTTCCATATTTATTAACAAACATATAAATCTCTCTCGTTATAGATCTTGCATGTGGTATATTTCGTGGCTTTGCTAGTTTGTATGTTTTAGGTTTTTAATCTTTATTAATAGTGATTTAATTTCACAAGTATGAGTCTGTTAAGATCTAGCCTTCAAATTATCCTATCTATTGATTATACTGTACAAATTGTAATTGTAGAATGTTTAAAGATTTAACCTAATTACTTCCAAATTCATCGATTTGAATTTAGATATATTAATAGTCACGTATTTCTTAATTCTTAATCTTTATTCTATAATTCTAGAGTTACATTACATAATTCTTTCAATCGCAAATTATATGTTATGTTACATAGGGTTCCATTTGGTTGCAACTTCATTCTTCTTCCACTAAGTGTGCTTCAACCGTCTTCCATATTTCCAACAACTTCCATCTTCTTCTTCTTCAAATCAGGGTTAAATCCCTTTCTTCCATCTTCCTTCTACCATCTTCCATTTTCATCTTCAAATTAGAGAATTAGGGTTCAATGTCAAAGAATGCAAGAAATGCCTCAACTTCAAACAAACAAAGCTATGGTACATCTGGATTTGTGATTCGTAGAAACGAGAGAATCGAGTGTTTTTGCCAAGATGAAAGTGTTCTTAGAATAGTGAATTATGTGAACAGTGTCAACAAGGGGAGAAAATTCTGGGGTTGTAGAAATTACAGAAACCGCATTGAAAAGGGTTGTAATTTCTTCAAGTGGTTGGGTGATGAGTTTGTTGATGAAAGGGATTTGAAGCTTGAAAGACAAAAGAAGAAAATTAACAAATTGAAGAACGAAGTTATCTACACTAGATGGTGGCTCAAAATGTCCATTGTGGTTGGGATTGTAAGCTTAGGGTTGAACCTTGTGTTTGTAACAATGTATTTCAATTAGTTTTAGGGTAGTTCAAAGTTATGTTTTCACATGTTCAATGTTTTGTTAAGTTTGTTTAATGAATAATGTATTGTTATGTTGGTTAAATTCATAATGGTTGTTTATGTTTTTACATTTTCATTGAATAATGTCTCAATATTCAACCTTTAAAAAACGCAATTCAATGAGCAATATTTATGGAAACAAACTGTAATATAACTTGGCATTATAAGTCATTCCAACTTTCATTAACAGATTCATAGTTTGATACATGACAGGTTCAATAACAAAAGGCTATTATAAGGCATTACATAACAGGTTCAATAACAAAAGGCCATTATAAGGCATTACATAATAGGTTCAATAACAAAAGACCATTATAAGGCATTACATAACAAGTTCAATTCCAAAATGTGTTACAACTACATTCCAAAATGTGCATTAACAAAAACAAAAGAGTCAGACCATTAAATGGTATTACAAAATCTTAGCAGGCATAATAATAATGATCAAGGTTGGTTGAAACAGGCTTGCCACCCTTATGAAGTTTTTTTTTGTTTTGGGTGGTGACTGACTTGTAACAACAGGTGGTGGTGGTTGACTTGTACCAGCTTGTGGTGGTGGTTGACTTGTAACAACAGGTGGTGGTGGTGGTTGACTTGTAACAACTTGTGATGGTGGTTGGCTTGTAATAACAGGTGGTGGTGGTTTACTTGTAACAGCTTGTGATGGTGGCTGACTTGTTGCATCCTGTACCTGACTTGAATCAACTTGTGATGATGACTGACTTGTTGCTTCTTGTGGTTGTGGTAGTTTACAAGTGGCCTTGTTGTGACCATTCTTGTGGCAATGACTACACTTGATACCATGTCTTGCCCTCTTCATGTGTGTCTCATCCCTCACCATTTCTCCAGCTTCCCTATTCCTTTTTTTCTTTGGCCTTCCAGGCTACCTCTTTATTGATGGTGGCTGAAGATCAACAAGTCTTTGCCCACAAGGCTTCCCCATTAAGTGGATATATAACATGTGCATAGCAAGCAACATATTGTTCCTTCTTGTAACAGTCAGGTACAAAGTCATCAATCTCTAAATGTTGATCCTTCATGCAAGACATTGCATGACAACAAGGAAGTCCAGTCAGCATCCATAGTCTACACGAGCATTCTTTCTTGTAAAGGTTGACAACATATTTTTCTCCATTGAGTGAAGTATGCACACCTCATAGTCATATTCATCTGCTTGCCTATAAATAAGTAACCATTTTAATGTTAGTCTAAGTAAACAGTTAGCCATTTGATAGTAAAATTCAACAAATCAACTATGTTACCTCACAATCCAATGATTGGTTTTCTGTGACTCCCTTTCCATCTTCTTCTTGATGTTAGGTAGTATGATGCTGATCGGTCACCATTTCTACTAGTTTTCCGTCAATTATTCGACATGAATCCATAAAATCGGTAGCACTTTGTTTGTCTTTTCATTGTTTTTTAATTCAATTTTACTTGTCGTATTTTATTCTCGCATTTTATTCTCGCATTTTATGATTTGTTGTTTTATTTCAATTATGTTGCATTTTATGCTTTGGTTTCGTAGTTTTCAATGTTTTCAGTCTGAGTGGAAAAGCCCAAAGGACTCGTGCGAAGAAAATGGAAGTTCCGGGGATTTAGAAGAGTTTTTGGAATGAAGCAGAGGATGCCTGGACCTAAAATTCAACAAGCATGGAAAAATATTTGGCAACCAAGTTCCTTGTCTGTACTATGTTGTAGTTCTCCTTATTAGCTTTCCGACGCTTCGAACGGGGACCAAAACAGACTTGCGGATCAAAATTTATGATCGAAACAATTTCGGTTATAAAATCCAGCAAGCTGACACGGCCGGCAGTGTTGGCTGACACGGCCCGTGTCAGCTTTGACGCTGATTTTCTGAATTTTTTCATATTTCCTCCATATATTAAGTTGTGGGGGCGCTTGGGTATTTTCGACCGATCTGAATGATTTGATACTATTTAGATGAGTTTTTAGGAAGGAAAAAAGGACTTTTGACTTTAAGAATAATTGAGAAGAGTTGGAGGCGATCAAGGAGATTTGGAGAAGACGATTGTTCATGAGCGAAAGCAATTGAAGAATCAGTTTTCCTCCGATCAAATTGTAATGTCTATCTTTAATTTTCTTTTTGTTTTTGTTCTTAATACTATGAGAGGCTAAACCCCCCAATGCCAGGGGGTGTCCCTGCTTTTCCCTGTAATGACAATTTTCCCTTTGCAATAGAAATTTCAATGCTTTCTCATAATCATGTTTATCGTATAATGTTCTTAATGCTTGTCCATATTAGAAAATAGGATTTGATTTACGGTTAACCTTAGGTCGAACAAACCACTGTTAACGCCTTTTATACGATAATACTATAGTAGATATCGCCTAGGAATAGGGATACCCTATAGTAACCGTAAAGCTTTTGATAAAAATAAGTGCTTGGTATTCTTTCTATACCGCTAAGGAATTGGGGTATAGGGAGAATACCAAAGGTTTTTCTACTAAGGAATTAGAGAGAAATATTCTTAAGAGCCGGTAATGATTAGTTTAAGCGATGATTTTGAAAAATAAGGATTGTTATTATTATAAGGAATTTCATACACCTTGCCCTGGCATGTTTCTCATATTTGTTTAAGTCATTTTTACTCTTTCTGCTTATTTGCTCAATAGTTATTATAATTTTTATAACAAACAAACCCCCAAAGACATTTTTGTTTAATTGAAATAACATTTGCACATACAATTACACGCAGTCCTCGAGAGATCGATTCTGGGGATAACCCCAACAATTACTACATCGGTAAAAATAGTACACTTGCTATTTTTTCGATCAGATGCCATCGTATTTAGTAATCTTTTGCCTATTGGATTCCCATCTCTGCATTATATATACTCTAATTTCTTCCAGCATTGTCACAATGGGCTTGGATCTAACAGCTACAAATACAGAATTGAAGGCTTCTGACATATTTTTAACTAAAGTGTCACAACCTGAACTTGGCTGGAACCTTGATTTGCTCCAGAATCTGGGTGGAATTTTGATGAGATGTTTGAAGGCCTCTTAATTAACTCATTTTGATTTCAAGCATTATTTTCTCCCAAGCATTAACATAACTTGCACATGCAACCCTCCACATCAATTCCTTTAATTTCAGGCCAGGGAACTTTTTCCTGAAGTTGCTATACAAATGTCTGCAATATAAAGTAAGTGTAAACCAAGTAGGTCATGCAAGTAATTCAGAAGAACTAAGTATGTCATATTCAACATGTAAGTAAACATAATACCTAACACGGAATCTCTGGTCAACATTACCAAGTAATTCATCAAGAGCTGGCAGTAAACCCTGCATCCATAAATAAGTAATAATGATGGTGAAAATAAAATAATTGGCTAACAGTTAAATTTCAAGGTGAGAGTTTAAAACCTTTTGTTGATCACTAATGAAGGTATAGGCTCTGCGCAACCTGACTCCTCCCAAATCAGGTATCAATAACTCTAGAAACTAGCTCCACGAGTCTTTGGTTTCACCCTCAACAACATCATATGCAATTAGTAGCATTTGGTCATTTGGGTCCCTCCCAATAGCAGCTAGTATTTTTCCTCTATAATATCCCTTTAAGAAACAACCATCTAATCCTATAATAGGCATGCATTTTAAAAAAAATTGTCCTTGCAAGCTTTGAGACATACATACATCCTCTGAAAGTGAGGATTCAATTGACTAGAGTTTTCACTGCTTTCCCCTTGAACTGGTTGACTTGTAATCTTCACAGTTGATCCTGGGTTTGCCCTCAAGAGTTCACGGCCATATTCATGGATTCTTCTATACTGCTCTCTAAAAGAACCATCCACAATATCAACAGCTAGTGTCTTTTCTCTATATGCCAATGTATTGTTAATCCCAACGTTCCACTTTTCATTAGTCTTCTCCATAATATCAGTCAACTTCAAAGCTGGATTCTCTCTAACACTTGTCTGAATCTTCTTGCCCAACCATTTTGAGTTGAGGAACCTAATCTTATAATCCCTACTACATGTATGCTTGTCCACAATTTTCCTCAATTGCCAAGTCTCCTCACCTTTTATATTTGCACAATAAGCCTCCCATGGGCAACATGCCTTACATCTTATAATCCCATTTGTAGTTTTTCATTCTTTTTGGAAGCTTAAAGGAGACAAAATCATCCTTTACAACTTCATCATTCTCACTGTCATACTCAGTAGGCAATTTATCACTGTCATACTCCTCAATGTCACTTAAACCTCTCAAATTGTCCATATTTACCTCACCATCATTATCAGCACCTACATCCCTAACAATGACCTTTTCCTTCCCTTTCCTCTTACCTTTCCCCTTCCCTTTCCCTTTCCCCTTACTTTTCCTCTTACCTTTCCCATTGCCTTTTCCCTTCTCCTTACTTGTTGCATTCATTTCATCCTCATCAATTGTTATCTCTCCATCAATACCCATATCATTCTCTGAGTCTTCAAAATTAACATTCAAAGCACTGTCATCACTTCCATTTTCTGGCACATCTCCTTGGTTACAGATAACTTCCTTATCTTGTTCTTGGTTATAGTCCAGTCCTTCATTGATTTCATCTACTCCAATATCCATCCCCACACCCATATTCTCCTAAATTTCACAGGTGGTCCCCACATCATCCATATTGTTACAGTTTGTCTCCTCTTGACCCACATTTTCCTCAGTTTCACAATTGGTCCCCACATGACCCACATTTTCCTCAATTCCAACATTCTCTTCAATCCCAACATTCTCCTCAACTTCATTAATTATTGTCCCCTCTTCCATCACATCTTCACCCAATGTGGTCCCACCTTCATTACTTCCCCTTTCATATACTTCACCAACCACATCTTCAGCCACTGTGGTCTCATCTATATTATTAACCATATCAGGCCCTTCACCACACATATCTTCACCCAATATGCTCACATCTGGTAGTGAGAGTATGGACTCCTCAATAACACCAGGTTCAGATACAGGATGTGTAACATACAAATGACATTCCTTAGTTAACACTGCAATTGTTCTCATCCTATTAGTCCCCTTATCATTTTCTAACTGAATTATATAATTAGCAATCATGTCATCATAATACCAAAGCCTATCTATAGTAGGGTAACCCAACTCTCTTAACTTGTCCAATATTTCAAAGTAACTCCAATAATCAGGATCAACATCTCATATCCCCTCTAACCCTACATAACCTGACTTGTTAAAATTTGCAAACTCCTTAGAAAACTCACCAGAATGATGAACAACACATTTAAACATACTCTTCATGACCTAATCAACATACATACAGTATCAGAAGTACTAAGTAAGTTAGGTATAGAAGAAAGTTAACATTTTTAATTACGTATTTGTCCAAGTTCGTACCTTAGGGTTTTTTCTGCAGACGAATGAAAGAACGAAGTTCTTCTTCTCCGTTCTTCTTCAATGGAGGGTTGTTGTCGTAAACGTCGCTATCGTCGTCTTCAATGACCTTTGTGTTCAAACAAGTGTTATTGTAAACAATGTAGCTGTTATCCTACTCTCTGAACCTGAGCTTTCATCCAATAATGTAACTATGCCCTAATACGTTTCAACTTCTTAAAATGGATGTTAAGTGTAATATAAATTCCACCTCATCATTTAAAATAAATACATAATATCCGCCTAAGCTATTTAAAGTCCAGCCATGCATATTTTAACGTTTTTTAAACTAAAACTAACAGAAATGACTAATATATGTAAAGGAATATAAGATAGTGGACCATAATGTAACGTTTTTTTTCTCCTTAAGGGACCAAAGCGAAACAATGACTAAAGTTAAGGGACTAAAAGAGGTATTAAGCCTTTTTTTTTTTACATTTTTTAAAAGGGAATAGTTTATTCAACCTCTTTCAATACTTTTTACCATCATATTCAGCCAATAATTGGCATTAGAATTAATTTTATAATCCATATTTTATGACTTCAAAAGTTAATGAATATGTTGAAGAATGATCCAAGGGGCACGTATGATGTAAATCTCATTTTACAGGAGTAAATTACATATATTGAAAGGAATTTATCTATGTGCATTTTATGTTTGTGGAAACATTGTCCAAAGGAATGGAATAGTGATGAAGTTAAAGTTATGTTTAAATTGATGGAACATAACATAACGAAGCGAAACGTAACATAACGAAATGAAATTGAATGGAATGGAGCAAAATGAAATATTTATTCCACTCTATTATTTAAATATTTTATTAAAAATATTTCATTCCATTACATACAACCTAAATTGAATGGAACAAAAAATTAGGAATTAGATGAAATAGAATGAAATAGATTATATCATATTTAATTTAATTCTATCCATTATTTACAAATCCAAATAATATAATCTCATTATTTATTATTTTATTCCGCTAAATTTCATCTCATTTTAGCAATTCAAACATACCCTAAGATAACGCCTTATGATTTGAAGGCAATAAATGTACTAATATTAATATATATTTTTCTATTTCACATTGTAACCAAGCTAAAGCAATATGAGATGTACTTTAAATTCTCCACGAAAGACTTGAAGATGTTAAACAATTAAAAATTAATACTTTAGCGAACTTTTTCATATGGAACTCGAATGAATTTGTACCTTAACAGTGTGTTTGTTTGAGGTGATTTACATGCGAGAGAAGTAAAGGAGAGAGAGTAACATGAGAAATGCTGAACTTCTTCTGCTTGGTTGATAGATGAAATAGAGACGAGTGATAAAAATTGGTGGGCCCCATGCCTTTTTGTTTTCTCTTCACACATGAGAAGAAACTCAACAGTAGCCATTGTTTTATTTATTTTTCCAAATATATCCTTTATATCATTATAGGTAAATAATGCTTACAATTAATTATATTTTACATAAATACATACTTTATTAACGTATAATAATAATTAATAATAAAAATTAAATTATAAAATTAAACTAATTTATAAAATAAATTTGATTAGTGTGTATTAATGATTTGCACATATTAAAATTTAGAAATTAAAATTTAATAATAATAATTTTACAAATAAATCAATTTAAGGGTATTTCTGTCTTTTCAAAAAATAACACACTTCTTTCTTTTCTATTTCTTCTCTTTTTCTTTTATAACAAACAATACAACAAATCTATTCTATTTCTCACCATACTCTCTCTTTTCATACTCTTTCTCACATCTTTCTCTCTTTACAACTTCTCCTCTTAACCAAACAAAGCCTAAATCATAAATCAAAGCTTCATGTGAAATAAAAAAAAACAAATAAAATTGATTTTTTTTTTTCAATTTAATGAACAATTTTTAAAACAAAATATTTACATTCAAACATAAATTTTTTATTTACTACTCTTAAGATGTGTCCCTATAACATAAATTACTCAAACTTTTAGGCTGCAGTTTTAATTGTTACTTATGGAACACATCTCAAGTGGTGTGTTACCATGTCAGGTCTGTACTTTGGTCCTAGTATATCAAAAATCTATTGGGAACGAATTAATATGATTCTAGAATTCCGATACATGTGTTGTATTGTAGTTATCACTTTTGATTCTATCTATCTATAATCACTTCTACACAATCTCTTACTATTATGGGATCCAAAGTGGCCCATTATTATAATAAGCTTTCTTGTAACAATTCAATTGCGTCAATGCAGCCAAATTCCATTGCAAACACATTTTAGGGTTTCCTTTTCCCCTTGTTCGCAATAATGGCCAAGAAAAAGATGAAGACTCCGATTGATCGTGTTCCCAGACATTCTCAACAGCCTAGAAGTTCACCTCCTAAACGCCGCACTGATTTCTCGTTTTTTAATCGAGCTCCTCCTTCTTTTTCCAACTTTGCTATTGGTATGCTACTAGCGTTCTTCTGAATTTACGGGATTTGCATTTTGATTTCTGTTGAATTTGATTGTTTACTTTGCTGGTTGGGAAATTTGATTGTTTAATTGGTTAGGTTTTGGGGATCATTATGGTTTATCTTTTGATTTTCGTTGTTAATTGCTGACTGCAAAGCTTGTAGCATCTGAAAATGACTTGAATTGTAGATTTTTATATAATTGAACATGTTGGGGAATCAATTGAAATTTACTGATATGTGTGAGTGAGTGGAAAATTAAAGAGGTGCATTCTGGCATGTATCTTAACACTTAGGGAATCCCATTATCATACAGAGAGGTGAAACAATTAATGTCTTGTGAGAAGGGCTAGGTGTATGGGTGGTCGCTTGTGGGTTGTAAAGAGATAAGTGTGTTTATTGTTCCTTGTAATTCAAGTGAATGAGTGGGTTTGTAGGGTGATATACAATAGGGGTGGGGGTACAATCTTTGTAATCTTATTTGAGATAATGGATATATTTGTTGAGGTTTCAGCGGACTTAGACTAGAGGTGCCAAGCCACATTAAATATTTGTATATGCTATTACATACTTTATGGTGTGTTCAGGCTTGGTTATCAAATTGTGAATAGGAACTTATTATGAATCTTAAGATACATTGTCTATAAAAATCTATCATTTTAAAGTAAAAATAAAAGTGAAATATCAAATTATAATTTGATGTATCATATATGAACCTCAAAATAATTAACATTCAAGTCATGTTATACAAGGTTGACAAATAAAAAATGGTTAATTACAATAAGTTTAGGTTGTGATTCTAGAATGAACCAAAACTCATCATAGTGAAGTAGGATTCAAGACGAAAGTCATGTCCAAATAGATACACGCTAGAGATTCATGTCTTATAATTTGGTTTTGACCTTACTCTACCCTACAAAACCGGCTTGAAAGGTGAAGGATGTCTTTCGCTTATAAACTCATATGAAGACCTTGTCTCATCCAATGTGAGATTCATAACACACCCCATCATACCTAGAACTTGATATCTCGAGTTGGTCTAAGTGATTGGTAGCAGGTGACCCAATGGATTTTGAATTGGCTCTGTTTTCATCTTAAAATTTGGGTTGAGCTTAACTCAGCTCTATAAAACTGGCTTGTAAGGCAAGGAATGTTCTTCACACATAACTCATTTTCAGGCCTTATCTCATCCAACGTGTGACTCTTATCGATAGGGTTCAGTTTAGTTTCAAATCGATATATGACTCACAATAATCGTAACATACTAATAACCCTCATGTATGTTCTTTCAAAGATCCTTGGGCACTTGGGTTAATCCTTAGCGTGTGCAGGTTTTTGCCTACATATCATACTTGCATGATGATATAATATTTCAAAATAACACTTGGTTGGATGGTAATTCTGTAAGCATTTAAACTTTTTAGTTATACATTACTTTTATGGTGTTTCAATGGTTAAGCTATGAAATAACAATTTATTTTCGTGCTTGTTGCTTTTATAAGTTTCGGCAATTAAATGAAATCATGGTTTTGTTAGCATGCTAAATAGTTTGGTGCATTTTCATAATATAATCATTTTTTGGCAAAATTGATTCTAATGCTCCAGCCATCTGTTTTGCATACTTGTGTTGGAGGAAAAGTAGAATGGAATTTGTATCGTAGACAAATAATGAACACTCTTTGAGTTGAATATTATATTTTGTATTCTTAAACTGTATTGTATCCAAACTAACATGATAAACTTTTAAAACTAAGTATCTAAATTAAGATAAAATGCTTTTAATAGATATGTCGAAACACACATGCCTCAACTTTTAAAGTTGTGTCTCCTCAAGCTAAAATGTTTCTTATATACATTGGCAAATTTTTGAAGGATTCAATGGAGTTTTGTTGTTATTTGGATCCATGAGATTCTATTAGAGCTAATTGTATAGATGCAGTAATCTAACATTATGTTGCTGGTGTTGCTAAACATGGAGTTTTGGTCTATTTCTTCAAACATTTACTCTATGTAACAATATAATTTGAATTGAATTACCTGTTCCATTGGGTTTTAAGGATCAATCCTTCATAAGTAAAGTTTGATAAAATTTCTTGAAAGATGTGACTGATCGATTATTTGGCCAATCCTTCCAAACAGATTCCTCGCCTGGTTCATCTTCTAATGAAATGAGATTGTCCAATGTCACTGCAAGCAGTTCGCTAGAGAGAAGAATGATGGTTAAACAATTTTATAAAGAGGCCCTGGTTCGATGCAGCAAGTACCAAGAGGGTAGACCCGTCTGTTCATCCGAGTCTTTTGATATTTCAGTAGCAGAATTGGATTCAGTTGACCTTTGCGGCAATAGGTTTGCTTTTTACTGGACTGGCATACTAGTACAATTAAGTGATTTTGATGCCTTTCAGTTTTTATGTTTCTAAGTAGACTGAAACTTATGTTTCTTCATAGGGATGCTTGTATTAAGATGCCAGAATCTACACCTCGCGAATCATCTGTCAGTGATAATAGTTCTCCTGCTGTAACCCCTGGAAATGTCGTATGGGCAAGAACAACTTGTAAAATGTGGTGGCCTGCTGAGGTATTCACTTGATATCTTGTAATATTTGTGGTTTTCTGCCTATATCAATGTGCTTGTGCATAGGCGAAAATGAAGTTAGTTGGACAAAAGGGATTCATATTTACAGAGCCCGCCCTATCTTTCTGGCATCCTTAAAGGATCTTTTGCATACACTTAACTTACAATTTAATTTGTCTAGTGGAAAATACACAAATTAAAAAATACACAAGTGTTTCACCCAAAAAATACACAAACATCTGGAAGTAAATTTTCTAATCAATGGAATAGGATCAATATCAGTTTAGGCTGCACGATACTTTCCTTTTCCTTTTTTAATTATATTTAACTGAGTAGCATTATGTTAATTTAGAGTTTGTGATATGAATACAAAAGCATAATCTTTATTGTCCTGGCTATCAATTGTGACGAACATCTCTTCATTTATCTGTTCACTAGTTCTAACTTGCTCTTTTCTTTGTGAGATTTGTGAGATAATATTCTTTCAAGCGATCTCTAGAAGTTAACTTAATCTTTTAAAATCCATTTTCGCCTACTGCTAATTTTTAATCCTTCAATTTATTAGAGAACTTTTGTTCCAGATTTATTTACTGCAAATTTGTGCTGTTGATTACTTCTGTACCCTGGAGTATTAGAAATAGAAACTATTGGTGCATATTGCCTTACTTTTGATGTCGCATTGAGGGAAATATTACTCCTTCAGATTTTTCTCAGACTCTAGTTGCTAAAATGAACCGGCTTATGACTTTGGTGTGGAGCTGATTCAGCATTACTTTGTTTGAATTTTATAACCCTTTCATCTATTACTATTTTAAAAATTAACTTTTCCAGGTCATGGAAGAAAGATGTGCATTATCTGACTGTGTTAGTGATGGACATGTTTTAGTTCAGTTTTATGGAAATCATCCCAGGTATTTTGGCATATATTTCAATAGAGTTTCTTGAATTTACCCATCTGCCTACTGATTGTATTGAATATAATTATTTGTTCATTTACAGTGCTTGGATTGATCCAGCTACAGATATTTCAATTTTTGAGGATGTGAGTTTAATCCTTGTCATTCACTAAGCTTTTGCACGTCCAACTATTGGGTGTTTAGAAGTCACTATCTCAAAGTTATATTTTGATAGTGTTTAACATCTAAATAAAACCACACTGGTCTAAATTATAGATAAACTCATGTTTTTAAATTGCGGTTAGCAACAGCAATTGCGGTTGCAATATTACTGATGCGGTAGCCTCCGCAACTGCATCGGGCTGCAATTGTTGCGTGATTTTAAATCACGCGTGCGACTGCATAAGATACCGCAATAGATAATTTTGGCCATGTTTGTTCGATGCAATGAAAAATCTTATTTTTTTACTGTTTTTCAACTGTGTATTTCAAGCATCTCCCAATCAGTATTCACGCTGCAACAACCGCAATGCGCGTTGCGGCAACCGCGTTGCAACATCTACGACTGCAATTTATAATCATGGATAGAATCCCTCATCCTCACACATTTTTAGTGAACATTAAAATAGTGTTTTGCAGTGTATTTCTGCCATTGTAAATTATTCTAACCCACTCTTTCTTTTCTTTTCAATTCCCCTTTTCTTTTTTGTTGAGACGTGGGTTGTTGCATAGTTTGGAGGTTCTTTTCTCCCCACCATTTCTATTATTTGCAGTAAATTCAGCTATTGTTAAGGAGAGTTCTATGGCTGTTTTCTTAAACTATATGTTGTCATTATCTCATGTCCATGGGTGATTCTTATTGCAGTCTTTTGAAGAAAGGAGCAATAACCCTTCAAATGATTTTCAAGTTGCTCTAAAGCAAGTATGTTGAGCATGTTTTGGCTACAATAAATTTTAGTATTTAAGTTGTCCGCCTCTCTAATTTTCCATCCTCCTTCCATGTTTAAAATTTTTGTTTTTCTTATTTGATATGATACCAGGCCTTGCAAAGGAAGACACGACTTAGCTCTTGCCAAAATTTGAGTCCTGATAGGTCTGCTCACTCTACTCAGCATGATCGTTCAGCTGGTATGATCCTTATTTTTATTTTTATTCAGAACCATGTTTTGCACAGTAAAGTGGTTTAGAGCAGGAAGTCCATTCCTGAGTCTTGTGGGTGCATAAACACACAGAATCAGTTTTATGCATCATAAAACTCTGTTGACTGTTGAATGTTTGGTTTCTTTGAATTTCATTGAAATAAATTGTAGATCTAAAAATGTTTCAACTCATTGCCAAATGACAGTGATATGACATATGACAGTTACACGTTTTATGTTTCAAATACTTCTAGCCAAACAAAATGGGTTTTCAAATCACTTCCTTCAAAAAAGTCTCACATGGGTTGTGTTGTCTGTTATCCATGGATCATTTCATTTGTCCGCGCATGCTTTGGACATTTGTTAGCCTCAATTACAGAACGTTTTAGGACTATTGTCCCTAAAGCATACACACCCACACCTCACTGAATAATTCATAAACCCTCTCCAAAATGTATTTACTTTTTCTGTTTAGACATTTGCTTTTTTTTTTTTTAATACGGATCTATGGTTTGAGCAGGTAAATATGCATCGCCTAGCTCAAGCAGAACTATCAACGAATTTCAGGAGAGAAGAAGGGGGAAAAGAGAACGTAAACCCAAACTTCATTTTGATGTGAGTTGCTAACTCGTTTACTAACGGCATTGTCATTATAATAACTTAGTTCTCATGTACACAATGAATAATCTCTATTCCAGGAGGTGACATATCCAATAAAATCAGAAAAGAAGGACCGTCGGTTAAAGATAATGCGGTACCTCGGCCTTGCACCTCCAGTTGGTTCTCCTTTTTGAACATGCTTACAAGTGAAGTAATGAATATTTCAAAAAGAGTGCTATCAGCACACTCTTCTCCACACACATTAGTTGAAATTCAAACGCATCTTAGTAAATCATGCAGGTTCCACGCAATTCAGACAAGTGTGTTGCTAGCATACATATTCATATTTCAAATATTGTCCGGCCTAACAGCTCGAGTTTGTTATTTTTTGTTAACCGTAATAATCTCGCGTTCATAATTCAAAATTTGCTTACGTCTTGCCATATGCCTAGTAACAACACTTTTCTGGATTATCTAGTCTCATAGTTTCATTATTATCTGTAAAAATCATATAATTCGAACGACAATATGAAGGAATGTAATCAGTTATCCTATAAAAGTTGCATTTGTCACATGTTTGGATCAGTTTTTTATTTAAAAACTTCAGAATCATGAACACAATATCTCAAAATAAGTTGATCTACACAGGCTCTTGTATTGCCAAATAATCTGGACACTTTGTTTAATAATGCTTGATGTGCTTATTGTTTTAAATCAGTGAGAGACTTTCTGACTATTTTCCTGAAATGTAAAAATCAAATGTAAATGTTTTACTGAGATATTCATGGCGTGGCATAATTCAGATGATTGAGGTAAAACATTTGAACAAGTTTGAAAAGGATGTCAAGAGATTCAGACTATTAAAAAAAATGTTTCACCAAAAAAGCGAATTAATGAAACATTATCTATAAATGATAAAATGAGCATGTCTCCTCAATAACATAAATCTGTATTATTGGAGTTTCACACCAGTCATTGTATTCAATTATTTTCCAAATATTTAGTCCCATATGTGTGTCTTGTTCAATTTTGGGAGAGTTGCAATAAAGTAACTAATACCAACATGATAAAAAAGACCAAATGACCATCAGGATGTTGGATCAGCCAAGAGAATGAAGTAAACAAAAAAAGACGAAAGGGAACACCAAATATTCATGAATCTAAATGGATTTTCTTACTCTGTCAGGTTAAATATGCCTTTTGTCACGGCAATTTTATTGTTTTTATCTTTGATTTCTGTAATAATTGTATTTTTAGTCATTATAATTATATTATTTATTGTTTTTGTTCTTTAATGTTTTATTTTAATCCTTGGAAAATTTGTTTATTATTGAAATTTACATTTATAGTGTTTATTTAAATTTATATACAAGGAGAAGGCCTAACAACACTAGTTCGAAGAAGGTAACAATCCATCAAATCACTCGTATGGTACGAGTGTTATTCTAGGTTATACCTCATGCGATCAAAATTCAGGATCCATCCAACGACTTTCCGCGTCTTACGTTTAAAGATCAACAAGTTGTTGTAATCGATCTGCTATATAAAGAGGAGGGAGATGTGCCATTTTTCAACTACACTTCAAATTCAAACTTCATTCACTCATCTTACTCAGATACTGACTTGATCGTTGGAGTGCTAACCTTGCAAGTTAGTCGCTCTCTTATTGTACTGAAAACTTAAGTCCATCGTTGCAACTCGTAACCTCCGATCTTCGATTAATTTTGGATCCCTAGCAGAACACTGACGTCGTATGTGGGAAACAACATTTGATTCATGTGTTTTCCACGTTTGAATATTCATTTCTCGATTCATCGAACCAAAACTTCTTCAACCTAGCAATTCGAATTTTCTGAAATTGAGCACTAGATTTTTGGTCTCGATTTACTTCGATTATAGATCAACTTTGATTATTAGTTTCTCATACAACTAATTTCTAAATCTTCAAACAATGGCAGATTCTAGAGTCACTCGATCCACTGCTCTGTGTGGGGAAGTCGCTGCCACTTAAGCCGCAAAAGATCCACCGCCTCTTTCTCAAAGCGGTGTTGATCAAGTCATTGTGAACACTTCGCCACATCTAGATCCCATTCGACATTCCCTGTTCGTAGGATATGCTCCCCATTTCCAGCAAAGCGAACTGTCACTAAAGCCTTTAGCACCGCTAACGATATCGAGACCAGAGACATTGCATGGATTCTAGTCATTACAAGTTAACCTCAATGTGCAAGGCGCGAATGAACTGTTCAACATCGTGTATAACATGGTTCGACAACAAAACTCGCAAGCAGTGGAAGAAAATTTATTTTGTCTTAAAGACAGCCTACATGTTGCAAATCCAAGAGGTAACACACTGTAGAAAGCATCCTCCTGAAGGAGTCGTACAATCATCTCTGATTCAGCCAAATCTCGTTGGGAAGTGACTTCGAGATCTCTAAGTCATTAAACGAGCAAGAGGCGTGAGACTACTCCTCATAGTCCAAAAGGAGGACGAGGTAATCATGTCCCCCCTAAAGAACAAGTGGAAAATCCTCCGATCAAGAACCAATATAAACATCCTTTATGTGCTTATATTATCGACAACCAGATACCAAGACGCTGGAAAAACCTCTGAAGCTGAAGGAATACGACGGAAAGAGAGATTCTGACAAACATGTGCAACATGTTGATGATCACTTGAATTATTACCACGTCGATGAGGGGAAAATGAAAACTCTTTGTACTAACACTGATAGGATCGCTTGGTTCAATTTTAAAGTTTTTCCTGACGGGAACATCGATTTGTTGACCGGTCTACGAGAGAACTTCAACGCTTTTTTCATGGTTCGAAAGAGGAAATCGGTGACAATAGCTTCCCTCAACGGGATCATGCAGGGGAAGAAGGAGAGTTTGAGTACATACATCGAGCATTTCACAAAAGTGGTTGTGGAAGTGAGAGGCTTAAACGAGAGCCTCAAGTGCTGTAATTTTTAGAACAGATTGAAGTAGGAAATCTCCTCCAGGGAAAAGTTAGGGCGTAATGAATCCCGTAGTTCAAAGGAGATACTAAGCAGGGCACAACCCTTCATTAATATTAAAGAAGAACTTATCGTCTAGGGAGATAGCCAGGTAGGAACAGATGTAGAGTCCAATTAACCATCTGGGATGGAATCCAACCGAAAAATGGAAGAGTGCACTCGATATGTCAAGTATACTCCACTCAATACTTACCTTGAAAAATATACCAAGAATGTGCTCTCATTGAATTTCGGAAAGGAGAGATCAAAAACCCCTTTCAAGTTAGAGAATCCTCTAGAATCGACAAAACAAATTACTTCCGCTTTCACAAAAGCCACGACCACACCACCAACGTCTGTATTCAAATAGAGGATGCAATCAAAGGTTTGATAAAGATATGTCACTTATCTGGTTATACCATAACAATAAGAGAGATAAAAAATAGTGGTTGAAGAGCAAGTCTTCGTCCAAGTCGGTTGATATCGTGACTAACTGTGAAGTGGCGTTTACTGAAGAAAAAAAGGCGACTAAGAGAAAGCTCCAGCATATTAAGACCATTATTATGGGTGCTCCCTGGTAAAACTCCCTATCAAATGGGACGATGAAAATGAAGAATACACAATTGATGACCGTCCATAAGAAAGACAAAAACACCTCAGCTAAAACCTCGAATAAACCAATGCTTGGATTCCGGGATAACGAGAAATTCAAGGGAATCCCGAATAATATCTTCCCTCTAGTCATAACTGCCACAGTCAACCTCTTCGACGTATCATGGATACTAATTGATGGTGGTAGGTTTTGCGACATAATATATTCAAAGCTGTTCGAGAAGATGGGCTCAAAGAAAGAAATTTTATGTCCATATGAAGGAATAGACTTGCAAGCATTCAGTGGCACGACAACGTATCCTTGGGGATACATTGAACTAATGATATTCATAGGAGAAGGAAAAGACGTTATGATTGTGGATTCACGGTTCCTTGTGGTTCCATACAAGAGCGTCTACAATTGCATATTCGGTAGACCTTTTATGGAAGCTCTAGACATTGTGGCTTCCCTGGTTTATCTTAAGTTGAAATTCCAAAACCTTCACTGCAAGCCAGCCACAATTAATGCGGACCTCACAAGAGTCATGAGGATCTTCTAGGCATTACAATTAGGTCAAAAGGAAGAAAAGTGTAAGTCCATGGAGATCAACATAACTTCCCTCACCAGATAGTTAAAGAGCATGAACATTCAACCTTCCATAGGTATGACAGATCACCCCACCCAGGTACGCAAGAATGACTTACTCAACAAACTATAAAGGAGAGGCGAATAAGCAGTGGTAGGTCCACCTGGTTATGTTTAGAGCCTAATTATGTTATTGTTTCTTTGTAAAATTGATTACCTCACCAAAATGTATTATGATGTCTACATTTTAATGAACGAAACATCCTTCTGAAATATCTCTTTTTTTTGTGACTGTAATACACCAGGTTTGATGAATCCTCCTCAAGATCCTTATCGATTAAATCAATAAGGTATGAACAATCCTCTTTCAAAGTAGACTCTCAATGCTCTTTTGGAGTACGAGGCCCAAGCCTAGTTAAGAAGATAAGAGCTGAAGGACTTGGTGTACACGATGCCATTCAGGAATAGCCAATAATACTATCAGCAAGGGTAGACCCCGAGGCGGTTCCCTCTTGAGATTCCGTCCGAGAGGACCAGGGAAAAGTCCTCACCATTATGGCTGAAGTAGGAAAATTGATCGGTGCTAGAGTGTTCGAAGGACCGGCAATCGCCAAGACAACTTAAACTCCCTCTTTTTTATTTGTCAGATTCTCATTCTTCATTGAATATGCACATAACAATTATCAAAACGTTAATGGCATTAAATGTAACAAAAACTGACAATAGAAAATAAAACACTACTAAAAATGACCTTTCACTCTTCCTTGGTACGAGCGTCCATCAACGGGCGGATTTCAATGAGCTAATTCAAGCGTTTCTTTGAGGTTTCATCATAGGGGAAAATGACTCCACCGTAGTTTGAAGAAGATGATTGACTGTTTCTTCAAGTAAAGTTCCTTTTGGGACAGGTCACTCTTCTAGTAGACATGTGATCCATTCCCCGTTAAATAATGGCCTTGGTTCCAAAACTTATGAAATAATATGGTACACCTGTTCTCCTTCCTAGGTCTTATGACCTATACTATCGCATGAGCCTATACGTGAAAATGGGTAGTAAAAAAGAACCAATTTTTGGAATGTGGAAAGAGTTGTACTCTGATAAATGAAAGAAAATGGGTAGATAGGACCTTCCTCCCAAATAGTCATGCCGGTACTTGAAGACTTTGATATGGCCCAACTCATAGGATTTAGTTGCAAATGAGAAATCATCAGATGGTTTAAACCTTATATTTAGATACCATTGAAGGGCGAGCGGAGACCCAGGATGAAGAAAACACAGTCATATAAGGGAACATCGCATTTTCCATGATGATTTCAAATCCTTTTATCCTTATTACAGATCAATACGCCCTAGTTGGAAGAAGGACCCGCATCGAGGAAAACCCATTTGAGGCCACCTGTGCAAGTGAAAATAGAAGTAATTTCCAAAAATTCAAGATCAACCTAAGAGATAGAATTGCCCTCTTTAGATTTTTGACTCATGATGGGTACCACTTTCTTTAACCAACGAAAATAGTATGTGATAGAAATACAGGTGAGGAAAATAACAAAGGCAATGCCTCAAAAAACTATATAACTTACTCCATAAAGATCGCATAGTGTCTTACCAAAAGAAAGATAATTGAAATTATAAATATCAATGATTTATATAGCCTAAAAAAACACTCAAGTACTCTAGCTCCCGAAGGTCTTTATGATAGAGCCTGTGGAAATATAACTGAAGCATGAGGCACATTTAAGGTGCAAGTTCTCAATGAAATTAACGATAACTCTTGGCTTTCTACTCAATTCGGGTTATAGTCAGCACGAAAGGACAAATGCAACAAAGCACTCGTACTACAAATCACTTGCACGATAATAGTGTTATCATGTGTTAGACTGCAGGTAATCCAAATATATAATCCATCTAACGGCTCCCTGTGCATCCTACGCCTGAAGATTAACAAGTTGTTGTAACATCTCTATTATATAAGAAGAAGGCACACCATTTTCCATGTACTTTTCATACTCAAACTTCATTCACTCATCTTAATCATATACTGACTTAAGCGTTCGAGTGCTAACCTTGTAGGTAAACCCCTTTCTCACCGTATCAGAATTTCAAGTTCATTGTTACAACTCGCAACCTCCGATTTCCAATCAATTGAGGTTCCCTAATGGAACAACATATATAACACAAAGTAAGCTTACAAGGATATGGAGGGTCCACTGAACTACCCAAAGACACTAAGAAAAAGCATAAGATGTGTTCTGAAAGCTCTAAAAAAAGTAAGTAAAAGAATGAAAGATAAAAGAGACAAGAAATAGAAAACCCCAACAAAAGCTTTACACCACAAAAGCGTAACATACTAGATCTCCACCCCAAGAACAACCATAAAAAAATTGCATTATCCCTTTATAGCACAAGAAAACATACAATTTGAAACCAGTTCACAAAATTCTCGGACCACTATTTACTCAAGTAAAGAATAATGTTCCCAAGTCAATTAGAAAAAGTACATGAGTATGTGGATGACCTGCCTAGATGAAATTTTGTTTATTAGAGGACAAATGTTAAACTTGATGCTTCGGCAACCAGTTCAACAAGATACACCAGAACCACTACAATAACAAGTACTTAGATGATGGAGCAGAAAAATAATAAAGAACACAATAAATTGTTTACCCGATTTGGTAAAACTACACCTACGTCTGGGGGGATGAGTCCAGAACCCAAGAAAGGAAATTCACTATCAGTAACTTACTATAATTAGACTTCTAAGCAATAACAAACACTATGTTGTTAAATGCCTATTTCTAACACTACCCAATGACTTTCTATTTAGAGCCTCCCCTAAACACGAGAAATTTCTCACTTTCTTCTCTGCCACAAAACCAGTGACAGAGGCAGATAATCACTAAACCCTAATGATCAACTTCAATTTTAACAAGTTGAAAATGTTGAATATTACAACTCAACTAGACAAACCTTCAATGCCAAGTTACTGAAACCTAGAGGTGTACACAACAATGTTGAATTTACAACTCAAGTAGACAAACCTTATATGCCAAGTTACTGAAACATAGAGGTGTACATAAAGTAATAATTGTAAACCATAACACTCTAAAATATTCAATGGGAATGCTTACTTTCTAATGTAGGTTTGAGCTTCTTATACATCAAAATAACTCTGGGCTTTTTTCTTGTGGATTTGCAAATATTTTCGTTCATAATCTTTGCACAATCTATTGGATATTTGATTTGCTCCTTGAATATCTCCAACAAAAAAATAATAATTTGGTTTGTTATATATTCAAATTTAAATCTCTTTTAAATATGATTTGATATTCAAAATTGTCCAACAAATCATATAATCATATTGCTAAACCAATAACAATAAAACATAATTGAATATTCTCAAAAGATTATGTTAAAACGCAGTAATCTGGCATTTGTTGCACACGACCCAGATGTCGTACCAACATGGTGGAGCATCAGCCTTAACATGTGTCTCTTTTGCACTTCCATACAACTTTAGCAAGCTAGATTAATCTTAAACACTTGGACACTTCTCCAAGTTGTTATTTTGCTAAAATGCAGCAAATCTAAAGGATCAATCCACTAGGAACAACACTAGATATCATTTCCAAGCAAAGAAAATATTATTATCTTCCATATTCTTATCGTTTATTGTCGTACCTAAAAAATAAAGTCATTTAGGAATTTTCAAATAGATCACACCACTCGGTGTCAAATAATGATAAGACCACCTCTAATCTTATCCAAACCCCCTAAAGTAGTAAAATCTCATAAAGAAAGGTAAGATTTCTCGTCAAGACAACACACTTGCGTATCCACCTAAAAGTCATATACCACATGTTTGCCACCACATTACAAGTAACAAACAAGTGAGAAATAGACTACACATAGCCAAGACACAACCCACAAGAAAGAACTTCAAGGTCAATTAAAACAATATGCTTAAATAGATTCTCTATCTTAACAATTTTATCTTGAAGGAGTTGCCAAAAGAAGATCACCAGTTTATAAGGGGCTGAGCTGCACCAAATCGAAGCTAGAATGTGATCCAAGTTGGTATTGGCGCAAAAATTATCCTCAATAAGGGCATTGTAAGTCGATTCAACATAGGAGACATCATCTTTCCCACGACACCAACACCAACGATCATTCTCCAAAAAGAATATAATCCCCTGAATAAACAAAAGAAGGTCATTGATAATCTATTACTTATAAAAATGGGGCTTCTCCATTAAAGGTCCCGAACCAACGATCATTCCTCCCTAAAACCAACTTCACCCACCTTCCCACCTCCTTAGTCGGAAATAAGATAAATCCTATGAAACATGACATTCAGTGTAACTGGCCCCACCCATGGTTCATTCCAAAAGAGGTAAGCATGCAAGTCTTTACCTCTTGCCTCAGACTTTCCACAAAACAATCAAATGAGACATCAATTTTAGATTCTAAAAAAGAGTTCCATCATAATTGGGTATAACAAGAGTGGAGATTAAACATTACATGAGGTAAATTTCGTTGGCCCTTCAAACTCTATTGATTCGTTTTCAGAATCTTCTCATGAACATGAATCAAAATCCTACTCAATTCCAACACGACTACCATCACAATATAAACATTTACATCTTTTAATTGCCCTTAGGAAGGATATCAAAACCTCTACAAAAAAGTCATTTTACCACTCTATCCAACTACCTAAGATATGAACAAGTATCACCTACCCATAAATCCTTCTTCACAAATATAAATACTATAACACTAATTACCTCTTTATCCGAGGCATTATCATATAGGAAATGGAAACCAACCATGAAGTTAGAGATAAAGCCATTGAATAAGAATAATACTTGGAAATTGGTTTCTCTATCAAATGGAAAGAAACCTGTAGGGTGAAAATGTGTAAATATTGATAAATACAAGGTAAATGGATCTATTGAGAGATAAAAGGAAATATTTGTAGCCAAATGACTCACTCAAACCTATGAAGCAAATTATTCAGAGACATTTTCTCCATTTGCAAAAATGAACATTGTTAGGTTGATATCTATAACAACTAATTACCATTGGAAATTACACCAATTTGATGTAAAAAATTTATCCTTCATGGTGATCTTGAAGAAGAAATCTATATGAATGTATTTTTTGGGTTCCATAAACATAATGCCACCAACATTGTGTACAAGTTAAGAAAGTCTTTATATGGGTTAAAGCAATCGCCACGATCTTGGTTTGGAAGATTCACTAAAGTCATGTTAGGTTTGGGTTTCAAGCAAATTCATGGAGACCATACCCTATTTATCTAACATTCTAAATCAGGGAGAATAATTATGTTGTTGGTGTATATGGATGATATTATAGTCATGTGTAATGATGAGGAAAGACAACAATTGTAATTTGAGATTAAGACCTTGAGAAAATTGAAATACTTATGAAAATTGAAGTTGCCCACTCTAAAAAATGAATCTTCTTATCTTAACATAAATACTTTATTGGTATCATGTTAGAGACTATCAAGACAACATGCAAGCCTATAAATACACCAATTGATCAAAGTGTAAAGTTGTGAAATGAGGAAGAAGATACTACTATTCATAAGAAGATGTATTAGATATTAGTTAAAAAAACTTATATATGTCTCACATATTAGACTTGATGTTACTTTTTCTATTAGCTTAGTCATCCAATTCATGCACCTACCAAAAGAAATTCATTTACAAATTGCATTCGGAATTGTACAATATTTGAAAAGAACACATGGTTAAAGAATTTTGTTTGAAAGAAATGGTAGTGTGGGTCTTGAAACCTGTACTGATGCCGACTATGTAAAGTCAATTGTGAATAGGATATCAACTACATGTTATTGCATTTTCCTAGGTGGAAATCTTGTGACATGGAAGAGTAAAAAATAAAGTGTAATATCAAGATTTAGTGTTGAAGCATAGTTCAGGCCAATGACATAAGAGATATGTGAATTACTATGGCTAGAATTGATCTTAAACGATTAAAGGCTAATATGTGACGAGTTAATAAAATTTTATTGTGATAATAAGTCCGATATTACCATAGCCCATAACTTAATGCAACACGACAAAACCAAAAACATTGAAGTTGAAAGACACTTTATTAAAGAAAAATTAGATAATGGTTTGATTCATACTCCATACGTGTCATTCGAAGACAACTTTACATATCTTTTAACGAAAGGGGTAAAGAAAAATATCTTTTAAATGATAGATATAAGTTCACAAGTTTGAGATAGTGTGATAAATAGTTTATTTTACTATTGTTATTTCTAATATTATTAGTAATAATTCATATTTGAATCTTTAGTAAAACCTATTAAATTAGAAAACTCTATATTCAAAATTCAATGATTGTTAATGTTCATTCAATTCTTCACAAATCTTATGACAGATAAAGATCTTCAACAATTGCAATTACTATGAAACAAACATAAACTTTTTTTTTTTTTTGTAGTTATATATTAAATAAATAAAAAAAGTTGATTAATTTTTCATTTTTTTACCTTGACAAGAGAGAGGGAGGGAGTATATGAATTAAATTTTTTCTTTTTTCTTTCAGCCTTGAAAAAAAACAACAAAGAGAAAGTCGGTTATATTTAATTGAATTAATATTTAATACTATAAAAAAAAAGAAAATAAAGAAGATCATTTCCCGTCACGGCAAGGAATAACCAGCGCAGTAGTGTGTCTGTTGTGTATGTCCGCGCCGGGGAAGAGGCCCCAGTTTCTCCCTCTTCTTCCTCTATTTATTCATTCTTCAATCTTCCTCTTCCTTTACCTTCTCTATTCCTCGCATTCGCATTCCGATTATTGATTGCGTCTTCTATGGCCTCAATTTCAATTCCCGCGCCAGGTACCTTCTTCTTCTTCTTCTTCTCCAATTTCGATTTGCTTTCTTTAATTCCTCTTCTGATCTCTCAATCGCTCTTCGCTTTCACCACAGAGGCAATTCAGGTTCTACTCTCATTACTAGCTGATGATTCTTCCGCTGTTCGAGAAGCTTCCATGTCCTCTCTCGACGACCTTGCCGCACTGTAATTACCTTCACCTCTTGTTTTCTTTGCTCAATTTAGGTTTAATTTCGTTTTTAATTTCGTTACATTATCAATTTTTTGATGACTTTGTAGAAATCCTGTTCTGGTTCTTGAGTGCTGTGCGACTGTTTCACGCGGTGGACGTCGGGTTAGTTAGTAGTCTGCTGAGTTGTTACTGTTGGAACTTGATTCAAAGATTTTGATGCGAGTGTTTTTAAAATGTTGTTGTGTGTTTTAGCGATTTGGAAATATGGCTGGAGTTTTTCAAGTTATGGCATTTGGAGTTCGAGCTCTTGATGAAAGAGACGTTGATTCTGTTTTTATGGGGAAGCTTGCTAAAATTGCTACATCTGAGATGATATCTTCTAAGGTGCTTTACTTTTATTATACACGGCTAGTTTAGTTCACATTATGACAGTAAATCTTAACTGGAATTCAATTTAGTGAAAAATATGAACTGAAATACTGGCAAATGAAATATAAAAGTAGAAGACGGAATCATCAAACTAGACTACATTGAACTGATATTAAAAACAAAAGTAAATTTGCCTTGATCAAAAGGAAAAGTGAATGATATGAAAGTTGCCTATGATGTTTTCTTAGGCTTGGTTAAAATAAGAATCAAACTCTGGTGTTTGAGGTTTTGAAGTTTTGGGAATTGAATCTATATCCTTGCACTTGGTTGATTTGTTTTTTTGGTCGATACAGTGTAAGAGGTAAAAATGATTAAGGATATGTTTGGATGAGGACTTTTGAAGGGGAGGACTTACTTTTTTCTCTAAATTATGGAAGCTATAATATAGACAAAAATATAGACCTAGTCCTCCAAAACCCTCGCCTCCAAAAGCCTCCATTCAAACATACCTTAAGTGAATCATGCTTGCTTATTTATGGATGGGGATTTGAATTTCGAAAGATAATTTTCCTTATAAAAATAACTCCTGTGATTCCCGCGGACTGATTTATCAAGCAACTTACTTACATATGAATTCTAAAGCAACAAGTTACAAATAGTTCAACATCATCAATGGCAATTAAGCCTTCTCAACTAAGTGGGTCACATGGCTAACATCTAGGCATGTATTACATGGCTAACATCTTTCCCTATCTTATTATTTTATATGCTTTACAACTTGTAAATAATGACTCTGTTATTGAAATTTAGTTGTCCAGTTTTTCTAATCAAACTGTTTAGCAGCCATTACTTTAATTACTCGCATGAGCAAATAGTTTTCCGGGGTTTTAGGGTGGAAGTCAAACGAGTGTCGGAAGAAATAAAGATTTGGATTAAAATGACAGATGGGATTTTCACTGTCAATATTGAGTTTGGAAGTCGTCGAGTAAGGAAAAAAATGGCTGGGTTACATTCTGGGCATGTGATTGATGGTTTTAGACATGTGAAGGCAAATCTTGACCATTTAGTTAACGTGGTTATGTGTGCAAGATTCTGTAGCTTGACATTTGGTTTTTAAACTGTGTGATGGCATGCAACCATGTGATGTATAATAGGCGTGTATTTATTTCCTTTTAACTATGAAAATATGTTTTGGACTTGGGACTATTTGTTGCTTTGGATTTTGTCGTACTTTAGGTTATCTTCTTCCAGTATAGTATAGGTTTATCTTTAATGAGTTTGGTTATTTTGGGTCTATAAGTAGAACTTCAACATAAACAATTGAATTGATACTTTACTCCACAATGTTGAGATTTCCTTTTCTTTTATTCTCTGTGAGTATCTTAAACAATTGTTAGAGGAGTACCTCAGGGTTTATGAGCTACCTAACCATTATTTTTTTCTTCTCAATATTTATATTTGAAATGACAGTTATTTCTTTGCACTCTTGATCGATTTTTTCTGTTATACCAATACTCCAATTAAAATCCTAGTTATCTTAGGATACTCCAGTTATGGGCTTAAACAGATTTTTTATGTTACTGCTCATGGTCTATGGGATTCTAATCGACTATATTTTGCAGGAACTCAATTCCGATTGGCAACGAGCAGCAACAAGCCTACTTGTTGCGATAGGATCACATTTACCTGATCTTGTGAGTTATTTCTTTCTCTTTGAGCTATTAAAGATTATTTAATAGGTATTTTAATTAGCCACTCACATTTACCTGATCTTGTGAGTTATTTCTTTCTCTTTGAGCTATTAAAGATTATTTAATAGGTATTTTAATTAGCCACTCTTTTTAGTTCAAGAGAGGAAAGATAAGGTTACATATCTAGTGGGAGACAGTAAGGCAAGGCGAAAAAGATTAACAAAATGCAGCCCTACAGTCTCTGTGATTTCCAGTTAAATAAATCTAATTAGAATGTGTTGAGAGTCCCACATCGGACAATATATGGCCTGAACATGTCTTTATAAGTGGGGGCAATCCTCACCTTACCAACCGGTTTTGTAGGGTTGAGTTAGACCCAACCACATTTCTTAACATGGTATCAAGAGCCTCGTTTAAGATCCAGTGGGCCACCTACTATGGTTTCCGCTATCGGGCCATCCACCATTTATTTCCACGCTCCAGTTGTCCCGAGCGTGAGGGTGTGTGTTAAGAGTCCCACATCGGACAATATATGACCTGAACATGTCTTTATAAGTGGGGGCAATCCTCACCTTACTAACCGGTTTTGTAAGGTTGAGTTAGGCTAACCACATTTCTGAACAAAATGTCATTTACAAACTCCATGATTTATTTTATCTCTTGCTACTTGTCATCTTTCTGATGGGAATCAATCCGAACTATCACGAGATTCATAACATTGCCTGATTAAAAGAATTTCCCAAAAAATAAAAGAAACTATTTTTGTTTTTGTATCCTTTTTCATATTTGTCTGTCTTACATTTTGAAATAATTTCTTCACCCTCTTCCCTTAGTTTCGAAATTTGTAACATACTAAAGTAATACTACTATATCCCTTCATTTTAATTTCACTGAGTATAATACTGGCTTCTATTTATATTTTATACACCCTTATTTTGTTTGCACTTATCCTAATTATCCTTGAATTTTGACCTTGTTCTCCGCCACTGTCCTTAATCTCCCTTACCCTTGAATTGGTGTTGTAGGTGATGGATGAAATTTTTCTTCATTTATCGGGGACAAGTTCAGCATTACAGGCTATGGTTCAAATCCTTGCAGAATTTGCTACTAGTAGTCGTCAGTAATCAAATTTTCAAGTTTTTTAACTGTTTTTTTTTGTGGGTGGGGAGAAGGGTGGGTTCAAATTCTGTGGTTAACACTAATGTATTTTCTTTTTTCTAATTTCTAAATCTAATATAGCCTTGCTGTTCATTCCCCGCTGGAAAGGTGTACTCTCACGAATTTTGCCGATTCTTGGAAATGTGCGAGACATGCACCGGGCAACTTTTGCAAATGGTGTGGCGATTTTTGTCACTTTCTTTATGGATTATAGCATGTGATATTATCTTTGATCTTGTGCTGATTTGTCCAAGTTTCCTTGCCAGTTTTAATTGCTTATGCAATAGCTTTTTTGTTGTAAATTTCATACCATATAAGGTAGACACATTCTAATACAGGTAAAGAAAATGCTGATTATTTTGAAAAATAATTTTTGCACGAAAGGTGTAACTGTAAACGAGTTGTTTGCTTTTTTTCTGTCTTTTCTACAGTTTTTCTCTACCCATGATTTTTATTTAGTCTCTCCAGTGACTTCCCACACATTCATATCATTTGCCTCATACTAAATAGCAAAGCTGTATTGGTAAGTGTGAGACTAGCTGATCACAATCTTATAAATATAATCGTGCACAAGGAACAAGTTAAAACTTTGTAACAGATGGCAGCACACTTTGTAGTTTCTAAAATTTTAAAACAAACTTGTCCAAGAAGAATATTTTAATGTGATGTAATTGACCGTTAGTAAACTAACATCTTGGATGAATGGTAAAGTTTGGTATGGGGTTTCTTATTTATCCTTGATATGAACAATTTTGTCTCCATGGCTTTGGAGCAGGTGTGTTGGAAATTAAGAGCTGGCAAGAAATTGATAGAAACTAAGAGGCAATGTGTGTGCAAGAGACTTTCTGTTTCACTAAAGTATTAACTGGTTGAAAATAACTTAAGTGTAGATTCGGTCATATTTGTTGAGAATGAAACTCAGATTCCCAACTACGTAACTGCCAGGTCATTTAGACTGACAGCTGAGCTTAACTGAACTAATATTTCTGGACTGAAACTCAGATTCCTAACTTCATAACTGCCAGGTTATTTAGACTGACAGCTGAGCTTAACTGAACTAATATTTCTGGACTAAAATCAATTTCAGTGATCTTATTCTTATTGTACTCTATTAAAATGCATTCTAGGTTTAATTTATAATGGTGGATAACGTGATACATTTCTACTGATGAATCATCAAAATAGTTTAGTTATTTGCAAATGTACATTTTGTAGATTTATGATCCTTTTGCTATTATTTATAGCTTTAATATATGTCCTCATTACTTGGTGGTGGGGAGTGGGGAAAAGGATTTTGTTAACCTTTCTTAACGGTGTATTTCTATTGATAGTCCGATCTATTTAACTCATCTTTTGTTGTTGTTTTCAGCATTGAAGTGTTGGTGTCAAGCTGCTTGGCAATATAGTACAGATTTTCCTTCACATTTACCGCAAGATGGTGATGTCATGTGAGACCAGAATATAGTCTTCTAGTTTATTTTCTGATTCATGGTATGGCATTTCCTATTTTTCTTGTCTGAGGGTGAGGTATCTCTATGTAGTGCAGGTCATTTCTAAATTCTGCTTTTGAGCTTTTGTTAAGAGTTTGGGCAGCTTCACGGGACCTAAAGGTTTGTCACCTTATCACATTTTGGTTCTGTGTTTGACTGCTTATATAGTCCTTTATTATTATTTTTTTGTGTCTTGTTTTTCTCTTAAATTTTTTTCTTTCATTGATACCCTTTGTGCGAGATCTAACTCCTTACCATAATTTGATCTGAAGTGGTTTTTCAATTAAAATACTCCCTCCGTCCCAAATTATAAGACGTTTTGGGCTTTTCACACAAATTAAGAAACTTAATTATTACTTTATAGAAAAGATAAATTATGTATAACTTTACAGTAATGCCCCTCATAATTATATAGGAGAGAGAAATTAAAAGAGTTGAAAGAATAAATAATAATAAATATTTGAGGGTATATTGGGGAAAATGTAATTTATATTGCATTGGGAATGTAAGGTGACTTATAATTTGGGACAAATTTTTTTGGCAAAGTGACTTATAATTTGGGACGGAGGGAGTATATTCTATATATCAAAATGTTTTTTTTTTCTTTGCACTGAATTAAGAAATTTGTAAAGATATTGAAGTTAGTTAGATGTTAGTGTACTTGTTAATGGGCATAATCTTACACTAGTTACTTGTTCTTGTATTTGACCTAATTTTCATTTTCAATATCAATATTAGGTTGTAATATTGTGACACATTACAATCTATCAATCATATTTTTAATTTACTACTATTTACCACACCTTATTCTCTAACCTAGTTGTACTATGAATAGCATTATCAAGTTAGGACGTTATAACACATTCAATCTATGAAATATACTTTTAATTTACTGCTGGCAACCATTTTTCTATTTTCTTGCGTACATGCAATGTTAAATGAATTTTACCTCAATAACATGGACACAATTAAAGGCAGCCTTACCAAGACTTGTTCCTATTTTCTTGTCCCTATTTTTAGTGCTCATTTGTTTTGGTTATTTTAACTTATTTGGATATAGGTTCGTGTAGCATCCGTTGAAGCACTTGGACAGATGGTTGGTCTCATAACACGGACACAATTAAAGGCAGCCTTACCAAGGCTTGTTCCTACAATATTGGATTTGTAAGATTAATCTACACTTTGCTTTTGATAACAACCTTAATTGCTTGCATGCTGTAGGAAAACATTTTGTATTTGAGTTTTTTTAACAAGTGTATTATAATGACTAATGAGACTATAATATAGACAATACTTATGACTATAAACAGGTATTCCAGAATACATTCTTATTATTCTATTCTGCTGTCAGGTATAAAAAGGATCTTGATATTGCTTTTCTAGCTACATGCAGTCTCCACAATCTGTTGAATGCCTCTTTACTGTCCGAAAGTGGCCCTCCTATGCTTGATTTTGAGGTAATGTATGCTAGAGTTATTTTTGAAGGTTCTTGGAATGTTGAATTTCTCTGTCTCATTTTTTTAGGTGGTAATCTTTGACCAGATCTCCATGTAACTTCCAAAATATGATATGCACATCTGTATATTGTTGATGACTTTCTTATTTTGTTTTGTTCTATTGTCATGTGATCAGTAGTACCTGAATCAACAATCCAAGTATGACTAGGGTCGACACTAAGAAGTTTTGACTTAAATTTTTTTACCTTTCCGAGACTCAAGGAGCTTGTACAGTTGCTCCAATTGTTCCTTAGTGAACAGAAGCAAGCTTTAGGGAGACCGCTTCTCTTGATTAGAAGTAGTACCTTGAAGTGCTCTACTTCATTCTTTCTTCTTCCCATTTGGAGGTCTCATAAAGTTTCCAGCAAGTCTCACGAGTATGCCATGGGCACTCACATTTGTCCCACCATGACCTGCCAGATTTCTTACCATCTCTTTTGCCTTCTTCATTGTAGTTCCTAATTTGCAAGAGCTGAGCCTTTAGTTTCTGTGATAGAGGTCGTCTTTCCCGTCGTAACTCTCATCCTAGCTTCCCTCCTGTTAACTTTTGAAAAGGTCTAGGAGTTTTTTTTTTTTCAATAAATATTTTTCCTTGCTGTCCAAGGTTAAACAAATGGTTTGGGACCACTATGTTTAGTTTGTCCCATTCAGTTGTTGGAAATTAACCTGTAGAAAATTTGAGTAGCCGTGGGGGTTTGGACTGCCCCCTCCTAAACTGAAAAAACCAGTCCAGCCTGTTCCAAAGCAAATTAAACTAATATCAATAATAATAAATGCTAAAATATTTCAAGGATGATGGATATAAAAGCATTAGTGTGCTCTCATCCAACAACTTAAAATTTTTGGGATATTTAGTACATGATATTTCATTAAAGGGACATTGAGTGGATTTGCATATTGTTCATGGTTTAAGTTCTAGGGCACTTGCATGAATGGGCGTTAAATATAAAATTATTCTTATACCTTCACCCAGAAGCTTGACATTCTGGTTCAATTGGTTTATGACATTAAGTGGTTGCTTTATAACTTAAGTAGTTCCTTTATTTACGTCTAGCTGGAATTAATCAATTGAATATTCAAATACAATTATCGGCGGTGTGCAGGATTTGACTCTTACTTTAGCGACACTTCTACCCGTGGTATCTATGAATAGTGAAAGCAAAGATCAAACAGATTTCTCTGTGGGATTGAAGGTATTAGCATCAGTTTCATTTGTTGGAATTATTTGGGATTTTTGTATAATAACTTTTGTAGCACTTTTTATGGCAAAGTTCCAGCTTCGTTACTTCTTTCCACTCCTCACTTTTTAATCCCTTGAATTTGATAGTGCATGTCTTTGTAGTGTGTATAAGTTATCTTTCGTGTGTGTTTGTTTCCGCGGTGGGAAACCAAAAAAACTCACGTTTAGACAGAAGCTCCAATTACTAGCTTATGTATTTCCGCGGTAAAAGTGCATCGGAACGTGGTTTTATTAACGCAAACGCCAATCCAAACACACGCTTCATCTTTGAGTATTCTTTCTGAGATTTAGTTATTATTTGTTAGTTGTTACAATAGTTTCTTGGAGATCAATTCCAATAGGAGGCATATTGATTTACTGCAACGAAAGTGAAAGCTGATTGGAGGGTTACATCTATACTTTGATGTATATTTGAAATTTAAAAAAAATTAAAAAAACAACATGATGGTGACCCTCCCCTCCAAAAACCAACTCTCAAAGAGATCCTTAGGGTTTTGCTATTTGACATATGCAAACGGTATGGTGGAGACCTCTTTGAGCTGATAATTCTTTCCTTTGTTCTTTATGTTTTTATGAAGGGTTGTCTTTGAATTCGTAATATTAGTCTCTTCCATTGATTTTCTTTTGGATAATGCTTCACTTTGACCAAATAAGAGTGTATTCGACCTTCATTTAATTTAAAGCACATCAGCATAGTCCGTACCCTCTTAGATTCAAGGGTGAATGCCACTTTATTTTGTTCAATTTGGAGGACCCTTTCATTTTATCCAGAAAAGAAGTCCAATGTTTAATTTATTTAATCATGTATGGCAGATGTATAATGAGGTGCAGCATTGCTTTCTGACAGTTGGTTTGGTGTATCCAGATGATTTGTTTCTGTTCCTTGTAAATGTAAGTATTTGCGAATTTTTAATTGTACCAGTATACATGATAATATTTGTAGTTTTTATTCTCTTTTTTCTTTCTGGTTGAAACAAATAAATTTCACCGAGACTATAAGAGGAACACTATAATAGCAGATGATATATGAAGTCTGTTGATTGAAAGAAAACCAACACTTCATGATGTTTCACCACATATCTCAACTACACAGCAGAGTGTGTTTTATTTAGGCTCAAGGCATTAAATATAAAATAAATATAGGAGATGTTTTTATGTGATAAGATACAATATGATATGACCAGTGTAGTCAAATTTGAGGGGGATAAAAGATCTTAACTCAAGTATCATACTAAGGATCGTAAGATCCTATTAAGCCTAACTAAAATACAAAATTATATGAAATTAAACTTGCACACACACATGCATAAAAATGAGACGTATAAAGAAAATAATCTCAATATGATAATTTTAAACTAAATCAAAAATATTGAAAAGATTTATTAAAATACACATATAGATAATCAATTAATTACGAAGTAAAAAAAATAAAGGACAACAAAGCTTTAAGAAACAATTAAACATAGTGGTAGAGTTAAAGCAAAAGAGAGTTTAGGACTACGGGTCATAGTCGTAACTGAAAAATAGGCAAAGATAGAGATGCCAGTTGGATGACACTATAGTTGGAAGGTCGTTGGTTACAATGGAGGGAGGGGGCAGTGTAGGTCTTGAAGGCTAAGGGAGCCTCAGTTGCGGTGGGTAATAAATGAAAGAACAATATTTCACAAGCCCGACCCGTTTTAGCAAGTTCCGTTGCAAAGCGGTTGGCATAAAGCATGCAATCAAATTGAAATAAACAAATATTAAACGGAGTTAGAAAAAGTAATCAAATTGAGATGTTTGATTTATTTCTGTTTTCATTTTTAGTTATGTTTGCATTATTAATTGCAAAAGTACCATTCATTTCATTCGGTTTCTAGTTTTCAAAATCTGTGAAGGAAAATTTGAAACTCGAAGAAATACAAGTGACAATTTTATAAATATTTGAAGGAGTGAATTGACATATTGATCCTCGATATTGTGAGGGAAAATTTGAAACTCGGAGAAATACAAGTGACGATTTTATAAATATTTGAAGGAGTTAATAATTGCAAAAGTAACCATTCATTTCTTGCATTTTCCTTTAATAATACAATTTCTGCATTTTCTGTAATTCGGGTTCCTATCAGATGCTCAAAATTTATAGAACTAGCTTGCCTAGTCACACGTATTAGAAGAAGGTATCAACTGAAAATTATCATAGAGAACGAAAATGTTTAGTACTTCAGGTTTTTTGTTTTTGTTTTTACGTTCAGTTGATATGTTTTCTCTTTCTAATTACTACGAAAACAAAACAAGAACAAGCACCCTTATATTTTGCTATACCTTATTCCTTCAAATTTAAAATGACTCATTTATATGTACATGTGTTATGGTTTGGTAGTTTGTTTAATTGAGGAGGGTGTTTTATTTCTTTTGTCGCTTTCTTAAGATTTCTTTTCCCTAGACAAAAATTGATTGTTATTCTGTTCCTCTTTAATGTGATGTGGCATTTTGCTTTTTTTGTCTTTTGTCTATGCTTCCAGAAATGTAGGTTGAAGGAAGAAGCATCAACTTTTGGTGCACTTAGTGTTTTGAAACATCTTTTACCAAGGTTCTTTTTTTTTTTTCTTCCCAAGTCCTGATGATTATTATTGGTAAATATCTAGTATCAACAGCTGACCTGGAATTATTTTTTCCCCGAAGGCTATCTGAAGCTTGGCATGGTAAAATACCTCTACTAGTTGAATCTGTAAAGTCCTTGTTAGAAGAACATAATTTAGGTGTTCGAAAGGCACTTTCTGAGGTAAGTCGTTGACCATTTACCCTTGTTTTTCCTATTTTTCTTTAATGTTTTTTGGCTTAATTATCTTTTTGGTCCCTTAATGATTGAGATTTTGATGATAATAGTAATGGCAATGACGATTAAGGTCAGTGGAAATGTATTGTTCTTTTTTTGGACGAGAACTGGGTATGGTTCTTGGTTAGTTGAATTTGATTAATTATAACTTTAAAATTGAAAAGAGGTAGATGACATTAAAAAATTATATTTTTGGTGACGCATTAGCCATACGTTTACCACATCGGATAAAATTAAGGATGTTATAGTCATATTAACCCAAAGAACCAATTTAGTCTAGTTTGTATAGTCAAGGGACTAGTATGACACTTTTTTAGTTATGGGACCAAGATAATCCCTAAAATTAAGCAAGTTAAGGGACTAAAAAGGTAATTAAGCTTATTTTTTTTTATAAAATAATGCAAATTGTTTCCAAATTCAATGGTTTTTTGTCTTCTGTCTTCCTCATTTGCCAGTTTATTGTGGTTATGGCTTCACACTGTTACTTGGTTGGTTCATCTGGAGAGTTGTTCATTGAATATCTCACACGCCATTGCGCTTTGACAGATCAAAATCAGAGTGATCTTGATAGCACACCAAATAAGAGAATAGAGGTATACTTTCCCGCTCGTTTCCGTCTTAATTGCCTCCGAGGTAAATATTTTTGAATTAAGTGTGAGTTCTTTTTATTTAATACTATGTTGTTAATTTTTACTTTGGAGTAAGGTTGTCAATCTTAAAAGGTAGCTCTTAGAATTGCACGGGTTTATGATTAAGATGTGAAAGTTGTGTTAAGTTAATTGGCTTAAAAAATCTGTGGTAGACACACAGTTATCAATAGTGGCCGTAGTTAATTGGCTTAAAAAATCTGTGGTAGACTCACAGTTAACAATAGTGGCCTAGAGCGGCGCTATCCCGGGATCTTGTCCCGGCGCGGCCACACTCCGCTACGGAGGAGCGCCGAACGTCGCAGTTTGACATCGCGGCCGCTACAAGTGGGAGCGGTTCGCGCAGAGCGGTTATTTTCCGGTCGGAGCAGTTCTTTCCAGTTCCAAGCATATTCGGTAAAGAATGAAGAGTTTTGAGCGGCAGCGATGGAGAACTGAAGAGAAACAGACGCGCATCGGCGGAGAAGTGAAGAGAAACGGTCAAAGACGAAGAAGAGAGAAGAAGTAGATGAGATGAAAAGTGGAGCGGATAAATATTTAATGAAGTAACCTTTTATATATATTTTATTTAAAAATAAATAAATATTTTAAATTATTTTGTACTAAAGGTACCCGTATCCAACTACTTATCATGGGTACCTAAAAATTTGCCAAAAATAATTGAGATAAAAGAGGGTTGAAAAGTCAAACAACCAATCAAATTTTTTTATTAATTAAAAAATAAAAATAAAACATTCTCTCTCTTTCATTATTACAACCACCCCATTATTTCAATTAAAAAATAAATTAAATTTTAAATAATTTTCTCTCTTCTTATTAGTTGTTTCTAAGAATAAGGATTTAGATTCGTATCCATGCAAGTTTTTCTCATATGACAGTTGTATACCACTTACCATCACTTCTAAAAACAGAACTAGTAACTACCGCTCAAAAATATGATATTTTTAAAAAGAATAAATAGTAATAATAATAATAATAATTATCCTCTTAAAAAAATAAGTTTTTTACCCATGCCACGATATTTTAAATATTATGTTTTTATCTTTATTCTTTGATATTTTATTCTATATAATTTTTCATATATATTTTTATATATATAATTTTTCATATAATTATTTATCCCGCTATCCGCTATCTCGCTATCCCATTTTTAGGGTCGGCCGCTCCGCTCCGCTATCCGGGATTAATAACTCTGGGTAGACTTACACAGGCTCGTATAAACTCACATAAAATCACGAGTTTGAGCATTATTGAATGAGTCACAGCATAATGTTTCTCCCCAAACATTCCTGAAATGACACAGGTTCAATGTTCTTTAATAAATCGAAAAATGCAACAGTTCAATGATAAGGCTCTTTAGTGTAGAAAATATTAACTTCACAGTTGTAGAACATCAGTAAATACATATAATATTCCAATATGAACCCATACACTAAGAAGGTGAAGGATACTGTATTGAGTCCCAACCCCATAAGCTCCCAGTAGAAATGAAGTCACAGAAGAAAATATGAACAAGGCCGTTGTTTCTAGTTTGCAATGAATCCAGCAGGTCAACAAGGTGAATGACCCCAACTCTGATGAGCTAAAGCCCAATAAACCTAGCTGAATCCATCACCAACAAGGGAAACCTAGTGCTATCATCCTCTACTCTTTACTAAATTTGAACCTTATGATTCATTAATTTGGAGCTTTTTATGCCCTTTTCTTAATACCTTGAACCTCTCTTGTGATTTATGAATTGGACTATCAATTTTGAATGCCACGTTTGTGTATTGAGGTCTGGTCTAGGTCCTATGAAAATATTTTGCTTTATCATTAACCTTTGTTTTTTATTGTCACTCTCGGAAAGAAATTTGTACCAAATTATTAGTTGTTTTACAATACCAATAAATCATTAATGCTATTTTTTCTATTATACTCTCAAGTATTTATTATTCTCCTTTCACTTTTTAAAATTTATTTTTCCCATACCATTAATGAAGGAAAATTTTGTAAAATCCTTTATAATTCTCTTTTTCATATAGCAATGATTACATTTTTTAATAGCTGTGGAAGTAGCAAAATGACTTGTAATAAATAACGGAGGTAATATATTAGTATGTTGAATACTTATATTACAGTATTGAATATTAATTGTGTTTAGATACTATGACATGTTTTAATCATATTTTTGCATTAAGTATAATCTTAGTCTTAGACTTCATCAGTATATTTTATGGATATTCCACAAGTTTATGCAGATTCTCGAGTTTAATAACATTATTTTGGAGCTCGATCCCAAAATTGTTTTGAGCATTGGCATATTTGGTTGTTTCCTTGGATATCCTAATCCTCTTTGCTTCATTGTTTTATGCATTTATGGGTGTTTTCTGTATGTTGCCATTCAACGGCTCCCTTGTTTTGAACCCCCTTTATTTTGAACCACTTCCACTTTCTAGTATTTTTTACTCTTCATTTTAATGGTTATACTTTGCCTCCAGTTTATTTGTATTTCCTCTAGCATAAAGTTTCATCTTTTACCAAAAACAAAATGTAAGAGAATTTTTTTTTCATAGTTCCGGCATGCTTTTATGTAACACAGCACCCTAACTCTTTGTAGTTCATGTTTTTTCTTTTCAGATAAAAATTGGAGCAGTTACTCCGGGTGAGTTACGAGCAGTTTGTGAAAAAGGTCTTCTGTTGGTCACTATTACAATTCCTGAAATGGAGGTAAATTTTATTTTGTTTTCTTTACTCATCAATGTTGTGGAAGAAAATGTCTTATATTTCTATTGGACTTTACAGCATATCCTGTGGCCTTTTCTGTTGAAGATGATAATACCACAGACCTACACTGGTTCTGTTGCCATGGTAAAAGTGCTATTCTAGTATTTTTAAATTTTTTTTTTTTGCAGAAGTTGAACTAATACTGTGATTCTTGATGTATTTTGTCTTTTCATGTTTTATGCACTATGAAAATGATGCTTTGGTATCACAGAAATTTGACCTGGCAAATTTAAAGACTTGCATTTTAACTTTTACAGGTTTGCAGGTGCATCTCAGAACTGTGGCGGCATAGATCTTATGGTAGTGATATGTTAAGTGAGTGTAGAGTCCGTCCTGATATTCCAACTGCCGAAGTAGGTTCTGCAATAGTCTAATTTTTCTGTTTGAATTTCTTAATTCCTTTTATTCAATTCTCATCGGGACAAGGAAGGCCATTGTTCATTGTATTCATCTCATATGTGGTTAAATAATTTATGGTTGATATAGGAACTTCTTGCTCGTTTTGTGGTGCTTTTACATGATCCTCTAGCAAGGGAGCAATTAGCCACCCAGATTTTGACAGTGAGCTCATGCCATCTTTGAATACCACGGTTTATTTATTATTCTTTGATGTATTCTCACATAGATAAGTCCTTCAGCATGTTATAAAAATAAATACTTGTTGGACAAGCTGTGTAATTGTATCATAGTGTTGCAATGATGGATATACTAACATTTATTATTCCATTATTAGCTTTTGTACATGTCTATTGCATAGTTTCCTTCCTGTTATGTAGAACTACATTTTTTCTCTCTCTTACGCTTCACTATTATCAAAAAGTAAAAAACTAAATGAGGTAGCTTTAATATGCATACAAAATCTGCTTTTCAAAGCTTACTCAGTACTATGTGATTGATTACAAATTTTATTTAGAAGAGTGTATTTCCTTAGATGACAAGTATATATATCTTTTTGTAGGTCCTATGTCTTCTGGCACCTCTATTTCCGAAAAATATCAATTTGTTTTGGCAAGATGAGGTAACAGTTGTGCTAAAAATTGGTTGGTTAATAGATTGAAACAAGCTTTGTTGAATGTTGATAATCTGTCAAGTTTCTAGTTATAAATTGTTTTTGATATATATTGTACTCCAGCAATTAATTGGCGCGAAGTTTCACATTCTCCGCTGTTAGTTGTGCATCTAATAGTATAAACACTGAAATCGTGAAATTTCATCTTGTTATTGGGTTCATCTTGTTATCAAGGTTATGAGGAGTATTTTGGCCATGTTACGATCTTAAACTGATCTTCTATAAATTTTCTGGTCATTAATGTCCGGTCTAACTGGACCCAAGAAGATAACTCAATAGGTGTATTTTGGCCATGGTGTAGGATCTTAAACTGATATGTTATAAACTTTTTAGATGAGGTGATCACTTTAGGAGTTCTAGAATCAATGCATAATTTTGTACCATGCTTCTGCATCATTCTGTAAATGTCACGAATCATCAAAAAACTTCATGTACTTTTATTTATGTACCTTGCTTCTGCATCTTTCTGTAAGAGTCCCACTTTTGATGAAATATCGCCTAAACATAATTTTATTAGTGGGGAAAATCCTCACATTACACGCCGGTTTTGAAGGGTTGAGTTAGCCACAATCCAAATTTTAAGATGGTATCAGAGCCTAGTTAAGATCCATTGGACCATATGCTATTACGTCATAGCTATCGAGCCACTCGGGTCACCTTCTAGATGTCCAGTTCTGGGCGTGAGGGGCATGAGTTTAGTCTCACGCGGATGTAATATGGTCTGAACATAAGTTTATAAGTGGGGGTAATCCTCACCTTACAATCGATTTTGTAAGGTTAAGTTAGGCCCAAACTCAAATTCTAAAACGTTGTCATAATATGTTATTTTGTAATAGTCGGTGCTTACAAGTTTGGGATGGTTATTATATATCAAAATGTAATTAATTTGTGTTTTTGGTAAGTTCTAGATTCCTAAGATGAAGGCGTATGTTAGCGATACAGATGACTTGAAACAAGATCCATCATATCAAGACACTTGGGATGACATGATAATCAATGTAAGTGTCATTGACTTGCCAAAATCCTGTAAGTGTTATCATTTTAAAGCACTGGTCATGAAGTCAAACTTTCTGGTTTATGCATGAGCATGAGCTGTTCTTATACATGTAGCTGTAGGATCCATTAATTTGTTTGCATTTGAAATATCTCGCCGAAGTGGTGAAACACTCGACTTTTCGTTGAAGTATGTGTTTTACAAAAAATGAAAAATGATAGATAATAGATAATTCTGTCCAATCTGGGCATGCAATGGTAATTCAACTGAATTTGTTGTCCTAGACATTATAATAACAAATGTGAAATCCAAACCTCTTATGCCAGCAAGATATTTATTGCATCTTTTATTTTTGGCTTGCAGTTTCTTGCAGAATCTTTGGATGTGATTCAAGATGCAGATTGGACCATGTCTCTTGGAAATGTATTTGCCAAACATTATGAACTTTATACATCTGACGATGAACATGCTGCACTTCTTCACCGGTATCAATTCTCCAACCTAGAGCATGCTTTGGTAGATTTAAAATGTGATATGTTCAATACTTCCTTTTGTTGCATGAGAAGCTGACCGCTTCACTGGTTTTAGAATTTGGGTCGAATCTAACTCAACTTCACAAAACTGACTAGTAAGGCGAGGAACATCGATCTCTTATAACTACTATTCACGCCATATCACTATTGTAAAAATACTGAATTGTTATGGAGTGCTTGAGTGAAGTCCCACTCAACTGATTTGCTTATATACACACTAGAATTAAATACAGTGTGAGAGTTACAAGGACATTACATGTAGTTTCTAGTTCCTAATGTAGTTTCTAGTTCCTAAGCACATGAATGTGATTTACGAGGCATTTAATTAGTTATTAATTTCCGTAACATATTCCAATTTATTTTATAATTCCAACAACTATTTATTGTGGGATCCATCAACAATTTCTTCTGTCCATACATAATGAGATAGAACAAAATTGCCGTTGCAGTTTTATGGGGTCAACGGTATTCTGTCAGTTCCTATGTCCTATGAAACCAGCTCCCAAAGTAGTGGTTAGAATTTGTTGTTCAGGATTTTCCCACCTTTGACAATGAATCTAGATATTGAAAATAATAGATAAAGAAATAGTATGATTTCTCAGAAATACAAGAATATAAGCCATTTTTGCCACGGTTCTAATTTAGTAGGTTTTGTCCACAAACTCAGTGAAGCTATCCAGTGGTGGCAAACAATGACATTGAACACATTAGGGTAGCAGAAGCTGCATCAGGGTTGATGGCAGTAGCAGTGACAATCGCTGAAAAGAGAGTGTTGGGGTGGTTGGAAAGAAGAACACGGCCACAAAAAAGGCTTGAGGCTGGAAACAGATGAAGCACAGTTTTTTGCAAATAGTTTTTTGCCAATGGATAGTGGGTGGGTCTACTGGGTTTCATGAATTATGATTGTCTGTTAGGATTTAGATACCGTGTCAAAAGATAACAAAAATAAAAGGAATATGATTAAGTTCCTGAGTATTACACAATGGAGCTTTGTTATATTAATACACACGTGTGCGCGCGCACACTGAAATGCAATAAATACAACAAATTACTTTAAAGGTCCTAGTGAGTAATTACTTATCCCATTTACTATTTTTACATGATACTGTATAACCATAAAGGCCCTAGTTAGTAATTACATTATTTCTAACACTTCTATAAATAAAATTCTGGTCACATCTTTTATGGGAATAATTTAAATAGTCTACTCTAAACCTAATGGGCTGGTTACAAATATACACTATTTACTATAGTTGTCAATCTGCTAACATATTCTATATCACCTTTCATGTAGTTTTTATTTATTTTATTTATTTTTGTTTTATTTTATTTTTAAAATCAAAACCTGTACTTGAGGACTTATCTACCACATTACTTGTTTTAGAATTCCAACTTCATTAGCACAACCTTTGATTTTCAAATTTGGTTTGATGCCTGCTGTGTGAATCTTAATGCCTAGTATTTAAGATCGGAAAGAGTGAAAAATGATTTTGAACTTTGACACAGATGCTTAGGGATTCTGCTTCAAAAGGTTAATGACAGAGCTTATGTCCATGATAAAATGAATTGGATGTATAAGCAATCAAACATTGCAATCCCAACAAATAGGCTTGGTTTGGCAAAAGCAATGGGATTGGTAATTCATTTTCTTTTTAAACTTGATAGATATATTTTCTCTTTCCTGTTGCTTCTTAAATTATCATTTTTCATGTGAAGGTTGCTGCATCTCACTTGGACACAGTGTTGGAGAAGCTGAAGGATATTATAGACAATGTTGGACAAACCATAATTCAGAGGTTTATGCCAGACTTGTAGGATTGAGTGTATACACTTCTCTTTCCGAATTAGTTTATCAACTCACATTCTAAATCCAAGCTTATGCATGTTAAATTCTAAGGGCCTGTTTGGTTTCTCGTTCCATTTTCCGTTTTCATTTCTGGTTTTCACTTTTCACTAATAACAAAAATGTCACTGTTTTTGCATTATTTCATGTTTTCAAATTTTTGTACTTAACTTTTTTTTGGTAAAATGGCATTTTTGTGATTACAAGTGAAAATGAGACATGAAAACAAGTAATGGAAACAGAAACCAAAAAGGCCCTAACTTATTGACAACTTCTAACAGTTTCTTTTTTTGAAATTTTTTTCTTTCTGTATTTCATTATGGTCTGAATGTTTCAGAACTTTTACTTGCTATGATAGATATTACACTCGAGTACAAAATTGTTACGGTCTTACTATCTTAGTGTCACATTGAAAGACAAAACATCAAGTGTGTCTGTTTTCTAGAATGCTCCCTCCCATCCAGTCCTATTCATAAGAGAATCTGTGTTTTCTAGTATTTTCATAATGTTTTTTGGTTGTGTCTTATAATTTGGACCAGAGGAAGTATAATTGTGCTCCTTCCCATATAGGCTAACGTTGTTGCAACCCAAACCTCTATTCTGCCCCTTCTCTTGTATCCCAACTACAGTCTACCATAGGAGCTTGACAGCAGTGTATAAAAAGTCAAAGAGTTCCTTTGGTTGGGCAGTTATTTAGTTTGTATTCAAACATGACGAAAGTGCATCCACTTGGTCTTTGATTGTTATTCTTTTCCAACATTGAATTTGATTCAGAATCTGTCTGACCTGTTTGTAACTTTCATCATTTGCAGGATAATGTCGTTGTTCTCTGATAGTTACAGAACAGTAGAATCTGATGATATACATGCTGCCTTGGCTTTAATGTATGGATATGCTGCGAAGTATGCCCCATCATCAGTTATTGAAGCCAGAATAAACGCCCTTATTGTAAGTTATCCATCTTTTGTTACCTTGCTTGATTTCAGATGGATACAAATGAACCAAAGAGGGTGTGATTGGAACTTGTTTTAAATACACTTTTAATGTATGTTGTACAAATAGTTTCTAAGATCAGTGCAAGAAAATAAGCAATAAATTTTGCAGAAAAAGGCAGTAAACTGTTCATACTAGTTAGTAGGAGGCCGAGGAAGAGAATAAAGTAGAAAAAAGGGATACCAGGGTTAAGGATTTGAGAATTCGAGTGAGGAGAAGCTCTGGATTAAGGATTTGAGAAAACTGTATTCTGATTATGTCTTATGAAAGCAGAGTGTACAAATGATATTTATATATACTGGTTGAGGGTTATCACAACCCTGTTACAGTATTAAACCTATGTCACAGTTTATAAGTATAACTAACCTAAAACTAGTTAATAAAAGGACCTTATTAACAGCTGTACTAAAAGCTGCTAGCTAACCACTGAAGTTTACTGTAAATACTTGTTGGACTTTCCGCCTTCATTGCGGTCCGCCCCTAGTCGCCTTAATTGCGGCATTTAATTTTCCTTCATTGCAACCTCCAACACCTTCATTGTGTTACCTTCATTGTGTTGGGTTTGAGGGGTGAATTTAGTCCCACATTACTTAGAGATATGACATATGACATGTGTGTGTTCATAAGTGGAGGCAGTCCTCACCCTACAAGCCAGTTTTGTAGGGATGAATTAGGTCCAACTCAAATTCTAAGATGGTATCGGAGCCTATCCTAGGTCACTTGTTGGACTTTCTGCATCGTCCACGTTTCGGCCTCATTGAGGTCCGAGCGTGATGGAGTGTGTTGGAATTTCTGCCTTCATTGCGGTCTCCCTAAGTTGCCAAAATTGCGGCATTTGACTTGTCTTGATTGCAGCCTCAAACACCTTCATTGTGTTGGGTTTGAAGGGGTGAATTTAGTTCCACATTATATGGCCTGTGTTGTGTTTATAAGTTAAGCAATTCTCACCCTACAAGCCGGTTTTGTAGGGATGAGTTAGGTTCAACCCAAATTCTTAGATTTGGGAAGAGTCTGAAACCAATACTTGTTCTCTCTTCGAGTGGTGAATCATGAGAAAACATCTATCTCAATTCCTGTTAATATATGTGTTTATTTGTAAAGCTGATTTGATTGTATTATTTATTTGTGGGCAGGGCACCAATATGCTTTCAAGGCTTCTTCATGTGCGTCACCCTATAGCAAAGCAAGCTGTGATCACTGCAATTGATTTACTTGGTTAGTAATCATGTTTTCATATTTTAATTATTATTGATCCTCATTATGTTGTCCTTGTTGCTTCTGCTGTTAATATGATCTTTACAACTTTGTCATGTTTTTTATTTAATGAAAACATTTATTTTATACATAAATGGATTGCTAGAACACCATTTTAGAAAATGAAAGTGTTGTCAAATATCCGCCATGGCGGTGCCATGACTTTAGGAAATAGAGGATTTTGTGCTAGCCCCATAGGGTGCAACATCTATTATATCCGCCAACTGTAACCCCACGTTTATGACGAATTTTTGCTGGCTTCCATAATTCACCATAACACCGCTGTGAAGTTGCTGTGTTTATTTAGGCCTGCAGTGAAAACAAAGGAGATCATAATCATGTGATTGCTTCTCATTGAAAGTGAGCAGCTGCATGTCTCTGTTGATGAAATGATTTGAATTGCTTGAGAGAAATTACTCTCAGCCTTGGTATTTATAACCAAGTGATAACAATCAAATCTACAACTAAATTCCTTGATTATAGGGATAAAACCAGCAAACCTAATCTTATAGATATTTACTCAACAAAAATATAATTTAAATCTAATACATATCTTAGCACTCACACTCAAGTTAAAGCTTACAAAGCTTTAAGCTTGTTACAAATATACCGTTTAAAAGAGAAGATTAAACAAAACCAAACCAAACCATCCAATATTAGAACTACAGGAAACTTTCACAAACTGCATCCAAACAAAGCTGCAATGATATTGGGTCAGACGTTGTCCTTTGCTTGAACAACCAACGAACCAACATAAGTGTGTGATCGGTGCTGGTGCTGGTGCTGGTGAATCAACATTAAAAATAGTTGGACAATAGGACTACCAAAAAAGAAAAAAAAACTAACTTAAGTGGGACTTGTCATCTGTGACTTGTGCCAAACGACTCAACCTTGATTTTGGTTAGGCGAATTGACTACCTGAGACTATTGACAATATTAGAGTTTGGCCTAACTCATCCCATCCTTACAATGTAAGGTGAGGGGTGTCACTCTATATAAACTCTTTCAATGCTCTATTTCCAATCAATGTGAGACTTGAGATTTTTCCAATACACTCCCTCACGCCTAGCACTCTTTTTTGTGTGGCTTTGTGCGTGGATTTAAACGGTGGGTGGTCCAAGGTCCAATCGATAGGCTCTAATACCATATTAGAGATTGACCTAACTCATTCTTACAAAACTAGCTTGTAAAATGAGGGGTGTCACTCTATATAAACTCTTTCAATGCTCAATCTCCAACCATTGTGGGACTTGAAATTTACCCAATTGAGTGTGTGCTGAGACCAATGACTTGAGAGCCTTCCATTAGAGACATAATTGAGAAAATGGTAAAAAGCACACTAACAAGAGTGACTTGGATAGACTTGGACAGACAAACATGTTAGAAGTGACTGTAAGATGTAACATATGACCATATACATACCCGACATAGATGTTGCTAACAAACAACCGTAAAACTGGATCAGAGATAAATGTGCTAACAAGACATAACAAAACACTAAAAAACACAATAAATGAGCCGTGTGCAAATACACATAACAAACAAAACAATTGTGACACAGACTTGAGATATTGAGGCAACATGCATTAGAATGCAATCACAATGACAAAAGACCAAAGCACTGCAGAAAAGCTAACTGGATGTGATCACAACTATAAAAAACCTACAAAACAACTAATAAACCTATAGAACACTGTAGAAAAGCATATGAATGATAATTCTGTTATATTATTATGAAGAAAAAATGGCTCTTTTTATAGGAGAGAAAATACAAAATTAACTCCTTTATTTTAAGAGTAATATAATGATACTTAAAAAAGAAAATAAATAGTATTAAATAAGAAATATTAGTATTAAATAAGAAATATTTCAACACCTCCTCAAGTTGGTGCATAGATGTCAATCATGCCCAACTTGCTGATCAAGTATTCAAATGTTGATCTTCCCAAGCTTTTGGTCAATATATCAGCGGTCTGTTGATTTGAAGGGATAAATGGCAAGCAGAGAGTACCAGAGTCTATCTGTTCTTTGATTAAATGACGATCGATCTCGATATGTTTAGTACGATCATGTTGAACCGGATTATGAGCTATGCTTATAGCTGCCTTGTTGACTCAGTATAATTTCAATGGGAGTTCTACCTCTATCTTCAGCTCTTTTAGGACTTTGAGAATCCACATACCTTCACAAATTCCTTGGGCCATTGCTCTAAACTCAGCTTCAACACTACTTCTTGCAACTACTCCTTGTTTTTTGCTTCTCCAAGTCACTAGGTTCCCCCACACATATGTGCAATAACCTGAAGTTGATTTTCTATCAATAATGGACCCTGCCCAATCTGCTTCCGTGAATTGCCACATTTTTATCATTGGTCTTCTTGAAGAATAACCTTTTCTAGGAGTTGCTTTTAAGTATCTCAAGATTCTGTTCACAGCTTCAAGGTGTTCTTCATATGGTGCATGCATGAATTGACTCACAACATTAACAGAGAAAGCAATGTCAGGACGAGTATGAGCCAAATATGTTAATTTTTCAACCAACCTCTGATATCTTCCAGTGTCAACTGGTGTGTCCCCTTTCTCCCAAAGTTTGGCACTTTGGTCCATCGGTGTGTCAGCAGACTTACAACCACTCATACCTGTCTCTTGTAGGAGATCAAGAACATATTTTCTCTGAGAAACAATAATTCCTTTCTTTGACCTTGCTACTTCCATGCCAAGGAAATACTTGAGGGGACCCAAGTCTTTGATTTCAAAATCTGCTGCTAAGTTTCTTTTTAATCTTTCCATTTCTATCTCATCATTACCTGTAAGAATAATTTCTTTCTAACTGAATTCAGTTGTGATTACAGAAGTTGGTTACATGATGGCTGCACCTTGTTACTTATAGTAACAAGGTGACTTGCTACTCTAGGTTACACAAAGCAATGACTGGTGATAGCCAGTACCCCTAATACACAACATACACTAATGGGATTATGAGCCAGAAGCACTGTGGACTGGTTGTCACAAAGAATGAGAGGGACTTTGGTGTGTATATGTAATTCTTTTAGAAGTGTTTGAAGCCAAAGAAGATCAACAGTAGCTTGAGCAAGGCGCCCGAACTCTGACTCTGTGCTGGATCTGGCAACCACATACTGCTTTTTAGACCACCATGAAATAAGATTAGGGCCAAAGTATATGGCAGCACCTGAGGTGCTCCTCCTATCATTAGGGTCAGATGCCCAATCAGCATCACAAAAGACTTGAATAGTAGGAGCAGTAGTAAGAGGTAAGGGAATAATGTGAAGACCATGAGAAATCGTGCCTTTAAGGTATCTCAGAATTCGTTTCACTGCAACCCAGTGTGTTTCCAAGGGATGAGACATGAACTGACATACTTTATTCACTGCATAGGCAATGTCAGGTCTTGTGAGAGTAGCATATTGTAAGGCCCCAACAACAGACCTATACATATAGGGATCTGTGAGAGAGGGAGAGCCTGTCTTGGTTAGTTTGCAAGTAGACTGCATAGGAGTGCTGACTGGTGCTGAGTCTAGCATATTGGTTTTGAGAAGTAAATCCTTGATATATTTGGTTTGAGTAAGAAGTAAGGATTGAGAAGTAAGTTTCTTAACCTCAATGCCAAGGAAATAATCTAGGTCACCCAAGTGTTTGAGAGAAAAGGCCATGTTCAGCTTAGAGATGATAGATTGCACAAGAGGAATGGAGCTACCAGTGATGATAATATCATCAACATAGACCAGCAAATACACTGTCGGACCTTGGAAAAAATAAATGAACAAGGAAGGATCACATTTACTAGGTTGAAAATTCAGTTGCACTAGAGCTGTTTGAAGACTTTCAAACCATTGTCTAGGTGCTTGTTTGAGGCCATAAATGGCCTTATTGAGCTTGCAAACTAGAGAAGAATCAGCACTTTCAAAACCTTTAGGTTGAACCATGTAAACCTCCTCATCTAACAAGCCATTAAGAAAGGCATTGTTTACATCAAGCTGTTGAATGGTCCAGTTATGAGTAAGTGCAATAGAGAGAATCAACCTAATAGTGATAGGTTTCACAACTGGAGAGAAAGTTTCATTGAAATCAAACCCCTCTCTTTGATGAAAACCTTTTGCTACAAGCCTAGCCTTGAATTTGATAACTGTTCCATCGACATTCTCTTTAATTCTGAACACCCATTTGCTGCCTATAGCCTGTCTGTGAGGTGGAAGAGGAACCAAGGTCCAAGTGTTATTGTTCATGAGGGCATTATATTCAGCTTGCATTGCTGCTTTCCACTGAGCATCAGCAAGAGCATGCTTAATAGTTTTTGGTTCAGATAATGTAAGCAACAGTTTAGGTTCAAGTATGGGTTTGTGCTCTTGTCTGCATAGCATGATTGTTAACAGGGATAGATGCAATAGGGACGGTCTTGGGAGGAATTCCATTAGCAGAGGGAGCTGCAGATATGCTAGAGTTAGATGAGGCAGATGGGAGAGAGGACTGAGCAGAATCAGGAGGAGATAAGGAAAGATGAGATGGAGAATTAGAATTAGGAACAGAAGAATTAGAAGCTGGTGACCTGTCAGAGGAGAATGCAGTGGAAGCAATAGAATTGGAAATTTGCCTGTCATTAGCAGAACTGGCACTAGAATCAGACTGAGTAGGAGAGTTAGAGTGAGAAGGAATGGAACTATTAAGAACCAGACTGAGTAGAAGAGTTAGAGTGAGAAGGAATGGAGCTAGGGTCAGAAGACATTGAGGGCAAATTAGGAGAAGACAATGATGGAAGTGTAAGGGGAAGTGGAGAAAGAGAAACAACTGAAGATGAGTTATGAGTAAGAGTTGGAGAAGGAGAGGAAAATAATTCAGGATAGGGATATCTAGTTTCATGAAATAACACATCTTTGGATATGAATAATCTCCCATTAGAGGCTAAACACCTGTATCCTTTATGAGATGTTGAATAGCCTAGAAAAACACACTCTTGAGACCTAAAGTCAAGTTTATGACTAGAATAAGGTCTTAAGAGAGGAAAGCAAGCACAACCAAACACTTTGAGGAACTTATAATCAGGATTGGTATTAAACAGCAGTGTAAAAGGAATTCGAAACTGAACTGAAGCTGAAGGAAGTCTATTAATGAGATAGACTGCAGTAGAAAAAGCAAAATCCCAATAAGAAAGTGGCAAAGATGCTTGACTGAGTAAAGTTAGTCCTATTTCAACTATATGCCTGTGTTTTCTCTCAATAACTCCATTTTGATGATGTGTGTGAGGGTAAATAACTCTGTGCAATATGCCAAGCTCAGATAAAAACTTATTGAAAGGCCTGATACCATCTCCCAATGCATCTACTCTAGGGCATAAGTACTACATGTCCTTTGTAGATGCTTGTACCAAATTTACTTGGATTTATTTTCTCAAACCAGACTCTGATACCATGTTAGAAACTGAGAGAGAGAGAGAGTGAAAGAGAGAGAGAAGCGATTCATTTCTTTCTAACTGAATTCAGTTGTGATTACAGAAGTTGGTTACATGATGGCTGCACCTTGTTACTTATAGTAACAAGGTGACTTGCTACTCTAGGTTACACAAAGTAATGGCTGGTGATAGCCAGTACCCCTAATACACAGCATACACTAATATGATCAGAAGTTGCTTGAAGTGCACGACCCTCACCCTTCTTTTTCCAATTAGAAGGCCTTCCATGAATTTTCCAACAAGTCTCTCGTGTGTGATAATAACGTTTGCAGTGATCACACCAGGGTTTACCATCTTTCTTACCATATTTCTTGTTGTCTTTATTGAAGTTGTTTGTGACAAGGGCAGAACCATCAGTTGCTGAGTTTGACTTTCCCATCATCACTCTTTGTCTAGCCTCCTCCCTTCTGATTTCTGAAAAGGTTTCTCGGATAGTTGGCAGTGGATTATTTCCAAGAATTCTACCTCTTCATCGAGTTCCTTGTTGAGACCAGCAAGAAAAATAAAGACACGGTCGTTCTCTTGCGTCTTAATAAACTGAACACTGTCTTCAGTACACCTCCAGTTATAATCATAACACTGATCCAACTCTTGCCAAAGGGCCATCAATTCATTATAATAGGTAGTGACATCCATGTCATTCTGCTTTAAATTCCATAACTTTGATTTTAGATCATAAATTTGAGAGAAACTTTTAATATCAGACTAAGACAGTTTTACAGCATCCCAAACAAACATCTTTTGCTGTAGGTAGATACATGTATGTTTTTCTCATACCTACCTCCATAGTATTAATTAGCCAGGCAATAATAGAAGAGTTTTCAGATTTCGTGTTGTTGCAGGCACCGGAACATCACCTGTAAGAAAACCTAACTTCCCTTTGCCTTCTAGAATAAGTCGAACAGTTTAGGACCATTCAGCATAGTTTGAGCCATCTAGTTTCTGAACATTAACCTGAAGAGAGTTATTTTGACCTCCACCTCTTGAGTTACTGTAACCACCATCAAATGGGTAGCCATAACCGGACCCAAAAAAGTTGTTGTTGGGATCACCTCTGCCATAACCGAACCCACCGTTAAAATTGTTGTTTGTCATGAACCTGGACATTTCTGGCATGGTAAATCCACTTCCTCCGCCGGAATTGTTGTTGGCGCCGCCTCCACGACCTCCTTCGGGAGGAGGTGGTGTTTGGATAGGGTCCACCATAGGTTGGATCAGTAGGGAAAGCTTTACAGTATCACCCTAGCCCTAACAGAGCTCATGATACCATGAAAAACATATGAGTGATAATTCTTTTATATTATTATGAAGAAAAAATGGCTCTTTTTATATGAGAGAAAATACAAAATTAACTCCTTTATTTTAGGAGTAATATAATAACACTTAAACAAGAAAATAAATAGTATTAAATAAGAAATATTAGTATTAAATAAGAAATATTTCAACAAACACACTCTAAACAAGGGGTCTTGACTAGGACTGAACCTGGAAGGGGGGAGAGTCTAATGGAACCATCGGCAATCTTCATGCTATCTTCTTGAGTTTTAGAAGCTAGTTTCCAGTTTGCTTCACCTCTTGTTGAGAGCTCACCAAAAACTCATCAAATTTCATGTATATATTTTCCTAATAGTTGTGTGCATGACGTAACTCTGTTAGTGCAGGTAATGCTGTCATTAATGCTTCTGAAAGTGGTGCACCGTTTCCATTGAAAAGAAGGGACCAACTGCTTGATTATATTTTAACTTTAATGGGCCGAGATGATAATGATGGTTTTGCTGATTACAATGAACTCTTGCGTACTCAGGTATATAAAGTGCTATCGAATGAGTACTTGTGTCTAAGCTGAAGTAACTTGTTATTTTAAGCTGATAATATTTAAAATTTCATTTTTTTTGTAAATATTGAGGCTCTTGCATTAAGTGCTTGCACTACATTGGTTTCTGTGGAGCCAAAGCTAACGGTTGAAACCAGAAACTATGTGATGAAGGTATGATCTTTTATTTGGCTGTTGAATGCATTTGCAAACTTTCAGCCATCTAAGTTTTCTGGTGAATTTGACAGGCCACATTGGGATTCTTTGCGATACAAAATGATCCAGTTGAAGTTGTCAGCCCCCTTATTGACAATCTGATCTCTCTTTTATGTGCAATTCTTCTCACTGGGTAATTTATTTAAAAAGTCATATTGTTTTGCTCAAGTTATGTGTTGATATATACATCCTCCCCCTTTATTGCTTCATTTTATCTTCTTATTGCTTCCTCATTTTATTTCTATCGCTCTTCTCAAATAATTATTTTTTATTTCCAAAAAAAAGAATTGTTACACTCTCGTTCATATTTGCATTTTGGGCTATAACTTTTGCAATTCATTGTTTGCTTATTATAAAAATAATATTTTATCCTTCATCTTTCTCTTTCTAAATACACCTTAATCCATTAAAAAGTTTTTGAGCTTTCTATCATGTTATCCTGTGTGTACAAAGCTGTAAAGGTATTTTTTCACTAGTAATAATTAGTAAAAACATAATATTTAGTGGCGAGGATGGAAGAAGTCGAGCAGAGCTGCTAATGCTTATCCTGAGGCAAATTGATCAATTTGTCTCTTCACCTGTTGAATATCAGAGGAGAAGAGGATGTCTTGCAGTCCATGAAATGCTTCTCAAATTTCGGATGGTTTGTGTTAGTGGCTATTGCGCACTGGGTTGCCATGGGAATTGTGCACATACCAAGCAAGTTGACCGTACTCTTTATGGGAATTTTTCTAATCTACCATGTAAGTATGTTCAATCAGACAACTTCGAATTTTATTTTAATTATTCTTAAGTATATATACCTGATTACGTCATTGGGATTGGGCTAGTAATTAAGGGTTTTAGTAATTTGCATGAGGTCTTTGGTACAAACCTCATTGCCAATATTTTATACCAAATGAAAATATTTATATTGTTTATCAACTTCCAGCTGCATTTGTATTGCCAAGTCGCGAAGCTTTGTGCCTGGGAGATAGGGTAGCAATTTATCTTCCACGTTGTGCAGACACAAATTCCGAAGTCCGAAAAATATCAGCACAAGTATGTTCTGAGATATCTTGTCTTTGTTATGAAAAAAAAAACACATTCTCTCTCCTTAAGTACTTGTGTATTTTTCTAAGATATTATAAGGTTTACAAAAGGCATGTTCTCTAGTTTCACTTAAAAGAGGAAATTGCTGTGTTATTCTTAAATATTCCATTTAATGGTTATGTTGTGCAGATTCTCGATCAACTCTTCAGTATTTCTCTTTCTCTTCCAAAGCCTCCTGGTTTGTCTATATCTGCTGAAGACATAGAATTGTCATACCGTGCCTTGTCTTCTCTTGAAGATGTGATAGCCATGCTGAGAAATGTGAGCTCATGACCACATTGTTTCTGCATTTCTTGCATTTAAGTTTCTGATGAAGAAGGAAGAGGTTACCGATAAGATTTTGGTCCCAGAATAGGACTGCATTTTTGACATCATTTTTTAACATCTATTTCCCCTCATTCAATAAAAAACTGTTTTTGTCCTTGGCGAAGAATAGGACTACAAACATACTTTTTGTTAGATGCAGGGTTAAAAATAAATAAAATTCAAACCAGGACAAATTAAAAAAATTCATACTTTGAGGGAAAAGTACCACCTTTAAGCAAAAAAAAGATCTAAGATGTACATGATTTTTGTTGAAGTTGGATTTTGTCCGATAGGTATATACATATATATAGAGAGAGAGAGGAAAAGAAATACTTGGAATAATGATTTTACATTGATGTTATGCTGATGCAAGTAATGTGTTGGATGTTAATAATACTACAAAATACAAAGCACCATTTCTTATTCTTGTTTATACTATAACTAATTCTTATTTATACTAACCAATCCTAATTAAATAAGAAAACCAATAATGGTATATAGGAAAATATGGAAACCAATATTGTTAGATGATCTATAATACTCTAACCTATTATTTTTTAAATTTATATAATATAAAAATTAGGCATTGTTCAGATATTCTCACAGTTTTCATGTGTGTATACAGGATACCTCTATTGATCCATCAGAAGTTTTCAACAGGATCATTTCCTCCCTCTGCATTTTGTTGACAAAGGATGAGGCAATTGTCTTTCTTATTCCCCTTATGTGTGTGTGTTTGTGAAAATTATATTTAACATCTTTGGTTACACTTGCATACAGCTGGTTGCTATGCTTCATGGCTGCTCAGTAGCTATATGTGATAAGATCAAGCAGTCCGCCGAAGGAGCCATTCAAGCTGTTGTTGAGTTTGTTACTAGGAGAGGGAGTGAACTGACGGAGATTGATATTGCAAGGTTTAAAGCATAGTTTATTTACCAACGTTGTTTACTGGAGAAGCCACCTTTCATTATATCATCTTTTTAACTGATAAATTCTGAGTTTAAGTTATGGTGACATATAATGTATTACAGGACAACACAATCATTGATCTCTGCCACCGTGCATGCAACCGACAAGCATTTACGTGTGGAAACTCTTGGTGCTGTATCCTTTTTTCCCTAAAATCTTATACTTTGTATCTAAATGTCAGCACAGTTCTTTATATTAACTCAAAACACTGTCTTTTGCCATTTTTGTAACTTGGAACAAAAGAGTTCTTTATATTGACTGAAAGTCATTGCCCCCGCAGCCCCCACACACACCCAACACTCACTCTTGTATTAATAAATGTTGCTTTTTAGTTGTTTGCCTCTGGTAAATTATCCTTCACCATACAAAAAGATTGCCTCTTTGGCTGAAAATACTAGTGCAAAAACTGTTTTTGATGAAGTCCTGGCCACTGCTGTAAAGGATATAATAACGAAGGATATATCTAGGCTGCGTGGTGGATGGCCCATACAGGATGCATTCTACGTAAGTGTCTTTTTTTCCCAGTTATAAGAATATATTCTTCCTGTTCAATTTTCACTACAATTTATTGTTGTACATGACAATGATTATAATGGCTGTGCAAAAGTATTCACTACAATTTGTTGTTGCCCATGATGCATGGATATGGAAACAAATGTTGGTTGAGGATTATTTGTTTATGAGCTCAAAAAAGAAAAGTTGTCTGTTTAGTATGTTCCACCAACAGTTTTATCCTGTACTAACACTGGACTGCTTTCACTCATAATAGGCAGCTGTCAGGTATCCAACACCAACACTTACATTTTCATAATGGATATTTATCTAAAATTTGGCATGAGTATGAATTAGGGAGTCGTTGTATTATACACATACGATTGGAAAAGTGTAGTATGAAAACTATTGAGTTGCGATAGAAGAGTTTCCTATATTAGTGTGGGTTAGTTGCAGATTGTTCTCGAGTATACAGTATACAACACAGTTACTGTATTTGCTGGAGACGATGTCAGTTTTAGTTTGTTGTTTAATTCAGAGCCTGTTGTTCTGTTATAAAACATCTGTTTTCAGTTGTTAATGTAAGAGAATACAATTAGATTCTAGAGCAAGCTTTCAACTCTTTCTCTCCTTGATTTTCCTTTCCACTATTTTTTGTAGGGTTAATACCTATTTTGCCCCCCGCCAAATTGGCGATTTTTGAAAAACTCCTGTAAAAAGAAGTTTGAATTTCCCCTCTACCACATGAAGATTCCCCAATATTGTTCCCTCAAGAAATTTACCCATCAATAATCTATAAAATGTGAAGTCATTTTGAAGGATTAATACCTATTTTGCCCCTGCCAAATTGGTGATTTTTGAAAAACACCCCTACCATGTCATTATTTTTGATGATTGAGTTTTTTGAGGGGGCAAAACAAGGGAATCTTCATATGGCAGAGGGCGAATTCAAACTTTTCTTTTTACGGGGGTTTTTCCAAAATCGCCAATTAGGCAGGAGGCAAAATAGGTATTAACCCTTTTTTATTTTGTCCATGAGTTTCTCTTAGTAATATCTAACTAAAAAAATTGTAATCAACAATAAGATCTTTTGGGATAAATCAACTTATCAGATCTTAGTCTATTCTTTTGGTTGTAATGGAATATTAGAGTTTCAAATACCTCATAATGTTTGTGTTTCATGCTGTCATCTGTGATCCTACTTGTGCAATATGTTTATAGAATATTTGATTCATGTTCTACAAAAATGTTTCCAGGCCTTTTCACAGCACATGGTTCTATCAGTGTTATTTCTAGAACATGTGATATCTGTCCTTAGCCAGATACCTATCCTTAAATGTGATGTAGAAAGAGTTGAGGATAGCCAGGTCAACAATCATACAGAAGACGGCCAACTAGAAGCTGCAATTTTTGCTCTTACTGCTTTTTTCAGGTCTGTATTATCAAATATAGTTCGAGTTTATAATATCAAAAATCCAACAATCTATCGAACTTTTATTTGATGCAGAGGTGGGGGAAAAGTTGGAAAAAGGGCTGTTGAGCAAAACTATGCTTCTGTTCTTGCTGAGCTGATGCTGCAACTTGGAAGCTGTCACGGGTTAGCTTACTCTGGTCACCTTGAACCATTGCGGTGAGGATTAGTATTACTATTTGAATGTTGGCATCCACATTTGTGCTGCATGTCAAGTATGTGTTATGGTTTGTTTTACTTAACACAGATATAAATAACGGACTCTAAGCTTAATATTACTTATTAGAATATATAATATCTTGGAGTAATGTGAGTATCTTAGATTAGTATAAGGCTATAAGCATAGATCAGTACCCTGTTATTTGTAATAAAGCTTAAAGCTAAAACATATATAGCTCACATCAATATTAATATCATGTTTATTCTTTACTACCTAAGACTACTGCTACTACTTCAACAAGAATCTAACTGTCACTGTCAATGACAAGGAGCAAAAGTTGTCAACAACCCTATTACTAATTATTAACATACTTTAACATAGAGGTTAATGTTAATTTTTGTTGGTTCTCTAGTGAAGTTAAGGAGATATTTAAATCTGAAAGAAAACCCCGATGCAATTTTCCCATTCTCCCCACCATTCTAATATGGTTTAGCTGGCTTCCTTAGGAGGGTACTGAGGAAACTGAAGTCAGGGCCGTATGTCTAAGTAAGCATATTATGTGTTAACAGAATTATATCACTGCACCAAATATATTGTACACACAACTGCGCTTGCGAGTACTGTGTTTAATTTGTTTGTTATCTTGTTGTGCAGGAATCTTCTGACTGCATTCCAGGCATTCTGCGAATGTGTTGGTGACCTTGAGATGGGGAAGGTAGACAAACATTACAAATTTACAATTGCTCCATATTAAAGATGCAAAATCGTCTTGTAAATAATAGCAATACAACAAATTCTTTATTTCAGATTTTAGCCAGAGATGGGGAACTTTCTGAAAATGAGAGGTGGATTAATCTCATTGGAGACATAGCCGGATGCATATCTATAAAGAGGCCGAAAGAGGTATTATATTTTATATTTTTAAAGTACACATTGCTAGATATACACATAAATCATAGATCCAAATGAATATGCATGACCGGACAGAAACTGCTGATAAGTTACTGGAGTAGTTCCTCTATTATACATTAAAAAGTTGTAGATTCATGAGTCTGTGCTTGTTAGAATATTATAAAATTTCTTATAATATCTTATATTAATTTAGAGTATCTCTTAGTATCATATTGATATTAGTTATTATCATGATTTGTTTTTGATTTAAGATTGAATCTATATATCCTATAAATAGGGATTAGTATTGAGGCTTTTGTATCAAGTCAATAGTGATTATTAATAATAATTTTATCTCATCGTTTACACATGATCACAAATTCAGCATGGTATCTAGAGCTTGGTTTGATTCTCCTTGAACTGTCTCACCCCTAATCCGCCGTGGAGTTCCCATACTGTTGGGAATATCATAATAGTTTTCTCTTTTCCGATCAAGGTTCGAAATCAGTTATTTGTCTTTGGGTTCAGCCACTGTCAAGGTGAACCCTAGTTTATTTTCCACATAAGAAGTGTCCAACGGATACTATTGTGTAGTCCCAAAACAATTCCAGGGTTGCTGTTTTCGTTCAGAGAAACTTTTATTGTCACGCGTGTTTCTACTGTTGTCAGTCCAGCCGGTCATAAAGGCCACTGGCCACCCTTCAGACCTCCTATTCCAACAGTCCTTGTTTCTTGGGCTTTTTAGGTATTTTCTCTCTCCATTGACCGATCATCGCTTTTTTGCTGCTATTTTCGGGTCGATTTATAATCAGGGTCAGGATTTAGAGTTTTAGCATTGGTTCTTATTTCAAAGTCCGATTATTCTAATCAAATTCACTGTTTTATTCCTCGGATCTAATGCACTTAACAATGTTTATCTTTGTGTGCATCTAGAACTGTTAGAAACTATACTAGAGAGAATTGTGAATTTCATTGCTGTAACTGAATTCAATTTTGATTACAAAGTTAATATAGTTTGAGAAAGAGAGCATATTAGAGAAGAATTGTATTGCATTAACTAATTCTCAAACTGAAATATTACATACTGAATGCTATTTATACTTAACATTGCTAGATGATACATGACAGCTCAGCATACCCAACTCTATTAGTTAGTTATGACTGAGAAATAATTCTGTTAATTCTATTCTAAACTATAGTTATACTCTAATATTTTTCCCTCAAATGGTGTTGCTCCCTGAGGTAGCCATTTGTTGACATTGGAGGGAAGACTTGTCAATAACCTTGAGGTGAACCCTGAGATTGAGAAACCTGAGAGCAAAGAGATGTTTTGTCAGGATATCAGCAGTCTGTAGGGTAGCTGAGATGTGCTTGACAATAAAGGTGTGATTGAGTACTTTTTCCCTTAGAAAGAAAATGTCTAGCTCCATGTGTTTAGTCTTGGCATTGAGGATAGGATTATGAGACAAAGCCTCAGTGCTCAGATTATCACAATAGAGTATAGGGGTTTAAGAGGGTGTCTTTAACTCTGCAAGAAGGGATTTGATCCAAAGAACTCCTGATGCAGTATTGACAAGGCTCCTGTATTCTGCTTCATTGCTGGACCTAGCTACCAGGGTTTGTTTCTTAGACCACCATGAAATTAAGTTAGGTCCAAGGAATATACATGACCCTGATGTTGATTTTCTATCATCAAGATCAGAACCCTAGTCAGCATCAGAATAGACAGTAATAGAGAAAGATTGTTGAGGACTGAAGGGTAGCATTTGAAGACCATGATGAAGAGTACCCCTGAGATATCTAAGTATTCTTTTGACAGCCACCCAGTGACTCTGCATAGGCTGTGACAGAAACTGGCAAGCTTTGTTTACTGCAAAACTGATCACTGGCCTTGTGATAGTAGCATATTGCAAGGCCCCTACCATTGACCTATAGTAAGTGGGGTCTTGTAAATAGTCTGAGCCTTCCTTAGTGAGCTTGAGATTAGAAACCATTAGAGTGGCAAACTTTTGGCTTCACTCGTGTTAGTCCTGACTAAAAGATCCCTGATATATTTGGTTTGGGACAGAAATAGACCTCCTTGAGAGGTTTTGGATGCCCAAAAAGTAATTCAAATCCTCAAGTTGTTTAAGAGAAAATTGAACATTGAGTTTAGCCACTAAGCTATGAATGTGACTAGGGGAACTGCCAGTGACAATTATGTCATCTACATACACTAGCATGAAGATAGTGTAAGTGGAAGTTGTCAGAATAAACAAGGAAGGGTCACACTTGCTTGGTATAAACCAAGAGAGTGCAGAGCACTATTGAGTCTCTCAAACCATGCCCTGGGTGCCTGTTTCAACCCATAGATGGCTTTGTTCAGTTTGCACAGGTTGATTTGGTTTGCACAAACCCAGGAGGTTGTTGCATATAGACCTCCTATGTTAGAATGCCATTTAAAAAGACATTGTTAACATCAAGCTGAGTAATTTGCCACTGCCTAGAAAGAGCCAATGTTTAGACAACCCTTACTGTAACAGGCTTCACTACTGATGAAAAAGTTTCTTGAAAATCAAAGCCTTGAACCTGATGAAAGCTATTGGCCACCAGTCTGGCTTTGTATTTCAGAATTGAACCATCAGGATTTTGCTTAATCCTAAACACCCATTTGCAGCCTATTGCCTTTCTACCTGGAGGAAGAGTGGTGAGGATTCAGGTTTGATTGTGTAAGAGGGCATCATATTCAGATTTTATGGCCTCTAGCCATTTAGGATCTTTGAGAACAACTTTATAGGATGTGGGTTCTAGTTCAGTTAAAAGAAGTGTAGGATGAAGTCTTGGTTGCACAATACCAGCTTTTGATCTTGTGACCAGAGTGTTCTGAGGGAATGGTTGAGTTATAGGGAGATGTTCTGAACTAGAGGCAGATGGGGAACTTGCTGAAGAAGAGCCAGTGAGGTTGGATGGGGTAGAGTTCTGAGGAGAGAGTTGTGATAGAGGTGGAGTAGGTGTGTCTTGAGAAAGAGAAATAGGGACAACAGTTAGGGGAATTGGCTGTGGTAACACAGTGTTAGAGGAAGCACTGTGGGAAGTAGATGGTGAAAAAGTTAGAGGTACAGGTACAAATATAGATTGTGGTGTAGGCAGTGAGTTTGTGTCTTTGTGAAACAGGTGCATATAAGGAAATCTTGTTTCATATTCAATTACATCCTTGGAGATGTAGGTCTTCCCATCTGATGACATACATTTGTAACCTTTGTGATGTGTAGAATAGCCAAGAAAAACACATTCCTTGGTATGAAATGCAAACTTGTGTGGATTGTAGGGTCTAAGATGAGGAAAACATGCACAACCAAAGGCTCTAAGAGCCTTGTAGTCTGGATCAGTACTGAATAGTATGTTGTAAGGAGACTGCATAGTGAGAACAGGAGTAGGCATCCTGTTGATAAGATATGCCACTGCTTGAAAAGCATGTTCCTAAAATTTCAAGGGAAGAGATGCTTGTGCCAAAAGTGTGAGACCTGTTTCTACAACATGTCTATGTTTCCTCTCAACAACACCATTTTGGTGATGTTTGTAAGGACAAGTGAACCTATGAGTGATTCCTTGTGCTGTCAGATCAGTAGTGAGTGGCTGAAATTCTCCACCCCCATCAGTTTGTACTGCCTTAAGCATATAATTAAACTGAGTGGAGATGTGTGCCATAAACATTTTGAAGATTGAAGTTAACTCTGATTTCTGTGCCATTAGGAATACCCAAGTGTATCTTGTGAAAGCATCCACAATGGTGAGAAGATACTTGAAGCCAGCAACAGAAGTCATAGGTGTTGGACCCCAAATGTAACGCCCACATATACATACATACATTAAAGCATATATCATACATGAATAATACGTTTGGTACTGAAATATATATGTACAAGTTCCTAGTTAACACATTGTATACACTAAATGCCCTGAATACAAAGTTCTAAATCCTACAGCATAACGTATACAAGATGTCCCAAAGTGCACTAAGAACTAGATCAATACAATGATCTCAAAATAAAACGCCATAGCGGAAGCCATGCCATCTAAAAGCTACGACCCGTAAGGAAAGTCAAATAACCTTGTCCTTACCCTTCGCCGAACCTGCAGAACCTGTGATGTAAACAACAACAGTGGGGTGAGATACATCAAATCTCAGTGAGTTCGCTATCTTATAGTCCTCTCGGCTTTGCAAGGTTCTAATAAGCCTAACTCAAGTCAAAGGGAAAGGGAAGTGACTTTGAGTACACACACTATATAGAAACATGTCATGAGTTCATCAACTCACACTATCACTAATCGGTAACCACACCAAGGCATCCCTTTTTCCCGTCCGCTTCTACGTCTAGAAGTCGACCCGAGTCATGGATCCTGGTAACCTACTTGACATACGAATGAATTCGGGTTCTATGGGCCATTAACCGTTATGAACCGTCACTTCACACGGGCCATTAACCGTCACAAGCATACGCTCCCAGAGCGCCATTCGTACTGCACGCGGGAATCAAACCTGCCAAGTAGTTGTGCACATGTTTCAGAGGAGCTCGAGACCCATGAAACGCACTCACAAGATAACCGGTTACGATTACGTGATCACACTCACAAACGGGATCGTATTCGACGATCACAAGGCCATAACGCCTTATCACAATCACAAAGGTTAACACACATGTTCCATACTAGTGTTTATTCATTCTATGACATTAGTATCTGACACACGCCTCGGCATTGTATGCACGATCGTTGCCATTATGTCATTCCACACTTTCCGACATTGTTTACGGTAATATTCCTCACTCTACCTATTTGTATTTTAGCATACATACATAAGAGAAACACATAATGCAACATATCACACATTTCACCAATTCAAGATTTCCTCCGATTTAATTAATCGGGCAATAAACATAGGTTTCTCACTAGCATTAGCTAGAATACGTCCCTAGCTTCACAACGACACCAAGAATACGCAAAACGGATAAACGAGTCAAAAGTTATGCAAGAAACAAAATGGATGTTCTGCTATATTCGCATTGCGAGGAAGCCAGCGAATGCTCGCTGCTTCATTCGCAGTGCGAAACGTCCAGCGAACGCCTAGCCAACACTTGCTCGCTGCACCATTCGCAGTGCGAACGCTGGCGAACCAAGGCAGTAGCAAAAACAACGTAAAGTTCGCAGTGCGAACCACTGGCGAACGCTCGCCTTCGCATTCGCAGTGCGAGCTGCCAGCGAGTCCACGATTTCCCCTTCGCTGGGGGATTCGCAGTGCGAATCTGGGAAATGCAGAAAGTTCATCAGCGTAACAGCTGATCTCCCATGGTTCCAAAACCCCACCAAAACATATCCAAACCTCCCACAATCAAACATAAATGATTCTACACTCATATAACTCATACTACTCAGTTTATAACACATTTCAACCGTTAATTTCCAAGATTTTGCACTTAATCCAATTTCCTTACAATTCTAACCTAGTCCTAGAATTCAAGAAAATCTAAAACAAAAGCTTCTATCTAGAACCCACCTTGAATAGATGAAGATGGTGAAGATTTGAAGATGATTGGATGAAGATTTGATGAAGAGATGATGTTCTTGCTCTTGAGCTTTTCCTCATTTCCTCTTCCTTTCCTTCTCTTCTCTTTCTCTCCAAAACTCTTTCTATCTTTTCTTTTCTTTGGTTCTAGTGGAAATGAGAGGAAAAGGAAAAGATATAGTAAACATCATCAATTAACAACACTACTAATTGTCCAAAAAGTCTCTAAAGTCCAAATATTTAAATATCTCAGAGTCAGATAATATTAATTGGATTCACTCTAAGTCCCACAGTTACCCTAATTATCTCTGCAGATAATTTCTCAGAGCACACTGGGACTCAGTTGATCACAACTAATATTATCCAGAGTAAAAAGAATTTACAGGGTATTACATCCTCCCCCCCTTAAATAGAAATTCGCCCACGAATTTAAAACAATTACCTGAACAGATGAGGATAAATCTCCCGCATCTCTGATTCCAATTCCCAAGTTGCATCACCCGGATGCGTCTCATCCCATTGGACCCTAACAAGAGGAATCTCTTTATTCCTTAACACTTTAGTTTCTCTTTCGGTGATACGACTCGGTTGAGGCTCAAAGGTCAAATCTGCTCCTATCTCAATTGTATCTGGTAAAATTGGCTGAAGGGGATCTGGGACAAATTTCCGAAGCTGAGACACATGAAAAACGTCGTGTATCTCTGACAGAGAAGGCGGTAAAGCTAATCTGTAGGCTACTTCACCAATTCTTTCCAAAATCTGATATGGTCCCACATATCTCGGACTTAACTTCCACGATTTAAATGGTCCTTTCAACCTCAATCTCGGAGTGACTTTTAAAAACACGTGATCGCCTTCTTCAAATTCTAAAGGCCTTCTACGGTTATCCGCATAACTTTTCTGACGATCTTGGGCTTGGTTGATCTTATCACGGATCATCTTAACTTTCTCCGTAGTTTCGTGAATAATCTCGGGTCCCAACATACTATCTTCACCCACTTCTGTCCAACACAGAGGTGTCCTACACTTCCTTCCATATAATGCTTCATAAGGTGCCATACCAATACTTGCATGATAACTGTTATTATAAGAGAACTCAATCAACGGCAAAAGTTCTATCCAATTTCCTCCACTTTCAAGGACACAAGCTCTCAACATATCTTCCATGGTTTGTATCGTCCGTTCCGTCTGACCATCCGTTTGCGGATGATTCGACGTGCTCATACACAACTTCGTCCCCATAGCTTGTTGAAAAGCTCTCCAAAATCTAGAGGTAAATTTTGGATCTCTATCCGAAACGATACTAGCAGGGATACCATGCAATCTCACTATCTCCGAAATGAATAACCTTGCGAGATGACTCACCTTGTAGGTAGTTTTCACAGCTAAGAAATGCGCGGATTTCGTTAACCGGTCCACGATTACCTAAATCGAATCATAACCACCTTGCGCACGGGGCAATCCTACCGCAAAGTCCATCGAAATACTCTCCCATTTCCACACCGGAATTTCTAAAGGTTGCAACGAGCCACCCGGTCTTTGGTGCTCGATCTTCACTTGTTGACACACCGCACATTCCGACACATATACCGCAATATCTCTTTTCATCCCGGACCACCAATAGTCTCTCTTTAGATCTTGGTACATCTTTAAAGATCCCGGATGTATAGTAAAAGCACCCTTATGCGCTTCATCGAAAATCCTTCTTTTTAACGCCGTGTTGTCCGGAATACAAATCCTTTGGTTAAATACAATAACTCCGTCGGTAGCTCGCACAAAATCCGGTTGCAATAACACTTCTTGTAACTTCTCATCTAACCCTTGCTCTTGTTGGATTTCTTCCCTAAGAGTAAAATTGATATCCAAATTCCCCATAACCACACAATTAGGAGTCCAATTAAATTGAAGATTTAGATCTCGAAATTTCTCCAATAAAATATACTCTAGCATCATCAAGTCGGCACTGTGTAACACTTTCCTACTTAAAGCGTCCGCCACCTTATTCGCTTTACCCGGATGGTATCTGAGTTCCAAGTCATAATCTTTCAAATATTCCATCCACCTCCTTTGACGCATGTTCATCTCCTTTTGATCAAAGAGGTACTGTAAGCTCTTGTGGTCGCTAAACATCTCAAAACGTACACCATACAAATAGTGACGCCACACTTTCAGGGTAAATACAACTGGCGCCAATTCTAAATCATGCGTTGGATAATTCTCTTCATGGACTTTCAGCTGTCTAGAAGCATAGGCCACTACATGTCCATCTTGCATTAGCACCCCTCCTAATCCCATCTTTGATGCATCACAATATACCTCATACGATTTGCTAGGATCGGGAATAACCAAAACAGGAGCGGTCGTCAATCTCTCTTTCAAGCTTATAAAATTTTGCTCACAGGCCGAATCCCATTCGTACGAATAATCCTTCCGAGTAAGTCTCGTCATCGGTAAAGCCAGTTGGGAAAAGCCTTTAATAAACCTTCTATAATAACCTGCTAGTCCCAAAAAGCTTCTAACTTCAGACACATTCTTCGGTCTCTCCCAATTTATCACGGCTTCCACTTTTGATGGGTCAACCGCTACACCTCCCTGAGATATGACATGTCCAAGAAAATTAACCTCCGACATCCATAACTCACACTTACTTAAATTAACAAAAAGTTGCCTCTCTTGCAAGATGTATAAAACGATTCTTAGGTGTTCTCCATGCTCTTGAGGATCACGAGAATAGATAAGAATGTCATCAATGAAAATCACCACAAATTGGTCCAAATAAGGTTGAAATATCCGATTCATATAATCCATGAAAACTGCCGGAGCATTCGTCACACCGAAAGGCATCACCAAAAATTCATAATGACCATAACGGGTTCTAAATGCAGTCTTTGGTACATCTGAATTCTTCACCTGAATCTGATGATAACCCGAGCATAAATCAATCTTCGAGAACACACAGGCTCCTTTCAATTGATTTAACAAATCGTCTATCCTTGGCAATGGGTATTTGTTCTTGATGGTGACCTTATTCAACTGACGGTAATCAATACACAACCGCATTCCACCATCCTTTTTCTTTACCAACAACACTGGAGCTCCCCAGGGTGAAACACTGGGTCGAACAAAATGCTTAGCCAACAACTCTTCCAATTGTTCCTTTAATTCTCTTAATTCAAGTGGTATCATCCGATACGGAGAAACGGATATTGGAGCCGTTCCCGGTATCAGGTCAATAGAGAATTCCACTTCCCGTTCTGGGTGAAGAGAAGTGATATCCTCGGGGAAGACTTCAGGAAAGTCACAAACTACCGAAATACTCACAACTTGACGGTTACTACCTTCCTCCTTAGTAAGAATCAAAAGAACATATTTTTCCTCCTCAAACAAGAAATTAATCGTTCCAACCGTACCTTCTAAAATAGTAGTTAACACATCCTTCGGAGTAGCTTCAGTAGATGGAATAATGATTAACTTCTCCTCACAACCGATAAAACCGAATTAGCTGAAAGCCAATCAATTCCCAGAACAACATCCACTTTCTTAAGCGGCAAACAGATAAGATCAATTTGGAAAACTCTCTCATTCACCGATAATACACAATTTTCACACATCAACGGTGTTTCAACAATCTCATCCATGGCAGTAGTAACCACCATGGGTGGAGACAACGGAACCGCCGCTTCACACATTGCACCGATACAAAGGAGTGTGTAGCTCCACAATCAAATAAAACAAAGCAAGGATTTCCATTCACAAAACACGTACCAGCAATCAGAGAGTTATCACCCTTTGTTTTCCTCGCATCCAAGGTATACACTCGCCCGGTATTCTTCTTTTGAGGTCAGTCTCTCGCCAAATGGCCCATTTTCTGGCACTAGTAACACCTCACACCTTCGATACCACACCTCCCCTGATGATTTCTACCACAAGTACGGCATACCGGAGGCACGCTAGTCCTGGAACTCTGAACTTGTTTCCCTTTGAAAGGTTGTTGTCTCGGTCTAAATTGTTGATTCGATCGCCCGCGATCACTTTGATTCACTCTACTTAACTCTCCTTCTGCTTGTACCTTTTTCAAGCTATGCTCCGCCACATAACACTGTCGTAACAATTCAGCATAGCTAGTAAATTCTCTCTGGGACACACTATGTGAAATTTCAGCCCTTAAACCAAACAGAAACTGATCAATCTTCCACCTTTCATCAGGAGCATACATGGCTTGTCTAGAATAAGCTGCCATAACCTCAAACTTTTCCGCATAAGAAGCCACCGTCAAGTTACTTTGTCTCAGCTGCTGAAATTTGAATTCTTTTTGAGACCTTAAGGAACTTGGAAAATACTTCTCCATGAATGTTATCTTAAACTGTTCCCACACTTTCGGTACCTCTTGAATTGTCATCAAGGCTGAAGCGCTTTCCCACCATCTCATAGCAGGACCTTTTAACAAGTGAGAAGCAAAAACAACCTTATTTTCTTCACTACACGGAACGATCAAGAAAATCCGCTCCATACCGGATATCCATTCGTGAGCCTTTACTGGATCTAACCCTCCCAGAAACTCCGGAGGATTCATACGAATGAAATCCCTAAAGGTTCCCCCTGCAGCTTCAGGAACAACCACTGGAGGATGCACACCACCACCCATTTGCTCTACCATTTGCTGCACAAACTGATTCTGCTGTTGCTGCATCTGCTGCATGAATTGATACAGAGGGGCATTCCCTTCGTCCCCTGGCGGATTTGTTCCTGCTGGAGTAGTTCTCGGTCTACCACGGTTGTTTCTGCGTCGGTCGGCCATGTTCCTAAATGTCATACAGATAGGATTAAGTTGATCAGGCTCAATACCATAAATATAACACGTAAGACCAATGGCGACACAACACATATGAAACGGAAAGAAACACTTATACTATTTCATGGCTAGGTCGAGGATACGACCTGCTCTGATACCAACTGTAACGCCCGCATATACATACATACATCAAAGCATATATCATACATGAATAATACGTTTGGTACTGAAATATATATGTACAAGTTCCTAGTTAACACATTGTATACACTAAATGCCCTGAATACAAAGTTCTAAATCCTACGGCATAACGTATACAAGATGTCCCAAAGTGCACTAAGAACTAGATCAATACAATGATCTCAAAATAAAACGCCATAGCGGAAGCCATGCCATCCAAAAGCTACGACCCGTAAGGAAAGTCAAATAACCTTGTCCTTACCCTTCGCCGAACCTGCAGAACCTGTGATGTAAACAACAACAACAGTGGGGTGAGATACATCAAATCTCAGTGAGTTCACTATCTTATAGTCCTCTCGGCTTTGCAAGGTTCTAATAAGCCTAACTCAAGTCAAAGGGAAAGGGAAGTGACTTTGAGTACACACACTATATGGAAACATGTCATGAGTTCATCAACTCACACTATCACTAATCGGTAACCACACCAAGGCATCCCCTTTTCCCGTCCGCTTCTACGTCTAGAAGTCGGCCCGAGTCATGGATCCTGGTAACCTACTTGACATACGAATGGATTCGGGTTCTACGGGCCATTAACCGTTGTGAACCGTCACTTCACACGGGCCATTAACCGTCACAAGCATACGCTCCCAGAGAGCCATTCGTCCTGCACGCGGGAATCAAACTTGCCAAGTAGTTGTGCACATGTTTCAGAGGAGCTCGAGACCCATGAAACGCACTCACAAGATAACCGGTTACGATTACGTGATCACACTCACAAACGGCATCGTATTCGACGATCACAAGGCCATAACGCCTTATCACAACCACAAAGGTTAACACACATGTTCCATACTAGTGTTTATTCATTCTATGACATTAGTATCTGACACACGCCTCGGCATCGTATGCACGATCGTTGCCATTATGTCATTCCACACTTTCCGACATTGTTTACGGTAATATTCCTCACTCTACCTATTTGTATTTTAGCATACATACATAAGGGAAACACATAATGCAACATATCACACATTTCACCAATTCAAGATTTCCTCCGATTTATTTGATCGGGCAATAAACATAGGTTTCTCACTAGCATTAGCTAGAATACGTCCCTAGCTTCACAACGACACCAAGAATACGCAAAACGGATAAACGAGTCAAAAGTTATGCAAGAAACAAAATGGATGTTCTGCTATATTCGCATTGCGAGGAAGCCAGCGAATGCTCGCTGCTTCATTCGCAGTGCGAAACGTCCAGCGAACGCCTAGCCAACACTTGCTCGCTGCACCATTCGCAGTGCGAACGCTGGCGAACCAAGGCAGTAGCAAAAACAACGTAAAGTTCGCAGTGCGAATCACTGGCGAACGCTCGCATTCGCATTCGCAGTGCGAGCTGCCAGCGAGTCCACGATTTCCCCTTCGCTGGGGGATTCGCAGTGCGAATCTGGGTAATGCAGAAAGTTCATCAGCGTAACAGCTGATCTCCCATGGTTCCAAAACCCCACCAAAACATATCCAAACCTCCCACAATCAAACATAAATGATTCTACATTTATATAACTCATACTACTCAGTTTATAACACATTTCAACCGTTAATTTCCAAGATTTTGCACTTAATCCAATTTCCTTACAATTCTAACCTAGTCCTAGAATCCAAGAAAATCTAAAACAAAAGCTTCTATCTAGAACCCACCTTGAATAGATGAAGATGGTGAAGATTTGAAGATGATTGGATGAAGATTTGATGAAGAGATGATGATGTTCTTGCTCTTGAGCTTTTCCTCTTTTCCTCTTCCTTTCCTTCTCTTCTCTTTCTCTCCAAAACTCTTTCTATCTTTTCTTTTCTTTGGTTCTAGTGGAAATGAGATGAAAAGGGAAAGATATAGTAAACATCATCAATTAACAACACTACTAATTGTCCAAAAAGTCTCTAAAGTCCAAATATTTAAATATCTCAGAGTCAGATAATAATTGGATTCACTCTAAGTCCAACAGTTACCCTAATTATCTCTGCAGATAATTTCTCAGAGCACACTGGGACTCGGTTGATCACAATTAATATTATCCAGAGTAAAAAGAATTTACGGGGTATTACACCAAACATCTGCATACAACAATTCAAAAGAAGCATGATATTGTGTAGTGGAAGCATGAGATGGCAACCTGTGAACTTTACCCAAACAACAAGCTGTGCAGAAATCTAATTTGGATTGATTAGGAATAGGAATGTTACACTTAGTAAGAACAGCTTTGAGGACCTCATGATGAGGGTGCCCCAGTCTGTTATGCCACTGAGAGTATACAAAATATCCAAGCCCAGTTACCTTATTTGCACTAGAATTCAAAGAAACTGAAGGTAAAGTAGGACTTGTGAGTGTGTGCACATGAGGTGACTTATTAATGGAATCAGAAACAGCTGTGAGATTGCCAAAGGAGTAGCGTCCATCCTTTCCAAGTGTCCTTTGTAGTAGAATTTCAGAAGTAGCCTGGAATTTAACAAGACATAAATTAGGATGGAACTCAAAATATACCATGTTGTCACGTTCAAACTGACTAACAGAAATCAAATTCTTTGTAATTTGAGGCACTAGCAGCAAGTTATTCAAGGTAAGTGTGACATGTGGTTTGTGTGCAGATGTGAAAGATGTGTTACCAATGGTGGTTATAGACAGACCTTGACCATTGCCAAGCATGACCTGATCTGATCCTGAGGTAGAGATGCTGTCTAGAAAGTGATCAGCAAAATTAGTAACATGATGAGTGGCTCCAGAATCAGCATACCACTGAGAATTGCCAGCTAGCGAA